>CM027121.1:56555703-56874772 GCA_015476505.1 Urochloa ruziziensis | reverse complement strand
TAGCAAGCTGTGTTCACCGCTTCTGCCCAATACTTCCTAGGAGTCCTATGCTCATCTTGCATCGTCCTAGCCATCTCACAAAGTGTTCGATTCTTCCTTTCCACAACTCCATTCTGGCAAGCAACATATGGCGAAGAGTATTGATGTTCGAGACCAAGATCACGACAGAAGGCATCAAAACGAGTGTTCTTAAATTCCGTACCATTGTCACTGCGTATAGCTCTCATGGCACCACCATTACTCTCGTTCTTCAACCTCAAAATCAGATCTCGAACAAAATCGAATGTATCATCCTTCGACGCCAGAAAGAACACCCAAGCATATCGAGAAAAGTCATCCACAACCACAAGAACATACCACTTCCCACCAACTGAACGAACGCGAGCGGGACCAACCAAGTCCATATGCAAAAGCTCCCCTGGACGCTCAGTCATAACATCTGTCAAAGGTGGGTGAGAAGCAGCAACCTAGAATATTTGGAATTTTTGTTCAGCGAGGACTGCGGCCTCGGCTTACGTGCAGCTTGCTTAGCAAGGGCGTGCCGCTTCTTTTGATGCCTTCCGCCCTATTTTTTAGACGAAAATAGTAACCTCATGACCCTGGCAGCGGTGCACGTCCCTGTCGGTTCGCCACGCGTCGAGCGTGTTCCTTCCCGAGGGGTGCCCGCCTCTGCCGTGCTGTCACGCGCCGTCCTCTCATCAGGGTGCCCCCGTTGGGGGTTCGGCCTATGAGCAAGGCGCGTGGGACGGCTCCGCGCAGAGGGCCAGGCGCATGCTGTGGAGCGGGTCAGGGCGCGGGCGCTATAAATAGGCTCGACGATGGTGGTAGGGATTGTAAGTGTTGTAGACTTTTCACGAGCACAATGGGTTTAGAGTTAGGAACGAAGGGGTGGGGCGGAGCTCGCCCCCCTGACTTAATTCGAGAGTGGGCGGAGCTTTTGTGTTAGAAGAATGCTAGCGAAGGGGGAGGCAAATGAAGGAGAAAAGGTGCCAGCCAGATCTGCCTCGTCGGTAACCGCTGCATCATCTTCCAGCTCGTACTGGTCGATGCTTGGACGGCGGTTGCCCCCATCGGGAACCGTTGCCTCATCTTCCAGCTTGAGCTGGACGGTGTCTAGGCGATGGTTGAACGAGGCAGGTGCTCTGGTCACCCGTCCATGGCGTCCGGCGGTGGCACGCCTCGGTGGCAGAGTGGTCTTGCTTTCGGGTGCGTGCCACGTCCTTATAGGTGGGCGTCGCAGCCGACGTTGCGCCGCACATGCCCTCGCCCTGTTGGTGAAGGTCGCTTCGCCAACCGGGGCGCGCGGCGATCTGGAGGTCGACGAGATCCTTCAAGTCGTTGCCGCGCGCCGGCCGTGGAGTGCTCTCCGTTTGCCTCGGTGTATGCGGCCATGCTGATGTTAGAAGAAAACTAGCGACATTCCTAGCCGGTCTAGGGTCGCTACTGTTGAGAAATGGGCATGGCCGCATACGTTTTTGGCCGCTAAGGAGCGGCTTTGTATCTGGTTCATTGTACACGACCGTTCGCCGGTCATGCGTGTGATGGCAATAAAGAGCTTCCTTCATCCATTCGAGGGGCGTTACGCCTTTCTCTCCGCGAGACAAGCGATGATTCCGACATTTCAAACTGTACGCGAACTTTATTATCACTAGTCGTCAACCCGTACATTCGTACGGGCCAGTTTAAAAAGAATTCTTGTATTTCTTAGTAAAAGCAAATTAACTATATAAATAGAAAAACATGTGTAACTCAATGTTTAACTGATCAGCATTTCAAAGAGATGTCATGTATGAATGAATAATTATATATTCCACCCTATGTAAGTGATTTTACATCACCTTATTTTACATATTCCTCTATAAAAATTAATGAATGAATAATTATATGTCATGTATGCGACCCGTGCACCATTAATTATGTCACCCTATGCATATTGCCATCATAATCATCTAGCCGTGTGCCCGTGTCCTCCCATCTTTCACCCACCCGTGCTCGTTGCTGTCATGTCTAGAAAGTGCATGCAGAGAAGCCATGATCTGCAAGAGCTTCGACGTGAGCTACTGATCCTCAACACAACCGTCAAATGGCTGCTTATCAGTGTCAGCGTGTTCAATCTCACTGTCCGTAGCATATTCCATTGCAGATGTCATCTGGCAAACTAATTATATGTAAATTGTCTAGCAATAGAGATATTTATTACTATTGACTTTTGATCATGATGATGAACCATTTGTTTTATTCAAAAATTTATTTTATTTACTTTTAATGTGACTTACTTTAATATGAATTATGATAAATACTTATAGCATAACTTATCTTTTGTATATTTACAATAATTTTTTAGTTAAAACAAATAGTCAAACAATGTGAAAAGGATGAATAGTGACAATATTTCGATATAGAGAGAGTACAAATGAAGCATTCTATTTCCATATCTCTACTTGCATAATCCTTTTTATACCCTTTCGTCCACTTAGTGCTTCCACATGGAAAAA
The DNA here is from genome assembly GCA_015476505.1 of Urochloa ruziziensis. Taxonomy (NCBI): domain Eukaryota; kingdom Viridiplantae; phylum Streptophyta; class Magnoliopsida; order Poales; family Poaceae; genus Urochloa; species Urochloa ruziziensis. The sequence continues at coordinate 56,872,277 of CM027121.1, read as the reverse complement.
CTCGTTAGTGTATCTTTGGGCTGTTGCTCAATGCACGGCGATCCAATTTCGTTCCCAATGATGCCTCACGTACACATCTAAGATAATAGCTTTGTGAATTAGATTAGGGTATCACATTCTATCCGGACAAATCACAACAATTGTTATGCATGCAAAGCTGCCACAACAAATTTGGTAACAACTAATTAATGGCATGGTGCGGATACCAAACGTTCTTTTCTCGTAATCTTATAACCATTGAAATTTGACTCCACATTACTCGTGTGATGACTAATTTTGGTAACTACTAATTGATGGCATGGTGGGTAATTTGCACCAAACTTTTTTTCCGTTAATCTCAACCATTGAAATTTGACTCCACATTAGATCGATGGTTAGAATTTTTTCTTTTTTGTGATTAACGTGGGATTTTCTAGATAGCCTTGGTAACTACTAATTGATGGCATGGTGGGTAATTTTCACCAAACTTTTTTTCTCTTAATCTCAACCATTGAAATTTGACTCCACATTAGATCGATGGTTAGAATTTTTTCTTTTTTGCGATTAACGTGGGATTTTCTAGAGAGTCTGTGATTAGTATAGGTATAGATTGAATCGTACAAACTAGTACATTGGTAAACATGAGGAGCCTAGGGGTAGAAACGACGTAGTTGCTGGATGTTCCAGGCATTAGCGAAGATTTCGCCCTTTTCGTTGGCTAGCTTGTACGTGCCCGGCTTCAGGACCTCGGCGATGATGTATGGGCCTTCCCACGGAGGGGTGAACTTGTGGCGCCCTCGAGTGTCTTGTCGCAGCCTGAGGACCAGATCCCCCTTGTTGAAGTCTCGACGTCGCACCTTCCGCGCTTGGTACTGGCGGAGCGTCTGCTGATATCTTGCCTGAGTTTAACAGCGCAACCGTCGCGCGCCTCGTCTACGCAGTCGAGGGAGTCTTGTCGGGCTTGTTGATTCGCTTCCTCTTGATACGCCTTAAGCCTTGGGGACCCGTACTCCAGATCTATGGGCAGGATTGCCTCAGCACCGTGAACTAGGAAGAAAGGGGTGAAACCCACGGCTCTGCTTGGGGTCGTTCTGAGGCTCCAGACGATCGAGGGCACTTCGTCGACCCACTTCCGGCCAAACTTGTTCAGCTTGTTGAAGATCCTCGACTTCAGTCCCTGCAATATCATGCTGTTAGCTCGCTCTACCTGGCCGTTTGTTTGGGGGTGAGCCACGGCCGACCAATCCACGCGGATGTGGTGGCGGTCGCAGAACTCCAAGAACTTCTTGCCAGTGAACTGGGTGCCGTTGTCGGTGATTATCGAGTTAGGCACCCCGAATCTGTGGATTATATTGGTGAAGAACTGCACCGCTTGCTCGGACCGGATGTTGGTGATGGGTCGGACCTCGATCCATTTTGAGAACTTGTCGATCGCGACCAACAAGTGGGTGAAGCCCCCGGGCGTTTTCGGTAATGGTCCCACGAGATCCAGTCCCCATACAGCAAAGGGCCAGGTGATTGGGATGGTTTGCAGGTCATGCGCCGGGAGGTGTGTCTTGCGGGCGTAGAACTGGCACCCTTCGCAGGTACGCACGACTTCTATCGCATCGGCAACCGCCGTGGGCCAGTAGAAACCTTGTCGGAAGGCGTTGCCCACGAGGGTTCGTGCCGCCGCGTGATGCCCACACGCTCCTGCGTGAATGTCGCGTATCAGCTGCCGCCCCGCGGGAACAGGGAGGCAGCGTAGCATTATTCCAAAGGGTTGCGCTTGTACAGCTCGCCGTCGATCATGGCGAATGATTTGGCTCGTCTGGCGATACGCCGCGCCTCGGTCCGATCCGAGGGTAGCGTGCCATGGTCGATCCAGTCTATGTACTGGCGTCGCCAGTCTTGTGGGGTCGGGGATTCGTCTATTTCCATTGCCTCTCGCTCGTCAGGTGGAGGCGTCCCAGGTTGAGGGCTCTCGATGCCTTCCGTCGAGGGATCCTCATCCATAGGCTCAATACGAGCCTCCCTCAAGGGTGCTTGTGACGTCGTATCCGGACGCTGGGGCTCGAAGGAGGGTCTCGAGCAGTCGCGGGCGAAGACGTTCGGGGGAACCGTGATTCGCCCCAACGCAACTTTTGCCAACTCGTCCGCTTCTTCGTTGTACATGCGCGCAATGTGGTTGAGCTCGAGGCCGAGGAATTTGTCTTCGAGGTGCCGTACTGCGTTGCAGTATGCCCCCATTTTCTCGTCGTGGCAGCTCGAGTTCTTCATTACTTGATCCACGACTAGTTGCGAGTCCCCTCTAACATCGAGGCGTTTGATACCAAGCTCGATGGCGATGCGGAGCCCATTGAGGAGGGCTTCGTATTCAGCCATGTTATTGGACGCGGGGAAGTGTAGTCGTACAGCATAGCGCATGTGCTCCCCGCGCGGCGAGATGAAGAGGAGTCCGGCCCCTGCCCCAGTTTTCATCACGGACCCATCGAAGTACATGGTCCAACACTCTGCTTGTATCTGAGGCGGGCGTAGTTGCGTGTCCGTCCACTCGGCGACGAAGTCCGCGAGAACTTGGGACTTGATGGCTTTACGAGGCGCATACGTGAGTGTCTCGCCCATTAGTTCCACCGACCATTTGATAATCCTTCCAGACGCGTCCTGGTTGCAGACTATCTCCCCCAAAGGGAACGAAGAGACCACGGTCACCGGGTGCGCGTCAAAGTAATGCCTCAGCTTTCTTCGGGCCAGCACGATCGCGTACAGGAGCTTTTGGATCTGTGGATACCGTGTCTTGGTTTCCGACAACACTTCGCTTATGTAGTACACTGGCCGTTGTACCGGCAGTGCATGGCCTTCTTCTTCTCTTTCTACCACGATGACCGCGCTGACCACTTGGGTTGTTGCAGCCACGTATAGATAGAGAGTTTCTCCGTCCCTTGGCAGCGTGAGGATTGGTGAACTTGAGAGTGACGCGATGAGCTTATCGAGGGCTTCTTGTGCCTCTTGGGTCCAGGAGAAGCGTTCGTGCTTTCTCAAGAGACGGTACAGAGGTAAGCCCTTTTCTCCTACTCTAGATATAAAGCGACTTAGCGATGCTAAGCATCCCAGGACTTGCTGGACTCCCTTCAGATCCCGGATTGGGCCCATTCGCTCGAGGGCGGCGACTTTCTCGGGGTTGGGTTCAATGCCCCGCTGGGAGACTATGAAACCCAACAACATGCCACGCGGCACTCCGAAAACGCACTTCTCCGGATTAAGCTTCACACCAGCGGCCCGGAGAGCCTCGAAAGCGGTACGTAAGTCGTTAACCAAGTCATCCGCCTTCTTGGATTTTACAACGATATCGTCGACATACGCTTCCACGGTGCGCCCGATCTGGTCTCCGAAGACCCGAAGCATACATCTCTGATACGTAGCTCCCGCATTTCGAAGGCCAAATGGCATCGTAATGTAACAGTATATGCCGAAGGGGGTAATGAAAGAAGTCGCGAGTTGGTCATATTCTTTTATTTTTATTTGGTGATAACCGGAATACGCATCAAGGAAGCAAAGGAGCTCACACCCCGCGGTGGAATCCACAATTTGATCAATTCGTGGCAAAGGAAAAGGAACCTTGGGACATGCTTTATTTAATCCAGTGTAATCTACACACATCCGCCATTTCCCATTCTTTTTCATAACTAATACAGGGTTAGCTAGCCACACGGGATGGAAAACCTCCTTGATGAATCCGGCCTACAAGAGCTTGCGCAGCTCCTCTCCAGTCGCTCGACGCTTCTGTTCGTCAAAGCATCCAAGACGTTGGCACACCGGCCTGGAGTTGGGCTGGATATCAAGGGAGTGCTCGGCGACCTCCCTCGGTATGCCAGGCATATCCGAGGGACTCCACGCAAAGATGTCAGCGTTGGCGCGGAGGAAGTCGACGAGCACCACTTCCTATTTGCGTTCGAGGGTAGAACAGACCCTCAACACCCTTCCGTCAGGGTTGTTGGGGTCGAGGGGCACGTCCTTGGTCTGCTCGGCTGGCTCAAAGCTGCCAACATGCTTCGGCGCGGGGTTGTCGATCTCTTGAACCATCTCTTCCAGACGAGCTACGCAAGCCTCGTCCTCAGCGAGTGCCTCAGCGCGCTCGACGCACTCGACGTCACATTCGTAGGCGTGCTCGAACGAGGGCCCCACGGTGATGACTCCCTTCGGGCCCGGCATCTTCATCTTGAGGTAGATGTAGTTCGGTACGGCCATGAACTTGGCGTGGCATGGTCGCCCGAGGATGGCATGATAGGCTCCTCGAAATCCCACTACCTCGAAGGTGAGGACTTCCTTGCGGAAGTTGTCCGGTGTCCCAAAGTAGACCAGCAGGTCAATCTGTCCGAGGGGTTGAACCCGCTTCCCCAGGGCGACGCCATGAAACGGTGCCTTGCTTGGGCGCAGCTGGTCCCTGCCGATCCCCAGGAGCTCCAGGGTGGGGGCGTACATGATGTTGAGGCTGCTGCCTCCGTCCATGAGCACCTTGGAGAAGCGTGTGTCACCAATGACGGGATCGACGACGAGCGGATATTGCCCCGGATTCGGGATGAAATCGGGGTGATCCTCCCTGCTGAAGGAGATGGTGTCCTCCGACCAATCGAGGTACTTCGGGGCCGCCCGGTGCACGGCTAGGACCTCTCGACGCTTGCGCTTGTGCTGTCGAGGCATCATGTTGGCCGTGGGCCCTCCGAATATGAAGAACACATTCTCCACTTGGGGGAATCCGCCCTTGTCCTTGCCGTCAGCGTCTCCCTTTTCGTTGTCGTCCTTCGCGACCACGCGGTTGTAGTACTTTTTCAACATTTCACACTGCTCGAGGGTGTGAGTGACCGGGCCCCTGTGGTACGGGCATGGTTTCTTGAGCATGTCGTCGAAGACCCCCGGACCTCGAGGGTGGCCTCCTGGGCCCTTGTGGGCGGGGTCCGCCGCGAGGGCTTCGTCGGAGTCGTCGTCGAGTTCCTGTTCTCGTGGCGCTTGCGGCGCCTTCTTTCCTTTCTTTCCTTGCTTCGTCTTTTTGGCGGGGGCCTTGAGCTTGCTCCCCTTCGCGGGTGTTCCTTCCATGCGCTTCCCCTTCTTGTCGACAAAGTTGGCGCCCTCTGCCTCTTCGCCAGAGGCATAGCGCGTGGCGATGTCAAACAGCCCACTGACGGTACTGGGGGGCTTCCGCCCGAGCTTGCGCACCAACCCTCGATTCGTCATGCCCAAGAGGAAGGCATGGAGCACCTCCGAATCACCGACGTTCAGAAGGTCCGTGCAGCACTTGGAAAAGCGGCGAACGTAATCCCTCAGGGACTCGCCAGGCTTTTGGCAGCATTGCCAAAGGTCCTAGGGGTTCCCCGGGCGTACGTACGTGCCTTGGAAATTGCCCACGAAGGTGTCGACGAGGTCGTTCCAGTCGTGGATCTGGTTAGGGGGCAGCTGCTCCAGCCATACTCGCGCGGAGTCCGCGAGGTGGAGGGGCAGGTTGCGGATGATGACCTCATCGCTGGACACGCCGCCCAGCGTACATGCCAGGCGATAGTCGTTGAGCCAAACTCGAGGGTCGGTTTCCCCGGAGTACTTGACGATGGTGGTTGGCTGTCGAAACCGTAAAGGTATCGGTGCCGTCCGGATCTCGCGGCTGAACACTCGAGTGCCACGGCTGTCGTAACGACCTCCACGTCGGGCGTGGTATCCGTGGGCTGAGGTGGCGCCAAGTTTCCTTTTGTTAAGGATGTGGCGGGCGTCTTCTTTGTCGGCGCGTGTATCCAGCATGCGCTCCTTCACAGGGGCCTTCATCCGACTCTTGAGAGGGGCACGTACTGACTCCGCTCGGTCTTGCGCTCCACCTCTAACTCCCGTGCTGGCGGAACATCTCATACGCGATGCGGAGCTTTCGGCCTGCTGCACCGCGGCCTGTTTGAAGGACCGATTAGGCGACCAGAGAGGGGGGGAGTGAATGGGAGCCGATAAAAATTTCTCTCACGAATCCGGCTACTCCCAACTCAACTCCAAAGCCTACCAACCGATCTTGCCAAGATCACGTAGCTACTGTGAGGCTACTGACCCTAGGAACAAGATCAACACAGCGGAACATGAATCGAACAAATCCAACACGAATCGAACGAAAACCACACGAATCACCAACTCTCAGCCAGGGGCGGTTGCACCTCTCTCCAGGGGCGGTTGCACCGCCCTTGCCTGCCAGGGGCGGTCACACCGGTATCCGAGGGCGGTCGCACCGGTCTTGCCAGACAGCACGGGAAGAAGGTCAACTCGAGAACGGATCTCCCAAACGGCTTGGAGTTTTGAGACGAAACTTTGGGTAGATGATATACACCTCAAGGAGAGGCTATGTCCCAAAAATCTCGGCCTCTAACTCCCTAGAACTCCGGGGATTTCAAATCTAGCGAAGAACACACCCTCCACGAGTTCATCCCGAAAACTTCAAATCTAATCCGATTCCCGGCGTTTGGGGGCAAGGGATCACCAGCAAAAGAGGCACAAGGCACTCATACGTGATTCCCCCAAAGAAATCCGAGAGAAAACGGGCTAGAAAGTGAAGAACGAAAATCCCCCAAAAATGGCTCCGAAAATACCTCCGAAAATGGAAAAACGAAAAGGAGCTCGGGAAATCAAATCATGGCACAAAGATGAGCAGCACAAACTCCATCACATAACCATGAATTCACCTATACAAAACTAGAAAGATTAGAAGTAGTTCTAGGTGAAGGGGATGAGGGGAAAACTAGTTCAAAGGAAAACCAAAGAGAAAACTAGAAGAGATAACAGCCACCACCCCTAGGGGGTCTATTAAATAGTCCAAATGGTGGTGCTCGAAAGACTAAACTACCCCTAAGCGATACATACCCCTCAGGGGCGAATATGACATTTTCCGCGAAGATTTTTCCGGCTGGGACACCTTCCACCGCAAGCTAGCTTCCCTCCGACGCAAGCCTTGCGATCACGCCGCGTGTCCTCCGGATCGAAGCTCCTCGACGCTCACGGGCGACCTGCCCAGGTGGGACCGGTCACACCGCCCCTGGGGGGCGGTTGGACCGCCCCTGGCTGGCAGGCCGGGCCGTCGCTACGTCGAGTCCTCGGTCCTTGGTTTTGAGGCCCAAACCAAGGGAAACCGTCCACCGATGATTTTGTGGCCAAATCACCAAACCCCGCGCGCAAGCTTCGGTCGTTAGCCGCCACCTTGCACCGGCTTCTCGTCCGCGTACGAGCTTCGGTTGTGAGCCGCTACCTCGCACCGGAACCACGTCCCCTTGCTCGTTCTTGCCAGCATGTGAACCGCACTTGATCCATCCGGCCATCGGGTCCCTCGAACCAAGCCTACTTGTCTCTCCGCTCCTCGGAGGCCGCCATGGCTAAGACCTTTCGCGCCTGTTCTTCACCTGCACCAATGCAATCAAGCCGCATTCTACACCTGCAATACTTGAGCCAAGGGAAACGTCAATCCACACCACGTTGTCAATCACTCATCACACCAGGAAGCGACCATCCACCGGTCCTCGGACACACCGGGTCCTCAATCTCCCCCTTGATGAGTGCATTGACAACACACACATAGTAACCATAGATAGAAAAAGAAAATAGAAAAGAAATCGAAAACAAGACTCAAGCAAGTGACTAAAAGCAAAGACAAGCCGAAACAAAGTCACTTCGCAAGAGAAAGCTCCAGAAACGCCGACCCTTCAAGAAGAAGCGAAAGGGCTCAACACCATCGGCAAAAGAGCAAAGCACAAAACACAAGTCACGAATCTCCAAATCACTTTTCAGATCACTCAAAGCACTCCCCCTGCATTGATGCAAACTCCCCCTGAACAAGTGAACTTGTGCGTGCGAAAATGCCTCGAAAATGGATCAAATCCCAGAAAACCTCGTGCCACTGCACAGGGCCGGTTGGACCTCCCTGGAGGGCCGGTTGCACCGCCCTAGCTCCAGGGGCGGTCACACCGCCCTGCAGGGGCGGTCACACCGCCCTGCCCAGTCAAAGCACAAAAATGCAAATCTCAGAAAAATGCTCGGAATGATGTCGTTTCAACTCGAAAACCTTCCATAAGTGCCCAGCAAGGTATTCCAATGCTCAAACTCTCCCCCTTGTTGACAATGCACAAATCAAGGCAAAAATGCAAAAATTTCAACTCTAAGCTTCTCAAATAGGCAATGAGCGATACAAAATTCTACAAGTTAGAGAACAGGCAAACTAGACAGGCCACAGCATCATAAGGGCATTGCCGTCAAGAAGGTGAAGATATATAGCCATTTGACAAAGCCATGATCAATTTGTGCAATTTTTTCGAAAGGTTCACCTCATGAGCAAAGTCCTAAACATGGACCTATTTGAGCAAAAATAAACTTCATCTCACCAAGATCATGATAGAACAAGCATTCTTGACAAAAGATCATTATAAACGCCCAAAATCTATCTCATGTCATGTCAAAGCACGGAGCCATGTGTTCACTTCTCATGGGAGACTTCTCCGGCAAACAACATGCAACCGCTTAGCACCCATGTGTGCAAGTGTGTGCAATGGTGAAAGCATAGAGACATGAGCATAAATATATTCAAATAAATCTTTTTCTCATCTTTCTTCTTTCATGCATAGACATCTCATTTTTCAAGTTTTTCAAATTAAGCATGGTACATGAAATGTCTTTGCGACAAAAAGAAGCTTATGCTCCTCCATGAGATAAACATGGGCTAAACATTTACAATGACAACGATCTTTGACCCAAATGAAAAGAATATCATCCTAGCATGACCTTAAGCAAAATATAGCCATTTCGGCTCAAATAAGACATGCAAAGGCATTTACTCATGGGTGAAAGATTTAAGTTCAGTTTATCATTTTAATTCAAAAAGAGACTATCTCAAAAGAATATATATCAAAACCATCAAGAGCATAGCCATCCATACAATCAATCCCTAGCCAGCCTGCCTAAACTCTAAAATGTAGCAAGTTGTACCAATCACTGCATATAGGAGAAGCTCATCCTAAGATATGATACAAAAGATGAAATCAAGATACAAAAGCAAGAAAAATGTACATCAAGATACAAAGATGATACAATAGTATACATATGCTACAAGAGAAGCCTCCAAAACTCAGCTCAGAAAACCGCACACACACCAAGTTCTCCTCGCAAGCGGGTGAAGGTAACTTGGTCAAGTGGCTTAGTGAAAATGTCTGCAAGCTGGTTTTGGGTAGAAACATGGGCAAGCTCAAACTCAATACACAAGCGCGATCATAGCACAAATACAAAGCTCCCCCTGGAATGTGCAACCAAAATGCAGATCCAAGGTTCAGGGTCAATCATCAGCTCCCCTTGGAATGTGCAACTGAAATGCAAATCCAAGGTTCAGGTGCAAACTTCAAACTCCCATGATATGCACAATCAAAATGCAAATGCAGCAAACTCACAATCTCATGCAATCCAAAAAGCTATAAGCAAAGTCATCTCCTTGTCAAACCAACTTGAGCAAATTTCTCCCCATTAAATAAAGCTGAGCTCCCCCTCAATCAAAGACACCTAGAAAAACTAGAAAAGGTGTACAAAAGCAAATGGAAAGCTCCATCATAAAAAGGAAGAAAAATCTCAAATGAGCAAAATGCAACAAAAGATACCAACTAAAAGGATACCAGATAAACAAATGTACAATATGCTACACAAAACATAAAAATCATGATACAGGCACAAAGCAAGCTAAATATACACAGATGAACACAAGAGTGTACAAGGGATATACTCACAATACATAGTGTACAAGGGCCACATCGGGGCCATCCAAAAAGGTGTGGAGAACCATCAAACCTTGATCATGCAAAAGACCAAGAGTCACCAAGCTCATGTTCTCCATACCTCACACCTGCACAATCAAAAGCGAGAACGAGAACGAGCGAATGACTCGACACTGGGGTTAGCACAGAAGGAGTTAAACCAGTGTCGGGCCATCTGCTCAAAAGAGGGGTTAGCAAAATCAACGTCACTACGTGGTACCCTCTCGACTCTCACCATCGGACCTCTAGCACCACGCGGGGGAAAACGTGGCCTAGACTCTCTCCTAGCCTCAAAGCTACGGTCGAACCTCCCTGAACCAAACTGACCGCGAAACGGAGGCCGCCTAGCAAACTCACGAACAGCTGGAACACCACGACTAGCAACCACAGGAACTGTACGCACAAAGGCGTCGCCTCTCGGCCAGGGTGAACGAGACACAGGCACACTACGAGAAGAGTAGTACCTGTCCCTGTTCCCCACCTCCTTCTCTCTTCTCACCTCCCTCTTCTTCCTCCAACAGAACTCCTCAAGGTGTCCATCCCTTCCACAATGCTCACAATGGAAGCGGACTGGCTTTGGCTTTGGGGTTTCTCTCGGCTGTGCCCTCTCTCTCGGCTGGTAAACCCCACTCCTCACAAAGGTCACTCTCCTCTGAAAGTTCTCTGACTTAGGTGGAAACTTGGGAGGATCTGGAGTGGTGTCAAGCTTGTTCAGCAGGTGGTTTGGTTTGGGTGTGAAGGTGTTCTTGAGAATGGTTTTTGGTGGGTTTGTGGGAATGTTTGCGGTGGAGCTCTCTGGATCTCTCTCTCTCTCACCACTACTCTCACCAACCTTCTCAGAACCAAGACCACAACCATCAGCTCTCTTGAAACTAGCAATCAACATCTTGAGCTGAGGCTCACGACCAGACAACCAACCCAAACACTGTCTCAGCTCATCATTCTCATCTTGCAAGCGATTCACACACTGCTCTAACTCAACATTTTTCAAAGCAACAACATCACAAGCAGAACATGAATTCGCAATGGGAGATTTAAGTTGTGCTTCAAGTGAACTAATCATGGTGCGTGATTCAAGCAACTGAGCATGCAAAGCAGGACAAGAAGTACAAGCACCTAGCAAAGATGACCTAGACTTCAACTCAGCAAGCTCAACTCTAGCACTCTCTAGTTCATCCAAGCAAGTCATGTGTTTCTCCTTAAGCACAACAAGATCAGCAATATGCACATCACAGAACGAGCATTCTACCTCATCAGACACAAGAGGAGCATCTTTCAAAACAGCAATCTCAGACTCAAGCGAAGCTGCTCTCTCCCTAGACTCGCAAAGCAAAGACTCAAACTCCATAGGCCTTCTTTCCAGTCTCAGAAAGCAAGGTCTCAAGCTCAGCCACTCTATCCTTGGACTCTCCTAGCAAGGACCTAAACTCCCTCTTTTCCTTGTTGGTCTTTCTAAGCACATCATCGCGGTTATCGACCAACTGCTCTAGCCTAGCAATCTCCTGACGCAAAGAGGTGGGATCTGTCAATACCTCATCCTCGGAGTCGGAGTCGGAGTCGTCCTTGCTCTTCACGGAGTCGTGCGCCATGGTGCAGTAGTCGACGGCGGCGAAGGAGATGCCGTTGAAGTTGCGGTTCAAGCTCTTCTTCTCCTTGCGGTGGCCGCGGCCTTCATCTTCACTGCTTGAGCTTGACGAGGTGTTGGTGGAGCTTGTGTCGATGTCGCTCGCATCTGCCACCATCGCTCGAGATCTGTGCTTCTTGTGTCCACCGTGCTTGTTCTTGGATCTTCTCTCGTCCTTGTTCTTCTGCTTGGAGCGGTACTCGTCCTTGGGACGGTGCTTGTGGTCGTCTCGCGGGCGGTGCTTGCGGTTGTAGTCGTTCTTGATCTCCTCGGGGCACTCGGCGATGAAGTGGCCCATCTTCCCGCATCTGTAGCACGTACTCCCGGCACGCCTCGAACCCTTGCGGTTCTGGTACATCCGCTCGAACCTCCTCGTGAGCAACGCGAGATCCTCCTCGCTCAGCACCTCATACTCTTCATCTGGAAGGGACACAAGAGAAGACAAAGCAAAGTGTCTAGGAGTGTTAGCATGTCCATATCCAGAGCCACCGACTAGAGCCAGACTATGGGGATCAGTCGGACTCTTAGCCTTGGCAAGCAACTGTCTGTCCACCTCAGAAGACTTCAACTTCGAGAAAAGCTCGTCAACAGAAAGAGTCTCATAGTTTGCCGACTCCATGATCGCCTCAACCTTGGCACCCCACACGGATCTATCAAGTGCTTGCAGGAGCTTGATAGCTCGGTCATGATCCGAGTATGAGAGCACGGTAATGTTGGCTTTCATGTTGTTGACAATCGAAGTGAAACGCTGAAACAAAGCATCAACAGACTCTCCTGGCAAATGAGCAAAATTCTCATACTCTCTCCTGTACATCGAGAAAAGCCTAGCCTTGACATGGCTATCACCACCGTGGGCTACCTTGAGCTTCTGCCAGATCTGGCTAGCTAGGTCCTCGCCCAAAACACGCTCAAACTCCTCGGCAGACAAAGCACGGAACAAGTAGTCAACAGCTCTAGCGTTTGCCTCAAACCTATCCTTTGCATCCTGGGCATCTAAGTTGGTGGGATTGACATAGTTCTCATCTTTGGTCACATCCCACAACAACTTTCCTTTGCCTCGCAAGAAAGCGCCCATACGCGCAACCCAGTTCGGGTAGTTCTTCCCATCGAAGTGCGGAGGCCCGGAACCCCGATCTTGATACGCCATCTTTGGATCTTAGACTGGTTAGAGTCGCAAAGACCCGTAACCGGCTCTGATACCAATTGAAGGACCGATTAGGCGACCAGAGAGGGGGGGAGTGAATGGGAGCCGATAAAAATTTCTCTCACGAATCCGGCTACTCCCAAACCAACTCCAAAGCCTACCAACTGATCTTGCCAAGATCACGTAGCTACTGTGAGGCTACTGACCCTAGGAACAAGATCAACACAGCGGAACACGAATCGAACAAATCCAACACGAATCGAACGAAAACCACACGAATCACCAACTCTCAGCCAGGGGCGGTTGCACCTCTCTCCAGGGGCGGTTGCACCGCCCTTGCTTGCCAGGGGCGGTCACACCGGTATCCGAGGGCGGTCGCACCGGTCTTGCCAGACAGCACGGTAAGAAGGTCAACTCGAGAACGGATCTCCCAAACGGCTTGGAGTTTTGAGACGAAACTTTGGGTAGATGATATACACCTCAAGGAGAGGCTATGTCCCAAAACTCTCGGCCTCTAACTCCCTAGAACTCCGGGGATTTCAAATCTAGCGAAGAACACACCCTCCACGAGTTCATCCCGAAAACTTCAAATCCAATCCGATTCCCGGCGTTTGGGGGCAAGGGATCACCAGCAAAAGAGGCACAAGGCACTCATACGTGATTCTCCCAAAGAAATCCGAGAGAAAACGGGCTAGAAAGTGAAGAACGAAAATCCCCCAAAAATGGCTCCGAAAATACCTCCGAAAATGGAAAAACGAAAAGGAGCTCGGGAAATCAAATCATGGCACAAAGATGAGCAGCACAAACTCCATCACATAACCATGAATTCACCTATACAAAACTAGGAAAGATTAGCAGTAGTTCTAGGTGAAGGGGATGAGGGGAAAACTAGTTCAAAGGAAAACCAAAGAGAAAAACTAGAAGAGATAACAGCCACCACCCCTAGGGGGTCTATTAAATAGTCCAAATGGTGGTGCTCGAAAGACTAAACTACCCCTAAGCGATACATACCCCTCAGGGGCGAATATGACATTTTCCGCGAAGATTTTTCCGGCTGGGACACCTTCCACCGCAAGCTAGCTTCCCTCCGACGCAAGCCTTGCGATCACGCCGCGTGTCCTCCGGATCGAAGCTCCTCGACGCTCACGGGCGACCTGCCCAGGTGGGACCGGTCACACCGCCCCTGGGGGGCGGTTGGACCGCCCCTGGCTGGCAGGCCGGGCCGTCGCTACGTCGAGTCCTCGGTCCTTGGTTTTGAGGCCCAAACCATGGGAAACCGTCCACCGATGATTTTGTGGCCAAATCACCAAACCCCGCGCGCAAACTTCGGTTGTTAGCCGCCACCTTGCGCCGGCTTCTCGTCCGCGTACGAGCTTCGGTTGTGAGCCGCTACCTCGCACCGGAACCACGTCCCCTTGCTCGTTCTCGCCAGCATGTGAACTGCACTTGATCCACCGGCCATCGGGTCCCTCGAACCAAGCCTACTTGTCTCAACGCTCCTCGGAGGCCTCCATGGCTAAGACCTTTCGCGCCTGTTCTTCACCTGCACCAATGCAACCAAGCCGCATTCTACACCTGCAATACTTGAGCTAAGGGAAACGTCAATCCACACCACGTTGTCAATCACTCATCACACCGGGAAGCGACCATCCACCGGTCCTCGGACACACCGGGTCCTCAAGAAACCAGACCGGAAAGCTTTACCAAGAATGGTTCTAGCCCCGGCGTGATTGCCACAGATTCCTTTATGCATGTCTGTCAAGAGCTCTATACCCTCAGCGCGACTTACGCACTTTTGGAGGATTTGGGAAGCTCCAGATCGTCGATACAGCTTGTCTCCGATGATGACATAGCTTTTGCTGCGCCGCACGATTTGTTCGTGGAGAGAGTTTAGATCTTTGTCTTCCGCGACCTCTGCGGGCAATATGCCGCTGTCCAGATAGTCGATGATCTGGGTCCTCCAGTCCAACGCTTCATCTACCACTAATGTGGCTGACTCCTGGGATTCTCCGACTTGTTGCTCCGCGACAGTGCCATCCGGGTTTATCTTGATAGATGGTTTGATAAGATCTTGTATGAAAACTCCGGGTGGGATGCCTTCACGGGTGGACCCCATCTTAGCGAGCTCATCTGCTGCCTTGTTATGGTCGCGCACCACGTGATGGAACTCTAAGCCATAGAATTTCCATTCCAGCTTCCTGATTTCTTCGCAATAAGCATCCATCTTCTCGTTGGTCCTGGACCAATCCTTGTTTACCTGGTTTATGACCAGGGCAGAGTCCCCACGTACCATCAGGCGTTTGATGCCCAAAGATACTGCAATGCGGAGACCGTGCAAGGCTGCTTCGAACTCGGCTGCGTTGTTGGATACTGGGAACATGATTTGAAGGACGTATTTTAATTCCTGTCCACTTGGAGAGATCAGGAGTACGCCTGCGCCGCCTCCTTTTATCTGGAGGGAGCCATCAAAGTACATCTCCCAGTACTCAACTACCTCGTCGTCACCCGGAGCTTGGTTTTCTGTCCAGTCTGCTACGAAGTCGGCCAAGACCTGAGACTTGATAGCAGTACGTGGAACGAAGGTTATGTGGTGGGCAGCCAATTCTGTTGACCACTTGACAATTCGGCCGCTGGCGTCTCGGTTGTGGAGAATTTCCCCTAAAGGATTTTCGCTCACCACCGAGATTGGATGGGCCTCAAAGTAGTGTTTCAGCTTTCTTGCCGAGATGAGAACTCCATAGAGTAATTTCTGCACATGGGGGTAGCGTACCTTAGATACGGTCAGGACCTCGCTGACGAAGTAGACTGGTCGCTGAACTCCATATGCGTGTCCTTCTTCAGGACGCTCGACCACTAGTACTGTGCTAACCACTCGGGGAGTAGCAGAGATGTAGAGGTAGAGTTGTTCTCTTGGTTGAGGTTGGACGAGGATGGGCGGACTCTGCAGGTAATCTTTGAGTTCCTGGAAAGATTGCTTCGCCTCGTCATCCCACACGAACTTGTCTTGCTTCTTGAGCAGTTTGAAAAACGGCAATCCGCGAACGCCGAGTCGTGATATGAAACGACCGAGCGCTGCCATGCATCCAGTAAGCTTCTGCACATCCTTTTGACAGGTTGGTGGTAGCATCTTGGTGATGGCCGTGATCTTCTCGCGATTTGCCTCGATCCCGCGGTTGCTGACCATGAAGCCGAGTAGTTTACCTGAGGGTACTCCGAAGACACACTTTTCTGGGTTGAGCTTCCACCGGAATATGCGCAAGCGTTCGATGACCTTTGTCAGATTCCCTATCATGTCCTCGGGGTTCATGATCTTGACCACGATGTCGTCGATGTAGGCTTCTACTATGTCTGGAATCAATTGATCCAGACATGCTTGAATCGTCCTCTGATAGGTTGCGCCTGCGTTCTTCAGACCGAAGGCCATTGTGTTATAACAAAAGGCACCAAACGGCGTGATGAACGCGGTCTTTATCTGGTCTTCCAGCTTCAGGCCTATCTGGTGATAGCGTGAGTAGCAATCGAGAAAGCAGAGCAGGGCGGAGCCTGCCGTGGAGTCAACGACTTGATCGATGCGGGGGGAACGAAGGGGTCTTTAGGGCAAGCTTTGTTGAGATCTGTATAATCGACGCACATTCTCCAATCATTATTATTCTTTTTTCTTACAAGAACTGGATTAGCTAACCAGTCGGGGTGGAACACCTCCTGAATAAAACCAGCCGCTAACAGCTTTGTAATCTCTGCCCTAATTGCCTCCTTGCGGTCCTGCGCGAATCGACGAAGCCTCTGCTTGATCGGTTTGGCAGTCGGATTGACCTTCAAGGAGTGCTCGGCAAGTTCCCTTGGGACACCTGGCATATCGGATGGTTTCCACGCGAATATGTCGGCGTTTTCCCTTAGGAATTTGACGAGCACTTCTTCCTATTTGGGGTCTAACTCTGCCCCGATGATGGCCGTCTTCTTCGGGTCGTCCAGGTCCAGAGAGATCCTCTTCAGCTCCGTCTCCTTGCTTGGCGCGATGGCTTCTCTTGCTGGCTTCTTGGTGGGGATCTCTAGAGAGTCCTTGTCCACCTCCTGTGATGCAGCCAGTACTTGCTCCATGCGCTTAGACATGTCCAGGGCAGCTACCGCGTTGAGAGTTTCCTGTTCGCATGTGTATGCGACTCGGATGTCCCCCAAGACGGTAATTACGCCTTTGGGTCCTGGCATCTTGACCTGCAAGTAGACGTAGTGGGGAATCGCCATGAACTTGGCGAGCGCCGGCCTCCCAACGATGGCGTGGTATGCAGTTTCAAAGTTTGCCACCGTGAACTGCATATGCTCGGTCCGGTAGTTGTTCCGGTCTCCGAAGGTGACGGGCAGTGTGATGTGCCCGAGTGGTTCCGCCCCCTCTCCCGGTATCAAACCGTAGAATGCGGATTGGGGGGGGACTCAGGTCGAGAGTAGTCAGGCCGAGCTCCTTCAATGTGTTAGCAAAGAGGATGTTCAGGACACTGCCACCGTCGACTAGTACCTTGGTGAGCCGAACGTTGCGAATCGTCGGGGCTACTACCAAGGCATGGGACCCGGGCTTCGGTCTGAAGTTTGGATGGTCCTCCCGGGTGAAGGTGAGGACCCGGTGTGTCCGAGGACCGGTGGATGGTCGCTTCCTGGTGTGATGAGTGATTGACAACGTGGTGTGGATTGACGTTTCCCTTGGCTCAAGTATTGCAGGTGTAGAATGTGGCTTGGTTGCATTGGTGCAGGTGAAGAACAGGCGCGAAAGGTCTTAGCCATGGCGGCCTCCGAGGAGCGGAGAGACAAGTAGGCTTGGTTCGAGGGACCCGGTGGCCAGTGGATCAAGTGCGGTTCACATGCTGGCAAGAACGAGCAAGGGGACGTGGTTCCGGTGCGAGGTAGCGGCTCACAACCGAAGCTCGTACGCGGACGAGAAGCCGGCGCAAGGTGGCGGCTAACAACCGAAGTTTGCGCGCGGGGTTTGGTGATTTGGCCACAAAATCATCGGTGGACGGTTTCCCTTGGTTTGGGCCTCAAAACCAAGGACCGAGGACTCGACGAGGCGAATTTGGGCGGCTGGGCCAGAGTGGCTGCCAGGGGCGGTTTAACCGCCCCCAGGGGCGGTTTAACCGCCTCCCCCTGGGCCGGCCCAAAATCGGCGTCGAGGAGCTTCGATCCGGAGGACACGCGGCGTGACTGCAAGGCTTGCGTCGGAGGGAAGCTAGCTTGCAGTGGAAGGTGTCCCAGCCGGAAAAATCTTCGCGGAAAATGTCAAATTTGCCCCTGAGGGGTATGTATCACTTAGGGGTAGTTTAGTCTTTAGAGCAGCACCACTTGGACTATATAATAGACCCCCTAGGGGCTGGTGGCTGTTATCTAAGTAGTCTAGTTTTATTTCCCTTGCACTTGAACTATTTTCCTTTAGTTTTTCTTTCTAGTTTTCCATAGGCTAGCCAAGTGCTTCACCGGAGAAATCTTTGAGAGGGTTGGATGAAGGGAGGATAGCTAGCCTCTTTGTAAAGAAGTTGACCTCGTGATGTATGGAAGATTTGGCTTTCTTGTATCCCTCTTTGTGTGATTTCGTTGTTCATCCCGTGGCTCTTTTTGGCCCCTTTGGGAGATTTTCGATTCCTTGTGTTTGAGGTCGTTTCCTTGCGTGTTTGTTTGGGGGATTCACACATGAGGTCGTGGACACTCTTTTCCTGGTGATTTGCCCCCTCAAAACGCAAAGAATCGCTTCGGATTTGGGGATTTTTGGATGAACTCGGGTTGGAAGTGTTCTTCACGAGATCTGAGATTCCGGGAGTTCTAGTGTGTTTGAGGCCGAGATTTTTGGGGAATATACTCCACTGAAGGTGTACATCATCTCCCCAAAGTTTCGTCTCAAGAGCTCAAGCCGTTTGGGAGATCGACTCACGAGTTGACTTTTTCCCGAGAGCTCCCAGTTTGACCGCCCCCAGGAGGTTAAACCGCCCCCCCTAGGCGGTTAAACCGCCCCTAGGGAGGTTAAACCGCCCCTGGCTGGGTAGAGAAGGTTTTGCCTCGTTTCGGTTCGTTTTGTGTTCGTTTCGATCGATTCGAGTTCCGCTGCGTGTTTCTTGCTCCTAGGGTCAGTAGCTTGACAGTGGCTACGTGATCTTGGCAAGATCGCTTTCGGAGGCGTTGGAGTTGATTTGGGAGAATAGCCGGATTGGTTGGAAAGAATTTTTATCGGCTCCCATTCACTCCCCCCCTCTCTGGTCGCCGATTCGGTCCTTCAATTGGTATCAGAGCCGGTTACGGGTCTTTGCGACTCTAACCAGTCTAAGATCCAAAGATGGCGTACCAAGATCGGGGTTCCGGGCCTCCGCACTTCGATGGGAAGAACTACCCGAACTGGGTTGCGCGTATGGGCGCTTTCTTGCGAGGCAAAGGAAAGTTGTTGTGGGATGTGACCGAGGATGAAAATTATGTCAATCCTACCAACTTAGATGCCCAGGGTGCAAGAGATAAATTCGAGGCCAACGCTAGGGCTGTCGACTACTTGTTTCGTGCTTTGTCGGCTGAGGAGTTTGAGAGAGTTTTGGGCGAGGACCTAGCTAGCCAGATCTGGCTAAAGCTCAAGGTAGCCCATGGTGGTGATAGTCATGTTAAGGCTAGGCTTTTCTCGGTTTATCGTAGAGAGTACGAGAACTTTGAGCAGTTGGATGGTGAGTCGGTCGATGCGATGTTTCAGCGCTTTACCGCCATAGTCAACAACATGAAAGCCAACATTGCCGCACTCCCATACACGGATCATGACAGAGCTTTGAAGCTCTTGCTTTCCCTTGATCGGTCCGTGTGGGGTGCCAAGGTTGAGGCGATCATGGAGTCGGCTAACTATGAAACCTTGAGAGTTGATGAGCTTTTCTCGAAGTTGAAATCTTCAGAGGTTGATAGACGGTTTCTTGCCAAGGCTAAGAGTCCGACTGATCCCCATAGTCTGGCTCTAGTCGGTGGCTCTGGTTATGGACAGGCTAACACTTCCAGACACTTTGCTTTGTCTTCTCTTGTGTCTCTTCCAGATGAAGAATATGAGGTGCTGAGCGAGGAGGATCTCGCGTTGCTCACGAGGAGGTTCGAGCGGATGTACCAGAACCGCAAGGGTTCGAGGCGTGCCGGGAGTACGTGCTACAGATGCGGGAAGATGGGCCACTTCATCGCCGAGTGCCCCGAGGAAATCAAGAAACACAAGCACCGCCCGCGAGATGAGCACAAGCACCGCTCCAAGGACAAGCACCACTCCAAGCACAAGAACAAGGAGGAGAACACCGACACCTCGTCAAGCTCAAGCAGCGAGGAAGAAGACCGCGGCCACCGCAAGGAGAAGAAGCACAAGAACCGCAACTTCAACGGGCTTTCTGGGGTCGCTATGAACTTCTGCACCATGGCTCACGGCTCCAACAACAAGAACATCTCCGACTACGACTCCGACTCCGACTCCGAGGATGAGGTATTGACTGATCCCACCTCTTTGCGTAAGGAGATTGCTAGATTAGAGCAGTTGGTCGATAATCGCGATGATGTGCTTAGGAAGACCAACAAGGAGAAGAGAGAGTTTAGGTCCTTGCTAGGAGAGTCAAAGGAAAGAATAGCTGAGCTTGAGGCCTTACTTTCTGAGACTGGAAAGAAGGCGATGGATTTTGAGTCTGTGCTTAGCGAGTCTAGCAAGAAAGTGGCTGAGCTTGAATCTGAGTTGGCAAGTGCTAGAGCTGAGATAGGTGTGTTGAAAGATGCTCCTATTGTTTCTGATGAGATTGAATGCTCTTTCTGTGATGTGCATCTTGCTGATTTGGTAGCTCTTAAGGACAAACACATGACATGCCTAGATGATCTAGAAGATGCTAGGGTTGAGATTGCTGAGTTGAAGTCTAGACCTTCTTTGCTAGGTGCTTGTACTTCTTGTCCTGTTTTACATGCTCAGTTGCTTGAATCTCGTACCATGATCAGTTCGCTTGAAGCTCAATTGAAATCTCCTATTGCAAACTCTTGTTCGGCTTGCGATGTTGTTGCTTTGAGGAATGTTGAGCTGGCGCAATCTGTTGATCGTTTGCAAGATGAAAATGATGAGTTGCGTCAATGTTTGGGTTGGTTGTCGGGTCGCGAGCCACAGCTTAAGATGTTGATTGCTGGGTTCAAGAGAGCTGATGGTCGTGGTCTGGGTTCTGAGAAAGTTGGTGAGTGTAGTGGTGAGAAAGAGAGAGAGCAAACTAGTTCCACCACAAGTACCCCAACACCACCAGAGAAAACTCCACCAAAGAACAGCTTCACACCTAAACCCAACCACCTGTTGAACAAGCTTGACACCACTCCAGATCCTCCCAAGTTTCCCCCAAAGACAAGCAACTTCCAAAAGAGAGTGACCTTTGTGAAGAGTGGGGTTTACCAGCCGAGAGAGAGGGCACAGCCGAGAGAAACCCCAAAGCCAAAGCCAGTCCGCTTCCATTGTGAGCATTGTGGAAGGGATGGACACCTTGAGGAGTTCTGTTGGAGGAAGAAGAGGGAGGTGAGAAGAGAGAAGGAGGTGGGGAACAGGGACAGGTACTACTCTTCTCGTAGTGTGCCTGTGTCTCGTTCACCCTGGCCGAGAGGCGACGCCTTTGTGCGTACAGTTCCTGTGGTTGCTAGTCGTGGTGTTCCAGCTGTTCGTGAGTTTGCTAGGCGGCCTCCGTTTCGCGGTCAGTTTGGTTCAGGGAGGTTCGACCGTAGCTTTGAGGCTAGGAGAGAGTCTAGGCCACGTTTTCCCCCGCGTGGTGCTAGAGGTCCGATGGTGAGAGACGAGAGGGTTTCACGCGATAGAGTTGATTTTGCTAACCCCTCTTTTGAGCAGATGGCCCGACACTGGTTTGACTCTTTCTGTGCTAACCCCAGTGTCGAGTCATTCGCTCGTTCTCGTTCTCGCTTTTGATTGTGCAGGTGTGAGGTATGGAGAACATGAGCTTGGTGACTCTTGGTCTTTTGCATGATCAAGGTTTGATGGTTCTCCACACCTTTTTGGATGGCCCCGATGTGGCCCTTGTACACTATGTATTGTGAGTATATCCCTTGTACACTCTTGTGTTCATCTGTGTATATTTAGCTTGCTTTGTGCCTGTATCTTGGTTTTTATGTTTTGTGTAGCATATTGTACATTTGTTTATCTGGTATCCTTTTAGTTGGTATCTTTTGTTGCATTTTGCTCATTTGAGATTTTTCTTCCTTTTTATGATGGAGCTTTCCATTTGCTTTTGTACACCTTCTCTAGTTTTTCTAGGTGTCTTTGATTGAGGGGGAGCTCAGCTTTATTTAATGGGGAGAAATTTGCTCAAGTTGGTTTGACAAGGAGATGACTTTGTTTATAGCTTTTTGGATTGCATGAGATTGTGAGTTTGCTGCATTTGCATTTTGATTGTGCATATTATGGGAGTTTGAAGTTTGCACCTGAACCTTGGATTTGCATTTCAGTTGCACATTCCAAGGGGAGCTGATGATTGAACCTGAACCTTGGATTTGCATTTCGGTTGCACATTCCAGGGGGAGCTTTGTATTTGTGCTTTGATTGCGCTTGTGTTTTGAGATTGAGCTTGCCCATGTTTCTACCCAAAACCAGCTTGCAGACATTTTCACTAAGCCACTTGACCAAGTTACCTTCACCCGCTTGCGAGGAGAACTTGGTGTGTGTGCGGTTTTCTGAGCTGAGTTTTGGAGGCTTCTCTTGTAGCATATGTATACTATTGTACCATCTTTGTATCTTGATGTACACTTTTCTTGCTTTTGTATCTTGATTTCATCTTTTGTATCATATCTTAGGATGAGCTTCTCCTATATGCAGTGATTGGTACAACTTGCTACATTTTAGAGTTTAGGCAGGCTGGCTAGGGATTGCTTGTATGGATGGCTATGCTCTTGATGGTTTTGATATATATTCTTTTGAGATAGTCTCTTTTCGAAATTAAAATGACAAACTGAACTTAAACTCTTTCACCCATGAGTAAATGCCTTTGCATGTCTTGTTTGAGCCGAAATGGCTATATCTTGCTTAAGATCATGCTAGGGTGTGATATTCTTTTCAATTGGGTCAAAGACCTTTGTCATTGTAAATGTTTAGCCCATGCTTTATCTTGTGGAGGAGCATAAGCTTCTTTCTGTCGCAAAGACATTTCATGTACCATGCTTAACTTGAAAAACTTGAAAAATGAGATGTCTATGCATGAAAGAAGAAAGATGAGAAAAAGATATATTTGCAGAAAATTATGCTCATGTCTCTATGCTTTCACCATTGCACACACTTGCACACATGGGTGCTAAGCGGTTGCATGTTGTTTGCCGGAGAAGTCTCCCATGAGAAGTGAACACATGGCTCCGTGCTTTGACATGACATGAGGTAGAACTTGGGCGTTTATGATGATCTTTTGTCAAGAATGCTTGTCCTTTCATGATTTTGGTGAGATGAAGTTTATTTTTGCTTAAACAATCCATGGTTAGGACTTTGCTCATGCGGTGACTTTTTTGATAAAAATCCACAATTTGCTCATGACTTTGTCAATTGGATATATGTCTTCACCTTCTTGATGGCAATGCCCGTGTGACATGATGAACTAGCTTGTATGCCTCTTCTCTAACTTGTAGCATTTTGTATTGTTCATTGTATATTTGAGAAGCTTGTAGTTGCATTTTGTACATTTTTGCCTTGATGTGTGCATTGTCAACAAGGGGGAGAATTTCTGGAGCATTTGGCAAGGGGGAGTTGCTGCTGAATTTAGAAGAAAGCTTTTGCTCTAGATTTTGCCGGATTTGTGTGAGAGATTGAAAGTTTTGCCCAAATGTGGTTTTCTGAAAATTTGTGAAGTTTCTGAGAGTTTGATCATTGGAAAATCTTGCTGGGCACATGGGGAAGGTTTTCAAGTTGGAACTGGCATCGTTGCGAGTTGGTTTGTGCATTTTTGGCATTTTTGGCCTTGGTCATCTGCCAGGGGCGGTTTAACCGCCCCCCCTGGGCGGTTTAACCGCCCCTGTGCTGAGTGCACACGAGTTGTGAAGATTTGAGCCATTTTCGAGTGATTTTCGCACGCACAAGTTCACTTGTTCAGGGGGAGTTGCATCTTTGCAGGGGGAGTGCTTTGAGAGTTCTGAAAAGTGAGTTGGAGGATTTGAAGTTTGTGATTTGTGCTTTGTGCTTTTGCTCTTTTGCCGATGGTGTTGAGCCCTTTCGCTTCTTCTTGAAGGGTCGGCGTTTCTGGAGCTTTCTCTTGCAGAGTGACTTTGTTCTCGGCTTGTTCTTGCTTTTAGTCACTTGCTTGAGTCTTGTTTTCGATTTCTTTTACATTTTCTTCATATCAATTGGTTACTATGTGTGTGTTGTCAATGCACTCATCAAGGGGGAGATTGAGGACCCGGTGTGTCCGAGGACCGGTGGATGGTCGCTTCCTGGTGTGATGAGTGATTGACAACGTGGTGTGGATTGACGTTTCCCTTGGCTCAAGTATTGCAGGTGTAGAATGCGGCTTGGTTGCATTGGTGCAGGTGAAGAACAGGCGCGAAAGGTCTTAGCCATGGCGGCCTCCGAGGAGCGGAGAGACAAGTAGGCTTGGTTCGAGGGACCCGGTGGCCAGTGGATCAAGTGCGGTTCACATGCTGGCAAGAACGAGCAAGGGGACGTGGTTCCGGTGCGAGGTAGCGGCTCACAACCGAAGCTCGTACGCGGACGAGAAGCCGGCGCAAGGTGGCGGCTAACAACCGAAGTTTGCGCGCGGGGTTTGGTGATTTGGCCACAAAATCATCGGTGGACGGTTTCCCTTGGTTTGGGCCTCAAAACCAAGGACCGAGGACTCGACGAGGCGAATTTGGGCGGCTGGGCCAGAGTGGCTGCCAGGGGCGGTTTAACCGCCCCCCAGGGGCGGTTTAACCGCCTCCCCCTGGGCCGGCCCAAAATCGGCGTCGAGGAGCTTCGATCCGGAGGACACGCGGCGTGACTGCAAGGCTTGCGTCGGAGGGAAGCTAGCTTGCAGTGGAAGGTGTCCCAGCCGGAAAAATCTTCGCGGAAAATGTCAAATTTGCCCCTGAGGGGTATGTATCACTTAGGGGTAGTTTAGTCTTTAGAGCAGCACCACTTGGACTATATAATAGACCCCCTAGGGGCTGGTGGCTGTTATCTAAGTAGTCTAGTTTTATTTCCCTTGCACTTGAACTATTTTCCTTTAGTTTTTCTTTCTAGTTTTCCATAGGCTAGCCAAGTGCTTCACCGGAGAAATCTTTGAGAGGGTTGGATGAAGGGAGGATAGCTAGCCTCTTTGTAAAGAAGTTGACCTCGTGATGTATGGAAGATTTGGCTTTCTTGTATCCCTCTTTGTGTGATTTCGTTGTTCATCCCGTGGCTCTTTTTGGCCCCTTTGGGAGATTTTCGATTCCTTGTGTTTGAGGTCGTTTCCTTGCGTGTTTGTTTGGGGGATTCACACATGAGGTCGTGGACACTCTTTTCCTGGTGATTTGCCCCCTCAAAACGCAAAGAATCGCTTCGGATTTGGGGATTTTTGGATGAACTCGGGTTGGAAGTGTTCTTCACGAGATCTGAGATTCCGGGAGTTCTAGTGTGTTTGAGGCCGAGAGTTTTGGGGAATATACTCCACTGAAGGTGTACATCATCTCCCCAAAGTTTCGTCTCAAGAGCTCAAGCCGTTTGGGAGATCGACTCACGAGTTGACTTTTTCCCGAGAGCTCCCAGTTTGACCGCCCCCAGGAGGTTAAACCGCCCCCCCCTAGGCGGTTAAACCGCCCCTAGGGAGGTTAAACCGCCCCTGGCTGGGTAGAGAAGGTTTTGCCTCGTTTCGGTTCGTTTTGTGTTCGTTTCGATCGATTCGAGTTCCGCTGCTTGTTTCTTGCTCCTAGGGTCAGTAGCTTGACAGTGGCTACGTGATCTTGGCAAGATCGCTTTCGGAGGCGTTGGAGTTGATTTGGGAGAATAGCCGGATTGGTTGGAAAGAATTTTTATCAGCTCCCATTCACTCCCCCCCTCTCTGGTCGCCGATTCGGTCCTTCAGAAGGTGATCGGAACTTCCGATCACTTAAGGTACTCAGGTACCGGTGGTTCCCTCGCGTGCATGACCTGGCGATGGGTGAGCTTCTGCTGGCGCTTCGACTCGAACTCTGGTCCACCATAGATCATGCGCACCACTCGGTCGGCTTCCTGGAAGTCGTCGCCGGGCTCGTCGTTTCGCCTGTCGTCTCGTGGGGAACCATCGTTCCTTTTTCTGTATGGAGGGCCTCTGTTGCCCCCAGTGAAGGCTCGCTTGAGCCCGTAGCACTCTCGCGCCGAGTGCTTGTGCTTGTGGTAAGGACATTGCTCATCGAGCATGCGCTGGAAGTCCTCTGGAGTTACCCGGCCTCTGGACCGGTCCAAGGCAGCGACCATATCTCCCTCGCTCTTCTTCTTGCGAGGGTGGCTGTCGGTGTGCCGATGGTCGTCGTGTCGGTCTTCGTCCTCGCTGCGGTCTCGCTTGCGAGTCGTCTTGTTCTCTTCTTCCCAGCGGCTCCTGATCTCGCTGAGTTGTTCCTTTTCCGCGATCTCTGCGTCCGCCCACGTGCTAGCGACCCGGAACATGTCATTGACAGTCGCGGGTGGCTTCCGAGTCCACTTGTGAATCAGTCTCCCGTCGGAGATGCCGCGCTGGAAAGCTGACATCACCTCCTGATCCGTGACGTCCGTGATGGAGTTGCGCTTCTCTGAGAACCTGCGCACGAAGTCGTGCAGGGTCTCGTTCTTGCGCTGCCTGATCTGACCGAGGAGCCGCTTGCTCCCGGGCCTTTCCTAGGTACCGAGATAGTTACCGATGAAGAGCTCGGTAAGCTGCTCCCAGTTGTCGATGGCGTCCTGCGGGAGCCCTGCCAGCCAGTTGCGGCAGTCCTTGGTGAGCATGATGGGAAGGTAATTTGCCATCACGTCCTCGTCGCCGCCGGCCGCTTGCACGGCGGTGTAGTAGATCTGAAGCCATTGAGATGGATCAGATTTCCCGTCGTACTTGTCGATGTCCGACAGCTTGAAGCCTCTGGGCCATGTCACGCTTCTTAAGCGCTCTGTGAACGACTAGAATCCGCCGATCCGACCTCTAGGGCGGGAATCGCTCGGACCCGATCCGTCTGTTGTTCTTGGGGAGTGCTGTCCCTCCTGCGATCCCGGTCCCTGGGCGGGGAACGGGTCCTCCGATAGTTCCGAGTCCTGGGTGGAGTTCGGTCCCGTCGTTGGGTCCTGCTGCGCGGTGGAGTTCGCTCCCTTGGCGGAGTCGGTTGCCTGGGTGGTGGAAGCGCTCGTCCTCGTGGCGGAGTGCGACCGCCGTTGTTGCCGCGCCTTGGGCTACCGGAGGGGTCAGAGTAGTCTGACTCCGTCGAGTAGCCGCTCCTGTTGGAGCTACGACGGGGATTTCCATGATCCCGATCGTACTCTTCGCGCCGTCGGATTTCCTCACGGTGGCGCTCTTCGGTGCTGATGCGGATGACGTCCCTCGCATCTCGATCTCTGTTGATCGTGGTGCGGAGGTCTTCATCACGATCCGATCCGCCGCTGGCCCGGTGTCGAGACAGGACCGGGCTCAGGAGCGTCCGTGGTCGCTCTGCCCTGCATCTGGTGAACCTGGACGGAGGTGGCCTGCACGAGAGCCCTTACCTTTTCCAGGCCCGGAGTGCTAGGTGGCAGCCGATTGATTTCCTCGTTGATAGTAACGAGGTTCTGTACCGGCGTCTCGTAGACGTCGTATCCGTTGAACTCGAACATGCCGTCGCGCATCAAGTTCCGGGTGCTCCTCCGGTCGTGCTGATCCCGTTGGCGACGATGATCTTCAGAGTGTGGTTCCTGGAGTCGAGCAGTGCCAGATACTGACGCGGTGGCTCCGTTCGGTCGTGCGGCTCTGCGAGTCGCCCGACTGGCGTTGCGTCCTCGACGCTGATTCCTGGCTTCAGTCGTCTCCTCAGCTGGAGTGACCTCATCTTCTGAGACAGGATTGGTTGGCGTTGCTGGTGCCACCATGTAGCAATATGACCCGACTCCTTCTTGCGCGAGGTAGTCTTCCTCAGACTCGGAGAAGTCGGATGTGGGCGTATAACGCTCCAAACTACTCGGAGTCAATTCTCCGAGTGATCCTAGTAGTTCCGGCTCTGTAGAGGCATCGGACACTGTGTATCCTTCCGGCAGATCGTCCAGGATTGAGGGTCCCTGTAGATCTAACTCGTAGGAGTCGCTCCCAGAGAAGTAATCATCCGTCTGGACGATGTCCTTCATCTTCTACTTCTGAGCAAGCGCGCAAAAGCTAGGGGTCTGGACAGTAATGACCTCAGGGCTCTGGACGCGTGTTGGTTGAGTGTTTACGCTCTGCGATGACTCAGCGACGCGACTCTCAGAAGCTGGATCGGAACCGAGTGATTGTAGATCTGTTCCCGACTGGTCTTGCCTCGCATTTTGCGATGGATTCAGCGGGGTAGAGTCGGCACGATCAGATGCGATCGGACCGGACTGGGCCGTGATGGCCGAAGTTGGCACCAGAGAGGAGACCTCCGTGGCGACCGTAGCTCCTGCCGCTTGGGAATCCAAGGCGGCGGTGATGACATCCCCGAACTAGATCTCGACTTCGTCGACGTCCGGGAGGTTGCAGCTGTCCAAGATCTTGACGCGATCCATCGAGCTTACCAGATTGATCTCGGCGATACCCCCACCTGGCGCGCCACTGTCGGTGATATTATCTCCGGCAGTCTTCCACGGGGTGGCCCACGGAAGTGATTTGTAATGCAGGGAAGATCGCAAAGATCGGAAGCAAGATGGTTAGGATGGACAGACACAAGGGTTTATACAGGTTCGGGCCGTCGACTCGACGTAATACCCTACGTCCTGTTTTGGGGTGTTGTATTGCTTGTTGAGAGATTTCGTGCTGAGACTTCATGTTTTGGAGGGGGTCCCTGCCCGCCTTATATATCGGGGGGCAGGGTTACAAGTCGGTTTGTAGCCGATCCTATCTCTAAGGATCCTTTCTTTTTTACAATAATTCCTATTCCAACTATAACTTCTCCTTCCAAACCCTTCCTTCGTGCGCCGACTTGTCCCGCACGTCTTCAGGTCCAGAACGGTGGGCTGGGCCGCCCCCTTTTGGTGGGCTGTCAGGCTTGCTCGTGAGGTACCCGGGTACTATATCCCCCACACCATATGTTGCTTGTCAGAATGGTGTTGTTGAGAGAAAGAATAGAACACTTTGTGAGATGGCTAGGACGATGCTAGATGAGCATAGGACTCCTAGGAAGTATTGGGCAGAAGCGGTGAACACAGCTTGTTATGTTTCGAATCGGATTTTCCTTCGTGCTTTCAAGAAGAAAACTTGCTATGAGCTTTTCCATGGTCGTTCCCCCCGTGTGAGTCACTTTCGGGTCTTTGGTTGCAAGTGTTTCATCTTGAAGAAAGGAAATTTGGACAAGTTTGAGTCTCGTTCGATGGATGGAATTTTTCTTGGTTATGCTAATCATTCTCGAGCATATCGTGTGCTCAATCTTGAAACTAACCAAATCATGGAGACTTGCGAAGTCACCTTCGACGAGACCATTCCGTGTAGCTCTTCTGCTTTTGAGTGTGCAGGTGATGATGACTTGGGACAGCCCATCTTTGAGGAAGAACAGCTTGATGATGAAGACGATGAGGAGATCCAGGCACCGTGTGGAGATCGTGTACCTTCTACTTCCACTACTACCACGACGTTCGACGACGGCCCCTCTGCTACACCTTCGTCGAGTCGCGCTCCAGATTGAGTTCAAGTGGAAGCTGATGTTGAGGGGGAGGCAATCTCGAGGCGAGAAGCTCCCCGGCTGGTACAGAGGGATCATCCACCTTCGAAGATCATCGGGAACATGGATGAACGCACTACACGGTCGAGGTCACAGAACATCTCTCATTATGCTCATTCTGCTTTTGTCGCGTCTTTTGATCCCAAAAATGTTGGACACGCTTTATCTGATTCCGATTGGGTCAATGCCATGCATGAAGAGCTTGAAAACTTTGAGAGAAATCAGGTGTGGAAGTTAGTAGAACCACCTCCAAATTGCCATCCCATAGGAACCAAGTGGGTGTACAAGAACAAGAGGGATGAGAGTGGTGAGATTGTGAGAAACAAAGCGAGGTTGGTAGCTCAGGGGTTTTCGCAGCAGGAGGGGATAGATTATGAGGAGACATTTGCTCCTGTTGCCCGTTTGGAGGCAATTCGGATCCTTCTAGCATTTGCAGTTGCTAAAGGGTTCAAATTGTACCAAATGGACGTGAAGAGTGCCTTCTTGAATGGGGTGATCGAGGAAGAAGTTTATGTAAGGCAACCCCCGGGTTTTGAGAGTGAGAGATACCCACACCGAGTGTACAAACTCCGCCGAGCTTTATATGGCCTAAAGCAAGCACCCAGAGCGTGGTATGGCAGGTTGAGAGGGTTCTTGCTTAGTAAGGGGTTTATGATGGGAAAGGTTGACAAGACGCTCTTCTTGCTGAGAAATGGCAATGATCTTTTAATCGTTCAGATTTACGTGGATGATATCATTTTTGGTGGCTCTTCTCATGATCTTGTTGCCAAGTTTGCAGATGATATGAGCAGGGAATTTGAGATGTCGATGATGGGAGAATTGCAGTTCTTTCTCGGGCTGCAGATCAAGCAAACCAAGGATGGGACGTTTGTGCACCAAAGCAAGTACACCAAGGACATTCTCAAGAAATTCGACATGAGCGACTCCAAGCCGATGACTACGCCGATGAGTACGACTACAGCTTTGGATTCGGATGAGGACGGAGAACCAGTGGACCAGAAGGAGTACCGGAGCATGATCGGCTCCCTCCTCTACTTGACGGCGACGAGGCCGGACATACAGTTCAGCGTGTGTCTATGCGCTCGTTTTCAGGCTTCACCGAGGACTTCACATCGTCAGGCCGTCAAGAGGATTTTCAGGTATCTCAAGTTTACTCCTGAGCTGGGTCTTTGGTATTCTGCCGATTCCACTCTTGCACTTCATGGTTTTTCTGATGCGGATTTTGCTGGATGTCGTGTTGATCGCAAGTCTACTTCTGGTCAGTGTCAGATTCTTGGATCGTCTCTTGTGTCTTGGTCTTCTCGCAAGCAGTCTAGTGTAGCCCAATCCACCACAGAGGCCGAGTATGTTGCTGCTGCTAGCTGCTGTTCTCAGTTGCTTTGGATCACATACACCTTGAAAGATTTTGGCTTAGACATGTCCCATGTTCCACTTCTTTGTGATAGCACCAGTGCCATAAGCGTAGCCAAAAATCCTGTGCTTCATTCCAAAACCAAACACATAGAAGTGAGATACCACTTTCTGAGAGATCATGTAGAGAAAGGTGATATTGAGCTTGCCCATGTTTCTACCCAAAACCAACTTGCAGACATTTTCACTAAGCCACTTGACCAAGTTACCTTCACCCGCTTGCGAGGAGAACTTGGTGTGTGTGTGGTTTTCTGAGCTGAGTTTTGGAGGCTTCTCTTGTAGCATATGTATACTGTTGTACCATCTTTGTATCTTGATGTATATTTTTCTTGCTTTTGTATCTTGATTTCATCTTTTGTATCATATCTTAGGATGAGCTTCTCCTATATGCAGTGATTGGTACAACTTGCTACATTTTAGAGTTTAGGCAGGCTGGCTAGGGATAGCTTGTATGGATGGCTATGCTCTTGATGGTTTTGATATATATTCTGTTGAGATAGTCTCTTTTTGAACTAAGATGACAAACTGAACTTAAATTTCTACACCCATGAGTAAATGCCTTTGCATGTCTTGTTTGAGCCGAAATGGCTATATCTTGCTTAAGATCATGTTAGGGTGTGATATTCTTTTCAATTGGGTCAAAGACCTTTGTCATTGTAAATGTTCAGCCCATGCTTTATCTTGTGGAGGAGCATAAGCTTCTTTGTGTCGCAAAGACATTTCATGTATCATGCTTAACTTGAAAATCTTGAAAAATGAGATGTCTATGCATGAAAGAAGAAAGTTGAGAAAAAGATATATTTGCAGAAAATTATGCTCATGTCTCTATGCTTTCACCATTGCACACACTTGCACACATTGGTGCTAAGCGGTTGCATGTTGTTTGCCGGAGAAGTCTCCCATGAGAAGTGAACACATGGCTCCGTGCTTTGACATGACATGAGGTAGATCTTGGGCGTTTATGATGATCTTTTGTCAAGAATGCTTGTCCTTTCATGATTTTGGTGAGATGCAGTTTATTTTTAGCTTCAACAAACCATGGTTAGGACTTTGCTCATGCGGTGACATTTTTTATAAAAATCCACAATTTGCTTATGGCTTTGTCAATTGGATATATGTCTTCACCTTCTTGATGGCAATGCCCGTGTGACATGATGAACTATCTAGTTTGCCTCCTCTCTAACTTGTAGCATTTTGTATTGCTCATTGTATATTTGAGAAGCTTGTAGTTGCCTTTTGTACATTTTGCCTTGATGTGTGCATTGTCAACAAGGGG
Organism: Urochloa ruziziensis; assembly: GCA_015476505.1. NCBI lineage: Eukaryota > Viridiplantae > Streptophyta > Magnoliopsida > Poales > Poaceae > Urochloa > Urochloa ruziziensis. The sequence goes on along the minus strand of CM027121.1, from coordinate 56,840,259 downwards.
GAGAATTTCTGGAGCATTTTGCAAGGGGGAGTCTTTGCAGAATTTGTAGGAAAGCTTTTGCTCTAGATTTTGTCAAAATTGTGTGAGAGGTTGAAAGTTTTGCCCAAATGAGGCTTTCTGAAAATTTGCGAAGTTTCTGAGAGTTTGATCATTGGAATATCTTGCTGGGCATATGTGGAAGGTTTTCAAGTTGGAACGGCATCGTTGCGAGTTGGTTTGTGCATTTTTGGCATTTTTGGCCTTGGTCATCTGCCAGGGGCGGTTTAACCGCCCCCCAGGGCGGTTTAACCGCCCCTGTGCTGAGAGCACAAGTTTTGTGGAGAGTTGAGCCATTTTCGAGTGATTTTCGCACGCACAAGTTCACTTGTTCAGGGGGAGTTGCATCTTTGCAGGGGGAGTGCTTTGAGAGTCCTGAAAAGTGAGTTGGAGGATTTGAAGTTTGTGATTTGTGCTTTGTGCTTTTGCTCTTTTGCCGATGGTGTTGAGCCCTTTCGCTTCTTCTTGAAGGGTCGGCGTTTCTGGAGCTTTCTCTTGCAGAGTGACTTTGTTCTCGGCTTGTTCTTGCTTTTAGTCACTTGCTTGAGTCTTGTTTTCGATTTCTTTTATATTTTTTCATATCAATTGGTTACTATGTGTGTGTTGTCAATGCACTCATCAAGGGGGAGATTGAGGACCCAGTGTGTCCGAGGACCGGTGGATGGTCGCTTCCCGGTGTGATGAGTGATTGACAACGTGGTGTGGATTGACGTTTCCCTTGGCTCAAGTATTGCAGGTGTAGAATGCGGCTTGGTTGCATTGGTGCAGGTGAAGAACAGGCGCGAAAGGTCTTAGCCATGGTGGCCTCCGAGGAGCGGAGAGACAAGTAGGCTTGGTTTGAGGGACCCGATGGCCGGTGGATCAAGTGCGGTTCACATGCTGGCAAGAACGAGCAAGGGGACGTGGTTCCGGTGTGAGGTAGCAGCTCACAACCGAAGCTCGTACGCGGACGAGAAGCCGGCGCAAGGTGGCGGCTAACAACCGAAGTTTGCGCGCAGGGTTTGGTGATTTGGTCACAAAATCATCGGTGGACGGTTTCCCTTGGTTTGGGCCTCAAAACCAAGGACCGAGGACTCGACGAGGCGAACTTGGGCAGCTGGGCCGTGTGGGCTGACAGGGGCGGTTTAACCGCCCCCCAGGGCCGGTTTAACCGCCCCCCCTGGGCTGGCCCAAGAACGGCGTCGAGGAGCTTCGATCCGGAGGACACGCGGCGTGACTGCAAGGCTTGCGTCGGAGGGAAGCTAGCTTGCAGTGGAAGGTGCCCGAGCCGGAAAATATCTGAGATCAAAATGTCAAATTTGCCCCTGAGGGGTATGTATCACTTAGGGGTAGTTTAGTCTTTAGAGCACCACCACTTGGACTACTAATAGGCCCCTTCAGGGCTGGTGGCTATTATCTCTCTAGTTATCTCTTTGGTTTTTCCTTTGAACTAGTTTTCCCTTCATCCCCTCCACCTAGAACTACTTCGAATCATTCCTAGTTTGTATAGGTGAATTCATGGTTATGTGATTGAGTTTGTGCTGCTCATCTTTGTGCCACGATTTGATTTCCTGAGCTCCCTTTCCTTTTTCTATTTTCGTGGGTATTTTCGGAGCTATTTTTGGGGGATTTTCGTTCTTCTTGTTCTAGGGCGTTTTCTCTCGGATTTCTTTGGGGGATTCACGTATGAGTGCCTTGTGCCTCTTTTGCTGGTGATCCTTTGCCCCCAAACGCCGAGAATCGCTCTGGATTTGAGATTTTTGGGATGAACTCGAGGTCATGGTGTTCTTCGCGAGATCTGCGATTCTGGGAGTTGTACTGAGTTAGAGGCCGAGATGTTTTGGGAAAACACTCCACTGGAGGTCTAGATCATCTGATCAAAATCTCGCCTCAAGAGCTCAAGCGGTTTGGGAGATCCACTTTTGTTTTGACTTTTCCCGAGCCACCCAGGCCCGGGCGGTTTAACCGCCCCCCCCCCCCCCCCCCTTGGGTGTGTTAGATCGAGCCGAGTTTCGGGTCGTTTTGGTGTTCGTTTCGATTGGTTCGAGTTCCGCTGCTCGTTTCTTGTTCCTAGGGTCAGTAGCTTGACAGTGGCTACATGATCTTGGCAAGATTGCTCTCAGAGGTTTCGGAGTTGTTTTGGGAGAATAGCCGGATCGATTAGAAAGAATTTTTATCGGCTCCCATTCACTCCCCCCCTCTCTGGTCGCCGTCTCGGTCCTTCATGAGGTGGATGGGAAGACCGGTAAATGTCAAGTACCTTCTGCAAGCGGACTTCGCCATTCGACCAGACTCAAAGCAACTCAAGATAGCATATGGTAGTTTCAACAAATATATAACTGTTTAGGCTCTGGATAGGACATTTAAACCATCGAGGAAGATTCACCATGTAACATTTTATAAAAACTTCCGAGAGGTTCCTTACTAAGCATGCAGTTACACCTCGAAACAAGCCATATCAAAACTCACAATAACTTAAACAATGAACAAGTGCTCTTGCTCCCATAGTTTTATCATGGCGGATCCTTAAATGCCAACGAACTCAAATACTCAAGAGTTAAGGATTAAGTACGAGGCACTTAGTGGGCATAAACAGAGCAACTATTCATCATTCCAGAGGTTCTCAACCATAGTTCCATACATAAAGACATATTTTGGAGCTTTTATTTTATTTTGTTTTTATTATTATTATTATATATTTTTTTTCTTTTTATTTTAGCATTTTATTTCATCATGGCACGGCAAGGCAAAGGCAAGGCAAAGGCATCGGTAAGGCAACGGCAACGGCAAGGCAACGGTAAGGCAAACGGCAACGGCAAGGCAAACGGCAACGGCAAGGCAAACGGCAAGGCAAAGGCGACGGCTTTCGAACATACCTGAGACCCCCCCAAGCTTTGATGAAGCTCACTGGTAGTACTGGTCGGGGTCGCAGTGCATGTAGCTGAAGAAGCCATGCATGTCGGTCTGGAGGGATGTGGTCATCCCCCAGTTCTGCTACGTGAGATCAGTGTTGTGTGCAACTGCATCTCTGAGTTGCTGTTGTTGCAGCGTCATCGTCTCCATCCTGGTATTAAGATCAGCGATCCCTGGGAAACTGGGTTCTCGTAGTCATACCTGGCGGAGGCGGATGGTCCGACCTGCGGGCCGTAGCCTGCTGTTCCTTGGTGGTAGTCGAATGCTTCCTCAAAGTTCATGTTGGCCGTGGGGTTCTGCTGGTAGTCGTACTCGGGCTGCTGCTGGTAATGGTACTCGGGTTGTGGCGCGGTAGAAGTTCCGGCTTCGTCATCATGCCTGGCCCGCCTGCCACGTGTTGCAAGGCCTGCAACACTGTGGTGAGCGGGTTCCCTCCGTCTAAGCTGCATGGTTAGACTTCTCGCTGATCTCAACGACAAAGCTGGGCATGGAAGCTCAACTTCATCGATGAAACCAGGATAGCACATGAACAGAGTATGGCCAGGGCCCTCGCGCATCAAGTGACCCTGGATGAAATGGTCTAAACCAATGCAGTACTGATATTCTTATGTAGTTGGAAGGAAGGTGACTTGAGCGCCCTGCAAAGCACCAACATGGTTGGCGATGCATGTGACTAGCGAGGTTATGTCAATTGTGGCTCGGCCACTGACTAACCTCTGCCAGTTCTCAAACATGCTCATGACCGGAGAAAAGCGAATTTTCTTGACCATGGCATACAGGCACTCTAAATCAGGCAAGAGGCAAAGACGCAAATCAGCGCGCGGGTGGACCACCATAGCGATCCACTTCGCCAGGAAACGAAGAGTGGGGTTGTGGATGGCGGTGATGCTGTTTTTCCCCGAGGATGGCTCCCCTATGATGCTATCCCACCATGCGGCACGGTTGTACCGGTGGTTAGTCACCAACAGGTTGGCATCAATGATGCATCTCTTGTTGAAACCAAGAGCCTCACTGAGTTGTTTCGGGGTCAAAACAAAATCCTCATTGAAAAATCGAAAGCAAATGTTTGTCTCGTTGGGACGAACTTCGATTTTCAAACTCATCAAAAACTCCATAGTAAGAAAGTGCGAACCTGTTTCCGTGACGGGGTAGAAGTTTTGCCATCCGGCATTGTTGAACGCCCGTTCCATGTCTCTTTCGAGACCGGTCTTGATCAGCAGCATGGGGTCGAAGTACTTGGCGTGTGTGAAGTAGCGGTCCTGGAGCTGGTCCAGCACCGTTCTCTCGTCTTCGGTCCGAGCAACGATGTGCTCGACCCGAGTCATGATCCTGATGCGGAGCCTGTTCCTCGGCACCTCCTCCTCCTGGGACTCTGTGTCGTGTCGAGTTGAGTCGACAGACATAGTATCCCGGGAAGTAGAGGATCCCCGAGAGCGGTGAGAGCTCGAAGAGGTGAGCTTGGTGACGACTCCACGTGCCTTAGTCCACATGATTCCTACAAAAGATTAGCCTAACAATACCCGAAGGAAATCAAGGGTTAGACAGTCAGATGTTAGGCGTTCTTGTGGGAGATTAATCACCACAACTCGGTTAGTCGTTCTTGTGGGGTAAGGACCACCACAAACGTTCTCGTTCAACCGGCAGGGGTTTGTTCTCACAAGGATTCAAGAATGGATTTTTGCAGAATTTCCTTGTGGTTTAAACTCTAACCTTACTTAGAAAATTTCGAAATTTAAGCGAGGGAGAAGGGAATTGAGAAGGATGCACGCATACTTATGCTTGGGGCGTCTTCGTTCAGAGCTGGGCACTGGTATTTATAGAGGCGCAGCAGAGGCAGGCCGATCGGCCTGCACATGGCGCCGGTCGTGCCCATCCTGTGCGTCGGTGGTCACTGCCCTGTGCTTGGTGCTCTGGTAGGTGAGGATGGGACAGCAACGGTGCTTGGAGTCCGGCCGGCCTGGCTGGGGCCGTTCGGCCTGGTGTTGTGTCCAATTTCCTCCATCCTCTCGTGCCGTGTCCTCTCACATGATCTTGTTCCTTACTTGCTGTGATCTGGCCACTGGAGTTGACAAGTGGGGCCGGCCGGCCTAGGTGGGGCCGGCCGGCCTGAAGTTTGGCCGAAATATTTTTTTTTATATATGCTTCCTAATGCACAATTGAAATATAATTCAAGCTTCGAAAATTTAAACATGCTGTGATGAGTAAAAAGAATTGAAATGCAAAACCTATTCTATATGCAATGCAAAGATACGTACCATATACCTTATGGCGAGGGCTCGAGTTTTTCGTCCTGAGCGGAACTCTCCGAATCCTTGTTCGGGACTGCTTTTACCCGCCATTCCCTTCGGGGTGGATGGGACTTGGATTCAACCTCCTTATCGCGCTTTGCTTGCTCCTCCAGCGCTTTGGTTCTCGATATTCTTCGCCGTGCATGATAGCGATCATGCCTTTTCTTTTCTTTGGCGGCGAAGGCTTCCACCATCTTCATGAGCGTTTCTACGCTCGGCATCTTGGACTTTCGGGGCATGACTTCTTCGACCATATTGACTTGATGGGGGATCTCCTTAGGACGGAAAGAGAAACTCTCGGTCCCTCTGTTAATCCTCAGTTGAATGGTCCCACGTCCCACGTCAATGTTTGCATTCGCAGTACTTAAGAACGGTCTCCCAAGGATGAGAGAGTTCGTTGCTCCGGCTTCCATATCTAGGATGATGAAGTCCACAGGGATGAAGAAATCCCTGATCTTGACCGGAACATTTTCTGCGACTCCATGGGGGTAGCGGATCGATTGATCTGCTAGCTGCAAACACATGGGTGTAGAGACAAGCGATATATGTTTAAGGTGGTCAAAGACTACCTTGGGCATTACGCTGACGCTCGCCCCCAAGTCACATAGGGCGTTGTCGAAGTCATGACCTCCAATGGAGCATGATATTGTGGGACAGCCAGGATCTTTCTTCTTAAGGTGGGGCCCGAGTATAGCAGAGCTACATTCCTCGGTCAGCTGTACCGTCTCCCTTGTGGGTAGAGTCCGCTTGTTGCTAAGTATATCTTTGATGTACTTGGCGTATGTCGGGACCTACAAAGCATTAAGTAATTGTATGTTGATGTATACCTTCTTGATTACCTCGACGAACTTGTCGAATTGTTCGTCGGCCACGGGTCTTCTCCTTCGTTCTAGGAACGGGAGGAAAGTGGGATCTCGGCTGTAGCTTGAGGCTTGTGGTGCCTCGTTCCCCTCCTTTGAGACAGGGGTGGTTTCCTCGTCATCTTCCTCTTCGGCGGCCACCTCGGTTTGGCTAGCTTCCTTCTGTCGAGTAACTGCATCCTGTGGATTGTGTGGGTCCTGCGTGGACTTGCCAGTCCGCGTGGTTACCGCACTAACATTTTCCTTGAAAGGAACCTCCGGTTGCCCGGGTAACTTCCCCGTATTTGGGTTAGGGCAGGATGCAGCCAGCTGAGCTACTTGAGTTTCAATCATTTTGTTGAAGCTCAGCTGGTTCTTAACGACAGAATTAAAAGCTTATATCTGGGAGGCCATTGACTCCATAACTTTATCATTAGCAAGAAATTTCTTGCTAATGCTATCGTTAATATGTTTTTGGCCATACCATATGTCCTTTAGCGACGGTTGAAAACCGTTGTTAGAGCCATTACCTTGCTGTTGGCCGAAGGGGAAATTGGGCTTGGAATTCCAACCTTGTTAAGGACGGAAGCCTGAATTGTTGGTATTTCCAATGACATGAGCTTCCTCTTGTGTCATCGGGCAAGTGTCGCCCGAGTGTCCTGCTTCTCCACATGTTTCACACGTGATTCTCTCCTCCATTGTGGGGGATATAGTACCCGGGTGCCTCACGAGCAAGCCTGGCAGCCCACCAAAAGGGGGCGGCCCAGCCCACCGTTCTGGACCTGAAGACGTGCGGGACAAGTCGGCGCACGTAGGAAGGATCTGGAAAGAGAAGTCCTAGTTGGAATAGGAATTATTGTAAAGAAGGAAAGGATTCTTAGAGATAGGATCGGATACAAACCGACTTGTAACCCTGCCCCCCGATATATAAGGCGGGCAGGGACCCCCTCCAAACGGACCGAACACAACAAGTCTCAAGACAACAACTCACAATCTACGCAATACAACACTCCAAAACAGGACGTAGGGTATTACGTCAAGTCGACGGCCCGAACCTGTATAAACCCTTGTGTCTGTCCATCTTAACCATCCTGCTTCCGATCTTTGCGATCTTCCCTGCATTACAAATCACTTCCGTGGGCTACCCTGTGGAAGACTGCCGGAGATAATATCACCGACAGTGGCGCGCCAGGTAGGGGATATCGCCGAGATCAATCTGGCAAGCTCGATGGATCGCGTCAAGATCTTGGACAGCTGCAACCTCCCGGACGTCGACGAAGTCGAGATCCAGTTCGGGGACGTCATCACCGCCGCTTTGGATACCCAAGCGGCAGGAGCTACGGTCGCCACGGAGGTCTCCTCTCTGGCGCCGACTTCGGCCATCACAGCCCAATCCGGTCCGATCGCATCTGATCGTGCCGGATCTACCCCGCTGAGTCCATCGCAGAACGCGAGGCCAGACCAGTCGGGAACAGATATACAATCATTCGGTTCCGATCCGACTCCTGAGAGTCACGTCGCCGAATCATCGCAGAGCGTAAACGCTCAACCAACACGCGTCCAGAGCCCTGAGGTCATTACTGTTCAGACCCCTGGCTTTTGCGCGCTTGCTCGGAAGCAGAAGAAGAAGGACATCGTCCAATCGGATGATTACTTCTCTGGGAGCGACTCCTACGGGTTAGATCTACTAGGACGCTCAATCCTGGACGATCTGCCGGAAGGATACACAGTGTCCGATGCCTCTACAGAGCCGGAACTACTAGGATCACTCGGAGAATTGACTCCGAGTAGTTTGGAACGTTATACGCCCACATCCGACTTCTCCGAGTCCGAGGAAGACTACCTCGCGCAAGAGGGAGTCGGGTCATATTGCTACATGGTGGCGCCAGCAACGCCAACCAATCCTGTCTCAGAAGATGAGGTCACTCCTGCTGAGGAGACGACTGAAGCCAGGAACCAGCGTCGAGGACGCAATGCCAGTCGGGCGACTCGCAGAGCCGCACGACCGCACGGAGCCACCGCGTCAGGATCTGGCACTGCTCGACTCCAAGAGCCTCACTCTGAAGATCATCGTCGCCAACGGGATCAACACGAACGGAGGAGCACCCGGAACTTGATGCGCGACGGCATGTTTGAGTTCAATGGATACGACGTCTACGAGACACCGGTCCAGAACCTCGTTACTATCAACGAGGAAATCAATCGGCTGCCACCTAACACTCTGGGCCTGGAAAAGGTAAGGGCTCTCGTGCAGGCCGCCTCCGTCCAGGTTCACCAGATGCAAGGCAGAACGACCACGAACGCTCCTGAACCCGGTCCATCTCGACACCGGGCCGGCGGCGGATCGGGTCGTGATGAAGACCTCCGCACCACGATCAACAGAGATCGAGATGCGAGGGACATCATCACCAACAGCACCGAAGAGCGCCACCGTGAGGAAATCCGACGGCGCGAAGAGTACGATCGGGATCATGGAAATCCCCGTCGTAACCCCAACAGGAGCGGCTACTCGACAGAGTCAGACTACTCTGACCTCTCCGGTAGCCCAAGGCGCGGCAACAATGGCGGTCGCACTCCGCCACGACGACGAGTGCTTCCACCACCCAGGCGACCGACTCCACCAAGAGATCGAACTCCACCGCGCTAGCAGAACCTACCGGCAGGACCGAACTCCACCCAGGACTCAGAACTATCAGAGGACCCGTTCCCCGCCCAGGGACCGGGATCGCAGGAGGGACAGCACACCCCCAAGAGCAGCTGACGGATCAGGACCGAGCGATTCCCGCCCTAGAGGTCGGATCGGCGGATTCCAGTCGTTCACCGAGCGCTTGAGAAGCGTGACGTGGCCCAGAGGCTTCAAGCTGTCGGATATTGACAAGTACGACGGGAAATCTGACCCATCTCAATGGCTTCAGATCTACTACACCGCCGTACAAGCGGCCGGCGGCGACGAGGACGTGATGGCAAACTATCTTCCCATCATGCTCACCAAGGACTGCCGCAACTGGCTGGCAGGACTCCCGCAGGACGCCATCGACAACTGGGAGCAGCTTACCGAACTCTTCATCGGTAACTATCTCGGTACCTGGGAAAGGCCCGGGAGCAAGCGGCTCCTCGGTCAGATCAGGCAGCGCAACTCCATCACGGACGTCACGGATCAGGAAGTGATGTCAGCTTTCCAGCGCGGCATCTCCGACGGGAGACTGATCCATAAGTGGACTCGGAAGCCACCCGCGACTGTCAATGACATGTTCTGGGTCGCTAGCACGTGGGCGGACGCCGAGATCGCGGAAAGAGAACAGCTCAGCGAGATCAGAAGTCGCTGGGAAGAAGAGAACAAGACGACTCGCAAACGCGACCGCCGCGAGGACGAAGACCGACACGACGACCATCGACGCAATGACAGCCAACCTCGCAAGAAGAAGAGCGAGGGAGACATGGTCGCCGCCCTGGACCGGTTCAGAGGCCGGGTAACTCCAGAGGACTTCCAGCGCATGCTCGATGAGCAATGCCCTTACCACAAACACAAGCACTCGGCGCGAGAGTGCTACGGGCTCAAACGAGCCTTCACCGGGGGTAACAGAGGCCCTCCATACAGAAAGAGAAACGATGGTTCCCCGCGAGACGAAAGGCGAAACGACGAGCCCGGCGATGACTTTCAGGAAGCCGACCGAGTGGTCCGCATGATCTATGGCGGACCAGAGTTCGAGTCGAAGCGCCAGCAGAAGCTCACCCATCGCCAGGTCATGCACGCGAGGGAGCCACCGGTACCTGAGTACCTCAAGTGGTCGGAAGTTCCGATCACATTCACCCGGGAGGATCATCCAAACTTCATACCGAAGCCCGGGTCCCATGCCTTGGTGGTAGCCCCGACGATTCGCAACGTTCGGCTCACCAAGGTACTAGTCGACGGTGGCAGTGGCCTGAACATCCTCTTTGCTAACACATTGAAGGAGCTCGGCCTGACTACTCTCGACTTGAGTCCCCCCCAATCCGCATTCTACGGTTTGATACCGGGAGAGGGGGCAGAACCACTCGGGCACATCACGCTGCCCGTCACCTTCGGAGACCGGAACAATTACCGGACCGAGCACATGCAGTTCACGGTGGCGAACTTTGAAACTGCATACCACGCCATCCTTGGGAGGCCGGCACTCGCCAAGTTCATGGCGATTCCTCACTACGTCTACTTGCAGGTCAAGATGCCAGGACCTAAAGGCATAATTATCGTCTTGGGAGACGTCCGAGTCACATACACATGCGAGCAGGAAACTCTCAACGTGGCAGCCGCCCTGGACATGTCCAAGCGCATGGAACAAGTACTGGCTGCATCACAGGAGGTGGACAAGGACGCTATAGAGATCCCCACCAAGAAGCCAGCAAGAGAAGCCATCGCGCCAAGCAAGGAGACGGAGCTGAAGAGGATCTCTCTGGACTTGGACGACCCAAAGAAGACGGCCATCATCGGGGCAGAGTCAGACTCCACGGCAGGCTCTGCCCTGCTCTGCTTTCTCGACAGCTATCCAGGCTATTGCCAGACAGGTCTAGAGCCTAACGATCAGATAAAGACCTCGTTCGTCACATCGTTCGGTGCTCCTTTGGCCTTCGGTCTGAAAAATGCCGGCGCGATCTACCAGAGGACAATTCAAGCGCGTATGGATCAATTGACTCTGGACGCAATAGAACGCCTACATCGATAAATCCGTGGAACATCGAGCACTTACAACGTTTCTACGCCTGAATCAGTTATGTATTTATCTTTTCTATTTTAGATTTATTTTTTCCGAGTGATTTTGGAGGGTAGTCACCCCCAGTTACGACTCGGCATGTTCACAATGAGTTATCAATAAAGTTGATTTCATCTTTCATCTATTTCAACTACTCGCATTTTCTCTTTCGCGTCACGCACATAAAGTATGAGTGGAATAAACCTTAAATCGAGAGGGAAAGTACTCGCCAAGTCAAAGCTCTAAACGTACGACAAAGACTCTGTGGCATGAGACTGAGACCAACGAGGCTAATCTACTCCGTAACAGGTCAACCACTCAGAAATTAAGGCTAGCGCAGAAAGAAAGGGAGTTGTAGACCAATAAAAACTTATATACAATAGTGACAATTCAAACATTGTTCAAACAATACTGGTTCGACCAAATACTACAAATACTTTATTTACATTGCAGGGTCACCAGCACCAGACGGGGCCGCTTCATCCGAGTCATCAACAACATCCTTGGACAGGACATTGGCGATGGGCTCGACTTCATGGAGTAGTCTGCCCACGTCGTCTTCAGAGGTGCCGGCAGCATACCCGCGGCCGAGTGGCTCCAGGTCTGACGCCGGGAACAGCGATTTGAGAACCGCCTGGACATGGCCACAGCTGGCCTGGCTGATGGAGCAGAGCTGCCGCCGGAAGTAGCGCGGGAGCGCCCGAACGCGGTCGAGGATAGAAGCTGAAGACGATGACGCCTCCGGCTCGATCTCCTCCGCCACCACTCGGATAGCATCCTCCAGCGCTATCTTCTCAGTGCGCAGCGCCTCAGCTTCACCTTGCAGCCGGGCCACCTTAGCAGTGAGCTCTGCGAATTGGGACATAGTCCGATATCGATAATCTAAAGAAGGTTAGATCTGAATAATATTTTCACGTCTGACAGAAAAACAAACAAGGAAGAACATACCTCTGAGCTCGTGCGCGGCCTGGGCCTCGTTGAGCTTAGCCTGCTCTACCTCCCCGCATAAATCGCGGGTGGTACGCTGGGCTTCCTCCAACTCAGCCTGGCGCTCTACCGCAGCAGCTTCGAGCTCAGCCACTCGGGCCACCAAAGAGTCGGCCTTAGCAACTGCAGAAGATAATTCTTGAATAACCGAGGCTTTGGCCTCGGCATCAGCAGCTAAGTTCTGCAAAAACAAGTCAGATGACAATATGAATCAATGTACCACTCGGTATTTGATATCAACAAGATAAGTAGCTCGGGAAGTACCTTGGCTATGTGGCCCATGCGACGATGGAGTGACATGAACTCCTCCAGAGGAGTCAGGGGAGCACCACCACTCATAACGCCGACCGCCGCAGAAGCAATCTCGACCGCCACAGTCCGGGGATCCTCCACTGCTGCAGTCGGTTCAACCGCAGGAGCATGCTGGGGGCTGCCTTGAGGAACTGGCGGCGGGGTCGGCGACGCCGGTGTCGGACTCGGCGGTGGCGGGGTTGGTTCCCGCTGCGACTCTGGTGGCGGACCCACAGGCTGATCGCTGAGAAGATCAGCCGAGTGGATCGGCACCTCTGGAGTTTGGATTGATGGGGCTTCGGTCTCAACCGCCGACTGAGGCGGAGGACCCGAGAAGGGGACCTCAGACGGCGTGCTACAGGATAAAGCATATATGGATCACTAATAGAAGAACATAAAGGAAATCAAGAGATGATAAGGATACTTACAGAGTAGAAATGCGCATTCTCAGGCGCTTTCCTCTCCGAGTAGGGGAAGGGAGGTCCCTCGGACTTGCAGCACTCAGAGGCATTACTGCAAGGGGAGACTGCTCCGAGCTTGTGATTGGCGGGTGGAGTGATGACTCGGCGACGCCAGCTTCATCTTTTTCCGAGTCAGACGACTCAGAGATAAGGAGTTGGCGGCGGCTTGGCGCATCCCCAATCACGATCCCGGTTGAGATCTTCCGCTTCTTCGGGGCAGGGGCAGCCTTCCTACCACTCGGAGACAGCACGTCGGGAGAAGGAGAGGACGACAGAGTGATATCTGAGTCGCGCAGGTCACTCTCACTTTCTCCGACTGCTTCTTCAGCACCAACGGCCCTGCGCCAGAAATGCTTGTTGGCACTCCTTAGCGTCACGTTTTAGCAACGCTCAAGAGCGCGTAGATATATGTCGTTGTATGCAAAATTAATTCTGCAAGTGCACAGAATATATCTCGTTGTAGCACTTCACCTCGGGAGTTACCCCAGGGTATCGTATTTATATTTTCGCAGGGAAGCAGATGGTTAAAGTGTATTGAAGAATGAAATGATATATCTTGCCAGAAATATCAAGCCACAAACCCAGGGGCACAAACTCTAGGTTTGGGTGGATAATGGTCAAGTTAATGACCGGATAGAAGGTCTGAAAGACCAGCGACACACGGAGCACCTATTTCTAAAGAAAAGGAAAGACGTTGGGAGAAACCGGACCTAGACTCTTTCTAACTCAGAGCAAAAGGCACTCTAGCCTTAGCCTAGACCCTAGCTTAGATACAGGGAACAGAGCTCGCTTCGACGGCTAGAACGGGAGAACCTCAGAACGGGGTGAGAGAGGGGGTTCTCCGGGCTCAGCACTACTGTTATGAATACACCCGAACGTGGTGGACTACGAAGGACGGACAAGGCTGTCACCACCTGCCGCCTACCACTGCTGTACCGTGGGGTGCAACACACTTCCTAGTTAATCAACAAGCCAGACACCACGTCTGCACTCGATGATTAAGATTTCTCTTGAGGCCTATCAAGAGAAATCCCCGTCTTCCCTAAGGTGTCTTACGGCCCGGTCAAGGCGAGCAAACCCGCGAGATAAAACCCAGTAGAGCTAAACTAAACTCTACACTAAAACTAAAGGGGATAGGACTTTGCTCTAAAGAGAGCAAGATCTTTACTCTTAAAGAAGAGCAATAGAGAAATATAAAAGATAACTTAAGCTCTGAAATAAGAAAGTAATTATATAAATAAACTCTTCAAAAGAAGGAAAGGATACAAGAGCTTTACCAGAACTCCGAAGACTCCGAAGATCCGAGCTAAGCTCGACTCGACTCTACTCCCAACTCTAATCCTAATCTAAGAAATGAAAAAGATACTAGAGCTCCCTTCAAGTAAAGACTTGAGATATGTGGTGTGTGTCTTCCCAAGGTGAATGAGCTTCCTTTTATAGCCACCAGGGGGTGGATGTCAGCGTCATTAGCACGCCAAGGCTCTGCTTAGGCTTCACGCGAAGGAGGAGATGTGGCGGCCACAGAGGGAGGCCGGCCGGCCTGGGGCTAGGCCGGCCGGCCTAGCCCTGGTGCCACTTGGCACCGTTCTCTGCAGGAACGGTCCTGATGCTCTCCCAAGGTCGGTAACGGTTGCGTTTAGTTGAAGCTTGTCCGAGAATCCTAGGATGTGGGCCCTTTAAATCCATGTGCTTTCACCTCTAGGCCTTCCGGGTCCTTGGATCAAACCGACGTTGTTTGCACGGTGCTTGATCATCCTGGGCACTTGGCATGGCTTGTGGATCAATGACGTGGCCAGACCTGGCCAGGGGAGGCCGGTCGGCCTGGCCTAGGCCGGCCGGCCTGGCTCTGTGCCAGGTTTGGCCCTTGTTTCTCCTGGTTCATCCTGCAAGCACAACTCATCCAAAACTTGTGGAATTTGTCAGTAAAAATACTTTTATGTATGGAATATGGTATGATCATCCTCATTTTACCGAAACGTTGACGGACACTACGAGGTTATAATGGCCGTCAACAGCTGGCTAGTCACCTCAGGTTGTGTTGCACCCCACGGAACTGCAGTGGTAGGCGGTAGGTGGTGACAGCCCTGTCCGTCCTTTGTACTCCACCACGTTCGGGTGTACTCATAACAGTAGTGCTGAGCCCGGAAGAACCCCTCTCTCATCCCGTTCTGAGTTCTTCTCGTTCTAGCCGTCGAAGCAGGTCATGTTAGATTAAGATAGGTTGTCTGGGGTAACGAGTGGCTAACTAAGGTTAAGCTCTCTACACCCTTTACCCTTTCCTCCCCTGGTGGGTCCGGTTAGGAAAGTTCTAGACTAGTCGCGTCTACCGTTCCTTGGATTTGACATCCAGTTTTTACTCCCCTGGTGAAAGGCTACATCGGACTCCGTGCGCTTGCGGATTTAGTTAGGCTAAGGAGTGCCAACATACCCTCCGAGTGACTTACACATTTCTGGAGAATTTGAGAGGCTCCGGATCGACGATACAGCTTTTCTCCAATGATGACATAGTTTTTACTGCGCCGCACGATTTGTTCGTGGAGCGATTTCAGATCTTTTCCATCTCCTGCGACCTCTGAGGGCAATATGCCGCTGTCAAGATAGTCGAGGATTTCACTCCTCCAGTCCAACGCTTTGTCCACCACTAATGTGGCTGAATCCAGGGTTTCTCCGACTGGTTGCTCCATGGCAGTACCATCCGGGTTCATCTTAATATATGGTTTAATAAGATCTTGGATGAAAACTCCGGGTGGAACGCCTTCACGGGTGGACCCCACCTTGGCAAGTGCATCAGCTGCCTTATTATAGTCACGTACCACGTGATGGAACTCTAAGCCGTAGAATTTCCCTTCCAATTTCCGAATTTCCTCGCAGTAAGCGTCCATCTTCTCATTGGACCTTGACCAATCCTTATTTACCTGGTTTATGACCAGGGCAGAGTCCCCGCAAACCATCAGGCGTTTGATGCCCAAAGATACGGCGATGCGGAGACCTATGCAAGGCTGCTTCGTACTCAGCTGCATTGTTAGATACTGGGAACATGATTTACAGAACGTATTTTAGTTCCTGTCCACTTGGGGAAATCAGGAGTACGCCTGCGCCGCCTCCTTTGATCTGGAGGGAG
Organism: Urochloa ruziziensis; assembly: GCA_015476505.1. Taxonomy (NCBI): domain Eukaryota; kingdom Viridiplantae; phylum Streptophyta; class Magnoliopsida; order Poales; family Poaceae; genus Urochloa; species Urochloa ruziziensis. The sequence goes on along the minus strand of CM027121.1, from coordinate 56,824,617 downwards.
CCGTCGAAATACATCTCCCAGTACTCGACTTTCTCGTTATCAGCCGGAGCTTGGTTCTCTGTCCAGTCTGCTACGAAGTCGGCCAAAACCTGAGACTTGATAGCAATACGTGGAACGAAGTTGATCTGGTGAGCGGCCAGTTCAATTGACCATTTGACGATTCGGCCACTTGCGTCTCGGTTATGGAGTGTTTCCCCTAGAGGACTTCCGCATACTACCAAGATTGGATGGGCCTCAAAATAATGCTTCAGCTTTCTTGCTGAGATGAGAACTCTGTAGAGTAACTTCTGCACATGGGGGTAGTGGATCTTGGACTCCGTCAGGACCTCGCTGACGAAGTAGACTGGTCGCTGGACTCCATATGCGTTCCCTTCTTCAGGACGTTCGACCACTAGTACCGTGCTAACCACTCGGGGGTAGCAGAGACGTAGAGGTATAGCTGTTCCCTTGGTTGAGGTGGGATGAGGATGGGCGGCTTCTGCAAGTACTCCTTGAGTTCCTGGAAGGACTGTTTCGCCTCGTCATCCCACACAAAATTGTCCTGCTTCTTGAGTAGTTTAAAAAATGGCAATCCGCGGACGCCGAGCCGTGATATGAAACGACCGAGTGCTGCCATGCATCCAGTAAGCTTCTGCACATCCTTCTGAGTAGTTGGTGGAAACATCTTGGCGATGGCAGTAATCTTCTCGCGGTTTGCCTCAATGCCGCGGTTGCTGACCATGAAGCCGAGTAGTTTCCCTGACGGGACTCCAAAGACACATTTTTCCGGGTTGAGTTTCCATCGGAATGCACGTAGTCGTTCGAAGACCTTTGTCAGGTTCTCAATCATGTCCTCGGGGTTCATGATCTTAACCACGATGTCATCGATGTAGGCCTCTACTATGTCTAGAATTAGTTTATCCAGACACGCTTGGATGGTCCTCTGGTAGGTTGCGCCTGCGTTTTTCAGACCGAAGGCCATTGTATTGTAACAATAGGCGCCAAACGGCGTGATAAACGCGGTTTTTATCTGGTCTTTCAGCTTTAGGCCTATCTGGTGATAGCCTAAGTAGCAGTTGAGAAAACAGAGCAGGGCGGAGCCTGCCGTGGAATCAACGACTTGATCGATGCGGGGGGAACGAAGGGGTCTCGAGGGCAAGCTTTGTTGAGATCTGTATAGTCAACGCACATTCTCCATTCATTATTATTTTTCTTCCTTACAAGAACTGGATTGGCTAACCAGTCGGGGTGAAACACCTCCTGAATAAAACCGGCAGCTAACAGCTTTGTAATTTCTACCCTAATCGCCTCCTTGCGGTCTTGCGCGAATCGACGAAGCTTCTGCTTGATCGGTTTGGCAGTCGGATTGACCTTCAAGGAGTGCTCGGCAAGTTCCCTTGGGACACCTGGCATATCGGATGGTTTCCACGCGAATATATCGGCGTTTTCCCTTAGGAATTTGACGAGCACTTCTTCCTGTTTGGGGTCCAGCTTGGCCCCGATAATGGCCGCCTTCCTCGGGCCTTCAAGGTCCAGCGAGATCCTCTTGAGCTCCGTCTCCTTGGTTGGCGAGATGGCTTCTTTCACGGGTTTTTTGGCGGGATCTCCAGGGAGTCCTTGTCCACCTCCTGCGATGCAGCCAACACTTGCGTCATGCGCTTCGACATATCCAAGGCAGCTGCCGCGTTGAGGGTCTCCTGTTCGCAAGTGTAAGCGACTCAAATGTCCCCCAAGACGGTGATTACGCCCTTGGGTCCTGGAATCTTCACCTGCAAGTAGACGTAATGAGGGATTGCCATGAACTTGGCGAGCGCCGGCCTCCCGAGGATGGCGTGATATGCGGTCTCGAAGTTGGCCACTGTGAACTGCATGTGCTCGGTCCGGTAGTTGTTCTGGTCTCCGAAGGCTAACGAGCAATGTGATATGCCCGAGTGGTTCTGCCCCCTCTCCCGGTATCAGACCATAGAACGAGGATTGGGGGGACGCAGGTCGAGAGTGGTTAGGACGAGTTCCTTCAATGTGTTAGCAAAGAGGATGTTCAGGCCACTGCCACCGTCAACTAGCACCTTGGTGAGCTGAACGTTGCAGATCGTCGGAGCTACTACCAAGGCGTGGGACCCGGGCTTCAATATGAAGTGCGGGTGATCTTCCCGAGTGAAGGTGATCGGTACTTCTGACCACTTAAGGTACTCAGGTACCGGTGGCTCCCTGGCGTGCATGACCTGTCGGTTGGTGAGCTTCTGCTGGCGCTTCGTCTTGAAACCTTCCGGTCCTCCGTAGATCACGGACCACTCGGTCGGCCTCCTGAAAATCGTCGGCAGCTTCATCATTTCGCCTGTCGTCTCTTGGGGAACGATCGTTCCTCCTCTTATAGGGAGGGCCTTTGTTGCCCCCTGTGAAAGCTCGCTTCAACCCGTAGCACTCTCGTGCTGAGTGCTTGTGGTGTTTGTGGTACGGACATTGCTCATCGAGCATGCGCTGGAAATCTTCTGGAGTTATCCGGCCTCTGGGCCGATCCAGAGTGGCGACCACGTCGCCCTCGCTCTTCTTTTTGCGGGGGTGACTGTCACTGCGACGATGATCATTACGTCGTTCTTCGTCCTCACGGCGGTCGCGCTTGCGGGTTGACTTACTCTCTTCCTCCCAACGGTTCTTGATCTCGTTGAGTTGTTCCCTCTCCGCGATCTCTGCGTCCGCCCACGTACTAGCGACCCGGAACATGTCATTGACAGTCGCGGGCGGCTTTCGTGTCCACTTGTGGATCAGTCTTCCATCAGAGATGCCGTTTTGGAAAGCGGTCATCACCTCCAGGTCCGTCACGTCCGTGATGGAGTTGCGCTTCTCCGAGAACCTACGTACGAAGTCCTGCAGGGACTCATTCTTGCGCTGTCGTACTTGGCCAAGGAGCCGCTTGCTCCCGGGCCTCTCCCAAGTTCCGAGGTAGTTACCGATGAAGAGCTCGGTGAGTTGGTCCCAGTTATCAATGGAGTTCTAAGGGAGTCCTGCTAGCGAGTTGCGACAATCTTTGGTCAGCATGATTGGGAGGTAGTTCGCCATCACGTCTTCGTCGCCGCCAGTAGCTTGTACAGCGGTGTAGTAGATCTGAAGCCACTGGGATGGACAGATTTCCCGTCGTACTTGTCGATGTCCGATAGCTTGAAGCTCCTAGGCCAGGTCACGCTTCTCAAGCACTCGGTGAATGACTGGAATCCGCCGATCCGACCTCTAGGGCGGGAACCACTCGGATCCGAGCCACCCGTTGTCTTTAGGGGAGTGCGCTCCCTTCTGCGATCTCGATCCCTGGATGGAGAACGGGTCCTCCGAAAGGTCTGAGCCCTGGGAGGAGATCGGTCCCGTCGGTAGGTTCTGCCGCGCGGTGGAGTCTGCTCCCTTTGCGGGGTCGGCTGCCTCCGTGAGGGAGTTGCTCGTCTTCGCGACGGAGTCGGCTGTCGAGGCGGAGTACGACCGCCATCATTGCCGCATCTTGGGCTACCGGAGAGATCGGAGTAATCAGTATACTCTGACTCCGTCGAGTAGCCGTTCCGGTTAGAGTTACGACGGGGATTCCCATGCCCCCGATCGTATTCCTCGCGACGTCGAGCCTCTTCGCGGTCACATTCCTCAGCGCTGCTGCGGATGATGTTCCTCGCGTCTCGGTCTCGGTTGATCGTGTCACGAAGATCTTCATCACGTTTCGATCCGCCGCTGGTCCGGTGTCGAGTCGACCCGGGCTCAGGAGCGGCCGTACGCGCTCTGTTTTGCATCTGGTGAACCTGGACGGAGGCGGCCTGCACGAAAGCCCTTACCTTATCCAGGGCTGGAGTACTAGGCGGTAGCCGACTGATCTCTTCGTCGATGGTGACGAGGTTCTGGACTGGTGTCTCATAGACGTTGAATCCATTGTACTCGAACATGTCGTCACGCATCAGGTTCCGCTGGCTTCTCCTGTCGCGTCGGTCCCGACGACGACGATGGTCCTCCGAGGATGGTTCTCGAGGTTGAGCGGTGCCAGATCCTGATGCATTGGCCCCTTGTGGTCGGGCGGCTCTGCGAGTCGCCCGATTGGCGTTGCGTCCTCGGCGCTGATCTCTGGCTTCAGGTGCCTCGTCGGCCGGGGTGAGTTCATCCTCCGACACGGGGTTAGGTGGCGTCGATGGTGCTACCATGTAGCAGTATGACCCGGCTCCGGGTCTTTCTTGCGCGAGGTAATCTTCCTCGGACTTGGAAGGATCGGTTATGGGCGTGCCACGTTCCGAACTACTCGGAGTTGACCCTCCGGGTGATCCAAATTGCTCCGGCTCCGTAGAGGAGTGGGACGCGGTGTAACCCTCTTGCAATTCGTCCAGGATTGAGGGTCCCCGTGGGGTTTGACTCTTAGGAGTCGCTCTCAGAGGGGGAATCATCCACCTGAACGATCTCTTTCATCTTCTGCTGTCGGGTAAGCGCGCGGAAGCCGGGGGTCTGGATGGTGATGACCTCAGGGCTCGGAATGCGCGTCTGCCGAGCGTTTACGCTCTGAGATGACTCGGCGACGCGACTCTCAAGAGCCCGATCGGTAAGGAAGTCAGTCTTGAGAGAGGCTCTAGTAGGGCCGTAGACTACCGTAAGCAGGAAAGTTTCTGGAGCTTCTAACAGAGTGACCTCCGCTGTTAGATGAAATTCACCAAGGACGACGTCGCATAGGGCGACGTAAGCATCATTCCAGAGCACCATAATACCCCCTCGTGTGCCGCTGATCCCCCCTGCAGGCTTCAGGAAGTGCTCGTTGAGACGATTTCCACCCAGGTATGTTGTCGTGTACTGATCAACATCCTGCAATTTTGTTTCTTGCAGACAGGCAATGTGACAGAGCGTCGAAGTAATTGTTTCCCTCACCACATCACGCCTAGCCTGCCTGTTAAGGCCTCTAACGTTCCAGCAAATGATCTCAAGATTCACTTTTGCCATATATGCAGACGGAGAGACTCACATTAGATTGCCTGGCTGTTGGGTCGTTGCGGTTGCAGAGAATGGAGCCAGTAAGCAGAGCACAAAACATAGCAGAATTGCAGACGACAACACAGACGAGGAGCACCACGCATGAAGTAGTACGACAATGATGGTGTCGGCAGCGTAGTTCAGCCATTAGGAGTACAACCCAACTGAAGATGTAGACATGACGAATAGAAGGTCTTGCGCTAGTGCGCATATCGCTGAATAGGAACTTTGATAACATGAAGAAACAGTGATCACAGTTGCAGGCGAAGGTGCTAAATCAGGCTCCCGCCGTCGAGACTGCCGCATGCTGAGTGGTGTTGTTGATGATGGTCAGGTCGTCAACCGCATCGCCGGCCACAGCCGCAAGCGCATCTTCTAGTTCACCGCCTTCATCGTCGTCGAGGTTGAAGGCGGCCGTGAGCGCCGTGATGATCTGCTGGGGCACCGGGCCTTGAAACATCGCCAGGAACTCCTGTAGAGCAACCTCAACAGGCTGCAAATCATCGTCGAGCAAACCGAGGTTACGCATAAGTTTCGTTGTGCGCGCTGCATCGCCGTCATCGGCCTGGCAGTGGAAAGCCTGACACTTCGACGTACCGTTGACATGTCGAAGACACGGCGTGGGCGACGTTTGACCGGCATGGGTGTAGGCGTGCCGGACTTCTCCCTTGTTTCGTCGGGCAGCTTGTTGGCGCCCATTGCAGGTGGGCCGTGCTGTAGAAGAGGCGTCGCCGGGCGGACAAAGAGTGCATCGAGCAGCGACGCGCTCGAGCGACCGTCCTTTGCAGCCGTCCCCGCGCGCACCGAACCAGGCTTCAGTCCCAGTGTTGTCGGCGTTGTGCAAGTGCAATTTGTCTGCCAGTGCAGACGCCTTGGTGATGTAGTCGTCGAAGAGGTTGTTTAGCTGTTGTGCGTTTGGCATTGTCTCACCACGAGAAGCTTTTGGCTAGGTAGTTTTTGGCAGCCTCCTGAATGTTCGAAGCTTGATGAGCAAACAAGAACTGCAGATGAATCACCTCATTGGAGCGCAGATCAATGAGCCTGGGTAGTTGTCATGGCAGGCATGGGTCGGCGTTGACGTTTGTTGTGGGCGCATGATGCTGGCGTCCACCGTGCCTGGATCCGCCTCCCCAGTTCCGGTTCCTGGGCGAGTGTTCCCGCTCGTGATAGACGCCCCGTTCCCCGGTCTTGCGCACGTCCTTGCCGCGGTTGTCGCGGCCGTCGTGACCATGCCTGTCGCGGTCATCGTCGTCGCCGTGCTTGCACCGCCAGACGTTCCAGCGGTTGTGGTGGTCGTTGTTGTAGCCCTGCCGTTGACGTTCGCGCTGCTCGTTGCGCCGTTCTTCTTCGTCGGCGGCGTCGCGCTCTCCGTGCCGGCCGTGTCGGGGCGGGCCAGAACGGGGCGGCGTCGGGAGACGGGTGTCCCGCTCCCTCGCCCGTCGAGGTGCCGTCTCACCGTCAACCACCCCGAGACGCCAGGGTGCCAGGCAGCGCTTCGTCGGCGTGTAGGTCTTGTTGTCGAGGTTGACCGACGCCGAGGTGTAGTCGTGGTACTCTTCGAGGTGGACGATGACACAGTGCTTGACCCCGCGCTGCCAGCGCTCTGGGGGAGTCTCGGACACCAGAACGGAGGCCAGGCGCGGGTCCCTCGCCCGTTCGGTGAACTGTGAGCCAAACCTGCTTGGAGATGGTGCTCGGGTTGGCAGTCCAAGCCCATAGCTCAATCGTCTTCGTGGCGTCAGGGCACTCGAGATTGGTCTCAAATCCCTCGAGCGCACAAGTGTGCCCAATGATACGCTCCGCTATCTCCGGGGACCAAGCATGTCCAGGCACGCCGTCGAGACAGAGCTTGACCCGGAACAACAAGGCGATGCCCTCGGCATCACGCAAGCTTCGCCATTTGATGAAGTACACCTCAATGCCGCGGCGCTTGACGCAGCCCTTCTTGCGCGCGTCGGAGCAGTGATGACCATGCCTGAACTTGATGAGGAAGGATTCAGGAAAGTGACGAGTTACCCTGACCTCGTCGTGGCCCAGCTTGAACTCCTCTCTGAGCGCCGCCTCGATCTCCTGTGGGCGGTGGAGTCCGTCCCCACCACCGCCCAGGTGACGGCGGCCGTGGAGTCCCACTCTCGCAGCGCGGCGTCGATGGCGTGGGTTGACTGGATGAGGCAGTCCTCCTCGTCTAGGCGCGTCGCAGGGTCACCCAGACGCGACATCACTGACGCCGGCGTCGCCTTAGGTGGCGGAGGGAGGTCTTGATGTCGAGGTGGTGTAGCGTTGGGCTCCCGCCGCCGCCGACGACTGGGGCAGAGGCGAGCACGGTGGCCGGATCTGTTGCAGGTGAAATAGCGGAAGGGGTCGCGGCAGACTGCAGCGCGATGGTCACGAGCCAAGCAAATGAAGCAGTGGCCGTCGGTTCTGTAGCGAAAGGCGCGCAGGCTCTGGGAGACCACTTGCTGCTGGCTGGTAGGCTGGTGTTGGCTTGAATGCTGGTTTCCCCTCCGCCACTGCTCCCCTCTTGAATGCTTCTCTTTTCTCCACCAGTATGGCTCCCGGACCGGCGACCAACCCTCCCGTGCTCCCTCTACAGGGGGAGTGAAGACACCGTGTGAGGCCCCTTCCTGCGCACGGCGTCGCGCTGATGTGACCTCTGGAGTGGTGATGGCGTTGCACATTTGCTGAGCTTGCTGCCGAGTTGACGTGCGGGCAGTGGCGTAGTAATTGCTCTGAGCGGGCACAGTAATGGCGGATTTGAGCTTCCTAGGCAGATTCTTGGGTGGGTCAGCATTGAAGGCCATCTGAGCTTCTCCCCTGACCACCTCTGCATAGGAGCATGGTGATGGCGAGGCCTTACCCTGCTGCGACTCCGGCGTGGCAGGCACCACCGAGGCGTCGCGGATCTGAGCTGCCGATCTGGATCGGCGGAGTGGTGGCGGAGGTGGAGACTCCTCCCAAAGAGTATCTTGGTGCAGGACTGACCTTGGCATGGGAGAAGAGGACGCTGACGTGGCGGGAGACGGCCAAGACGCAGCGGAGTGCCTGGGCGCGTCCTGCGGGCGCCGGAGGATCCGCGGCGGCGGGGTCGCCGCCGCGTTCACCCGGGCGCGTGGGGGCGACACTCTCATGCCCGGACAGATTGCATAGATGTTTTATGTGCTCTCATGGGGCATGACTGGGGCGAGCGCTCCCTTCCACGGCATGACTGGGGCGACAACTTTTCTAGTGGGCGCCGTAGGGCGTTATCGCCCAACAACAGCAAAAGGGAAGATGATGCCTCCCCTCTACTACACCTGCGGATGGACGGGTCGCCGCAAGGCGAGCCGCCACACAGAGACAAGGCGCTACATAGGGGAAAGGCGGGCAAATCTGAGCGGAACGAGCGCAAGGGCAAGGCCAAGTAGAACAACGACCACCCAAAGTTTGGTACCTACCATCGGCGCTCAGACGACCAATACGGCGATGAGGGGGACTCCTACCAGACGAGGCATCGCATGGGGCGGCTCTTCGGTGCCCATTTTGTGCACCATTATGTGCACTGGGAGCGGGACCGCTTTCCTCGCCACCACACAAATGGCGACCGGTATGGTGAGCAGCGCGACGACACATCACCGATGCCGGTGCATGACAGCGAGCGGCTCCGCGACTAGTCACTACCACACGACCATGATGGTGCACCAGAGCGCCATCGAGATAACAACGCTGGGCTAACAGGAATGACCACTGAATAGCCGGCCAGGGCTGCGGATGAGATGTCTGGTGGTGTCCCACTGCACGCGGTCTTTGGCCGCCTTAAACACGACCACAGTACCAGCGTGTCTCCACCTGCAGAGGTCACAGTTCGCATGGTGGAAGAAGCTCTGAACTGCATCGAGCTGCAGGCAGCAGCGGCTCCTTTGCCACCTACCCATGTCCACCTACAGGCGGCTGCAACTACACAACCGTCGAGCATCCTAGGGAACCCGTCTCCTCGCACTCAGCCACCCTTGACGCTGTCGTCGAGCCACGGGACGCCGGGGACGACCCGAACGCTACCCCAACTATGCGGGGTGAAGTGCACGCCTTCTACACCAAGGAGCCTGATCCAGTGGTACCTTTGCAAGCCTCACCACCAAGGGCGCCAAGAGCACGTCGAGTATACGAAATGACAAACATGTGACACAGCGCACAAGCTTAGATCAACCTTTGTCGCAAGTTGCGGCTGCCTGGCGTTGACATTGAGCCAATTGAGAAGATCCTTGCCGACTACGTCGCCATGTATAACAGCCCGCCACCGGACCATGTGGTGGCCGGCCTTTCTACATTGTTTGGGCTTGACGATGACTTCTTTGACGCCATGGGGGATGCCCTGCTTGAGCTGGTGGGCCAGGAGGTGGACGACCTCCAGGCAGAAGTGTCTTAGCCTACGAAGGCTTAGTGCAGCTACGTGAGCTACATTGTTGTTTGAATGACTACACCAAACCTTGATGTGGTCTGCTGAAATGTTCGGGGACTAAATATGGCGGCGCAATGTATTGTAGTGCACGAACTACTCACTTCGACCTTTTGCCACATCGCATGCTTACAAGAGACCAAACTTAGCAACATCGATGGTCATCTAGCTTCATTCTTAAAGGGTTACCGCCGTGATAGCTTCGCCTTCAAAGCATCAATGGGCACCAGAGGCGGGATCTTGCTTTTGTGGAATAGCGTCCTTGTTGATATACAAAACATCATCATCAGACGCTTTTCCGTCTCTGCAGTGGCAACCCTAAACGACTCTGGCATCTCCTTCTATATCACTATAGTTTATGGCCCAACTAGAGATATGCTCAAGCCCTTCTTTCTGAGAGAGCTACACCTAAGCAAGCCAGATGAGGGGGAGAAATGGTTGCTAATGGGTGATTTCAACCTGATCTATAGGGCCCGTGATAAGAACAACCACAACCTCAACCTTGGCCGCATGCGTCAGTTCAGGGAAACGCTTAATTTTTGCCATCTTAGTGAGGTGCATCTGCGAAACCGTAAGTTCACATGGAGCAATGAGAGGTGTCGACAGACCATGTGCAGACTGGACAAAGTCTTCTGAAATCAAGAATGGGACCTTGCCTTCGAGCAGCATGGGCTACAAGCTTTGTCCACCTCTCTATCTGACCATTGTCCACTCTTGCTATCAAGTTTGTCCGGGACTAGAGCCCCAAGGCCCTTCCGCTTGGAGAATTTTTGGACCAAAATTCCGGGCTTCACCGAGGAAGTGCAGACAGTATGGCAACGACCGATCACACGCATACAACCAATCCAGAATCTCTACCATAAGATGGTAGCAACTGCAAAGCACTTGAGGGCATGGAGCAAATCAATTATTTCTGAGAATAGACTCAAACTACAAATGGCACTTGAAGTGATCCAACAACGGCTTGACATTGCCCTAGAATCTAGGCAGCTCTCCTTGGCTGAATTTTGCCTACAACAAGGGTTGAAGCTCAGAGTGCTGGGATATGCTGTAATTGAGCACACTAGAAAGAAACAAGTCTCCAGAGTCCAAAACCTAAAAGAGGGAGATGCAAACACCAAATATTTTCACCTGAAACCAAATGGTCGGCGTAGACGGAACCATATACAGCGATTCCAACATGGAGCAGGTTGGGTCAGCTCACATGAAGACAAGGCACGCCGCCTTGTACAATCCCACTTCAACTCTATGATCTGCCCACCAGAAGCACGAGAACTGGATTTTCACTGGAACTCACTCAATCTGCAAACCTTTGACCTATCGCACCTAGACGTGCAATTCACAGAGGAGGAGGTGTTGGCAGCCATTAATCACACAGCATCAGATAAGGCCCCAGGGCCAGATGGCTTCACATGTGCTTTCTTTCGTATCTGTTGAAGCACTATTAAAAGGGGACCTCATGGCAACTCTACATGCGGTCCATAGTCTGCGCACACTAAACTTCGACCTGCTCAACACTGCGAACATCATCTTGTTGCCCAATAAAGTGGGAGCAGAAAAAGTCACAGACTATAGACCGATCAGCCTCATTCATTGTGTCACCAAGCTCTTTGCCAAGCTGCTCGCTCTTCGTCTGGCTCCAACCATGAAAGACATCATTTCCAAGATCAAAATGCCTTCATCAAAGGTCGAAGCATTCATGACAACTTCATGTACATGCGAAATATGGCCAGACCCTTCCATCGAAACAAGATGCCCATGCTCATAGCTAAGCTAGATATAACCAAAGCTTTTGACTCTGTCCGGTGGGACTATCTACTCTACCTCTTAAGCCACTTGGACTTCCCGACCTGCTGGAGAGATTGGATCACATCACTTTTTGTGGCATCATCCTCTGAGGTCCTCCTGAACGGAATACCTGGAGAACCAGTCGCCCACGGCAGAGGGCTACGCCAAGGGGATCTGTTGTCCCCCCTCCTCTTCATTCTACCGATCGACCCGTTACAACTGGCAACAACAGAGGCTAGCCTGCTGAGCAAAATCGCCCGTAACCGTTGTAGGCTGCGAACATCCTTAGATGCGGACGATGTGGTTTTGTTCATCCACCCAGATCGAACGGAGTTCAATAACTTGGCTGACCTCCTTCGCCTTTTTGGCAAGGTGACCGGTTTGCATTGCAACCTCCAGAAATCCATGGTTGTGCCCATCGGATGTGACGACATTGACCTCGACGATACACTACAAGATTTTCATCCACAACGCGACACCTTTCAAATCAAATACCTTGCGTTGCCTTTGTCTATGCACCGTCTCAAGAAAGTGGACCACTAGCCCTTGGTTGACAAGGCTGTTGGAGTCTAGCCTAGCACTCTACAATCTCACCGCTCGAACAGTAGGTAGAAGATGAACAGGTGAACACTCGATATGGCGCCGAACGCCCCGGCCGCTCGTACGGCCTGTATGTTGGCTCCTTGTTCAATCAAATGACTCGACTCACGAATACAAGGATTACAAGACCCTATATATAGACCTAGACAGCACAGCTCCCACGCTACCACACTCCGGTGAGCACGTACGACGCCCACACACGCGCACGTTCCTGGTGACCCGGCCTTCTCCACATTCTGAGCAATAGACTCCACGCAAGACCCGGCCTCCATCCTCATCCGCTGGTCAAGTGACGCCCATTACGCTGCCGCTGCGATCCTTGAGACTCGGTCCTCCTCGGTTCCGCCGGACGGGTGAGCACACGCCGGACACGAGCTCTCCACGCCCTGGACCTGCGGCCGCACCGGCATACAACCTGGTGACTTCTTATAAAGGCTTAGCAACAATTACAGTTCAGAATGGCTCGTCTTGCTTCCTCTGGCATGATTTGTGGGCTGCAGGAGTTCCCTCTTGGGAGTTCCCAGAGCTTTTCTCATTTGCAAAGAACAAAGATATAACTTTTAAGAGGGCAAGAGAGGCATCACAAGTGGAAGATTTATTCCACCTCCCTTTGACACACATGGCGTTTCAGCAGCTCATACAACTGGCAGGCAAGGTAGAGTCGGTTCATAATAGTCAAGAACATGATCTTTGGACCTACATCTGGGGCACACCCTTCTTCTCATCAACAAAGGCATACAAACAACTTATCGGTCATAGACAAGTGCATCCTGCATTAAAATGGCTGTGGAGGTCCAAGGTGTAACACAAACATAAATGTTTCTTTTGGCTGTTGCTCAGGGATCGACTGAGTACTCGTAATATCCTACAAAGGAAAAACATGCCTCTACCATTATATGATTGTGTCCTCTGCACCCACAATACTGAGGAGACTCTGGACCATCTTTTGCTACACTGCCCATTTTCAAGAGACTGCTGGCAGATACTTGGGCTACAGATTACAGACCCCGACCCATTTGAGGCACTAAGCTCGCTCAGATTGCAGTTAAATGTTAGCTTCTTCATGGATATAATTATCTGCATGAGCTGGAACATTTGGATGTCAAGAAATGATCTGATTTTCAGAGGCATTCCACCAAATTTGGAGACAGTTCGAAGCCGCTTCAAGCATGAGTTTGGCTTAGTTATTCTAAGGGCCAAAGTTACCGACCAAGATCCAATGTCCATATGGTTACGATCGATTATGTAATTTTTTGATCTTTTTCTTCTCTTTCTTTGTTTCCTGAGAAACTTTTGTATCACGGACGGCTCCTTAATTTATTAATATAATCAGTAGGGGGTCCTCAAAAAAAAACCTGGTGCGCCGTTCTTCCTGTCGCTGGACCCGAACACAAGTCCGAACTCGTGCACCAGCGAAACTCCTACCTACTGACTCGAATACTCGATCAAATCCTAACAATCTAACTGACCTGAACGCACGCACGCACGTACGTTCAACTAACAAGCTAACAGACACACGCACACACGCGATGGTTCATTTCCTAGCAAAGGCTGCGGCAAAATTGAAGGCATGGTGGGGCTGCAACTTAACGCAGGCAGGACGACTAACACTAACTAAATCTGTCCTCTCATCGCAACCTGTGTACCTCTTCATGGTGCGAAACACGAAGGATCAGGTTCTAGAGGAACTCGATAAACTAAGGAAGCGGTTCCCACTAGAAGAGAATGAGGCATCCGCACCGGTTGGGAAATCCCCTTCAGCACCGGTTTTCCAACCGGTGCTAATCTTTCGGTGCTAAAGGGGTACACCTTTAGCACCGGGTAAATGACCCGGTGCTAAAGGCCCCTTTTAGCACCGGGTCTCGAAACCAACTGGTGCTAAAAGGGGCCGCGCACATGGCCCCTGCGCGAGCCCCTTTAGCACCGGTTTGTGGCTAGAACCGGTGCTAAAGGGGGACCATATAATTTTCCCTTTTCCAGCCTTCATATATATTTGTTTGTATACGTATTTTGGCAACGTATTTCGCCTACGTATTTGTTCTAATACGGATGTCGTACTACACTGCACTAGTATTTGTATAAGGTTCGTATAAGCATAAAAAAGACATATATTACATATCTTAGTGCCAAAAGAGTTACATCATCTCATAGTGCTAAAAGAGTTAAGTTTTCTAACTTAGTATCCATAAATTACGATCCTGCACTTGGACCAGCTGATGATGAACTAGGACGAGCAGAGGATCTAGGACCAGCGATAGAGGAACGAAGACTAGAGATATCCGTATTGTCCCATGCATCATCATAATGAAATTCTCCATTCACATTGATGATCTTGTCCCAAATAAATCCAACGAGTTGTTCTGCAACTGCATCGATCTTATGCTGCTCTAGGCTTTTACTAGAGATGGACATCATCTACGAATTGCAAACAATTAAAATTAAAGTATAATAATGGTGAAGTTGAATTAGAAACTTGTAAATAGATATTGAGTACCATAATATCATGGTTAGTATATATTTTTCTAATCCAGCTATGCATGTACTCGCAAACATAGTATCCGCTGTTGGCGAAAACAAAGTTAAAGATAATTTTTTAAGTTGATTAGCAAAGACATATATGTACAAATTGCATGCGTACCAGGAATTCAGTATTCCATACGAGCTTTTCATATCCAATACCGGGGTGCTTTTCACGAATCTTGTTCCACATCCTACAATTACATAATCATGTTGTTAGTCTCAAATTTGAGTTCAAATAAAATAAGTCAATAATGTAAGTATATAGAAAAATTTGAATTGTTGAAATTTACTTATATATACGACGTTGTAAACATGTCAATGATTTCCTAATACTCTTCTTGTGGTTTCCTCAACGAATCGAAGACGTTCATCACACCTCTATCAGGATTCAGTACTATGAGCACCCAGTGGTAACTACATACATATGTATAAGTGTTTTAGCATAATGAGATAATTTAAAGAAATTAAGAAATTAAGAAAATAAAATGAGATAATATAAGTATTAGCACTCACCCGTAGTGGTATGGCAATAGTATGGAGTCCATAAAATTTTGCTTATCCACATACTTGAATAAGTTCTGATATGTCGCCTCTGGATCTTTATAAATCATATCTTGGTTTACCTTTGACGGGTCCATGAAACCAACGTCAAAAATACGCTCCCTCCGACATCTTTGAATCTGCATTCTACATAATAAGCAATAAAGTAGCGCCGTCACTCATAGAGTTTTTTAAATGACAATAAAGAAATTGTTAGAAGAAATCACTTACAAAACCTAGGTTTGAATCAAAGACATGTCCAGGGCGTCTCGTTGGTAGATTTTGTAGATATTTTTGAACTCCAACCAAATCGTTTCTTCTCCATTGAAAAAATCCTCATCCTTCACGCGACACCCGAACATGTCTCGTCCTTTCGACGCTTGAATCATGTACCATCCATGGAATAAATACATCTTTGTTTGTAGCTTTTTCACATCATCTGGCGGGACGAAAGACTTGCCAAGCTCAAAATGCCACTTGGTCACTTTAGCTTTGGGCGGGGATTCTTGGCCAGTGAGGACCGCTCTACTGAGACCTGTCTCTTCCATTTGACGTTGGAGCATCAGTTCGTGCGCATCTGGCAACTGAGTCAATCCTTGCTGAGGTTGTTCGCCGAGCTGAGGAATAGTATAACGTTTCGACTTATGCGTTACAGGCTTCACTTTAGACTTAGGCGATGCCAACCGCTCAGCCTGCTCAGCACTCTTCCTTTTCTGAAAAGATTTTATTAATGAGTGGTCGTAGTCAGATATTTCGGCTTTTTTCTGTTTTGCCCTGGTCAAATTTTGTAAGAACCTCGCCACCTTGACCGGGTCAACCACGAACTCTTTCTCAGGCTCTTTCTTCTTGTGAAAATGCGCGTGTACTTCTGCGGCGACTAACTCGTCAAGTTCCTCTTGCGTCAGCTCGTAAGCTAATTTCTTCTTTGCCGGCACTTTCTTTTGCTTAGTTGGCCGCTTTGTTGGTGGTGGAGGACTTGTTGGCGCAGTTTTCTTTCTGGGCGGATTCCTTTTTGGCCTCGCTGGTGGAGACCAATCTTCTTCTGCCGGAGGATCATCAGCCGGAGGATCATCTGCCGGAGGATCATTAGCTGGAGGATCATTTGCCGGAGGATCATTCTCGGCAGTCGCAGGGTCGCACGCGGCCGGCTTCAACGAACAGCCGTTCGCGCATGCGAATCGCTTGAGATGAGCTCGCGTTCGTCGGGCCGGTACGTGGAGGGCGACGGGCGTCGAGCTAGGCGGCAGCCGGGCGCGTCTAGGTGGCCGCCGAACGGCGCGCGGGCGGCGCGACGGCGGGGGCGGAAGAGAGGCGCGACGGCGGGGGCGGCCGAGCAACGGCGGGGGCTCCCGGCGGCGCGGCGGCGGGAGGCCGCGGGACGGCGGCGGCCGCTGCTGATGGAGGGCGGCGGCGCGTCCGCGGCGGCCGAACGGCGCGTAGGTGGCCACCGAACGGCGGGCGGGTGGCGGCCGGGCACGTCAGGGGCGGCGGCGCGTCTGGCGGCGGCGGCGAGCGGGGGCGTCGTCGGGGTGGAGGCCGGGCGTCGGAGGAGGAGCGACGCCGGGGGTGGAGACGGTGCCGGCAACGGTGGAGGGGCGACTCCGGGGTTGGAGACGGCGCCGGCGGTGCGGTCCAGCTTGGGGACGACGGCGGTGCTTGGGGAGACGCGGTGGCGCTAGGGGACGACGGTGGCGCGGTGGCGATTGGGGACGACGGCGGCGCTTGGGGACGACGACGGCGGCGCGGTGGCGCTTGGGGACAACGGCGGCGGGGTCCGCGAGGGCCGTCGGGGAGACGAAGTGGGGATTGGAGAAGACGAAGACGGCGAGATGCGAAAATTTTCTAAGTGTTGACTATATATAGGGCGGACCTTTAGCACCGGGCGCAGCCAAGGCCCGGTGCTAAAGATTTAGGCTTAGCACCGGGCGCAGCCAAGGCCCGGTGCTAAATGTCAGCCGCCGGGACGCCAAACGAAACTGGGGACCTTTAGCACCGGGTCTTAGATTCGCCCGGTGCTAAAGGTACCCCAGTTCCGTTTGGCGCCACTTTTTTGGCGCAATTTTATATTTAGCACGGGGTTTTGCAAATACCCGGTGCTAAATAATATTACTACTACATCTAAATGTTTAGTCCTATTTATTTAATTTATACTTAGTCTTATATATTTAGGTTATACTTGGTCTTATTTATTTAAGTTATAGTTAGTCTTATTTATTTAGATTATAACTAAAACATTATTAGCCACGTCGGGGTTAGGTTAAAAAAATACAATATTTAGCATAAAAAAATTAATATATTTGTTATATATGAAATGAAAGAGAAAAAAATAGTTAAAATATTACAGTTTTCATCATAGTGCAATTAACTTATACAACATCATTGTTTACTTGAACACTAACAAACTTTCTCCTCACAAATGTCCCTTGATTGTGATCGCGACGTAGATAGGGTGTCTCCTCTGCTGCTAACAGGATGGTTGGGTCGGCAGCCACCGAGAATGGAGGTCGACCGTCGAGCATATCATAATCTTCATATGTCTTATCCTCAACTCCTACGATTTTTCTTTTTCCAGGAAGAACTATATGACGCTTTGGCTCGTCTTTTGATGGGTCCGATTGCTTGCTCGTCCCTTTCTTTGGCTTGCTAGCCATGTCTTTTATATAAAAAACTTGTGTCACATCTTTGGCTAGGACGAACGGTTCGTCTAGAAACTCAATCTTGTTTAGGTCCACTATAGTCATCCCATACTCATCAGTTGTAACTCCTCCTGCAGTCAGTTTCACCCATTGACACTTAAACAGAGGGATATTTAAAGCTCCATATTCAGTTCCCATATCTCCTCTATGACACCATAGTATGAGTTCTTATTGCCATTGCTGTCGGTCGCATCGATCCGGACACCACTATTTTGGTTGGTGCTCTTCTTGTCTTGGGCTCTTGTATAAAATGTATACCCATTTATGTCGTAGCCTTGAAATTTTAAGATCGTGGTCGATGGACCCCTAGCTACAAAGGCTAGTTGCGCATCAATACCCACAACAGCCATCAGATGTTCTCGCAACCAATCTGCGAAACTACTATTGTGTTGACGTTGAATAAATGTCACAGTCTTTCCTGGATTTTCTTCATACAGAATCTTCATGTGCTTCTCGATTTATGGAGCAACTAAGGCTGACTGTTGTAGAATTGTGAGATGTGCTTTACGAAATGTCAGCATGCCTCTGATTACCATCGTCTTTCTTCCTAGTGTGCCCTTTCCACCAAGTCTCCCCTCATGATGTGATTCAGGCAACCCAATCGGCTTGAGGTCTTCGATAAAGTCAACACAGAATTCAATCACCTCTTTGTTTCGTATCCCTTAGCAATGCATCCTTCTGGACGAGCACGACTACGTACATACTTCTTCAGAACAGCAAAGTATCTCTCAAAAGGGAACATGTTATGAAGAAATACCGGGCCCAGTATACGAATCTCTTTGACGACGTGAACCAATAGATGTGTCATAATATTGAAGAATGATGGTGGAAATATCATCTCAAAGCTGACAAGACATTGGACCACGTCGTTCTGTAGCCTATCCAAATCTTCAGGATTGATCACCTTCTGAGAAATTGCATTAAGGAATGCACATAGCTTCATAATCGCTTTCCACACATTAACTGGTAGCACACCCCTCAGTATGACGGGAAACAGTTGGGTCATCAACACATGACAGTCGTGAGACTTGAGGTTTAAGAACTTTTTATCTTTCATGTTAATTATTCCTTTAATATTGGAGGAATAGCCTGACGGGACCTTGATACTGTTCAAGCATTCAAACATACTTGCCTTCTCCTCTTTGCTGAGAGTGAAGCTAGCGGGACGCAGGTACTTGAGTCCTTTGTCTCTGTTTTCTGGATGTAGATCATTCCGTAGATTCAAACGTTTAAGTTCCTGCCGTGCTTCCAGTGTATCTCTTGGCTTCCCATAAGTGCCAAGGAAGCTGATCAAGTTCACAAAAAGATTCTTCGTCAGATGCATCACATCAATTGCGTTGCAGACCTCTAACAATTTCCAATAAGGAAGCTCCCAAAAGAGAGACTTTTTTCCACATCGCGGCACGCCCATCCTCACCTGCCTTGACAGGTTGGCTTCCATCTCCCTTTCCAAATATTACTTCTACATTTTTCACCATATCAAATACATCTTGTCCATTGCGATGTATCGGCTTTGTACGGTGCTCCGCATCCCCGCCAAAGTGTGGACATTTCTTTCGTAGTTCATGCTTCGAAGGAAGAAATCGACGATGACCCATGTAAACAACCTTTCTACAATGCTTCAAATAGATGCTTTCAGTATCATCTAAGCAATGGGTGCATGCTTTATATCTTTTGTTTGTTTGTCCGGACAGGTTACTTAGTGCAGGCCAATCATTGATGTTGATGAAAAGTAGTGCCCTAAGGTTAAAACTTTCCTGTTTGTACTCATCCCACATAGTAACACCTTCTTCCTTCCATAGTTGTTTAAGTTCGTCAAGCAATGGTCTTAGATAAACATCGATGTCGTTGCCAGGTTGCTTTGGACCTTGGATAAGCACCGGCATCATAATGAACTTCCGCTTCATGCATAGCCAAGGAGGTAAGTTATAGATACATATAGTCACAGGCCAAGTGCTATGACTATTGCTCATTTCACCAAATGGATTCATGCCATCAGTACTTAAACCAAGCCTTAAATTTCTTGCATCAGCATCGAACGTTGGGCATGCTCGGTCAATGTTTCTCCACTGGGATCCATCGGCGGGGTGCCTCAACATACCATCGTTCTTACGTTCTTCCTTATGCCATTGCATCAACTTGGCATGCTCTTTGTTCCTGAACAAACGCTTCAGACGTGGCATTAAAGGAAAATACCACGTACACCAGCTTCGCAGGAATCTTGTTCTAAATAGTCTCCCCATCAACCTCACCAGGGTCATCCCGCCTGATCTTGTAGCGTGTGCATTTGCAAACCGGACAACAATCCAAATTTTCGTATTCAGCACCACGATATAGGATACAGTCATTAGGACACGCATGTATCTTCTGCACCTCTAAACCAAGAGGGCAAACAACCTGTTTTGCTTCCCACGTTGTTGATGGCAATTCGTCACCCTCGGGAAAAATCTTCTTCACGAGTTTCAATAATTCCTCAAAACCCTTGTCAGTAACACCACTACATGCCTTCCACTGCAGAAAAAACAAGCGTGATACCCAACCTTTTCAGCCCCTCTTTGCAATTTGGGTACAAATCAGTTCTGTGGTCCTGTAACATACGATCTATCTTTTTTCCTTTCCTTGTCATTGTCGCAGCCTTGCTCGGCATCACGTAACATTTGACCAAGTGGATCATTAGGGTCATTCTGTGGAGCAACATCTTCCTGGTCAGCACCATTCTGATCTGCATAATCCATTGCAACATCCGCAAAGGCACCATGTTGAATGTCGTTATCATCCTCCTCTTCTTCATTGTCATCCATTATGACTCCTCTTTCACCGTGTTTCGACCAAACCGCATAGTTTTGCATGAAACCATGGGTCATCAGATGGAAGTGAAGAACCCCTCTTGATTTGTACGATTTTTGATTTTTACATTGCCCACACGGACAAAACATGTCACCTGACGGCGACTTGCTGTCCTCCGCCACATCGAGAAAAGCATGCATGCCATCAACCCACTCCTGACTGCAGTCAGTCCGCCAAGTGCATCCATTGCCTATTCATCTACATTTAGCAAAGTGATCTAATTAATTCATACACATTACAAAATTAACGAAATATCCAACACGACCAAGGTTCATAATTTATTCATACATTACAAAGTGATCTAATTGAAAATAAAATTGTATTTCTCAAAGTCATAATGAAACACGACCAATGTTCATAATTTATTCAAGATGTCGTACATAAATTTCTCCACATCCAACATGCAACATGACCTATATCTTTAACCATCCTTCGGTGGGAAAGTAGGATGCCCTGATATAATTTTTCCTGGTGCAGAAGATGGTAGAGCTGGACCGTAGTGCCGCAACAGATCTTGAAGATCAAAACCAGGTTCCTCACCCCTTGCAACACATTCTTCATGTGTTTTAATCAAAAAATTAAGTTGTGCTTTCACCCAAGGTCCTGGTTTTTTCGACTTATCATGAGGTGGTACTGTAGTTTTGCCCTTCCCACGAGACGAACCACGATCACTATCACCGGTCCCACTTCCTCCAGCAGTAGCCATATCGATATATCCACAAGGCTTTTATTTCTCAAAAAACAATAAATGTTATTGAAAAAATACTCATTACAACATACGAACTTCTGTCAAAATAAACTAACCAATTTCACATATCTTCAATTAATATAAAAAATTACATAACAAATTTTTAAAAATCATTCTATTCCATTTATAAATAAAATAATAAAAAACATACTGAAAAAACATTTCTAAAGTATAATATTATACCCCTTTCTCTCTCTTCTCTTTTTTTCTTCACAAATTTTATATTTATAAAGTATAATAACAATAGAAACTAATCAATAACATGAGCGGATGAAATTGTGTACCTCGTTGAAAATCATTATATTCCAAATTACATATCACACAAAATAAAAATCATTATATTCCATTTATAAATAAAATACTAAAAAGCATACTCAAAAAATATTTCTAACAAAATTTCTCCAATGCATACCTAACATTAAATTTAAACCACTATGAACACACATATATAACCCTTTCTCTCTCTTCTCTTTTTTTCTTTACAAATTTCATATTTATAAAGTATAATAACAATAGAAACTAAACAAGAACATGGGAGGATGAAATTGTGTACCTCGTAGAATGCTTCAAAAGAAGGAAAGCTTCACAATTTTTGAAAAAAAATTGGCAAAATCTCCCCTCAACCCGAGCACACCATGAACACAGCTCGGAGTGTTCATGCTGGCTCGGGCGTGGAGAGGAAGGAGGAAATATATAGGTAGATAATCTGCACCGGTTGCTGGCTGCAACCGGTGCTAACATCGGGGATTTAGCACGGGTCCCTAGTTAGAACCGGTGCTAAATGTTGCTCTGGAATTAGCACCGGTTGCAGGCAGCAACCGGCGCTAAAGGGGTGGATTTAGCACTGGTTGCTAGATGCAACCGGTGCTAAAGGTCCCCCCAACGCGTCAATACTCTATTAGCACCGGGTCTAAAAATGGCCGTTGTTTATAGGGTCAGCGGATGCCTCATTCTCTTCTAGTGTCCTTTGGGCTGGCGACGACGCGCTCAGTGGAGGGAAGTGTAAAGTCAACTAGCCCACAGTTGGGCGGCCGCTGGACCTGGGCCGTCTAGGTGTCCTTGATCTTAAGAGATTTGCATGGGCCCTACGGCTAAGATGGCTCTGGCAGGAAAAGAGCGACCCGAAGAAGCCCTGGGTGGGGCTTTGAAAACCCCTGCACTGACACCGACAAGTTGTTTTTTGCGGCTTGCACGTCCATCCATCTTGGGGATGGCTCCAATACTCAGTGCTGGCACGCAGCTTGGGCGCATGGGCGCAGGCCCAAGGATTTCGCACCAAGAATTTTCCAAGCCTCATGAAAGAAAAATAGAAGTGTGCAAGAGGCCATCCAAAGCTTCACTTGGGTTAAAGATACCAATGTCGCGGCCTGCCTCACAACGCAGCACCTGCACGACAGCACGAGCTCGTGCAGCTCTGGATGGAGGCTCAAGCACTGCAACTTACACAAGGCAATGACGACCAAGTGTCGTGGAAACTCACCCCTTTAGGCATGTATTCGGCGGCGTCGGCGTATCGAGCACAATTCTGCAGGTCAATTGAGATGAACTTCATGAAGCAACTAATTTGGAAACCATGGACGCCAACAAAGTGCAAATTCTCCGCATGGTTAATAATACGAAACAGGGTATGGACAGCCGACTGTCTCGCCAGGCGGCACCTGCCGCACAATGCTGTCTGCCCACTCTGTAGGTCCGCCCAAAAAAAGCAATCCACATCATTGTGGGTTGCCGCTATACCAAACGGGTCTGGGGCCTGGTGGCGTCCTGGGTCGCAATTGCACAAGTTGACCCATCGGCATGGCCGCACACGGAGACAGTGTGCGACTGGTGGCAAGCTATGGGAAACATGCAGGGACCCCGTGGAAGGGGGTTCGCTCTCTCGTCCTACTTGTCACCTAGGAGCTTTGGCTAGAGCGAAATGCGAGGAACTTCCAAAGGAGTGAACGTTCACCAGATTCGCTCCTTATTATCAAAGACGAGGCCCTCGCTTCGGGGTTTGCAGGTGCGAGGCATCTGACCGCTATATGGGAGGGTCCCTGAGGGGAAAACACATGTACAGCTGTATGGTATTTGTTTTTTTTTTTGTGTCCCGTGCAAACGGTCTGACCGTTTGCTTGTAATTCTCTTCTATATTAATAGAAATGCACACGTCGTGTGCCGTTTGTCAAAAAAAAAAGAGATGCCCACCCACGAAGATGCCGGCATAAAACACTCATCTTTTTTTCCATCCCTGTACTTTTTTTTTCTAGGGACAGGATTGTTCTAGATTTCTGCAATCCAATGGTAGAAGTCATCACGAGAAAACCAGCTAATTAAGTTCTTATTTGAACTGCCTTTTATTTCCCGTATAAGCAGGTGTCCCAGTGTCTAGAAGTAAAAGTGTGTGGCCTGAAACACCTTTATCAAGAGCATGTAAGGTCACCATTGGGTATTTAAATTCTCATTCTATCCAATTTTTTGTATGTTGAATTGCGGAGAAAGTTTGCCCATGCGGTAGCGGATTCGCCCACGCATGGAGTGCAAGCAGAAGTTCAAAATGACATTTCCTGGCTCGCTGCGGGAGCAGCGACAAGCAACACTTCCAGACAGCAGCTCTCGGAAATGACATATTGGGGGTATAAACATCATGTTGTTGGCGAGACGGCACAAATCGAATCGAAGAGTAAGACTCGGACAACACACGGTGCTGGCAATTGGTAGCGGACTCCAACTCCGGATTCAGAACTGGAACGGGATCCATTGCATGCAACATGACGGCTGTTGTAACTTGTATATATATATATATAATAGCTTATTATTATGCGACCGAACAAATCAGCCGAATCTCCTGTGATCCTAAAAAAAAAAAGGGCGCGCGATGATGTACGACGCGACGGGGCAGCGTATCTTCCGGCACGACCTGGTGATGTTCGAGAAGACAACCGGCGCAGAACACGATCGGGGCCTTGTCGTGTCGCTCGGCAGGACGGATATCATCGTGGTGCTCGTGGACGGCTCGGAGGTGGAGAAGAAACCCTGCGATCTCACCGTCGTCGACCGGAGCTTCCTGTGCCCCGGCATGGCCGTGGCGTTGGTGTCTGACTGTAGTGGGCAGCCCGGGGTCATCACGGGCGTCGCCACGAAGCTCGACCTGGTCCAGCTCGACGCCAATGACCGGCCCAGGGTCGTCGCTACGGGCGTGTCGCCGGCAGAGGTGTGGCCGGTAAGGGAGCTCACCCGTGGCGACTACGTCGTGTCGGGGATGTGGCTGGGGCGCGTGGTCGAGGTGTCTGTCGACGTCGATGTGCTCTTCAATGACGGCACCGCCGTCTGCAGGGTCACGAACGCGGGTGACAGTAAGCTCCGTGTGGTGAGCAAGAAAAGCTATTGGAACAGGCACAAGGATGGTTTCTACCCGGGGGATGGCGTCGCAGGCGACGCCTCCGTCTTGAAGGCATCCCGGTGGATCAAGGGCCACTGGAAGCCCAGCCATGGCGAGGGCATCGTGGCCAAGGTCGAGATGGGCGGCGTGCTCGTCTACTGGGCAGCATCGCTGCAGAACGCGTCGTCTCCTCCGCCGGCGTACCACCCCAACGCTTGCAACCTGACTTTCTTCTGCCCCGGCGGTACCGACCTCAGGTGGTCCTGGTGTGTCAGTGCGCACTGCTACTTTCGCTCTCGCAGCCCAGCCAAGAAGAAGCACCGGAGAAATAGTAATGGGATATTGATCAGGATGGCCAAGGTGAAGAGAGCGGACCGGAGGCTCACAGGGGTGAAGTGGCCGATGGCCGTCGCCAACACGCGCACGACGGTCGACGTGCTGTGGCAGGACGGAACGAGGCAGCTTGGCGTGCCGTCGGCGTCGCTTCTCGGCCTCCCGCTGCGCAGCCAGAAAGACTTCTTCCCGGGGCACCGCGTCGTCAGCAAGGTGCTCTCGCCAACGCCCACAATCGCTCATGTCACCAACGCAACTAGCCGTGTTGGCGTCATCAAAAGCCTCAGCAGTAAGGATCAGACGGTGTGCTTGTCGTGGATCACGGCGGCACCCGGGGAGGTGGTCGATACCGTGATGAGTACGTACGATCTGGCCCGGAGTTCCGACCACAGCTTCTCCTATGGAGATATGGTTGTAAGCCTGCGGCCAAGAGCATTATCAGCCAACAATGACCTTTCATGGGTCGGACACATAGCTGATCTTTGTGACGCACAATACATCCACGTCAAGTGGGGGGACGGCACCACGTCGAAGGTGCGTGCACTTTTGATGCTTCGCAAGATTTTGGACCATGAGCTAACCTTCTGACAATCACATCCATATCATGCATTATTATTGCAGGTGTTGCTTCATGAGATAGCTATAGTCAAGCCACGAAGTGTTGATGTGATTCTCCGTGAAATGGGCGATTGGGTGAGCGATGATGATGAAGGTGAGGATGATGCCTTTCACAAGAAGGCTCAAGAGGACATGCCTCGACATCGCCCCGCTCCAACAGTACGTATCCTTCCACACATGTGGGCCCCCATTGCGTCGTACCCAAATTAAAGGTTATCTTATGTTTGATACAGGATAACACTATAGGCAAACTTTGCAATATCTTCCTGGCGGTGATCCGGACACTCAGTGGAATGGTCGTCCAGGGCAAGATGTATATGCTGAGCAAGTCGATGGCATCAACGTCGTCGAGAGCGGAGCCTGCTATGGCCGAGAACATCCAAACCTGCCCACTTAGGTTTGAAGCAGCTGCAGCTTCGGCATTGGCAAGCCATGATGCTGGGGGTGACGACGTGTTCCACTTCAAGCATTTTGACGTTGTGCAAAGTCCTCGGGATCACCATTACCTTGACACCAACGAGCAGGTGCGTAAAAGATATGTTTACTCGTATTTTCTCCTGATATTATAAGTGTGGGGGGTTAAAAATGGAGACATCACTCGATCAATGAAAGGAAAACATCTACCCATCAATTTGGTAATAAACGACCTAAAAAACATAGTAGTTGATATTGGAGTAAGAAAATAATGATTTTGTGGTGGTGGGGTAAACCAAGAGACTTTCTTCTACTCCCTCTATTTCAAATTATAGGTCGTTTTGCATTGTAGGTTCACAATGTTTGCAATTCAACTAGATATATGTACATATAGATGCATAATAAAACTGTGAATCAGAAAATGCAAAAACATCATATAATTTAGAATGGAGTATAGGAACATAGCTGCTTTGACCACTATTTGAACATGTTATAGCAGGTTTTTCCTAGACACATAAATTACTAATAATAGTTAAATAAGTGATTAATCACTGCCCATTTTGCCTTGATTATTTTCATATAATATCAAATTTAAGCCAATTATTCGTCTATCATTTTGAACGTACTAATTGCTAGAAATATGGTTCTTGATATTTCACATTGGCCAATAAACAGGGCGGCTGTGGTGGAAGAAAGTGGCTCAAGAGAGTGCAAAAGGAATGGAAAATTCTTGAGACTAGCCTTCCTGGTAATATGAGAGCAAAAACCCTTGTATGCGTGATTTTTTGAAGTGACTATCTCGGCTGTCACAGTGGGGCTCTTTTGACACTAAATTCTAAACAATTACAAATTGTGCTTGCATGCAGACACCATCTACGTGCGGGGTTTCGAGGACCGGATGGACCTGCTCCGAGCAGCAATGGTGGGCGCGAGTGGGACGCCATACCACGACGGGCTCTTCTTCTTTGACCTTCATCTTCCACCATCATATCCAGCTGCACCGCCGCAGGTCAAGTACCACTCCTTCGGCCTCCATGCGAATCCCAACCTCTACCCCTCTGGGACCGTGTGCCTGAGCCTCCTCAACACCTTCGGCGGCAAGGGCACTGAGCTGTGGTCGCCGGAATCCTCGAGTCTCCTCCAGGTCGTTGTTTCCATCCAAGGCCTCGTGCTCACAGCCCAGCCCTACTACAATGAGGCCAACTACGCGGCGCAGGCCGGCACGCCGGAGTGTCGCCGCAACGAGCTCCCTTACTGCGAGAATACGTACCTTGTCAACCTTCATACCATGCTCTACCTCATCCGCCGGCCGCCTGTGGGCTTTGAGATGTTCGTTAGGGATCACTTCTGCCGCCAGTGGGCAGCATGTCCTCCGTGCATGCGAGGCGTACCTACATGAAGGTTGCCCCGTAGGCATACTCGATGGGGAGGCCATCGCTACGGAAACGAGCAAGGATCGTTCGTGCTCAGTGGGGTTCAAGCTAGCACTCGCCAACGTTGTCCCAAGGCTTGTTGAAGCGTTCACTGAGGTTGGCGCCCGAACGAGCAATGAGGTCGACCGGATGTAATTAAATAAGTGAGTGAGCACTTCTTTTATTATGTATGTAATACAAACTTGCTTCCTTCCTAAATGAATTAGCAGTGCTTCGTTGTCTTTTTCAAGAGAAATTATTTCGCATGGAGCCTAGAGTTGTAAATTGTGTTGTTGCAAGTGAAATATATAGTTTTCAATTATTTACTATTCTGAGCGTGAGGGATAAGGAGGAAGAAGATAAGTGGGAAGAAGAATTAGGGGAAGATGAGAACCTGGTTTCGAACCATGGCCCCACCACTTAGTGAGAGAAGACTGAGGAAGAGAAAGAAGTTTGAGTGATGAGGAAGGGCATGAGTTGGATGCGTACGACCTAAATAAAGACTTAAGGGCACGTACAACGGGCGTCGTCTGCCGTAGACATGCAGCGGCATTTTTTCACGAAGACCTCTGCGCGACCGTACCCGCGACCGAGCCGTCATCTCGCTAATCTATGACTTGAGCTCGTGCTCCTAGGCGACCGCTGACAACTCGGCGCCTGTTGTAGGAGGTGATACGGGGAGACGACGACGGCCAGGATCTCTTGCGCGCGGGAGAAATTCCTGAACCGCTCAAGGTTCGCGCCAAATCCTCTTCCTGATTCATGGCCAAATCAAGCTCCACGAAGACCAAATCAAGTTCCAAAAAGACCAAATCAAGCTCAAAAAAGCAAATGAAGCTCCAAATCACCTGCCGCCACACCTGCTCGTGGAGGCCGGAGAGGGAGGGAGAGGGGCCGCCGCGCCTGCTCGTGGAGGCCGGAGAGGGAAGGAGAGGGGCCGCCGCGCCTGCTCGTGCCTGCTCACGCCGCCGCGCCTGCTCACGGAGGCTGTCGCAAGGTCCCGCAGAGCTCAACCAGGGGAGGCGGCGGCGCTGCTCAGCCTCGCGGAGCTCGAGCAGGGGAACAGGGGAGGAGGCAGCGCTGTTCGACTTGCTGCTCCGCCTCGCCTGGCCTCACCCCGCGGAGCTCGAGCAGGGGAGCAGGGGAGGGGGCGCAGGGGACGGGGACAGAGAGGGTGATGCGGCTGTAGAGACAGCCTGCGAGCTAGCTTGCCATGCCTTGGAGAGAGAGGCAAGCGCCGAGCAAGCATAGGAGAGAACGAGATGACGGAGAGGTTGCAGCCTGGCAGGAAATATCTAGATAGAGCAAGTCGGCGGGTGAAAAAAAAAGAGAAAATAGAGAGGAAAAGAAAAGAGAAAAAAAGGAAAGACAAAATATTTAAAAAGAGAAGGAAAAAAATAAATAAAGAAAGATAAAAAATGGAAAGAGATAGAAAAACAAAAGGAAAAGAAAATGACTATATTGTGCATTGTACCGTGTATGCAACAAAATAGCTACAAAGATCAAATATGCACTAGATCACCATGATTTCAATGTCAATGGATGCATTAAACATTTTGCAGACAGCTAAACAGACAACCTATTGTACAAGTTGTATGTTCAACCTGTATGTTTGTGCCAAAAAGACAGCAGCCGTCTAAACTGTTGTACTTGCCTAAGCCCAACAGTATCACTCAGAGTTTGTACTATGAGCATGGAGTGACACTCGGTTCCCTCCAACCTTGCAAGGTAGCCTTTCTTTTGGCGGGTGATATGTTATCCGATACCCATGGATATCCGTCGAGCACGGGCAGAGATTTTACCCCGGGCAAGCTGTTGGGCAGGCAAAGGTCTCGAGCGCAGGTGTAACACCCCGTCCGTTTAAGAGCGTTTAAAAATATATATTCCATAATTGTTCATAATTAAATATAATTCTTTTCTCTCTAATATTCAAAATATATTTTGAAAATTAAACCATGCATTTAATTTGTCATGCGTGATGCATATGAATGCTTTAGAATCCATCTCCAATATCTGAATTCTAAGAAATAGAAATCCTTTCCAAATCTCTCTTTTATTCCAACATTTAGAAATTATTACGATCTCAAATCTCCCCGAAAATATTCTAAAATTACCTTCTTCAAGCCCCACCTCGAATTCTCATTCGAATCTAAATTTATATTCAAATTCAAACCCAAAACCTAGTTCAAACAAATAGAAAACCTTCCTCTCTCCTAAAAAGGCCGCAATCTCCTATTTAGCCCACCAGCACATTCAGGTCCACTTCTCCCCCTCCAACTCACGCCCCTCAACCGGCCGGACGGCCCAAACCGCCCCCTCCCCTCCTCTCAGGCCGGCCCACGGCCGCAGGCCACCTCCCTCTCCCCTCCTTCCCCCTCGGCCCGTGAGCGCCCCCTCCCCTCCTGGTCCAGCTCGGCCACCAGCCACAGCCCACCGCCACCACGAGGCCCACCCACGCGCGCGCCGCACCTTCCCTCCTGGGCCGCTCCACCGCCAATCCGCCTCCCGCTCCCTCTGGCCCGCGCGCGCGCCAGCAGGCCGCAGCCCACGCTCGTGGCCCACGCGTGGCCACACGCTCACCGCTCCCCGCTCGGCCCACTCACGCCAGGCGCCGCTCGCCCACCCGTGCGCCAGCCCACGCGGGCTGCCTCCTGTCCCTGCTACCCTAAACCGCCGCCGCCACCCTCAGCCAGCCCCGCCGCCGGCGCCGCTGCTGCCGCCTAGCGCCGCCGCTCCAGCCCGCGGCTGGCCTCCAAACCTCGTCGCCAAGGACCTCCTCCCCCTCCTCTTCCCATTTTTCACCTTCTTTTTCCCCCTCCATAGCCGCCCGACGCCACCCCGTCGCCGCCGACGACTGAGCTGCCATGGACGCCGCCCGGCACCGCTCCCTGATGCCAGCCGCGCCGCTGCCTCTGTGCACGGCCCCCACGTGGCCCAAATGCGCCGGTGCAAGCCCCCTTCCCGCCGCACATTGATTGCAGGCCAAGCTAGCAGCGCACGCTCGCCCTGCTCATGCCCGGAGGAGCCGCCTCGCCCCCTCCCCAGGCGCCACCTCGCCTCGGCCGCCACCCAAGGCTCGCCACGTCGCCCACGCCCCGCGGCCACGCTGCCTGCTCGATCGCAACCAGCAACGGCATCCCCTCGCAGCACGCGTGCTCGCCGGGCTCGATGACGCCAGCACCCGAGCTCCCTAGCGTGCTCGCAACGCCAAAGCCAACGGCCAGCACCAGCAGCAGCGCTGGTGCCCTCCCTCCGCTCGCCTATAAAAGGGGCAGCAGGCCCCCTGCCCCTGCTCGCCCCTCACACGAGAGCTGGGCTCTCCGGCGGTCTGTAAGAGCGAGAGCTTCAGCTCTCGCCGAGAGCGCAGGAGGAGCTTGGCTCTCACATGCAATAACACATGCACGAGAGCGCAGCTCTCTACACACTGCGGAAGCGCTGCCCACATACACAGAGAAAAGGTGCGCCAACTGCTGCTCTGCTCTGCTCACGGGTACGCCCGGAACAGTCCAACCAGCGGCGTAGCTTTAGTCATACCACACTGCCCACGTACACGTAGGAAAAGGTGCGCCAACTGCTGCTCTGCTCGCGGGAATGCCCGGAACAGTCTAACCAGCGGCGTAGCTTTAGCCACTCAAAACCCGACATTGTGGACGATGCCAGTTCGGTTGGCCACGCAATGCCCGACCCCCGCCGCAAAACCCCATCGCTGCTCGCTGCTTCGCCACCCTAGCTGGGATGCTGCCCGATTCCCATGTTTCCAAGCCAGTCCACCCTAGCCGTTATAATGCCCAACCAAACCCCTGATCCTAGCCCCACCTAGCAGCTACACTGCCCAAATCCAAATATCTCCCGGCATAGCCGTTATGCCGCCCGACCAAAAACCCCGATTACTAAACCCTAGCCCTGTATAGCGTTGTGCCGCCCAAATAAAACCCTAGGTTTCCGATAGAACCTAGCCCTTGTGCTGCCCGACCAAAATCCTAGATATTAGCAAACCCTAGCCGTTATGCCGCCCATAATATTCCCAGAAAATTGTATTAATAATTTTCCGGAATATTACTAGAAATTCAATCAATATCCCTTAATTATTTAGAAATCCATTTCTAAATAATTAATATAAATATCCGGGGATTATTTGGATATTCCGTAATTCCCGAATGTTTATCCCTAGCCTATCCATCCACACTTAGAAGCCATCCCACCAGTCAAACCCCTCCTAAGCCCCATCATTCTATCCATTAATTATTATTAAATAATTAATGGATAATCCGTCAACAAATCCATCCAGATCCGTAGGTACGTCCCGAAGTATCTATCTCCCTTCCCCTTTCTAATCTATAGGCATTGATTGATGTATTGATGTTATTTTATGTGTTTTATCGTTCGCTAGCATGACCGGGCCTCGACGAGACGCCAAGACTTTCAGGAGCCAGAAGCCAGCCCGGTCAGCATCGATAACCGTACGCGATAAGGATCCTCAATAAAGGCAAGTCTTAGCAATTCCCTTGCTCATGTTAATCAACTGCATTAATATGCTCTACTCCTTTCTTGATGTCTGTAGTTGCATTGAAGTTAGCCACTCAGATACCCCCAACTACTAAGATACTACCCAGTACCAGAAACCCTGGTTGCGAGAGGCACCCAAGGGGAAGAAGATGCGAGGTAGGGTGGATAGTCTCGGAGGAGCTCCTGTCCAGAGGCCTACCTTGGTCGCTTAAGGACTGGTTCTTGGGAAAGTCTTTCCAACGCCATGTACGGCTATACGGGCCAAAAAGGACATAGCCTTCGGGAATGCCCTGTAATGTGAGGCCTCGACTCACACTCCACCAGCTACCTCTGGTAAAGCTACCCCAGGGGCCACGGTGGGCAACGGAAATGCTGGAGAAGCCCCAGACAGAGGGCTGGGACTGGTCGGCACGGGTCGCATGTGACAGGGCTGATAGGGCCCAAGGGCGATGCAGAGGCATGCCCTTTATATATTTGGTGCACCTATTCCCCGGGAAGGTCCTTTTGTGGACGTTTATGCGATCCCTGTTTAGACCCCAGTAGCATCCGTGGGTAGACCCAGATGGAAGCTGTCCAGAGATGGACGCCAGTGGATACGAGTCCCATAGGGTGGCCCTGCCGTTGGCCACGGGAGGGTCACCTGACCGTATAGTTTCAAGAGTACAAACCTCTGCAGAGTTACCCAATCTATCGATAGCCGTGGCTCTCGGTCATGAGCCCGTCTGGTTAAAGCTCCCATAGATTAGCCAGGAATAACCTATAGGAGTGATGATAGTGAGATGATGGTGATTGCAGGATCGACAGAAGGATCCGGGCCAGAATCACCGGGGACTGGTAGGGAGGTTCTTGCCCCTCCAGGACCCAACATCGATATACTTAATAACCTGTCAACTAATAATGCATATTCATTCCTTTGATTGCTAAGTACTTGCTGAGTACCGTTGTACTCAGTCTTGCCTTCATTGATATACAGGGTTGGGCCTTCTTGGTGCTTTAGCTCATTCCCGTCACGGAATAAGCGCCAGCCCCGCCTTCCGCTAGAAAAGGTAATAAAACTAGTTATTTATACGTTATTTATTGCTTTTGACGCTAATCTCTGATGAGATCTGGATCAGCTTACTGATCCAGGGCCTGTTACAGGTAATCTCGGGACTTTCGAAGGAAGGTGCCCACAGGGATGGTATCAGAGCAGTAAATAATTCATAGCACCATATAAGACAGCCCATACGCATTAGGAAGCCCTGAACCTTCTATTCTACTCATATTTTTCGAAATTTTTCGAAAAATCCTCATTTCGTTCCCCAAATTCTCCTTACCTTATGCTTAACTCCCAGTCGTTACTCTGGCAAATAGGATCATGAGAATGAAGTCTGGAAAAAGATCCATAATATGGAAATTATGAGCTAAAGGTTTGCCGAAAAGCGAACGCTACCGGAGTAACTAGAAATCGAGTTCCGATAGTCATAGATTTTTCTATAGGAAATGAACCTATGACCTTATAGTGACGTATTCTTGATTGAATAATGTTTGATTAAGCTCGGATAATAGTGTCTCCCTTCCATATAATAGATATGGATTTGATTATAGTTGATTGTAGAAATGTGTGGATAGAATCTCTCTTCCCTAAAAACCTAAGATTATCTATAGCTCTTACCTATCTATTCGCCCAGATAAAGTTCCAGAGGTGAAGTAAATCTCTGAAAAATAATTCTAAATGTCCGATATGGAACACGGGTTTGAATCCCAAGTGGGCTATATCCCGAAGTGATCCGGACGTTATATTCGGAAAACCACAAAGATCGGTTGAAATTAGGCTCGTAACTCTTGAGTCCCAGGGAAATAAGTAGAGTCACAGGAATAGTATAAGACAAGCTTATACTACGAGTGTGACCAAGTTTAAATCCCTGAATGAACCCTGGAAAAGAAATCTGTGGAAATTGAGGAAATAAGAAAGGAAGATATAAGGACTTCCATTAGAAACCCCGACCGTAAACTCTTTAACCCATGAACCACCAACCGGGAAAATCAACCCTTTTCCTAATAAGCTCAAACACCTACTCTTCTCCTACCAACTCCAACTCATTCGCCCTAAGTAATTCCCGAACTGGCCAACCCTTTTTCCTCGAACTACCACCGATCGTACTCCAGCACATCTTCGACAAAACCCTGCCAAACTTTACACTACCTCCTTCTTAATTTCCTAGAAAACCCTACTCGTCGATTCCACACCTTGGGGATCTCAATTCCATTCTCCCCAGATTAACTCTCACGAGATTCTTGCGAAAATAGCCAAATTCCCATTTTCAAGGCATGTAAGTTTCTTGATGAAACTAGTTTTCTCCTGATTATCGTCATCCCCGAACCCACTCATCATTAACTTTCCCAAGGAAATTACGCTCATTCCTGGCAATGGCCAAACTCATATCTTCAAAACAGCCCGATCCCTAAACGAGTGGATGTTCTCCTTCACTAAGGATTCATCGTCCAATTTTCCGAGAAAATCCCCATACATCCCTCACCTACCGACTACACTCTCTCACCAACACTCCCTCCCCGGTGTTTTAAAAAGTCGGTATACACCTTGATATCGCTTTCTCATCCAAAACTCATACCCTCAAAACATACCAGGCCCTAGATGAACCGATACTCTCTCCCGATAAGAACTTGTCATCCG
This sequence comes from Urochloa ruziziensis, assembly GCA_015476505.1. NCBI lineage: Eukaryota > Viridiplantae > Streptophyta > Magnoliopsida > Poales > Poaceae > Urochloa > Urochloa ruziziensis. The sequence goes on along the minus strand of CM027121.1, from coordinate 56,790,172 downwards.
ATTTTCTGAGAGAATCTATGTACCCCGTCACCAAACCAATTTCACTCTCGCACCAACACCCACTCACGATCAGCCTCGTAACGAAACCACCAGCTTCCCAAAATACCCCTGCCTTCCAAAGAAATCCACACGAGTCAACTAAATCATTCCTGACTGGGTATATTCTCCCAAAGTTTTGAAAGAAATCTCACATACTCCCCACCTCGACATTATCTTCCAATGTATACCCCCTTCCCAAATAATCCAAGAAACCTACTTTATTCAGTCCTTTCTCATTATACCCTCAAAACCAAACCAGTGCTTTGCAGAGGTACCCTCGGCTACCATAAGAGTCTGAAACCCCTCCTTGACAGAAAACTATCCTATTCCCTAGCAGATCATTGAGGCATGCAAGCTTCTCTAAGCCTGCCCCTCATTCATAACCCATCCACAGGAGCTACACACCTATCCCAGGAAAATCATCTCGTCACAACCTCTCGATATCCGTAGTCATCTATTTTCCACCACTATAAATAGCTACCCAAGTAATGCCCAGATTAATTCCCAAGTTCTGGAGATTAATCATAATCATCTTCTTTCTAAACAGAGACACCCCTCCGGCCACTCCATAGAATCATCTCCCCATATCTCACCAAAGGAAATAGTTGATCAAGCTCATCCTTTTAAGGATAACCATCTTAATCCAATACCTAGAGATGAACACCCAACCATAGCCTCTCTCTCTCAAGAAAATCCATGGCAGTTGATCCCAGAAATAAGGACATAAGGAATGGATCGTAACACAGGAATGGATCATGATACGTGATGGAACATGTGGGTGATTTAGCAGAACAATCACCGTACCAAGACTTGGAAATTCAAAGTAACCATGATCCATGGATATGACCAACCGCCGGGTAGCAACCTACTTCTATTAGAATAACTAGCAAACCCACCGACCAAAATACCATAACTACCCATCTATTTCCAAAAGAAAACACTTCTCACAATATCCAGAAGAATCAACATACCAAATTTTATTGTGAGAAGTGGTCACCCGAGTTCCTCACCCTAGACCCCTTTTTCCTACCTGGTAACCTCGGATTAATTGCCATATCCTCCCCTAGGAAACCGAAGCAGTTGAAGCACTGACGACAAACACAATCTCTCCCTGAACTAGTCACCCTGGATAGAGGGAGGTTATCAGAAAAAAAAGGGGGACAAGGTAAACAGGAATAAGATACCCCATGGGTAGCACACACGATTACGGAGATACCCATATGAGAAGAAAAACCAGGGCAGGGACAGTCCTGGTAGTCAAGAATAAGACACCCAAAGGAGTAGTAAAACCTGACAAGGATAAATCCGAGCAAAAGAAAACCTTGGATAAGAAAGTATGAGCAAAAGCCCCAAGAAGATATAGAGATCCAAAGTATCTACTGGGAAAAAAAATCTCAGATTAAATTAAGAGAATCATAAGTCAATTTCTCTTAAGTGGGGTAGAGACCCAGGCGAAGGAAAAAAAAACTTAAACCCATGAACCTACGGAATAAAACAACTCAGGGAAAAAAAAAGTATTCCATCAAGTCACCACCAAGTACGACTGGAAATTATTGGATACATTCAGGGAATAACGGAAAATAAGCGTCAATGATGATATTCCCTCACATGGAAATGAGAAACGGCTAATTGCAAGGAGAAAGAATTTCAAAGTTAAAAAGGAAGAAGAAATTCCTTTTAAATATTGGAAACTCCTATTGTCATCTTAAATAAAGATATATTCGAATAAAACCACAGCTCTTTCTTTCTAACCCTAAATCTCGGGACGAGATTTCCTTAAGTGGGGTAGCCCTGTAACACCCCGTCCGTTTAAGAGCGTTTAAAAATATATATTCCATAATTGTTCATAATTAAATATAATTCTTTTCTCTCTAATATTCAAAATATATTTTGAAAATTAAACCATGCATTTAATTTGTCATGCGTGATGCATATGAATGCTTTAGAATCCATCTCCAATCTCTGAATTCTAAGAAATAGAAATCCTTTCCAAATCTCTCTTTTATTCCAACATTTAGAAATTATTACGATCTCAAATCTCCCCGAAAATATTCTAAAATTACCTTCTTCAAGCCCCACCTCGAATTCTCAGTTCGAATCTAAATTTATATTCAAATTCAAACCCAAAACCTAGTTCAAACAAATAGAAAACCTTACTCTCTCCTAAAAAGGCCGCAATCTCCTATTTAGCCCACCAGCACATTCAGGTCCACTTCTCCCCCTCCAACTCACGCCCCTCAACCGGCCGGACGGCCCAAACCGCCCCCTCCCCTCCTCTCGGGCCGGCCCACGGCCGCAGGCCACCTCCCTCTCCCCTCCTTCCCCCTCGGCCCGTGAGCGCCCCCTCCCCTCCTGGCCCAGCTCGGCCACCAGCCACAGCCCACCACCACCACGAGGCCCACCCACGCGCGCGCCGCACCTTCCCTCCTGGGCCGCTCCACCGCCAAGCCGCCTCCCGCTCCCTCTGGCCCGCGCGCGCGCCAGCAGGCCGCAGCCCACGCTCGCGGCCCACGCGCGGCCACACGCTCATCGCTCCCCGCTCGGCCCACTCACGCCAGGCTGCCGCTCGGCCCACCCGTGCGCCAGCCCACGCGGCCTGCCTCCTGTCCCTGCTACCCTAAACCGCCGCCGCCACCCTCAGCCAGCCCCGCTGCCGGCGCCGCCGCCGCCTGCCTAGCGCCGCCGCTCCAGCCCGCAGGCTGGCCTCCAAACCTCGTCGCCAAGGACGTCCTCCCCCTCCTCTTCCCATTTTTCACCTTCTTTTTCCCCCTCCATAGCCGCCCGACGCCACCCCGTCGCCGCCGACGACTGAGCTGCCATGGACGCCGCCCGGCACCGCTCCCTGATGCCAGCCGCGCCGCTGCCTCTGTGCACGGCCCCCACGTGGCCCAAATGCGCCGTGCAAGCCCCCTTCCCAGCCGCACATTGATTGCAGGCCAAGCTAGCAGCGCACGCTCGCCCTGCTCATGCCCGGAGGAGCCGCCTCGCCCCCTCCCCAGGCGCCACCTTGCCTCGGCCACCACCCACAGCTCGCCACGTCGCCCACGCCCCGCGGCCACGCTGCCTGCTCGATCGCAACCAGCAACCGGCATCCCCTCGCAGCACGCGTGCTCGCCCGGCTCGATGACGCCAGCACCCGAGCTCCCTAGCGTGCTCGCAACGCCAAAGCCACGGCCAGCACCAGCAGCAGCGCTGGTGCCCTCCCTCCGCTCGCCTATAAAAGGGGCAGCAGGCCCCCTGCCCCTGCTCGCCCCTCACACGAGAGCTGAGCTCTCCGGCGGTCTGTAAGAGCGAGAGCTTCAGCTCTCGCAGAGAGCGCAGGAGGAGCTCGGCTCTCACATGCAATAACACATGCACGAGAGCGCAGCTCTCTACACACTGCGGAAGCGCTGCCCACATACACAGAGAAAAGGTGCGCCAACTGCTGCTCTGCTCTGCTCACGGGTACGCCCGGGACAGTCCAACCAGCGGCGTAGCTTTAGTCATACCACACTGCCCACGTACACGTAGGAAAAGGTGCGCCAACTACTGCTCTGCTCTGCTCGCGGGAATGCCCGGAACAGTCTAACCAGCGGCGTAGCTTTAGCCACTTAAACCCGGCATTGTGGACGATGCCAGTTCGGCTGGCCGCGCAATGCCCGACCCCCGCCGCTAAACCCCATCGCTGCTCGCTGCTTCGCCACCCTAGTTGCGATGCTGCCCGATTCCCAGGTTTCCAAGCCAGTCCACCCTAGCCGTTATAATGTCCAACCAAAGCCCTGATCCTAGCCCCACCTAGCAGCTACGCTGCCCAAATCCAAATATCTCCCGGCATAGCCGTTATGCCGCCCGACCAAAAACCCCGATTACTAAACCCTAGCCCTGTATAGCGTTGTGCCGCCCAAATAAAACCCTAGGTTTCCGATAGAACCTAGCCCTTGTGCTGCCCGACCAAAATCCTAGATATAGCAAACCCTAGCCGTTATGCCGCCCATAATATTCCCAGAAAATTGTATTAATAATTTTCCGGAATATTAATAGAAATTCAATCAATATCCCTTAATTATTTAGAAATCCATTTCTAAATAATTAATATAAATATCCGGGGATTATTTGGATATTCCGTAATTCCCGAATGTTTATCCCTAGCCTATCCATCCACACTTAGAAGCCATCCCACCAGTCAAACCCCTCCTAAGCCCCATCATTCTATCCATTAATTATTATTAAATAATTAATGGATAATCCGTCAACAAATCCATCCGGATCCGTAGGTACGTCCCGAAGTATCTATCTCCCTTCCCCTTTCTAATCTATAGGCATTGATTGATGTATTGATGTTATTTTATGTGTTTTATCGTTCGCTAGCATGACCGGGCCTCGACGAGACGCCAAGACTTTCAGGAGCCAGAAGCCAGCCCGGTCAGCATCGATAACCGTACGCGATAAGGATCCTCAATAAAGGCAAGTCTTAGCAATTCCCTTGCTCATGTTAATCAACTGCATTAATATGCTCTACTCCTTTCTTGATGTCTGTAGTTGCATTGAAGTTAGCCACTCAGATACCCCCAACTACTAAGATACTACCCAGTACCAGAAACCCTGGTTGCGAGAGGCACCCAGGGGGAAGAAGATGCGAGGTAGGGTGGATAGTCTCGGAGGAGCTCCTGTCCAGAGGCCTACCTTGGTCGCTTAAGGACCGGTTCTTGGGAAAGTCTTTCCAATGCCATGTACGGCTATACGGGCCAAAAAGGACATAGCCTTCGGGAATGCCCTGTAATGTGAGGCCTCGACTCACACTCCACCAGCTACCTCTGGTAAAGCTACCCCAGGGGCCACGGTGGGCAACGGAAATGCTGGAGACAGCCCCAGACAGAGGGCTGGGACTGGTCGGCACGGGTCGCATGTGACAGGGCTGGTAGGGCCCAAGGGCGATGCAGAGGCATGCCCTTTATATATTTGGTGCACCTATTCCCCGGGAAGGTCCTTTTGTGGACGTTTATGCGATCCCTGTTTAGACCCCAGTAGCATCCGTGGGTAGACCCAGATGGAAGCTGTACAGATATTGACGCCAGTGGATACAAGTCCCGTAGGGTGGCCCTGCCGTTGGCCACGGGAGGGTCGCCTGACCGTATAGTTTCAAGAGTACAAACCTCTGCAGAGTTACCCAATCTATCGATAGCCGTGGATCTCGGTCATGAGCCCGTCTGGTTAAAGCTCCCATAGATTAGCCAGGAATAACCTATAGGAGTGATGATAGTGAGGAGAAGGTGATTGCGGGATCGACAGAAGGATCCGCGCCAGAATCACCGGGGACTGGTAGGGAGGTTCTTGCCCCTCCAGGACCCAACATCGATATACTTAATAACCTGTCAACTAATAATGCATATTCATACCTTTGATTGCTAAGTACTTGCTGAGTACCGTTGTACTCAGTCTTGCCTCATTGATATACAGGGTTGGGCCTTCTTGGTGCTTTAGCTCATTCCCGTTACGGAATAAGCGCCAGCCCCGCCTTCCGCTAGAAAAGGTAATAAAACTAGTTATTTATACGTTATTTATTGCTTTTGACGCTAATCTCTGATGAGATCTGGATCAGCTTATTGATCCAGGGCCTGTTACAGGTAATCTTGGGACTTTCAAAGGAAGGTGCCCACAGCAGGCATGCTGTCAAGCGAGAAAATGGCTTACCTGCACCTTGCCTGACCCGTTGCCATTATATCCCTAGTGTTGTGGCTTGTGTGGCCTGAAGCAACGTGCGTCGGCTGGGGCAACATCGAGATAGTTGTGATCATAGCCGCCTCTGGGGACGCAGGCAGTGCGATGGAGTCGAGCCCGACTGGGAAGGGCGCACGGAGGAGGGGCGGTCGCGGGAGCAGCCGCGTGCCTCACCAACTGCTGGCTTCGCTGACAGTGGATCTCGTCACGGAACCCGACTACACAAAGGATATACCGGTGTCCTTCCATGGTACAAAATAGCGGGCTAAAGCATTTAGCGGGAGGCCTCCAAAAACAGCTAATAGCTGGCTAAATGGAGCTATAGCGTCAAATAGCGGCTAAATTGCACGTAGAAGCAAATAGCGGCAGCTCTCTAAAATCAGCTATAGCGGGAGATAGCGGAGCTATAGCCGGCTATTTTGTACTATGGTCCTCATGGAGGCCCGCCACAGACAAGGGTGGGGGCTGGCGGGCCACGACATCTCTGTCCGGGTGGTATAATTAATCTCTACATAATTAATTATGTATACCAATTATCACAAATTTGTTATTACACCTTACTAAATATATAGTTTCATCTCACACATTTTATCAAGCACGTTGTGAGCGCCACCTTAATCCGCCATGTGCCGTCGTGCCTAAGCTTCTGAGCGTCGACTATTAATGTACTTGTCCTTACTCTCTCTTGGCCTGATATATACCAAAGGGTCAAAATTCACCAAATCGACGTGCAACCCATCCCACTAAGGGCTTGTTCGGTTGACAGGTATTGCACTACTACATAATACATTTATAGGAGCCAGGTGTTTTTTAGGGGCGGACTAAAAGGCGACGCGCCCCTACAAAATGGCGCGCAGTACTGTAGCTAAGGGCCGCCCCTAGAGAACAGTTTCCAGGGGCGGGGCATGGGGTCAACCGCCCCTGGAAACGGCTATCATTTTCAAGGGCGGGTGACCGCATCGTCCGCCCCTGAAAATGAACATTAGCAGGGGCGGACCGTGGGATCACCCGCCCCTAAAGATGGTACACTTTCCAGGGGCGGGTCACCCCATGCCCCGCCCCTGAAAATACAATAGCAGGGGCGGGTCGCCCTATGACCCGCCCCTAAAACTTCTCTACTGTACAAAACCGAGCCTTTCTTCCCCAACCCGACCAAGTGCACTCAAAACCTTAAAAAGAGAGGAAGGTGCTGCCCAAATTTTCCAAAAAAAGGTGGGAAACAATCTCCTCATTAGGAGGTGAGTTGATACTTATCCTATGACAATTTTTGAGCTTATTGCATTGATTAGACTCAATTAGGGTTTGTGTTGTCTCTACCTAGATCTAGATCTTCATGGTAGTACATGGCCAATTTGGACCCCAATTTGACTCAACCTTGAGTATGTAACAAGGTTAGTAAAGTAGGGGAAGATGATTCTTCCATTTATTTGCTTCAATTTTGACTTTGAAGCCTCATTCATGTATGAGTAAATTGCTAAAGCCATGGAGGAGATATTTGTGTTTTCAACAACAAGCGTGCATTTGTTTCTTGCATTTTCAACTTTAACATCATCTAATGTCTAATATTTTTTGTCATGGATGTGTCTAATTTTTATTTTTGATGGATCTACATGTTTAATTATTTTTTAAGGTTAGAAGATGGATCGGTCATGGATGTACAATATATCGAGGCACGGTACTTCTTTTCGTGTAGAGCTTGACAAGTTTCTTAGAGTCGCAGAGAATAATGCAAGGGATGAGAGGACAAACGATATACGTTGCCCGTGCAAAATCTGTCAGAACCATCGTGTTTTCAACGACTTGGTTACAATCCGATCACATGTGATGGTGAATGGTTTCATGAAGGATTACACATTATGGACATACCATGGTGAGAAGGATACTGACGTTGTAGACCTGTTACAAGACATTAGCCTAGACGCTGAAGCCATGAACAGATATTTCCAGGGTTATGATGAAGATTATGGTTTAGAGGATGACGAAATGGATGATGGTCTTGACTTTGGAAGTGGTGGTGATGGAGTCAGTGGAGGTGAGGACATTGGTGGGGATGATGGTGTAGAGGACATTGTTGGGGATGAAGCTGGTGATGGCAGTAGTTGTGATGAATTAGAGGACAGCGATTTCTTGGCTCACTTGTTGCATCATACCAAAGCGGAACTATTAGTTGGCAGTGCGAAAGGCACACAAAATATTGAGGCGTTGAAAAAGGCAGCTCAGGAAACTGTGTACGAGTGTGCAAAGGTGAAGGACCGAAACGGCGACCAGAGAGGGGGGGAGTGAATGGGAGCCGATAAAAAATCTTTCCAACCGATCCGGCTATTCTCCCAAAACAACTCCGAAACCTCCGAGAGCAATCTTGCCAAGATCACGTAGCCACTGTCAAGCTACTGACCCTAGGAACAAGAAACGAGCAGCGGAACTCGAACCAATCGAAACGAACACCAAAACGACCCGAAACGCGGCTCGATCTAACACACCCAGAGGGGGGCGGTTAAACCGGCCAGGGGGGCGGTTAAACCGCCCGGGCCTGGGTGGCTCGGGAAAAAGTCAAAACAAAAGTGGATCTCCCAAACTACTTGAGCTCTTGAGGCGAGATTTTGGTCAGATGATCTAGACCTCCAGTGGAGTGTTTTCCCAAAAGATCTCGGCCTCTAACTCAGTACAACTCCCGGAATCGCAGATCTCGCGAAGAACACCATGACCTCGAGTTCATCCCGAAAATCTCAAATCCAGAGCGATTCTCGGCGTTTGGGGGCAAAGGATCACCAGCAAAAGAGGCACAAGGCACTCATACGTGAATCCCCCAAAGAAATCCGAGAGAAAACGCCCTAGAACAAGAAGAACGAAAATCCCCCAAAAATAGCTCCGAAAATACCCACGAAAATAGAAAAAGGAAAGGGAGCTCGTGAAATAAAATCATGGCACAAAGATGAGCAGCACAAACTCAATCACATAACCATGAATTCACCTAAACAAACTAGGAATGATTCGAAGTAGTTCTAGGTGGAGGGGATGAAGGGAAAAATAGTTCAAAGGAAAACCTAAAGAGATAACTAAAGAGATGGCAGCCACCAGCCCTGAAGGGGCCTATTAGTAGTCCAAGTGGTGGTGCTCTAAAGACTAAACTACCCCTAAGTGATACATACCCCTCAGGGGCAAATTTGACATTTTGATCTCAGATATTTTCCGGCTCGGGCACCTTCCACTGCAAGCTAGCTTCCCTCCGACGCAAGCCTTGCAGTCACAGCCGCGTGTCCTCCGGATCGAAGCTCCTCGACGCCGTTCTTGGGCCAGCCCAGGGGGGCGGTTAAACCGGCCCTGGGGGCGGTTAAACCGCCCCTATCAGCCTCACTCAGCCCAGCTGCCCAAGTTCGCCTCGTCGAGTCCTCGGTACTTGGTTTTGAGGCCCAAACCAAGGGAAACCGTCCACCGATGATTTTGTGGCCAAATCACCAAACCCCGCGCGCAAACTTCGGTTGTTAGCCGCCACCTTGCGCCGGCTTCTCGTCCGCGTACGAGCTTCGGTTGTGAGCCGCTACCTCGCACCGGAACCACGTCCCCTTGCTCGTTCTTGCCAGCATGTGAACCGCACTTGATCCACCGGCCATCGGGTCCTCGAACCAAGCCTACTTGTCTCTCCGCTCCTCGGAAGCCGCCATGGCTAAGACCTTTCGCGCCTGTTCTTCACCTGTACCAATGCAACCAAGCCGCATTCTACACCTGCAATACTTGAGCCAAGGGAAACGTCAATCCACACCACGTTGTCAATCACTCATCACACCAGGAAGCGACCATCCACCGGTCCTCGGACACATTGGATCCTCAAAAGGGTTGTCCTAGGCATTGGATCTTGCTTCGCTTCATACTCGAGTTGTTGATTTTAAAGGCTAAATATGGTTGGTCCGAATATTGAGCGTGTACTTGTCTTTATCATATTTTAGTACTTTCATTTTGCATCTAACTATCACTTGCTTAAATCTTGCATGCTTTCATACATTACAGATGGTTAGTGACTTCGTTGCCCGGAAACCACTTGGAGAGGTAGATCTGCTGAAGATAGTCGGCGAAACATGTCACTTGGAGAAGTATTACCTTACCAAGTGAGGGTGTGAAGGACACTAAACTTGTGTAATTAATGTAATATATATTTGTGAATTTGCCTTATTAATATACAAGAATTACTTTTATATAATTTGCAATTATAATAAATTATGCACAATTACTATATTATTTGCAATGAGCAGATTTGTGACTACCCCTATATTAGTTGCCGGACGAATAGTATTAGAAAATCGAATAATATTAAAAAACAATATTAGAAAATCAAAAAACAAAAACTGAAAATAGAGCTCCAGTGGCGGTTCTCGCCGTCGCCCGCCCCTGCAAACACCTATTCCTGGGGCGGGCAATGGCATGGTCCGCCCCTGGAAACACCTTTTCCAGGGGCGGGCAATGGCATGGTCCGCCCCTGGAAAAGGTGTTTGCAAGGGCGGATCATGCCATCGCCCGCCCCTGGAAAACTTTTCCAGGAGCGGGCTACTAACCCGCCCCTGCAAATGCCTATTTGTAGCAGCCAAAAGCAGGGGCGGATTTTGGAGCCGCCCCTGGAAACACCCGTTAACCCGTCCCTACAAACGTTTTCTGTAGTAGTGTTGGTTCCCGGCCGGGAACGGTAGATATAACAAGAAATCCATGATAGATACAATAAAAGATCGGAATTTATTACGAGCCAGGAATCAATTTACTCATGATAAGTAGAATAAAAGAGTCGGATTGGTTCCTCACCACTTGACTAGCGGATTGATTCTCGATTTCTTATTGCATCTATCATGGATCAAAGCTCATAATAAATCACGGTCTCTTGTTATATCCATCGTAGATTTCTTGTTATATCTGCCATTCCCGGTCTGGAACCAATATCTAACAACTGAACAAGCCCTAACACGGCCGGCCCGCGTCAAGGCGCCATGGCCTCGAACCGAACTCAGACTCACCATATCGATTGCTCGCTTTGACGTGACGTCAGCGCAATGTACGATGCCCGAGATGGTGCTGGACCCGCCCAAAACTGCTCGTTGGCCCGAGGTGATTTCTTTTTTTTTCTTTTTGAAAAGCGAAAAATGAAGGCGATTTTGTTATTCTCTTCATTTGCGGGCTAGTTCACCTTTCGCACGCAGCCACGCACACACTCTCACGCCGACGCCGGCACCCCAACCCAATTCGAGTTCGGGCACTGCTAATCGTTGCGGGCCGGCCGGCCGCGTGCAGGAGCGGAGAATAAGGATGGATTCGAATCGAATACGAATAGATTCGAATTCGGATACCACATTTTAATTCGAATTTGGATACGAATACGAATCTTATCGAATACGAATACAAAACGAATAGTTCGAATTTGGATTCGCATTCGGATGTTTAGTTGATTTTGACAGAAAATGTCTTAGTGTGTATTAATTCACTTTATGGATTGTTTTAAGAGTAAATTATGTGTATATATCTCATGTATGTTATATATATTTGAATAATTAAATATAAAAATATAAATATAAATAATTTTCATAATATATAAAATATTTTAATAAGAAAATAGTGCATTAGTAAGTAAAATATAATTTATTAATTAGATAAATAAATTAAAGTAGTTAAAATTGATATGATTGTCCATCTTAAAGTTAATTAAAATTTATTTTATATACCATTAGTAATATTATAATCAATATAATTAGTAATTATCATGTAGATAATTTTTAAATTGATTAAACAGTTTATATCATTTATAATTAATAGTCAGTTAAAAAGAGAAGTTAATTTATGTCGAATGTTTCGGATTTTTCTCGAATACGAATGTCGAATGCCGAATGTTTCGGATTTTTCTCGAATACGAATGTGGAATCAGATAGAGAAAATTGTTGGAAATCGAATTCGGATACATCCATTTGACATCCATATTAAAATCGAATACGAATACGGATATCCATATTTACGTTTTTATCGAATACGAATACGGATGTCTCGGATGTCCAGACATCCATCTCCATCCTTAGTGGAGACCCGTTCACACTGACCGCACGCGTACTGCAGGTGGAACCGGTAGCGTACCACTCCTGGAAATCATCTTCAGGCACGTGCGGATGGGCGGTGGCTTGTGGACGTACATGCACCGTACGAATCATTTTTTAAAGACTACTCCCTCCGTCTCATAAAGAGTGCAATATTAACTTTTTGCAGATAGATTAGTGTTGTTGGCAAATGACCAGAGTATTTCCTAAAAAAAAAAAGACCAGAGTAGCCCCGATATTTGTCTCCATCCCCCTTTTAGGCGGGCGAAAGATTTGGTTCCACTTTCGAAATCACGTGCAAGACGTTCGGTTGTTTGTTACGGCTTAAAAAACAGCGCGAAATCAACAAGCACGGTTGTTGCCGCTAAAAAAAACCGCCAAAAAAATATTCCGCCTAAACAAAAGAGGCGGCGCCATCAACTTAATTACACATGCAAAAAACAACTCAGATGTCCCCGCTCCATTTTTAGCCGGCGCCTTTTTTTTCCAAAGCCAAATATTTACACACGCACAAAAACAATTCAGATGTCCCCGCTCAAATTTTCACTGGGTCCTTATCCAATCGTAGAGAGGCAGCCATGCGCTTCTTTCCTCTGCGTGCATTCCACAACACCAACCAAATTAGTCATGGCCTTAGATCTAAACCAGCCACCGGAGGAGGGAGGTCGAGAGACTATACCTGATCTAAATGGAGATGCCGATGAAGTACAAGATCCAGGAGGTGATGGTGTCCAACAAGATCACGTTCAAGGAGGCAATCCAGCCGATGGTGTTGAAGGTGACGTCCATGAAGGAGGCAATCCAGAAGGAATTCAAGTCCAGCCGGGTCACTTTTTGTTTATCCTCGGACAAGCGAGCCACACGCGACGCGATCCAGGAGCAGCAGCATCACGTCACGGTCCAAACCCACCCTTTCCCCGCGTTTGCTGATGCTGATTGCCGTCGCCCCCCCCCCACCCCCCCCCCCCCCCCCCCCCCCATAACATTATCTCTTCCCTGCCGCGGTGGCGAATTTGCATGCATAACCCGTTCAAAATTTTTGAATATACAAATATTTGGTTTGGCCGCCCTTTAATTTACTCTCCAGTTCCGCCACTGACGTGCAGTCGGTAACTTGCCACCAAATTAAATCTCGGTCTTACGTACGGGTAGCCAATCTAAGTACCAAAAGGGGTTATTATATTAACTGGTATTTAAGTTAGTTTATCTAGTAGTGCAATATTTTGCAATGAAATTTGAGATTATGACAATGCAAAAACTTTGTGAAAATATTATTAATATTAATAATTGTAACCATTTAGTTTTTCATTGCCATATAGACTATAACCTTTAACAACAAAATTCAAGATTATGGCGCAATGCAAGAAGTTCGTGGCAATGTTATGAACTAATGGCAACCACTTAGTTTTATGGTGTAATATAGACCAACCTCATTCAACAGAAGTCAATATTATGACAATGCAAAAAAAAAACTCATTGCAATATTTTATCAATTAGTCGTAACAGTTTATTTTTTTGGTTGGAGTAGTATAGACCAACCTCTTACAGCGGAAGTCAAGATCAAAACCAAGAAATCGGCGGCAATATTATCGCGACTAATTGCAAGCATGCAGTAGCACGCACAGAAAAGGTCTGCTGCGAAAGAAGCAGTAGCACGCACAGGCACAGCGCCCCAGCGCACGAAAAAAGTTGTTACGAGGCGGTTACAGTTGTAACAGTTCCTCGGCCGATATCCGGTCCGTGCAACGCACGGCAGTCTCCAAGTCATGCCAGGTAACGCACGGTTGGAGAGGGATTGGCGTGCCAGAGAGAGAAAGGGGAGGAGCCAGCCGAACTCGTTGCGCTTGCCCGCTCCCCTTCGCCCCGACGCACCGCCGCGACGCCGTCTTCCGGCTCCCCGCCCTGCGCGCCGCCCCCGAGTTCTGCGAGGACGTCGACGGCATTGCTGCGCGTGACCGCCGCGGGGGCCTAGGGCGACGCCACAGCTGTGGCGTCTCTATCCACGACGACCCCGAGGACGACACCGCGATGCGCGGCCGCCGTGTCCCGGAGGCCGTGAACCACTTCGCCCCCGAGTTTGGCGACCTCGAGGACCTTCGCGCCACCGCGGGGCATGAACCAGGCAGCGCACGAGCGGCTGCGCCTCGGCGCCTATGTCCGTGTCGTCATGTTCATCGTCGCAGGCTCCTCTTGTCGCGTCCTGGCCTACGTCCGCAGGAGACGGGCATCCGGCGGCGTCGCATTCGAACCTACTCTACAACAACTCGGTCCAGTCGCCCGGTTGCTAGATCTCAATCTCGCGGCGTTCAAGCTGCTCATGCGTTGCGGTGGCCAGGTGGGTTGTGAGCGTCGCCTTGTCAGGCGGTAGGCGAGCGGGCGGACGGGCACCGCGCACCACATGTGGGAGCCATGGGACGTGGCGAGCCAAGATTTGGAGATAGAAAATCATGAACAAAATCAACGAAAATCAATTTATGCAACTAAATAGATCAAAATTTTAAAAATAAATGCCAACACAATTTCCTTGCAAACCCTGTTTACATTGTTCTAAAAAATTGCGAACAAAATAATATGTGCGAAGTTCCCAATAAACAACAAAGCTAATCAAAAATTTTGTTCTTGAGAACTTTGTTTAAATTTTTCTACAAAATACCAACAAATATATCAGCGAAGTTTCTAGTAAAGAACAAAGTTACACGAATTTTTTTTCTGGCAACCTTTGTTTAAATTTTCATAAAAAGACATTGGCAGAAGAATTTTGGAAAAAATTTTTGAGGAAAAACTTTTATAAAAGAAATCTTTAAAAAATCAAGCGAAAATTCGAGAACAAAGATTGAACACAAAGTTATGAATACGATTCAAATATCCTGTTAGCTAACTCTTGCACCAAAATATGGAAAAAAAAGAGCAGCCCACTGGGCACGCGCTTGTCGACGTTCGACGAGGCCGGCGTGGTGCCTCTCCACGAGCTCCGGAAGTTCATGTGTCACAAACTCTTGAAGCGTAAATTTCGGGTCTATAAACATGTTGTCTCCACGTTAAATGCTGAATTTGTATAATTGGTACATAAACAATTATAAATAAAATTTGACTAAGTCCACATCCGCTTTTCAATACAAATATAACTTGTGTTAATTCTAAATAGGGTGTTTCTCTGAAATAGCCTATATACATGATTTTATCTAATTAAAATGTATCCAGCACATAGTCTTTTGCCTTGTAATCAGAAATCACTCTTCCTTTCAACCGTAGTTCCGTCTTCAGCGTTTTTTGTGCGTTTGCGAGCCCTGTCGTTTAGAACGCTCTTTTAAAGCTTTTCTTTTGATTGATGTACCGTTCTTAGTTGTCTCTGTTTGTTCCTTGTATGTTTGCTTTAGAGTGATTGCTTCGGATGATTGCTACGAGTAGGAGAAGGAACGCTGTCCAAGGATCTTGAAGAACAAGAGTTTGAAGAGCAGGAGCTGAAGACCCTGTGCAACTGTTAACTGGATTAAAGGCAAGTATAGCATGGACAATCCTTGCGACCTACACACCTCTAATTAATCCATTTCATATGCATGTGTCTAATTTTGTTCACCTTAAGGCTATATCTAGACTTTTACCTTATACCTTGACACCCCGGGTTTATGCATATGGGTAGATCTTTGATAAGCGCAGCTACTATCACCTTTATTTAATTGTTAATACTGCTTTAATGGTTCACTTCAACATGATGGTAAAACTTGCTTTTTAGCAACATGGTTCAGGGAGCTAGAGTATCTGCTTCGTGTTTTGCTCTAGTGTCTCTCCTTAAGCTCCGGTTCTTCAAGCGGCAACCCAGGAACCTGTCGCCACCATTAGAACTATTATGGCTCTGGTCTTGGTCAAGTATCTTGTACGTCTCTAGCTCGCTAGTGGTTACAAAAAGGCGTACCTGGGGAGCTGCAGTTCAAGTATGGCTTTTAATCCATCGGGGACGGTCTCACCCGCGCTCTGAGATCCGTTGGCTATGTCTCGTTAGGCACAGTCCCGTGTAGGAGTGTTTACGCTGCGCCTTGATACTCCACACGTTGCGTCGAAAGGGCGATGCCCACGCTCTGGATGCCATTGACCCCCCTCACGCTGCGCCCTGAGCGACGGTCAATCTCGATGCCTTGGGGTCATGCGCTGCTAGTTGGACCAAAACGGCTACTGTGCTTGTTAGGGTGTCTTGGGAAAAACCTTGTAGCGTCCCTATGCCTTTACCAATTTTGATGAGAATTGGTTACCTTGTATGAGTTTTTGCATAGAACTAGTTTCCATTCATGCTTGTGCTATCCATGACTAGTTCTTGCTCATGTGGTGACAGGTTTTACATAATGATGAACACTTGATAAAATGCTTTGCTCCTGGTGCTTGTGACTTAGTATCACTTTGAGATTGTGTGCGCCTTTGAGCTATATTGTTTACTCCTTTCAGTGCTTTGCCATTCCTAGCACTTGCAAGTACTTTGTCGTCTACTTGTGAAGCTTGTTAGGTTGGCTTTCCACTTGCACCATATGTCATATCATTCATGCTTTGGAGCTCATGTTTTGATTTGGTGTCAAGTGTGGTTCTACATGTATTGATATCTTTGTCTTAATTCTTTTGGAAAAATTGCACAAGTTGATTTGAAAAGGAGAAGACCTTGCTTATTGCTTTTGAATTGCATGAGTTTGTGAGGTTGCTGTGTTGGCACTTTGATTGTGCATATCTTGGGGAGTTTGATGTTTGAACCTGAACCTTAGATTTGCATTTTGGTTGCACATTCCAGGGGGAGCTTTGGAGTTTGAGTTTGAATCTTTGAACCTTGAGTATGGGCTGTACATTTTAGGGGAGCGTGTAGTTGTATCTTTCGCATTTTGGCCTTGATTTGTGCATTGTCAACAAGGGGGAGAATTTCTGGAGAATTTCTGATAAAGATTTTGAAAGTTTTGTGAGAGTTTGAGCATTTCGAGTGTTTTTCGTATGCACAAGTACACTTGTTTAGGGGGAGTTGCATCTTTGCAGGGGGAGTGCTTTGAGTGGTCTGAAAAGTGAATTGGCTTGTGTTTTGTGCTTTGCTCTTTTGCCGATGGTGTTGAGCTCTTTTTCGCTTCCTATGGAAGGGTCGGCATTTTCTGAGTTTTTCTCTTGTGAGTGACTTTGATTTGGCTTGTTCTTGCTTTTGGTCACTTGCTTGAGCGATTGGTTTTCGATTTCTTTTCTTTTTCTTTTATTATCATTGATTACTATGTGTGTGTTGTCAATGCACTCATCAAGGGGGAGATTGAGGACCCGGTGTGTCCGAGGACCGGTGGATAGTCGCTTCCTGGTGTGATGAGTGATTGACAACATGGTGTGGACTGACGTTTCCCTTGGCTCAAGTATTGCAGGTGTAGAATGCGGCTTGATTGCATTGGTGCAGGTGAAGAACAGGCGCGAAAGGTCTTAGCCATGGCGGCCTCCGAGGAGCGGAGAGACAAGTAGGCTTGGTTCGAGGGACCCGGTGGCCAGATGGATCAAGTGCGATTCACATGGTGCAACAACGAGCAAGGGGACATGGTTCCGGTGCGAGGTAGCGGCTCACAACCGAAGCTTGTACGCGGACATGAAGCCGGTGCAAGGTAGCGGCTAACGACCGAAGCTTGTACACGGGGTTTGGTGATTTGGCCACAAAATCATCAGGAGGACGGTTTCTTGGTTTGGGCCTCAAAACCAAGCTCGAGGACTTGGCGTGGCGCGACCCATCAGGAGGAGCCGTGGGCGTCAAGGAGCCTGGACCGGAGGACACGCGGCGTGGCCGCAAGGTTTGCGTCGGAGGGAAGCAAGCTTGCGGTGGAAGGAGTCCCAGCCGGAAAAAGATTCGCGACTATGACAAATTTGCCCCTAAGGGGTATTGTGTTGTATGCTTCATGTGAGGGCGTTCTGGACATTTGCAGGGCGCCTATATATATATGAGGAGTGGCTATTGTGGGCAGCCATCCCTTGGAGAGGATAGGTGGTAGACATCTCATTTGTTTGTGAGAGGGTCTTTTCTAGGGTTTGAGAGGGAGAGAGAGGAGGGATCTTTGATTTGATCTTGTTGCCATTCTAGCTTTGTTTGTGCTAGCAAGTGGCTTGTAACCGCACATGGTGAAGTAATCCAAAGTTCAATTTCGTGCCATGATTTGAATCCACGAGCTCCTTTTCTTTTTCCTATTTTTGGAACTATTTTCGGAGCTATTTTTGGGTGATTTTGTTCTTCACTTCCTTGGGCGTTTTCTCTCAGATTTCTTTGGAGGATTCACGTATGAGTGCCTTGTGCCTCTTTTGCTGGTGATCTCTTGCCCCCAAACACCGAGAATCACTTTGGATTTGAAGTTTTTGGGATGAACTCGAGTTCTTGGTGTTCTTCACGGGATCTGTGATTCCAAGAGTTCTAGGAGGTTTGAGGCCAAGATCTTTGGGGCATAGCCTCTCCTTGAGGTGTATATCATCTACCCAAAATCTTGTCTCAAGACTCCAAGTCGTTTGGGAGATCCATTCGCGAGTTGACCTTTTCGCTGCGTCGATCTATTGATCCGATCGCTTTTCCTTGGCTTGGTCGGATCAATCGATCGCTAGGACTTCGCAGCTTTGCAATCTCGAGGTGATAGTTTTCTCTGTGTCGATCTATCGATCCGATCGGTTCTTCCTGGCTCGGTCAGATCAATCGACCGCTAGCCTTTGCAGCCTTGCAAACTCTCTGGTAGAAGGTTGATATTTCGATTGAATGCTCTGATCGACTCTCGGTCGGATCATCCGATCGCTTTGAGAGAAAAGTGAGTTCAGTGACTCGACTGTTGACCTATTGATCCGATCGGTGGCTCTTGTACAGGTCGGATCATCCGATCGCTTTGAGAGAAAAGTGAGTTCAGTGACTCGACTGCTGACCTATTGATCCGATCGGTGGCTCTTGTTCCGGTCGGATCAATCGACCGTTTGTTTTCTCTCAACAACGGTCGGAGCATAGGCGATCAATCCAACCGGTGCTTTTCATGTGCGGTCGGATCAATCGACCCGTGTATTTTTCACTGATTCGATCTGTTGTTTTCTCACGGTAGCGGTCGGAGCATAGGCGATCAATCCAACCGGTGCTTTTCTTGTCCGGTCGGATCAAACGACCCATGCAATTTTCGCTGAACTCTTCCTGTTGAGGCCACGTCTTGTGCTCGATTTGTTCGATTCTTTTTCCGTTGCTTTGATCTAGTTCCTAGGGCCAGTAGCTTCTCAGTAGCTATGTGATCTTGGCTAGATCGTTTGGTTGGCTTGAAGTTGATTTGGAAAAAGCCGGATTTGGGAAAGAAATTTTATCGGCTCCCATTCACTCCCCCCTCTCTGGTCGCCTAATCAGTCCTTCAAATACACGGATGATCAATCATTTAATTAATATCCGTTCTCTCTCAACAAAATGAACATATTTTCATATATACTATCATTTGTAAGAGAATATTGCCATGCAATCACCTTAATACTTCTCCTTCCAAATTTCAACCTTTTGTTTTATAAAATTCCGCAACCGTGCGCGGGGTATCACCTAGTATACTAGGGATATTAATTAACACCCTATAGGATTTAAAAAAATCTAAAATTTATCACCTAGTATTCTAGGGGTATCAGCTAGTTCTCAGTTTGTTAGCAAATATGTGTAGCTATTTGAAGTACACCTAGAGGTCTTATTTAATTTAAAATAATATTTATTTCCAGATAGTACACGAGGACTGGTGTTGGCGATTTGTAGCCCGGACTGCAACTCGATCCCGATTCCGAACGAGAACGTCACGAAAGGTTCCACTGCACGCCTGTACAAAGGAACAAGAATAATACTATCAGCTTATACACCAAACTAGATCGTGCATCTCTTTCTTGATTGATCCTAATCCTAATACGGCGCAATGCAGGACGCAACGGGGCAGACTCTCTCCCTATATACGACCTCGTCATGTTCCAGATGGCCGGCGCAGCACATCTCGATCGGGGGCTTGCCGTGAGGACCTTGCCCGGCAATAAGCTTATTGCCGTGCAGCGCGTGGACGGCACCGAGGTGGCCATGAAGCCATGTGACCTCACCGTCGTGGACCGGTTCTGCATGTTCCCCGGCACGACCGTCGCGTTGGTGTCTGATCACGGCGGACAGGCCGGGGTCATCACGGGCGTCAACAAGGCGCTCGACCTGGCGGATGAAGGCGGTGGAGTTGTCGCTACCGGCGTGTCGCCGGCGGAGGTGCGGCCGGTGAGGGAGCTAAGCCTCGGCGACTACGTGGTGTCCGGGACGTGGCTGGGCCGTGTGGTCGAGGTGTCCGTTGATGTCGACGTGTTCTTCGCCGACGGCTCCGTGTGCAGGGTCACCAAGGCCGGGGACAAGCTCCGAGTCGTGGCAGGGAGGTTTCGGGGCACCCACGACCAGAAGAATGCTTTCTTCCCGCGGGATATATCGTGGAAGCCCAGCCGTGGCGAGGGCACCGTGGCCAAGGTCGAGACGGGAAGCGTGCTCGTCTGCTGGGTCGCGTCGCTGAACGCCGCCGTGTCGGCTCCTCCGCCGGCGTACCAGCCCAACCCTTGCAGCTTAACCTTCTTCTCCGCCGGTGATGCCATCCTCAGGTGGTTCTGGGCTGTGAGCGATCGCTGCTTCTTCCGCCGCGAGCCTTGTCATGCCAGTGGAGCAAAGAAGAAGAATTACCGGGTTTGGATCAAGCAGAGGCGGCGTCGACTGAAGTTGCCACGAGTGAAGTGGCCGATGACCATTGCCGACACGCGCACGACGGTTGATGTGCTGTGGCAGGATGGGACGCGGCAGCGAGGCGTGCCGTCGGCGTCCCTTTTCCGCACCGCAGTGCGGAACGAGCAAGACGTACTTGTTCCCGGGGCAGCGCGTCGTCGGAAGGACGCTCTCGCTGGCCAACGCAGGTGGGCGTGTTGGCGTCGTCAAGAGCTTGAGCTACAAGGATCAGACGGCTTGCGTGTCGTGGAACACCACCGGGGAGTCCAGTGAGGTCGTGATGAGTACGTACGATCTGGCCCGGAGTCCCGACCACAGATTCTTCTATGGAAGGTATGGTTCTTCGGCTGCAGGCAACCGTGGAAGAGATTATGGCGCCGGAGCCAAAGAGCAACAACGCCAGCACCAACGATCTTTCGTGGGTCGGCCATATTGTTGACCTTTGTGATGCGCAATACATCCACGTCAAGTGGGGGGACGGCACCACGTCAAAGGTAGTATTCCCTTTTCCAAATAGCTTCGTTCAAGATCATCGTCATGAGATTGGAGCATGAGCTAGCTGTCCTACTAATAATATATATGCAATGCAGGTGTTGCTCCATGAGATAGCTATTGTCAAACCACGAAGCATTGACCACATGCTCCGGGAAATGGGCGATTGGGTGAACGACCAAGACGACGGCGACCATCGTCGACCCTCTGCTGACAAGGCTCAAGAGGACACTATACACGGCGGGGGTACTAGTGATGCCGAAGGCGGTGGTCCTGTTGAAGGGACGGCAATAATAGGCAAGGTTTTGCAATATCATCAAGGCAGGGATCCGGACACTCAGTGGAATGCTTCTTGCCCAGGGCAATACTATGTATATGCTGAGCAGGTCCATGGCATTCGCATCGAGACCGGAACGACCTGCTAAATCCGTGAAATTCCAAACCAGCTTGCCAGCCGCTTCGGGTGACCAGGTGTTTCAATTCAAGCATTTTGACGTTGTGCAATGTCCTCAGGATCACCACTACCTAGACAACAAAGAGCAGGTGCGTCAAAGATTTGTTTACTTACCTTCGTTGATACCGTATTTAATTTGATGCTGATATAAGTGAGAAATCACTAATTAAAAACTCTGTGACAAAGAAATAAACATCTGGCCGCCAATTTGGTAAACTATCTGAAGGCAGATATTGGAGTATGAAATCATGATTTTGTAGGGGAGGGGCAGACCGAGAGACCTTTTTTTTCCTACTTTCCAAGGAACAAAGCTTGTACCATTATTTGAACCATATTCAATTGGAGGTTCTTTCTAGACATATAGAATTACTAATAAAAAAACATAGTTAAATGAGAGTTTATTTGTTGCCCTTTTTTCCTAGATTATTCGTTCTATCATTTAACTATGCTAATTGCAAGAAAAATGGTGCTTGACATTTCACGTTGATCAATAAACAGGGCTTTGGTGATGGTGGAAGAAAGTGGCTCAAGAGAGTGCAAAAGGAATGGAAAGTTCTTGAGACTAGCCTTCCAGGTAATACGTAAGAAAATTTATCTGAACTCACCACGTTATGTTTGTGAGAATCGAGCAGAGGCTTAACAACCATTGCCATGCATGATTTTGCGAAGTGGCTACTTCCACATGTTTTGGCACTCGGCCATTACAGTAGAATAGTAGAACTATAATAATACTCCCTCAATTTTGTTTTACCTTGGTAAAATAACCAACATGAAGTACTTATCATTCAATTAGTCACATCGGTAATGTGGAGAGTTTCATGGCATTAAATTTCATGCCATGTCATCAATTTTGCTGACTTGGTGAGGAGAGAAGGTGAGAGTTTTATGGGATGAGAGAGGAGTTTCATCCTTATGAAACTCAACTGACACAGTTACTTAGTTTTCAGTCTAGGTAACTGTGTCCATGAAACCCCACTACGACTAGCCTAAGATATCTACAGAGTATATCATTACATACATGGGTCAATCCCTTTTTTAGTAGAGTTATAATCTGCAAGGGAACCGAACAATCACTCGTGTTACACCCAAGACGATAACTTAAATAGGATTATTATAAAAGAGATACTTTCTGTTTTGGAAATAGGTCTGTCACTCAAATGCCTTTTAACATTAATCTCTTACATGTTGCACTTGCATGCAGACACCATCTACGTCCGGACGTTCGAGGATCGCATGGACCTGCTCCGAGCAGTGATTGTGGGCACGATCGGGACGCCATACCATGACGGGCTCTTCTTCTTTGACTTGCAGCTGCCGCCGTCATACCCTACCACTCCGCCGCTGGTCAAGTACCACTCATTTGGTTTCCACGCTAATCCAAACCTCTACCCATCCGGGACTGTGTGCCTGAGCCTCCTCAACACCTTCGGCGGAAAAGGCGCCGAGCTGTGGTCACCGGAAATGTCGAGCGTGCTCCAGGTCGTCATCTCCATCCAAGGACTTGTGCTCACAGGCCAGCCCTACTACAATGAGACAGGCTATGATGCGCAGGTCGGCAAGCCGGAAGGACAGCGCAACGAGATGCCCTACAGCGTGAATACATACCTTGTCAACCTCAATACCATGCTGCACCTCATCCGCCAGCCGCTGATGGGCTTTGAGGGGTTCATTAGGGATCATTTCCACCGCCGTGGACAGCACATCCTCCGTGCATGTGAGGCGTATCAGCAGGAAGGTGTTGCCCCGTTGGCACGCTTGATGGCGAGGCCGTTGCTACGGAGGCGAGCAAGGATAGGTTGTGCTCGGTGGGGTTTAGGCTAGCGCTCGCCAAAGTGATGCCGCAGCTTGTTGAGGCATTCTCTGGGATTGGTGCCCAAGTGTGACTGTGTGAGGAGTTAAGACCATTTGGGTGTCTCAGATCCTACGTTGTGCGCTGTCATTGTCTCATAGCTAGTTTCGAGAAATAACCAATGGGCTTGGCCGACTGAGCCGCATGGTTGTGTGAGTTGTAATGGTTGTATAGCGCATGGTTCTAACGGAATTATAATGATTTGTTGCAAGTAATGTGTACATAGTTTTTGAATTCTTAATTGGATTAAAGAAGGCCTTAGTTTTGTCAGTATCCTAGTTGACCGTGATGGCTGGTCAAAAAAAAACAGGATGTATAAATAACAGTGTGCTATAGGACAGTCGCCTGAAAATTGTCATTTTGGTTGCTTGACAACCATCTACTTAATTTTGTTCGTGTCCTAGTTGACCGTGATGGTATAAAAAATCAGGCTGTACCAATAACAGGGTGCTGTGTAGGACGGTCGCCTGAAAATTGTCTTTTTAGTCGGTTGACAACGGGGGAGACTCCCGGCCACATGTGCGTCACGCACACGTCGACGCACGCCACCACCTCCTACCGCTAGCCAGCTGCCATGAATATTACTTAGACTAGTGATTTGCGCGCGGCTGAATTTATAAGCAAATGAAGTAAATAAGTTGGAAGTGGTTATATGATGGAGATCGATAACACATTTTGATCACAACTATAAATATGCAAAGACCATAAAATGTACCATAAAAGGTAACGATGCAAATGATCTACATAAAAGGATTGATACGTTTTTGCCACACAATACATAGTCATAGCACATGCAGTCCTAATAAACACACATAATGTGTAAGGTCTTATTGGGTTACTGATCCTGATACAACATCAAAGTAAATTGCAAGATAATCAAAGGAGATGGTAGCTAGAGTACTGATAATTACATTGATATGTATAAGATACCACCAATGCAAATGAAAAAAAAAATATACTTCATACTATAGAATTTGGTAGTTACATTGCGAAGAATAGAACCTACAGGTATAATGGAAAATAATGCTTCAGATTATAGGATTTTATAGTTACCTTGAGCAGGATAAGGCCAAGATGTAAAGTGAATGTAATACTGTTTTCTCAGAAGAAACAATGTAGGGTTAATGCCCTACCCTGTCCAGTTATTTGATCAGAGCGAGCTTTGATTCACAATAAATTAGCACCTGTGCAGAACCCTGTAATGATAGAAGAAAAGATAAACTTGGCGCCTATAGTATGTATTACAATTTAGCGTCTGTGTAGTGTGTAGAGAGTATGCAATGATCAATTCTTACCATGCAAAAGCTGAAAGCATGTTCCAAGTCTCAAAAGTACAAGGAATAATTTGAAGCTATTGCATATTTGTGTTAAAATGGAAAAGAGGACATGTGATGAATATGAGGTATTGTCTGTTTATTTTTCTATTGTTTGCATTTATAGCTCGTTGGTACGTAAATGCAACCTTTAAAATTTATCTGAACAAAGAGAGAGAGCATAGGTGTTTTACAATATTTATTACGCTGATGCATGAAATGGTAAATATAGGAACAAGAATACTATTTGAGAAGACTCATTGTGTATTTGACGTGAAAGCACAATACCATATTGACCTAATTAACTAACATTAGCATAAACAGTCATGCATCGGGAGAGGAAATATTCCATGCATGTTATGTTGTTGTTCATACCAATTTTGTAGCCACAATGTTGCTTCCTGCTGAGTGCACATCCCTCCTTCCATCAGTTCACTCTGTTTCTGTAATCAATTTGTATTTCATTTCCTGGCACCAATGAAAAAAAAGCGTGGTGTGATGGAGGAGAAGAAATATAAGAGAAGTTAGGACATAGCGCTTTTTGTGTGAATGTTTACATCTGCCATTAACATGGCAGCATATCACAGCTGAATAAAACATGGTGTTTCTATCTTCTACATAGATAGTACCAAGGATTCTTCAACTACAAGAAAGCACTTGATGCGCAGAGGAATGCCTTCTGCAGATTCACATAGTGCTTTAAAATTGGTGGGTTTGAAGGGAACATACTCGTGAATGATCCGTGCTTTCTCTAGAAAATGGAAAACTATTTTATTTATTAATGATGGCAGTTACTAATCTCAGCAAGGAATGCATTGTCCATGCAAAATTATTCTGCATCAAAAAGAAGCTATTCTGATGTACCAAATGAATAAAACCAATGAAATTCCATAGATCACATACAAATTTGGCCATGGCTTTTCTGCATCGGTGAACATACAAGCTAATTCATGAATGACAAGACTGCAGGTTTACAAAGATGGTAGCAAAAAAGATGCTGACTGCTAACATTTATGGGTGCTGCCCAAAATAAAAAAATGGAACTATTAAACATGATTGAATTGTAGTGGATAGCTATATAAATTAATGGAATACTGGTGGAATCATGATTAGTTGTAACACAAAAAAAAAGAAATCATATATAGTATAAATAACAACCTATAACTTATCGATTTCAGGGTATAGTTAACTTCCTTTTTCAAACCAGAGAAGACAGAGATCTCTATACGTTTAATAGCTAATACTAATTAAATATGTTGAAGAACAACATGCAGTGCTTCGGTCGACATTATTTCCAAAAAAAAGAGAAAAAAGTAAGACACCACACTATTCATATACAAATCCACCCTGCTCACCTTTCTGGAATTTTATCATACACCTCAAAGGCATAGAACACAAGGCCATAGAGATCATTGGCTTATTGTAACAGGTATCACTTTTGCAATGCGAATTTGTGAAGCAAGTGTAAGCAGCTAAGATCAAAACAAAATCCTTAATGAACTAAATCACAAATTGTAGGTGCAGCTTGTAGAAAGTTTAAGACAAGGTTGATGTCGAATGCTAAAGCACGTTTCATCTTATATACAAATACTATTTTCTATGTAGTATTCACATATATGGAAAAAGGCTAAGTGAAGAAAATATATAACACAAATATAATGAGAAAAAATCGCTGAACCATGGAAAAAGATATTTACCTTTCCAAAATATGAACCTCAGCAATTGGATTGCTTGTTAGCTCCAATTCCAATTTTCAGCTCACGAAGACAACTTCCCTCCCCATCACAGTAGGTGATCCAATTGAATCCGCTGAAGCTAGTGAATATGTTGCAGGCACATTGCACAAAATGATTTAATCAGTGCAGAAATAAACAAAAAACAGCAGTTCGAAAAAATGGTACATATATGGGAAGCTAATTTACAAACATACGAGGGCTATGCCCAACCAAGCAAGGAACATAGTTTAAGAAATCTGACCTGAGAGAGGACAACAGCTAGACCAGACAATCACCATCCTCCCATTAACATGAAGGTGTCTGAAATATCCTCTTGAGCATTCCGTCGAACACCTTGCAAGCTGCGGCCATATGGATCACATATTCACGCAGAGGAGAAAGACATCAGGCGGGGCATTAGAAAGATAGGAAGGAGATGCACAAGGGGAGGGGAGTTGATGGGGCGAGCTCACCAACACATTGCTTCACACCTATGTAGTTGCACTTGGCCATCAACACATGAATGTTTGATAAGGCACGAGCACAACGTGCTCTAGCAGCTGCGGGGGCACCGATGTGTGCAGTTCCTGGATTTGGAGCAAGCAGCAGGTAGGTGGCACATGTTGTAGCTTATTGCTTCACCCATGAAGAGGAAAAGGCATTGATTAGATATTAGTAAAAATGATTTGATGGGAAGAACAGCGTTGGCAGATCCAGTCGATGCGCAGGATGGAGCAAATAAGACGAGGTTGGAACGGCAGCACTACATCTCCGCGTGGAGCTGCCAGATCGAGACCCCTAACGAGAAATATTACCTGGGAGTTGAAATGGGCAGCTATGCATCTCGCGAGCTGAAAGAAGGCCGCGCGCCGCCGCCATGGATGTGCTTCAATGCCTGGCCGTCCACCTTGCCTCGCCGCCTATCGGCTGCGCCTAGGATCCGAGCGCCAAGCTGGGTTTGATTGCCCGCCGCTGATAGGTCCTCACCCCCCAGGCAGAGCCGTGGCCACACGCGCCCCGCGGCCGTCGACCGCGCCTCGCCCGCCGGCCGCACGCCGATCTGGGGCCCTATTTCCTGCCGCCGGCCGCTGGTCCGTCCCGGTGATGCAACCCCGTTGGAGCACAGGAGTAGGCCGCCCGTTCTGCAGGCCGGTCTTCAAGGCACTGACGTTAGCGAATTGGCGAGCAGGGTCGCGGACCGCTGGAGGAAGATTGCGTCGGCGGTGTCGGGCGGAGCGGAGAGGAGGAGTGCGATGGAGCCAACGGTGAAGGAGAGAAGAGAGCATCAGTTATCGATTTTTTTTTTTCACAACGGTGATGGAACTGATGAGTTTGAGAGAGTTCCAGCCAGTCGAACGGTGACACGTATAACTGGAGCTCGGGTTAGATTTCTTATAACAGCGAGGGCCTAAATGTAAAAAGTTGACATCAGCGGTCTCTTTTCATCCATCGGATCACGGATCGGACGGCTGAGGCATTTTTTGCTGGCATGGGCAGCATGGTTGGCCGCCGAGCCCGGCAGCTTTCATAAGGAGTAATGACAACGTGCGTGCACCGAAAAAACAAGTTGATTGTTTAAAAGAATTCATATCTACAGTACCAAATATCCAAATAGAAATCTGATTACACCATTGGATTTGTTAGAGCGAGACCTTTGTAAGACCACACGTGAACATGTTTAAATAATATTTTTATATAGAATAACATTTTCTAAAAGCGGAACAATTGTTCCAAATAAACTCGCATCCAAATATAGTTAAGCACAGTCTAATATTGAAAATATCATCATAAAGAATTTGAAATTTACTTTAGACATTTAATTTAAACGTTATGAATTTTTTGGCTTTATACTTTGTTGGCACGGAATCTTACGTCACCTTGCATGGAGGATAGTTATATGTGGGGCCAGCTCACCAGACTGACTCACGGAACTGCCTGCATACGGGGTGGAGGCCGGTCTGAGATACTGTGCTGATCCGCTGCATGCACGGGTTGTGCGGCGACCGCTCTCCCGCCGCATGTGCGGCATGTAGAAATTCCCGTTGACAACTATGTGACAACTATGTACGGGAAGATCCATTTACAGCGTCATATGCTGATGACAGGAACATTTTTCAGCATTAGGTGGAGACTTTTAGTATGCGTGGGTTTGGTTAATCCAATAGCGTCATGGAACCCTAGACGACCAAGGCAAGTGTTGGAAAGATGATTTATGGACTTGAGATATGGCGGTAAGATTTCACTAGGATTTGTTCATTTTGTCAAGTTGAACATGATCTATGGAGTGACCACCTAGGAAAACAATATAGGCTAGGCTAATTAATTGGGAAAACACTATACGCTTATGTGGATAGGGTCCAATACTCGGCATGGGTCGTGAAAATAACTCCGACCGGTGGATCCTTTAATTTATAAACTCCTCTTACTGAACCAAGCCAACACATCTTGGTTGTGTCAAGAGAGTAATTAACCCTAACGTGGCGAGTAACACAACCTACAGGTAATCTATACAACCATCGTGCTTCCGGTCAAAAGGGGCGATGGTAAATTTAACATTCCGTTATACTCCCTCCTCCGTCCAAAAAAATGATGTTTTAAGATTTTTCAGACAGATTAAGGATGAATGAAAAAGACGCATGTACCCTCATTTAGTTGAGATACATGTATAAGTTAGAGAAAAATTTGTTTCCATTTAATTAGGCATGCTATTCTTACGTGACGTTTAAATCCGAAAACATCGTTCTTTTTGGAACAAATTTTGAATAATAGAACATCATTCTTTGGGATGGAGAGAGTATGCTTTAGTAAAGACCACCTGCTTGAGTACGTGCCACAACGACCATCTAATCTCACACGGGGCACAACTAATTTACGGGCGCCCGTGAGGACGCCTCCTCACGCTCGACATAAAACAACAAACCACCGACGCCTCCTCCAGTCTCCTTCCTCTTCCCACATCTTCTTCCTCCTCCACCACCCTCGCCTGCCTCTGACGCCGCCCACGGCCGGCGGCAACCTTGCCGCCTGCCCACCTCTCGCCCTTCCTAATCCGGCCGGCCTCCACGCCCCCGCCGCCCTTCTCCACTGACTGGATGTAACTCAACTAACTGAGGGTGCATGTATATTTTTCATTCATCCTTAATCTATCTAAAAAATATTGGAGTATGTTAGACGACCTGACAGGATGTAATCCGAGTCACACCCCCATGGAGTCCCAGCTCAAACTCAGTAAGTCTAGCTCAGCTCCTGCTATCGATGCCACAAAGTACAGGAGCATTATGGGTTCTCTTTGACATCTGGTGAACTCGACTGGGTCTAGCTTACTCTATGGAGTATGTTAACCGTTTCATGGAGAGCCCAACTGCAGAGCACTTGGTGGCCGTGAAAAAGAGTGTTGAGGTATTGTTGGGTGTAGGACGGCCCCGGAGTGGACTCCGTCACCAACAGCCTAAAAAGCGAACCGAATGAGGCACGGAGAATGAGAGACGTGACCCCTTTCGGAAATGGACACGACTCCAACTCTCGGAATTCCAATGCAATATAATAAATCATATATTCCAACTAAAACAAAATGATCATCCTCCCCTAGTTACAAAAACCTTCTCTATTTATAGGAAGGCGAACCGACACCAAGTACAATTACAATCTTGCCCTTAGCAACTGCTTGATTCCCGAAATATTCTTGGACATTACAGACTTTACCCTTCACGGGATGCTACCGTCCGCTGGGCCCATTCTAGAATACGAGGGAGCTTTCGGTTTCCTGAATTCGCCTCGCCTCCCGCCGCGATCTTCGGTCTTGGGTCGAGGTGGAACTCAGCCCGCTCTTCCGCGGGCACTTTCGGGTTCCCCCCTCGCGACTCGCCGGACACCATCTCCGACTTTGGATCCGAGGGTGCTCTCGGATTTGCCTTCGGGAATCCGGCGCCCGTCTTCCAGTCCGCGCCTGTTTCCCCCGACGCGACTCGCCGGACGCCATCTCTGGCTCGAACCCGAGGATGCCCTCGGGTTTACCTTCGGGAATCCAGCGCCCGTCTCCTGGACCGCGCCTGACCCTGAAACTTCATCAGACATGAAGACAGCTGAAAACACGGTCAAGACTCCTCAAAGGTGGGGAGGGGTTACTTTCCGAAGTCTACCCCCCAACAGTAGCCCCTCGGCAGTGAGGGACGCGCGTCATTTCCTCGAGGCTACCTACGCGGCGGCCTGAGCTGTCGACACGTCGCCGAGCAGTGGAACGGCGAGGGGGAAGGCGTAGACTTCCCGGAACACCTCCCCCACCTGGGCCTTGTTTCGGCCTGTTTTTGTTACTCGTGAGGCCCATTTATTTTTTTGGTGGCTATATAAGGGACCTTGTACCGATACTCGGCTCTACTCGTCTCTATTGTTCTGCTCTGGTTTTGGAGGAGCTCCGAAGCTTTTGCTGATTTTGAGAAGCCTTTATTTCTGCGCTTCTTTTCTGGGTAAGTTTTCTTGTTTGCTTTCTAGTCCCCTTTTTTTGTATTATCTTTTCTAGTTCGTTCTTGATTAGGTTTGAATAATTTCCAGGACTTGTGTTTTTCCTCTAGGGCATCGGTTTTGATTAGGTTTGACTGTTTCGCAGGGCTTTTCTTTTCCTGCTTCGATGGCTCCGAAAAGGAAGAGGATTGATGACGAAGGTGGTATTAATTCTGATAAACCGTCGTCGAAGCCAGCGACTCTGATGTTCGGTTTTAGCACTTTCAAGCAGACTGATCTGCAGCTGCTGGAGTCTTCCAAGATGATTGAACCGGGGAAAGCCAGGCTTGCAGAAGAAGATAAGGCGAAACCTTCGCCGAGAGCTAATGAGGTTGTTGTTTTCCGGGATCACTTCGTATCCGGCCTTCGGTTTCCTCTGGATCCTGTTGTCGTGGAAATCTTGAAGGGATGTGGGGTTTATCTGCATCAGCTTACCCTGAACGCTTTCGTTCGCCTGAACGTGTACTTGTGGGTCTGCAAGACCACGAAGATTAAGCCCAGTTTGGACGGTTTCCTATACGCCCACCGGGTGCATAGGAAATCTAAGACTCAACTCCACGCTCACCCTTCCAAGGGGGACGTCGAAAAGGAGTGTCAATTCGGCTGCCTCAATTTCGTATACAGACCCCATGTTCTATTTCCTGTAATGGCCTATCGGAACAAGTGGCCGAAGAACTGGTGGACTTCTTGGGTGTACCACGTGGTTGCCAAGGACGATGGAGGTGACTACCCCCTCGTGTGTTCGCCTCTGGGCAATCTCTCGGGATCTTGGCCTTCATCTGCCGGGGCAGCCCCCGAAGGGGTGGTGTTTGTTGAAATGCTCCGGAAAATCTCTCAGAAGTACAGTGTTCGCGATCTTTTTGAAGAGTTCCGCCTGTGTCGTGTTTTTCCCGTCCAGGCCGGATGGAGTGTAGATTTCTGGAAGGAAACTCCTGAGGATGGTATTCCGATGCCCAATTTCGCCAAGTGCTTCGGTCTAACGGCCAAAGGTTTGTTGGCTATTTCTGATACTTTTTCCTTTTTCATTTCGAATTTATGTTTTCTTTCCGTTTCGCTGGCTATTACTAACGCTTTACTTTTTCTCGAAGACATCAACGCTTCTTGGGTTGAAAAGGATGTCAATGGTATGATTGGGAAAGAATCTCCGGCTGAATTCAGCGAGAGCAAGAAAACATTATCATTGAAGAGGTCGAACCGTGTGTTCGAGTTTTTTAAGATGTCTCCTGGTCTTCGAAAATCAACTAACAAGAGTATTACGAGAGATTTGAAGTCCTCCAAGGACGAGAAGGATGTTTCTGCGCCTGCTACCTCGAAAGCGACTTCTGGTAGTGGTGGTGTTGTTCCTACCAGAGTCCAGGAGTCATCGCGCTCTCGACCGAAAAGCGTGGCGAAACGCAAACCTTCAACTTCTGGTGACGCCTCGAAAAAGCTTAAGATTCTTGACCCCAAGGAGGTCCTCAAGGATGTTTTTGGAGATATGGATGATGATGAATCCTTGCTTGAGGGTGAAATGGTTGGACCTTCTGAAGCCCCAGCTCATGCAGTTGATGACAGTGTTCTGGATGTTCCTCGGACTAACTCCCCCATGGTTTCACTGACAGCAGGGGAACGAGCTGTTAAACTTGTTACCTCCGAAGTGGTTCTGGCTAGTGGGCCATCTTCTGTTGGTATTGGTGTTGTGTATAGCCCCCCTGCTTCTGATAGTGACGACAGAACCGATGAGGTGGAGCGGGGCGTCCAAGGTGGTGATGGTGCTGGTGATGTACGCGCCCACTCTCCAGACCCGCATGATTCTCGATCTGACTCGTCCCGAAGGTCGTCTAGAGATTCTAGTCCGTCTTCGGACAGCACTTCGGATACCAGAACAGAATCTGTGCCGTTGCAACCTGTGATAGCCGGGGATGAAGGAGATGCGGATGTGGACATTGATGACACAGAAACCAGCAGCAGCTACTTCGTGAGCTCCGAGGATCCTAAAGAAATTGCGCGTAAGCTTGGTTTTCCCGAGGACTGCAAGCTCATTTCTTTCCGAAGCTGGTCGCTCTTTTTGCTTGCCGCTGATGGAAAGCAGACTTTGCCAGCAAAACACTAAGGCTGTTCTGCAGCAGGCTGAGGACTTAGCCTTGAAAACTTATCTTTCAATTCGTCGCGCTTCTCGTACGCACAAGCGAGACATGGATGATCTTCGACCGTACATGAAGAGTTCCGAGGTCGCCTCCAGAAAAGTTGCTGCACTGGAGGAAGACAAGAAATCGCTTCTTGAGAGTCTTCAGATAGAGAAAGGGCGCTCTAATAATTTGGCCCTAGAGAAACAAGTTCTTGTGAAGGAGAATGAAGATTTGAGAAAAATCATGGATGATATGAAAATCGAACTGGAAATTGAAAGGCGGGTTGCCAAGCGGAACAAGGAACTCATTGAGGAGAACGAAAAGTTGAAACAAGACTTGAGCACCCAGGATGTTAGCCTTTCCGAGCTGAAAAAACAGTTTGAGGATTACATGCGTGCTCACGCCGAAGGTGTTGAAGAAGTCAAAACTGGTTTCGCTCGCGCTCTCGCACCTTTTGGTCTCATCCCCCTGACTTGGATGTCAACGAATGCAGCATCGAAGGGTTTTATGATTGGATATTCTCTTGCCTGGAGATTGCTTCTATTGGTAGCGGCTTGTGGGGAGAGTTAAATGCTAAGGTTGCCTCTCGGGCTTTTGCCCAGGCCATTTGCT
Organism: Urochloa ruziziensis; assembly: GCA_015476505.1. Lineage (NCBI taxonomy): Eukaryota > Viridiplantae > Streptophyta > Magnoliopsida > Poales > Poaceae > Urochloa > Urochloa ruziziensis. Next base: position 56,756,618 of record CM027121.1, on the reverse strand, counting down.
CGTTGCTACCTTCAGATGCTACTGCCGATTCGAAGCACATTGGGAAGAATGAGCTGCGCATGCTGAAGGATCCTTCTTATGTTTGGCCTTCGGTGGATGATTTGGCTCCAAGAGCTCTGAGCCCCCTTGCCAAGAACATCGCCAACAATTTCATGCTCACTTTCTTCAAATTTCACGGCGGGGTTTTGGCTCGGGATGAGTCTCGTCGCACTGAGGAGCAGGTTGGTTTTCTCGTTTGTTTTATCTACTTTTTTCTGTGGTGGCTTCGTTTTCACGATTTTTCTCGCTGTTCTTTACAGATCCGGGCTCAAATCGAGAACAAGGTTTCTTCAGCGCTCGAGGCTCGGCTCGCTTCAAAGTCTGCTAAATCTTCGAAGCTGGAGACCATCGAGGAAGAACTTGAACTCGAGGCCGGTGGAGCTTCTGGTGCAGCCGCCGCAACATCTACCCAAGAAGTTTCTGCTACCCCGGCGGAAATCAACCCGAATGTTGAGGCGCGAGAGGTGTGAGGCTTGCGTCGTGATTTCATGGATCGTGGATTCATTGTAATAATTTGAGAATATTTTGCTAACTCTACTCGGTTGCCACGCAGGTCCTTCGTGTGGATCCTGCTGTGGTAACCGAAGATGTGCTCCCTTGACGATGTACAAAGATGGTTTTCTTATGTCTGGTTGCATCTGGTCCAAGTTCCGAGCGAAATATCCGAATGCAAGTTTCGACTCGTTTTGGGAGTATAAGCTTCGAAAGTATAACGCTCGAAATGCCGAATCTCAACTGTTTTTCTCAGTGTTCTGCCGGAACATGGTGGAACACGATCGTACTTTACACACTCGATTCTTCGTCCGTGAGATGAATCGACTTGACCAGATTAGTTCTGGAGTTAGATTCGAGCCCCCCTTCGGTTTGTTAACTCCGAAGGAGGAACCTGTAGATGATAGCGAATATGAACCTGCGGAATTTATGTATAAATTCCCCAGTTAGATTTTTCTGAGCCCTGCTTTGTAACTTTGTTTTCTCGCCCACAGGTACTTTCAATGCGTTCTTGAGAGGTGAAGCTGAGGCCATCATTTCTGGCATTGTAGATAGATTGCTTTCTGAAATTTGTGATGTTGTAATGAGTGAAACCTGAAAATTTTTCTGCTATGTAATTGCTCAATAAAAGCCCCGAGGGCAGTTCAGTGTTTGAATTAAGCTGACTCGAAGAACACCTCCCCCCCTTAGTTCAAAGGTCGAACTCCGAGGGGCAGGCAGATTTTGAATGATATGCTTCATATTCCTTCCCGTCAGAAGTTTTAGTTTTTTGGTACCATTTTCGATATTTTTGGGCCCAGGGGCGTGTTTCCCCTATGTTCATTGCGGAATGTTCCGTCGCGTTTTTCGCGTATCAGTTAAGACTTCTGCGCTCGGGCCATTGTTGCGCTCCGAGGCTTAACTCATAATGGTTCTTGAACCATCTGTTTTTCCGAAGACAACTCCGCTTTGTTTACGGAGCGGTTTGTTGCTTCGGGATTTTGTTTTCTTGGGAAACCTTGCTTATATTACACAAGGGGTTACACAGGAAATCCGCCTCGTTAGAAACCTCACACCTCCGAATTGCTTATGAATTGCAACTCGAAAGCTTCCCCTGTGAGGAAAAGAGTACGGTGTCCTCATTACATAATGTAAACGAGAAATTACAAAAGAGGGAACTGTAGAGTAGACTTTATGTTACAATTCTCGAGCCCCTGGCTCCCTAAACGTAATAGCGTTGCAACATGTCTTCATTCCACGGGTACGGGTCATCGACCCCGTCCAGTGATTGCAGTCTGAATGCTGATGGTCTTGAGGTTTCTGACACGAGAAAAGGCCCTTCCCACTTCGGGTTAAGCTTTCCTTTGTATTTTCCCTTTGGGGCCTTTCTGAGCACCATGTCTCCTGTCTGGATGCCCCTCGGTTTTACCTTTTTGTTTCTCCACCTCTTGGTTTCTTCTTGGTAGTCTTGGATGTTTCTGGAGGCTTCTTCCCTTAGGATTTCCATGGTGTCAATTGTCACTTCCATCATGGTTGCGTCTTGATTTGATTCTGTTCTTCCGGACTTGTGCTTGATTTCTTCTGGTGTCATGGCTTCTTCCCCATATAACAGCCTGAATGGCGAGAACTTTGTTGTTCTTGATTCTGTGGTGTTATGGGACCATATGACTCTTGGCAGCTCGTCTACCCATTTTCCTTTCGGGAGGCCGGTGATGTTTTTCTTGACACCAGAGAAAATGATTCCATTTGCTCTCTCAACCGCCCCGTTTGACTGCGGGTGATACACGGAAGCGAAGCACAGCTTGGTTCCGAGGCCTTGGCAGGAATTGCGAAAAGACTCGCTGTCAAATTGTTTGCCATTGTCGACTGTTACTTCCTTGGGTACTCCGAATCGACATACAATGTTTTGCCAGAAAATTTTTTGCACTGAGGCGGATGTGATCTTTTGCACTGGCTTTGCCTCGATCCATTTGGTGAAATATTCTACTGCCACTATTGCATAGGTCAGATTCCCCTGGGCTTTCGGGAGTGGTCCCACGATATCTATTCCCCATCTAGATAACGGCCAAATTGGGGGTATAAGTTGTACTTCGTTTGCGGGGAAATGTTTGTATGGTGCATGCATGCGACAGTTGTTGCAGGTTCTGACCACTTCATCTGCGTCTGATACTGCTGATGGCCAGTAGAAACCTTGCCTGAAAGCTTTCTGAACCAGAGCTCTTGTTTTGATGTGTGATGAGCACATTCCGCTGTGAATTTCCAGGAGCAATTCCTTGCCTTCTTGGATGGAGATGCACTTGAGCAACGGTGCGCAGACTCCTTTTCGGTATAATTTTTCATCTACTATACAGTAGTTTCTGGCCTTGGCTTCCATCTTCTTTTTTTCAGCCTCATCTTCTGGTTCAAAATGCCCCCTTATGAAGGCCATCAGCGGTGCTCTCCAGTCTTCGCTCTGAATTGCATTTATATATCTTATTGGGGGCTCGTCGCCGAGAACTGATTTCTGTTTGAGCACTTCATAGAATACATCCGAAGGTAGTGGTGATTTGCTTGCTGCTGCTTTTGCTAGGTCATCTGCCTCTTTATTTCTGGACCTCGGGTAGTTTTTCACTATGAACCCGAAAAAGTATTTTTCCATTGCCCTCACAGCTGCCAAGTATTTTATTAGCTCTGGATGCTTGGCTTTGTACGACTTGTCCTTGTGCCCTGCAATCAGCTCAGAATCGGTGTTTATGAAGACTCTGCGTGCCCCCAGTGCTCTTGCTTTCCGAAGCCCCAGCAGTAGCCCCACGTATTCTGCAATGTTATTTGTGCAGTTGTCGTAATCAAGCCGAATAGTGTATCTGAGCTTGATTCCCGACGGGGACAGGATTATTGCGGATGCTCCTGATCCTCTGTCACAGTAAGCTCCGTCACATTGTATTTCCCATAAGGATTCTGGAATTGGTCTGGAAATTGCCTCCTTGGAAGGCGTCCAATCTGCTACAAAATCTGCCAGGACTTGTGATTTGATTGCTGCCCGTGGAACGAAATCGACAAAATGCTCTTGCAACTCCGCAGCCCATTTTCCGACCCTTCCTAAGGATTCCTTGTTTTCAAACATATCTCGTAGTGGATACGAGGTTGGCACAAGAATTTTGTGGCTGAGGAAGTAATGACGTAACTTTCTCCTGGCCATGATTACAGTGTAAGCCATTTTCTCCATCTCTGAGTAAAATAGCTTCGAACCCGAGAGAGCCTCCGAGACAAAATAGATTGGGACCTGAGTCAGCACCCCTTTGACCTCTCTTTCTTCTACTAAAGCTGCACTCAACGCTGTATCCGAGGCTGCAATGTAAAGCATCAGCTGGGACCCTGCTGTTGGGCTCGAGAGGATGGCAAGGTTCTCTATGTATTGCTTGAGGTCTTCGAAGGCTTTTTGTTGTTCTTGACCCCACTGGAAATTCGCTGTGTTCCGAAGTGCCTTGAAGAAGGGCAGACTTCTTTCTGCTGATTTTGAAATGAACCTGCTCAGTGCCGCAATTTTTCCGGCTAGTTTCTATACATCTTTCCTGTTCCTCGGCGGCTGCATCCGCCTGATTGCTTCAACTTTCTCAGGATTTGCCTCAATTCCTGTCTTGGAGATTAGGCAACCTAGAAGTTTCCCTTTGGTGATTCCGAAAACACACTTTGCTGGATTCAGTTTCAAGCCATTTCTTCTCAAGTTTGAGAAAGTTTCCCGAAGGTGTTGGATGTGATCTGCTCTCTGTTTGCCTTTTACAACGACATCATCAACGTATGCCGAAACATTTCTTTTCAACTGGGACCCCAGAATTTTCTGGATCATTCTGCTGAAAGTGCACCCTGCATTTCTGAGTCCTTCCGGCATTCTGATGAAACAGTAAGTTCCGAAGGGGGTGGTGAAACTGGTTGCCTCTTCATCTTCCATCTTCATCCATATCTGATGGTATCCAGAAAAACAACCCAGAAAACTAAGCATTTCACAGCAAGCTGCCTGATCAACGAGGACATCTATTCGTGGCAGTGGGAAGTCGTCCTTTGGGCAGGCCTTGTTCAGACAAGTGAAGTCAATGCACATTCTCCACTGTCCATTTTTCTTCGGAACCATGACTACATTGGCCAACCACAAGGAGAATTGGACAGGACGTATGACTCTAGCATCTAACAATTTCAGCACCTCTGCTTGTGCTACGTTTTTTCGTTCTTCGGACATGACACGGAGTTTCTATTTTTTCGGCTTTGCCTTTGGGTCTAGGCGAAGTTCGTGTTCAATCACACTCCTGCTGACTCCGGTTAAGTCGTTTGACGACCAAGCAAAGACATCTTGGTTGTTCCGAAGGAACTCAATAAGTCTGATTTCTTCCTCACTATCAAGTTCTTTGCCTATGATGACTGTTTTGTCTGGCACATCTTCGCATAATGGTATTTTCTTTGTGTGCTCAAAAGGGGCTACCCGTTCTGCATTTTGCTTTCTCTTTTGTTCCTCAGGAATTTCCTCTGGATCTTCGTTTTCTTCCTCGGGTTCATCATTGATTGCATGGACGTGTTGTACACCAAAAGTTGTGTTTCTTTCAGCTCTTCGGGCTTCGTCCTGACTGCCATACACAGAAATTATGCCTTGACTTGTTGGAATCTTCATGTAGAGGTAATCATGGTGGATCACTGCCGAGAACCTATTTATGGCTGTTCTTCCGAAGATGGCATTGTATGGGTAGTCGATTTCGACGATGTCGAACGTGATTGTTTCGACACGTCTTGAAGAACCAGAACCGAAGGTGACATCAATGTCACATTTTCCTTTTGCGTTTACTCTCTTGCCTCCGAAACCATACAGTGGATTTTTTGCATCCCTCAGGTCTTCGGATTTGAAACCCATTTCCAGAAAGCATTTCCAGGTGATGATGTCCGCAGAACTGCCATTGTCCACAAGAATTTTACCGACGTCATTGTCGTACGGTCTGTGCTGAGAGTTACGCCCAATGTTAGCTCGGATCACGAGCGGGTCATTATGTGGGTATTTCATGAGTCTCACATCAGCCTGACTGAAAGTTATGGGTATATGGGACCATGGGGTTCGGAAAACTTGCCCAGAGCAGATTTGATTCACACTTCGTGCCTCATCTTTCCTCTGCCTCTTCGTCATGTGTTCGGGCTCGTTGGAGCCCCCAGAAATTGCATTTATGGTATGGACCATTCCTGGCGGGTCATCTCCGATGTCCCCCGCAGAGCTGCTTTGCCCAGCATTTTCTGATTTCGGCTTTATCTCCGTGTGGTAACCCAGTGAGTCATATCTTGGGATTGGTGGTGGTGGTGGTAGTTGTGGCATTTGAGGAGCTGAAGGGTATGCGTATTGCTGAGGTGGAAAATAGTAGGAGTGATGTGGTGGTACAAAATTCGGTGACACGTACGAAACCGAGCGGTTGATTGGCTGAGGGGGTTGTGGTATTGACGATGTGTCAAGCGGATGACCCTTCGGGTTATTCAGCTGCTCTTCGAATTCTTTCTTCTTCTGGAGGGCGTGAGGACATTCGTGAGTGTTGTGGCCGACATCTTTGCCATGAAAGAAACACCATGGGGTTTTACCCCCTCGACCTCCTCTTCCCCCTCTTCCTCTGTTGCTTCTTCCCCCTCTGGAGTTTGAAAGCTGACTGTCGTTGTGACCACTGCTCTGTGCAGATTGCTGACAGGGAGGTTGATTTGTGACGTTGTTTATTGGTCTTGAGTTATGCCTCGTACCTGATTCTGACTGCCACTGCCTTTGCTGATAGTTATTCCCCCTCTGTTTCTTCTGCGAATTCATCTGTTCGATTCTCCTCCTGCGCCCCTCATCCGACTTGCAGTATTCTTGCATGACCTCGAATAGTTCTCTTACAGTATCAGGTCTTGCTCTTTCTAGATAATCTTGACATGGGCCAATACGAAGGCCAGCGATGGTGTAGTCGATGATGCTATCTTCCTTCACCCTCGGGGCTCTTGCTGCTAACTTCACAATTCGCTGCATGTATTGCTGCAAAGATTCCTTGTCACCCTGGACGCATGATATCATGAAGTCGTTTGAGGACAGGCCCTCGGCCTACATTCCCCGAAAGCTTGATATCAGTCGGCCTCTGAGTTCATGCCAAGTTGCTATCTGCCCCTTTGGGAGGTTGGTGTACCAGAATTGGGCTGCCCCCTTGAGTGACAAGACCAGAGCTTTTGCCTTTGTCGAAGAATCTCCTCCGTTTGATTCCACCACTGCCTCGTATTTCATTAGGAATTCTTTGGGGTCTGATTCGCCATCGTACTGTGGCAAGGTTGTGGCATTGAACCGAGGTGGCCAGGGTGCTGTTTCCAAATCTGCGGATAGCGGTCCTGCCTCAGGAAATGTGTTTCTGTGACCAGTGTGGAAACGTGAATTGTGTGGTGCTCTTTCCGGCTGCTCCAACAATCTACTCTGCAGCTCATCAATGCGACGCTGCATGTTTTGAATGGTCTACCACATCTGGTTTTCAGGGACGCCTTCGTATTGTTCATCTTCCCTGTTGTCTGCCCGGATGGATGTTACATTCCTCCTTGTCATTTCTTCTTGCAATGCTTCATATCTGAGCATTTGTTCCTTCAAAGCTTCGGCTCTGTTCTGAGCGTTGAATTGGTCTGCGGTCAGCTGACCCTTGTCCCTAGTCATGCCCCTTGATCTCGTCTGTATCGTTGGGTCTGCCTGTGCCGAAGTGGTCGCTGCTCTTCGCGCTTCTTCTGATGCTCTTCGTATTGTTGCTTGTACCCTTCGGAGAGCTGCTATGTCTTCTGCTGTCACTCCAATCTCCTCGAGACCTACCTCGAATTCTCCGTTGGCTGAGTCCTCAACGGTGATCTCTGGGTCTTCGGAGCGTGGCGCTGTCTGTGGTTGTGCCGCCTGCTCGCCGGTGTTGGTGATACCTTCGGGGTTTGCCTGTGTGACTGGTTCCGAAGCACCGGCCCCGTTGGCTGCGCCCGACGGTTTCTTCTTGGTTTGAGCCATTTGTGGTCTTGGATTACTACCACGAGGTGGGCGCCAAAAACTGTTGGGTGTAGGACGGGCCCGGAGTGGACTCTGTCACCAACAGCCTAAAAAGCGAACCGAATGAGGCACGGAGAATGAGAGACGTGACCCCTTTCGGAAATGGACACGACTCCAACTCTCAGAATTCCAATGCAATATAATAAATCATATATTCCAACTAAAACAAAATGATCATCCTCCCCTAGTTACAAAAACCTTGTCTATTTATAGGAAGGCGAACCGACACCAAGTACAATTACAATCTTGCCCTTAGCAACTGCTTGATTCCCGGAATATTCTTGGACATTACAGACTTTACCCTTCACGGGATGCTACCGTCCGCTGGGCCCATTCTAGAATACGAGGGAGCTTTCGGTTTCCTGAATTCGCCTCGCCTCCCGCCGCGATCTTCGGTCTTGGGTCGAGGTGGAACTCAGCCCGCTCTTCCGCGGGCACTTTCGGGTTCCCCCCTCGCGACTCGCCGGACACCATCTCCGACTTTGGATCTGAGGGTGCTCTCGGATTTGCCTTCGGGAATCCGGCGCCCGTCTTCCAGTCCGCGCCTGTTTCCCCCGACGCGACTCGCCGGACGCCATCTCCGGCTCGAACCCGAGGATGCCCTCGGGTTTACCTTTGGGAATCCAGCGCCCGTCTCCTGGACCGCGCCTGACCCTGAAACTTCATCAGACATGAAGACAGCTGAAAACACGGTCAAGACTGCTCAAAGGTGGGAGGGGTTACTTTCCGAAGTCTACCCCCCCAACAGGTACATTGCTGGAACCCTGCATTTTGGCTGCCATTACCAAAGGAAGAAGAAGGCACAACTCATTGGTTACAATGACAGTGATCTGGCCAGAGATGTTGATACAAGGAAAAGCACCATAGGTGATCTCTTCTTCCTTGGTTCCAGCGTCATCACTTGGCAGTCTCACAAGCAAAAAGTGGTGGCATTGTCTTCCTGTGAAGCTGAATACATTGCTGCCGCTACTGCAACCTGCCAGGGAGTTTGGTTGGCTCGACTTCTAGCTGAGTTTAGGGGCGAGAAGATCAGAGCCTACACACTGAAGATGGACAGCGAGTCTGGCATTCAACTAAGTAAGAACCCTGTCTTTCATGATCAAAGCAAACATATAGGTGTGCGTTATCACTACAATCGAGAGTGCATCAAGGAGAACCGGGTGGAACTTCAGCCGTTGAGACGGTTGAAGAGCTGGCAAGGCTTTGGGATGGGATCGCTTCTATGAGCTGCATTCCAAGATCGGTGTCATTGATGTACAGAGTGTGCGCAAAGTTTTGGAAGAGATTTGTTAGTTGGTAAACCTTGCACATACTTAGCTACATAGTTGCATGCTTCTTTCCGTTTTGCATGCGCATGAGCCCCAGATTGTAGACAGCCGTGCGCGTAGGAGGGCGTGATGAGATTAGCTCGCGCATGACCTGGAGTGCTCGTTGCGGGTGTGGCTTCGTGAACATGGGGATGGACACGTCGATGTGCGTCTCTCCACCGAGAGCTCTTGCAGGCTTTGTAACTCAGAATAAAAGGAGGAAGAAAAACCAGAAAATCTGCTCAGTTGTTTGCAGCACCAAAACTCTCTCGCATTCCAAGTGTTTAGCGTCACGTTTGTGCTGTGTGTTCGTCTTCCGGCGAACTAGTGCTCTCACCGCCGGCATACATCGCCGGAGTTGAGACCTGACAATTTTCCCATCCGGATTCTTTTACCATCACATAGTCGACTAGGGCACTAACAATTGAGTCCGTCTTTATTAATCTAATTAGTAAATAATTCAAAAACTACATACTTCACTTGCAACAAATCATTACAACTCCATTGCAACCATGTGGCCCAAGCCCTTTGATAATTATTGAAACTAGCCATGAGACAACAGTGCGCGGTGCACAGCAGAGTATGTAGGCACCAGAATCTGGTTCATCTCAGAGAATGCCTCAACAAGCTGTGGAAAATGCTGGCGAGCGCTAGCTTGAACCCCATGGAGCACGACTGATGCTTGCTCGCCTCCGTGGACAAGGCTTCACCGTCGAGCGTGCTGACTGGACAACCTTCCTACAAGAATGCCTCGCATGCCTTGAGGACATGCCGCCCTCGGCGGCAGAAGTGATTCCTAACAAACTGTGACGATCAAGGATCAGTCACTGGCAAAGATCAAGAAACGCCGGCGTCACGCACGGCTGGGAGGGTCGGCGGCGCCGCTCGAGCAGGATCTGATCAAGTTGGAGGAGGAAGGAAGGATAGTTTTTAGGTTTTACTGTTCATTCCTGTCTCCCCCAACTGGAGTGGCTGAGTTATACAGGTAAGCCTTCACAGGCGTACATGGGCTTGGCCAGTGTCGGCATGCAGGCCCATCTACTAGTAAGGCCCAGTAAGCATAGTTCATGACATTCCCCTCTCCTTAAGAACGAGCACGTCCTCTAGGTCCCTGATGAAATTGATCAGCCACTGGATGATGGTAGCACACCTGGATAGCGAGCCTGCAAGGCGTTGACATTCTCCCATGTTGTCCAGGATGCTGGTAGTTCGGCCCACTTCACTTGCCTGAATGGAACCAGCTTGTCACCCACTCGCTGGAGCCTCATCTGGACGACCTGTTCAGGTGTACACACCACTGGAAAGGCAAGATAATTCAATTTGATATCTGAACTTACAATGGTGTCTGGAGGAAGAGCTCACTTGAGTTGGGAGACATGAATCACCGGGTGAATCTGACTTGAAGCAGGCAATTGGAGCCTATATGCCACCGGACCCACCTTCTGTGTAATCAAATATGGACCAAAGTACTTGAAACTGAGTTTATGGTTGGATCTTCTTGTGACAGACTGTTGGATGTGGGGTTGAAGGTTCAGAAAAACCCAGTAACCAACCAGAAATTGGCGCTCATGCCTGTGTTTATCAACTTGATGTTTCATCCTCTGCTGAGCTCTCAACAAGTTATCCCTTATGATCTCTGTCATTGCTGCTCTTTCACTTAACCACTGATCCAGATCGGGTATTGTGCATTGAGACGTGTCAGAGATACCAAAATGGCGTGGAGGATGCCCATATAGTACTTGGAAGGGTGTCTTCCCATGAGCTTAGTGGGGTGTAGTGTTGTACCAGAATTTAGCCAATACTAACCACTGAGACCATTTAGCAGGGCATGAGTGAATCATACAGCGTAAATATGTTTCCAGGCATTGGTTCAGTCGCTCTGTTTGTCCATCTGTCTGGGGATGATAGGAGGAGCTCATGTTGAGTGTTGTCTCAGAGAGCTTGAAGAGTTCTTGCCATAGAGTACTTGTGAAAACTCGGTCTCGATCAGAAATGATAGTTTCAGGTAGACCATGTAACTTATAGATATTCTGGAAGTAGAGTTGAGCAACTGATAGAGCTGTATAAGGATGAGACAAGGGGATAAAGTGGCCATACTTTGTAAACTTGTCAATCACTACCAGGATGGTGTCAAAATTCTTGGACTTGGGGAATCTTTCAATGAAGTCAAGGCTCACTATCTGCCATGCCTGATCAGGAACAGGGAGAGGTTGCAACAGTCCAGAAAGTTTAGAATGTTCAGGTTTGGCTTGTTGGCAGATCTGGCACTTGTTATGTAGTCAGAAATGGCACTCTTCATTCTTGGCCAAGCAAATAAAGCCTTGATCTTGTTATAAGTTGCAGAAATGCCACTATGGTCCCCCAAACCACTATCATACAGAGCAGCAAGTATAGCTTGGTGAGCTTCCACATGGTTGCCCAGCCATATTCTGCCCTTGTATTTAATGAGGCCATCTACCAATGAAAAACCCTTGTCATTGGAGCCAACTAAATTGAGTTCTGTTAGCAGCTTTTTAGTACCTTCATCCTGTTGATAACCTTCTATGATTATTTCCAGCCACCTTGGTTTACTAGATGATATTGCATAAGCCTCAGAATGGATTTCCTTCCTAGACAAGGCATCATCAGCCTTGTTTGCAGCTCCTTGTTTGTACATGAATTTGTACTGCAATCCCAATAACTTAACAAAAGCTTTATGCTGAACGAACACCATCAGTGAGCTTTTGTTCTCCCAGGTGGATCAAGCTTTTATGATCAGTTGCAATGGTAAATGGAGCATGTTGCAAATATGGCTTCCATTTATCCACAGCTAGTATAAATGCTAGACATTCCTTTTCATATGTGGACATTGTCTGGGATTTCTTGCTTAGGGCTTTGCTAAGATAGGCAATTGGGTGTCCCTGTTGCATCAATACAACACCAATTTGGCAGGGCATCAGTCTCTACTATGAATTCTTGAGAAAAATTTGGCAGGGCAAGCACTGGGGCTGTGATAAGAGCTTGTTTTAGGGAGTCAAAGCTCTTCTGCAGTTCAGGTGCCTAGACAAACTGTGTATGCTTCTTCAGTAGATCAGTTAACGGTCTGGAAAGAAGCCCATAATGTTGAATGAATTTTCTGTAATACCCCGCTAATCCCAAAAACGACCTGATTTGTTTGGCATCTGTAGGTGAGGGCCATTCTCTCACAGCTTCAATCTTGTCAGGGGCAGTAGCTACACCTTGGGCACTGATAATGTGGCCCAAGTACTCCAAGCTCTGCTGTGCAAAGAGGCATTTGGACTTTTTGAGAAACAAATTGTTCTGGTGAAGCATCTGAAAGACATGCTGAAGAAGCTATGTGTGTGTTCCTCTAATGTTTGAGAGTACACCAGGATGTCATCCATGAATATGAGTCAGGAGAACCAGCTGATTCTAATATCGATCTTTGGAAGTCATCTCTGGATATACTTGTTATTGGTGGCTGCATATAGAAACATGGGTCATGATTCGTCACTTTCTATACATCGGACTTAGAAAAGAAAAGCAAAGGTTTATGTCCAAGCATCGGATCGGAAGGTAGAAATCATGTCGGAGATCAGTGGGTATTATTAAAATATTCGGCAAGCAAAATACCTCAATCGGCTTTCAACGTTGTCCAGCCGATTGTACAGTAGTACCGATAGATTGGATTGTCCATCGATTTGTCAGGGCAGCTCTGTGTCAGAAGACCGCTTTGATTACAAAAGCTGATTTATTTAATGCTTGAGGAATAGATCGGATTATAATAGCAAGCCAAACAGAGGATGGAGTCCGCATGTGCATATTTCAATTGACTTGTGTTGCAAATGATGCAGCAATTGTTTGGTTTAATTTTGCCGGATAATTATATGACTAATGTGCAAGCCAATTAGAGGAAGCAGAGCATCGGTTTGTGGCTTAAAGTCTGAGAAACAAGAGAATCGGAAATAAGAAATCGGATGGTCACCATCGGCTAGGAAATATTATTTAATTTAGAAGAACCATGTTGTCCAAGGTTTCCCACATAGTGACAAAGGAAAAGCAAACAAAGTAGATGCCGATTGATGCCAGGACATGCCGATCTTACATGCATTAATTTTTGACAACCGATGAAGGAAATAAATGAAAGCTAAATGGCTAATTGAAGGGAAATTGTATCAATTCTTGGTTTCCTTTGTATCGGAGAAGTACCTAGAGAAAATCGGTCCTAGAGCAAATCGGTTTGTGGGAATCCGATTTTGACGGAGTTGGGAGCATGTGACTACGAAGGTCACGTGAAGAGGAGAAAACGCGGCCGGAATATTTTATTCAAGAAAGGCATGGGAGATTGGAGACAACACGTACATGGTGAGATTGATTATGATAAAGAAAGCAGGGTCCTCAGTCTAAGGAAATCGGCTACAGTTAAAATTTTTAGATATACATGATACGGCCGATGAGTTCAGAAATCATGAGGCTTATAATAGCTAATCAGATAAATCGGCTGGAAAATATTATCGGTTACAAGACTCTTGCTAGTTTTATTAGTTACAAGGAATCAAATTTACTAGTTCTACCAATTGCTTCCTCGCCGTCGACGGGTTATTGCAGCGGTGCGGAACAAACGCAATATGGCCTCGGGGGGCCGATTAGTCGCCGAACTATTGGTGTCGTGACAGTCGGCAAGTAAGCTTGATTAGTTGATCGGCTTGGCAGTACAGCTTTAATCCTGAAGTTACTACTTGTTAATATACTAGCCAATGGACAGTATTAAAGTATCCTCGGCCAACATGTCCGATGGAGCCGGTGGTTAGACGATTGTTGTTTGCGGCCGATTGTCAGTCAAATATGTTCTGATTATGGTGCAACTGATGATTAATATTAAAGAAGGTTGATTGATTGAATTATTTTATTCATGGAAGAAGCTTCGTTGGCTAGAAGATCGACATGTATTGTTATCATGAAGGAGCCCGAATCAAGGCTTATGGACTTTTGCTGCAAAGAGGTAATCGGCAAGATGGCTGTCAATAGATCGAACAAAGACGAGTGACCGGGTGCTTGAGAAAGGTAGTTGCTATTTGAGTATTCGTTGGAGTTAATTAGTTCTCTCGCCAGTGATATATATTTTAATATTCTCTACAAAGCAATAAGTGGCAAGATTCATGGATCAGAGGAATATTAATGAACTCATTGATCAACAAGTTGACATCGACTGGTCAAGTTGCATATACATGGTCTGGAAGGCCATCACACCCAGATTGATTGGGCAGAAGACGATATTTATTAGTTAATGGTACCCTATGAGAAATCGGCTGATCAATGAACCTGTTGATATCATGTGCCAATGAAACTGACGTCCTAATCGCTTTTGATTTGGCCGATACTGAGAATTACCTGATGAAAAAGGATGAAGTTAGAGTGTCACGTATATCCTTTGGAGGTCGTTTCTGCTATTGCTCATAGAAGCGAGATTCTTGTGGATTTGTCTACTGTATGCTAGAAATTATCCGATGAATTGGGTCCTTCAGTGCCTTTTGGATTTATTATATAATTGACAATGTTACATTATTATGGTTTACATCTCATAAGGGAGTGTATTCTTCCGGCACGAAAGAATCGAGTCTTCTCCAGTTATCGGCAACACAATTAGAAGACCAATCGGTTGTCTGACTAGCATCGGCTAAATCAGTTTGAAGTAGCTCTTGAAGACTTCAAGCCGATAGCAGAGATTAAAACCCAGACCTTTCTATGAACTGACTACTAGGTAGCAACTGCACTTACACGGCTGATCAATCTCCAGTTCGCTATGGTATGCATCTGTTAGGTCAACGGTCGATCGTCGCATTTTGTATCTTTCAAATACAAGTATTAACCCGTGGGAGCCTTGCTGGATATTTTATTTGGCCTGTGAAGAAATCGGAGAGAAAGAAAAAATCGGCCATATACAGAATCGGATAGGTAGTCCGATCTACACGGCAACAAGGTCAGCCAGTACTCCACCTATACGAGTCGCTTGTGTTTCTTGGCCGACGACAAAGAATTGATGAAGGTGTTGAAGAGTGTAACCCCTTGGCTACTCTGCCGATCAGCTTCGTGCGTATTAACTGTAGCAGTGCTACCAACCCGTCGCGGCCTAACCGCCATCGATGCACGAAACGATCAGGCAGATGGAAGCATTGGATTGGCAAAATTTCAAGCACGGATGTGATTGGCGTTATTGCCTGGTGACGTGAAGCCAGAAGTGGCAGTCACTAATGCTGTTAGGATCCAAGAACAGAGTAACACTGCCAAGATGACCAAATAAATATTTTCGTGGCGACCATAAAGAAAAACATCGTCTATGAAGGAGTATTGATGGGAACATATGAAGAAATTGGCAACAAGAAGAAGATCGGCGCTAACGTTTGCCGATATCGCTAACTTCTTAAGTGTCCCTCTCAAAATTCTACAAATGAGTCCAAATACGTGCAAGGCATCAGCCGATGAGTGGAAAATCGGGATTATTTTATTCGGCCAATGGAATCATTAGAAGAACGAAGATGACCGATAAATTGTAATTACCAATCACAAAGACCGATCCAACTTATTGGGGTTACAGAAATCGGCGATTCTACCGAAGGGATGTTTAGCCTTAATGATGAAATCGTATCTGATTATTTGGGACATACTATTCAAGATTTTTATTAGCAACTCATGGAGTTATCAGTGTTGCGGAAGTTCAATGCAGCTTTTGATATGTGTTCAAAGGAGTTAAATTATGGTCGGCTGATTTATTGAACTTCATCTTCGGATAGTGATGACCAATAGTAATAGAAAAGGGGAGGCTAATATTCCATACTCATGGTCTCAACGTTTATGGTAATGATTTTCTGGCGACAAAGGAAAGAAGCCCTGACAAAAGATCGGTTGTTAATGGGCCTATCTCTGATATGCTAATTGGCTGGGTGGTTACTTCAAATCGGCTGGTTTCGAAATTAAAAAGGAGAGGCCACAAATCAACATCAGTGTGCAGATGTGGATCGGTGGTGCTAAATCAGCTCAAAGGAAAGGGTATTTTATTGGTGGAGTATAAATTCATCCACAAGAAGAATCGGTCATATGCTCTCCAAATTATGACTGCTTGAGAAACCGATGAATTGGTGATCAGAAGACTATGGAGCTCCAAAGTAGCTGATACTGCTGCCGATCGCGACATACTGGAGAAGTGAAGTTGACTTGATTTTCAAGCTGCCTAAATATTGTGATAAAGAAGCTTAAAGGGGATCATCGATTATGAAGGAGTAGTACCATAAGAGCCAAGGTTTTAAGTTCATTAAGAGGTCAAATAAAGTGCATCGGCCAGAGGATATTGAAACACTGGAAATTATAAATTTCGAAGCATGAAGTTTTCAAACTCCGAAACTGGGAGGCCTGTGTTGACACCGTTTTTTGACACGTGTCTAAGCCAACGTCAAAAAGGAAAGAGAAATATGTTTTGAATCAGACAAAGGGGAAGAAAAGCAAATAGAGTTCGCACTACGTGTGTATGTCTTAATCAGCCTATTCGGAGCGATGGTTATTTGGTTTAATATAGCTAGATAATTATGTAATCAGCGTTTATGGACTTTTAAAGGAAATAAGGCATTGGGTTGGACAAATAACATAGACCGATTGTTGTTTAAAGATTAATTGATTTAATTAACGAGAAAAGGATACAAAGAGTGCTTGAGAAAGAAAGTATTATAATATTCATTGCTTGACCAAGCTACGCAAGGAAGTATAGATCGAGTCTGAAAGAAAGTCCATCGGCTAAATCTGATTAAATAAATAACCGATTGAGTTAAGTCCGATTGAATAAATATACCGATGAAGACAGTCAGAATTGCCGATGAGCCGGGAGTCTGCTAGTTGGAAATTCAACTATGAAGAAGCAAAAATTTAAAAGAGCTTGCATGGACATAATGTGAGGAATCTTGGTTGACCAAATATGATTAGTATCATGGCCGGAATATTATATTATTACCTGAGGGATCGGCTTGTGCTAGTAAAACGGGTATTGATAATCTGAATCGGACATTGTTGATCGGATATGAGTGGCATGGTGGCCGGATTATTTTATTCGGTGATGGAGGCAAGTCAAATAAAACAAAGGAAGCTGCACGTACATGAAAAAGGGAATTATTAACATGGTGATCATCAGTGTCACTAGTGATCAAGCTTAAGAAACATGTGCACGGGTGGAAATTGTGCTGCATGTGGATTATGTACGAGATTTGGGGAGAAGTCAGTTAAGTCAATAGAGTCAACGGCATTGCAACATGGATCGGACAAGGAAATTTGTGTCAGCATGCAGGGAGTTTTTGATTCTATTAGAGGCACTTAATATTGGCTAATACATGATTGATGCATAATTGAAGGAAGGAATGGCCGATACGTGTGTAGGAAAGGAGATTAAAATAAAGAAAGAAAGGAAAGCAAAGAGGCTAATCGGACTTGCATAATCAGACTTGCATGTGCATATCCGATTTTAGGATGACCGATGTGCAGAAATTAGCAAAGTCCGATGGAAGATGGTTGGGAATAAAGAAAGAAGAGATATGGCAAATATGTGCATACAAATACTACTTGGAGTAAACAAGCAATGTTTCTAGCATGTAGGATGGAAACACGAATTAATCACGTACGTCTGCGCGGACAGTTCAGCGAGGAGCTTTATTCATGAGGACTCTACAGAAGGAAAAATAGAGTCTATGTATCTTAATATTAATTTGTTTAGATACTTTCTTTTTCAGCAAGTTGAGCATGCCGTAACCGGCTTAGGGTGTCCAGGGTATAAATATGTGCCTACAGACATTGTAAACGTTTTATCACAGCATCAATAAACAAATCTCTTTTTCAGTACTTCTACTTTTCCGTACCGGCGGCTTCGCCATCCTTTTTATTTTCTTCACGAGTTCTTTCAAGTTCGTCGGGCTGTATCGCCTCGATCTCCGGCTTGCTTGTAAGTTTCGCCTTTACCGAGTAATTTCTAGGCTTTAACCTCCGGGCGTATCGCTGAGGTTTCGTCTAGATTTATTCAACAGTTATCGATATCTGCTAGATCTACAAGTTTTATATCAATTCTTGTTGTTCTAGTTTTTATCACCAATTTATCCTGTTTAGATCTAGATTGTTGTCGGCTCATTATCAAGTGATATGTCCAGTATATCATCAGCGGTTATAGCCGACTAAATCTGTTTCTAAACATTATTCACAAAGTCTCGGCTAATCTGTTAGCCGTTTCTCGGCAGTCTCGGCAGTCAGCCGATTCGGCCAGGATTTTACGATTTCTTCTTCCTTGTCAATCAACACGTCTGATTGACTGGCACGCCCCGGATTTTAAGGCCACGCCTTCGTTCGTGTGTTAGCGCATCTGTCAAGTCCTGATTTTTGCGTCAACAATGGTATTTCTGCAATGTGCTTGCATAGCTAAAAAACATGAATTACATAGTGAAATATAACAACTATATCTAGGAATGACAATATACTACAAAATGAAACCTATAGATGCCACCAAACAACTGAAATCCCTAGGGACACATCATCGGGTCCCAAACCTGAATAATGCAGCCACGGTGAAATAAAACATGAATAAGCCCCCTGCAAAGAACAAATCAATCGAATCCATACGGAAGAATCAAACTAATCCCCAAACCGGAATGATACAATCACGGCAAAACACTGAAGCTAGAACGCAAATAACCTTTCGGTGGCCACAAATTGATCAAATGCCTAAAGACCAATCAAATCAAGAGCGAAAAAATGGAAGGGGCAACTGAATCGCCTCACCTGGGCATGGGGTATGCTAGTTTGGGCCTGCGCGCAGGGGGCGCCATGCGCTCGCGCTACAGGATAAAACTGGCGCCCCTGCCAGAAAGAAAAATTGAGAAATTTTGTCAAAATAATTTTGTTGACAAATTTTTGCTTGCTTGCGACAAAATTTTCGAGCGCCAGAAATTTTGTCAACAAACTTTTGAGAAGAGAGACACAAAGGAGTCAGCGACCAGGGTCCTAGGCTGTGCGTCGTGGGTCTCACCCGAAATCCAAAAAGTTTTGACCTAGAGAACTATGCCAGTTCATTTCTTTCTCTGTCCACGCAACCAAATCAAAAACCTTTTCCGCGAACTAAACGACCTGGTGGGAAAAACGAAACTCTATACTGTCAGACATTCAGAGATTCAAGTCAACTGAAACAGACACCGGTACTGGGACCCAAAATACAGTGACAAGCCCAAACATTCACGAACTAATGATGACGCGGCAGCGCCATGATGCCGACTGCCATGAGCCCGTGAGGTGCAAGGAGGACGCAGACTTCCGGTTGTCGCTGCAGGGAAGGAAAACGGGACTGAGGTCGCTGACGCGAACACGACGATGTAGCGGTAGGCGGCGGCGGCGCTGTTGCTCATGGTACTCGGCGCCGTCCGCGTCCTGCCGTCCTGCACGCGCACCATGCTCGTCATGCCCGGAGCGAAGGTGTACGTTGAGGACCTGGACCGCCTGGCTCCCGGGGATTTAGTGGAAGAGGCCGTTCGCGGTGGAGCGGGCGTGGACGATGATGACCCGGGCTCCGCACCCAAGCCAGGCACGCACTGGTGAACCTCACGACTATGTGAACGGCGGTGTGGCCGGCCTGGGTTCGGGCAGCCGGGGTCAAGGTGGGGCGCCGCGGGGTTGAAAAAAGCACCGACACGTGGCACACCATGTAGCGGGTGGGTCCGAGTCCGAGACCACATCGGCTTTTGTCCGGGCTCCACGGAGGCGAAGGCCCGTCGCCGCGCGCGTGAGGACGGCGGCGACGTCGAAGCCTGGCCTTCCGGCGCAGCCTGAGTCCTGACCACGTCGAGGATCTCCGCGACGACACGGCGGCGACGTCGTGGCCCTCGCGGGCCATCGTCCAGTACAGTTCGCCGGCCCATTCCTCGACTTCGCAGGCTTTTTCGGATCGTTGCTCATGTTGCCAGCTTCAGACTCGAGACTGACACTGACTCGGCATCTTCGGTTGATGATCTTCAGAGATCACTTGACTTAATGCAGATCGCTTCATACCTTTATGGTTGCAGAGACATGCCCAGCTTCAAGTTTCAGCAACATTTCATTTCGAGTTGTTCTGTTCTCCTGCTCTAATTTTTTTTTCCCACTCTGAAAGTGTGATTTGTGCTGAACTTCAGCTCAGACAGAGTCGAGCGTTCTACGCATCTCTTTCAGAGGTTGTTTCTTTGCTTGTGGCGAGGTTACCTAGAGAGTAGAGACCATGGCATGCTCTTGCATCTTGACACCTATGTGGGCTGCTTATCTGATGCTTCAAAGGATCAACTCCAAAGGGACCGGATTCCATAACTACAGATGGTTCCATCATGTTCAGCACACTCTCGAATCTGAATTTGTATATGTGAAGCCAATGAGGAAAAGTATGAAAATTGAGTTTATGCCCAGCCCATCCAACAAATTAATCCCGTAATAAAATGAGTTTGGATAGCCAGTTCAGATTAACAGACACAAAAACCCATGATAAAAATAAGTTTGGTTTCCCTTCAGGATATGGCAACATCACATTTCGTATAGACATATACCATGCAAATTACCAGATCCATCTATTTGGAAAAAGTCGAGTCATATAGCATGGCATATATGCACTAAAGCATTTCAGCACAAAGATGTAGTGGTTTTCTCATTTCTGCATTCAGAGTTCATGAAATCCCATAGTCAAGCAGTATAATGCATTATAACAAAATACTAAAGTTTAGTAATAATACAAACTAAGATGAATCTATAATCTACACTGCTGTGAGCCTGTGATCTAGTATAATGGCATTCACAAAGAAAGCGCTAGTAATTTTCACCTTGCATTCAGTCATATCAGACAGAGCAATTCAGCCATTCTGTCAGCCATTTACACAAACAATGGGCATTCAGTCATCACAAAATAGGTTTGACACTTTGGTAGTGCAAGTTCTCCAGGACACAATGTAATCAATCTAAATGTTGCATTCTCGATCTCAACAGGTCAAATAGCTCGGCACTTCAACTAACACGAACAACTAAATCGAAGACAGAGAAGAGAGAGTCCTTCTGAATACTTGCCGTTGTCGCCGATCAGTTGCGCGGCGCGAATGTGGAGAGAAAGTAGACGGAAACAGTGACCGAGGTGGCGATGTAGAGAACCAGAAGGGCGGTCCTCAGCCAGACCGCGCACCGGCGGCCGCGGTGCAGCTGCTGCTCCTCCTCCTGGGCGGCGAGGTGGGCGCTGTCGCCGTGGATCCCCTGCGGCCTCGCGAGGCTGGCGAGGAGCGCGCCAGCCGCAGTCAGCAGGCGCACCATCGCCGTCGTGCCTGGAGCGAACCCGTCGATCAGCTGCGCAGCCTGGCTCGCGGTGGCGGTGGCGTGGAGCAGCATGACCCGGGCTCCCCGACGGATCCAGGCCGCGGCGGCGGCGTCGAGGGCCTCGCCTGGAACGACCCCGCCCGGCTGCGCGGCGTACGCGACGAGAGCCGCAGCCCCCGCCAGCACGAGAGCCGCCTCCCTGGTGCCCGGAGCGGGGCTCTCCGCGTAGTCGACGATGGCGCGGAACGCGGCGACGCCGGCGACGAACACGACGACCCGCGCTCCGTGCACCCACCCTCCCGCGAGTGGGTCGGCGTGGGCGGCGGCGGCATTGAGGTCCGCGGGGGCGTCTTCGGCGACGTTGATGACCGCGGCGGCGTCGGCGTCGGCGTCGTCGTTCTCGGGGGCATTGAGGACCGCGGCGGCGTCGATGACCGCGGCGGCGGCGAAGGCGGCATTGAGGGCCGCGTGGTGGGCCGCGAGAGCTGCAGCATCCCCTCCGTCCCCGCCGTCGGAGAGGAGGAGCTCGTAGCGGTTGCTGGGGCCGCCGGCGTCGAGGAGGAGCGTGACGAGGACCTCTCCGTCCTCGCCGTACACCGGCAGAGCACCGCAAGGAGCGATGACGAAGTCCGCCGTCTTCGGCGGCGGCGGCGCGGAGCCCTTCTCCCCCCTCCCCCCTCTCTGTCTCTCTCTTCACCTCTCTCTCTCTCTCTCTCCCCCTCCCTCTGGTTTCAAGCTGCTGCTTCTCCTCTCTCTACGCTGTCAATTCGTCACCCATATATACCAGCTGGCGCAAGCCAGGCTGTCGTCAGCGGCGCACACCGCCGTGCGCTGCACGGAACACTCGCAACCGTCTCCAAGCTCTGCCCCGTAATGGTGTGAACAAGGCCGCCTCGCCCCGCCCCGCGGTCCGCATTCCCTTCCGCGAAATCGACGACGAGAACGCATCCGTCAGATCCGCGCCGTCCCCCTCATTCTCCCCGTCCGAATCGCGTGGGAAACGGTGGTCCGTACCACGTGCGCGGCCCAAATCCGGCGAGGGGAGCCGCCGTGAGTAGCCTCTGCGCCGGCGCCTCCCCTGTCCAATGGCGACCAAAGGGCCGGGCGCTCCCCAGCCACCCATCTTCAAACGGACCGCGCAGATATGACGCTGACTCGAGTCAACCTGTCGGACCCACGTTGTCAGCACTGCTGCACGAGAAGATGATCGTGAAGATGAATCTGCAAGTGGGCCGCCTCGTTAGCCCAGCAAGCTCAAGAAGCACAACCCCGAGTTCTCAGGCCATTTCTCCTCCCTTCAACCTTGTTTTTTTTTAAAGATCTTCAACATTGTTCTCACTCCTGCCCCAAAAGAAATTCCTTAGTTTTCAAAAAATAAAAAAAGCAATTCCTCTTTTCTATCCAGGTTTTTATTTGCGCGATACTTTTCTATCCACGTTACCTTGTTACCTTTTGCTAACCCTGAAGCTCCTGCGTTTTGCAGATTATATTCGGTTTTCACAATAATTATCTTTGGGTCTCATCCAATTATACTCCAATCTAATGTGAAAATTCTGCAAAAACAGAAATCCTTAAAAAAATGCATTTGCAATAACGACACGAGTATGATCAATGGTTTCGATATTAAATTCATGCCAACATTGAAGATAAATAGAGGTAAAATTATGTCAATAATGAGAGCCAACAATCTTTTCAATGCTTAAACCTTGCTCGTGCTCAAGTAGATCATAAATAGAAACCAATATTGCTCTTTGGCACTTAATCATACATAGCAAGACATGGTGCTCCCATTGGATGTTGAAATAATATTCCAGTTGTAGCCAACATATCATTATGGAAGATAGACATTTCTTAATGATGAACAAGCCACAAAGAATTAAAAGTACTGCTCCCAAATTTAAATAAATTTAAAATTTTTCTTTCAGTGGAGCACAATTTTTAGAAGGAGCTGGATCAACATTAACAACAATATTCTTGCAATTGCACAAATGAAATTCTCAGCGCATCAAGTCTGTTAAAGCCTATACTAGAACATTATGAACCTATTCTATTCATATAAAGAAATGGAGTGCTTATCTGGAGCTTGATCGGTAGAAATAGTCCTAGCAAAGTATTATATTCAGAATTTTATCAAACTAGAAAACTTCTATTGGATTTAGTGAGACTTGTAAAAAAAGTCATGGAGAAATAAAGTTGGAATTAAGAGGGAGAATAATGGAACTCACATATTTAGATAGTGACATGTGCAAAGGCAAATGAAGGTCCAGAGACACAAATAAAGTTCTCATTATCGGATTGAATATGGTTGGAACACATGAGTACGATATTAACAATAGGTCCTAGGTAATCATGAAGTTTAAGAGCTGAGGAAATTTATTCTCTCTTTTTTTCTTTTGCTTCAGTCTTTGTTTCTTTTCTTTTTTTTCATTTTTTCTTCTCCTGCATTTTTCCTTTTTCTTTTGCTTGCTCCTCATGCCTTGAGAAGCGAATGAAGACAAGTTGCTCGTGTAAGTAAATATATATCGAATGGCTTTATGGAATTGTTAAAATGCATAGAAGCCACCGATTGGTCTTCAAAAAGATTTAAATCATACTCATGATTGGCTTGCAGCCAAGTCGGGTAATCACAAATAGAAGTTTGGGTTTTGGTTGGATGAGGAACGAGGTTTGTAAAAATTCTAATGTAATCACAAATGGAATTGTTAAAATGCATGGACATAAAATGCTAGCAAACAAAAGTTATGCAAAGAAAATGACTAGCTTCTAAATCTCATACCACATAATTAAATCCTAATTCAATTCATCTGAAATATAAAATTGCAATCTAAAATTTTATCTTGTAGGCATAAATATGGCTTTGGATAGGATATAGCTCTTGCAAGAATAATAACTGAAGTGAACAACACAAAGAATTTATGTCATAAAAACAAAATAAGCCTTCAGTAAATCTAAATATACGAGAGCAGTAAATAAAGATCATGTGGATCTTAATAAAAGTTATTTAACTTCCACATGAGTTAGCTATAATTTACTTTAATTTTAAATCAAAATAAGGGAGCATTCGTTGAGCTATGCATAAGTAAATAAAAAAGTCAACAATGTTGCAACATCCATCGTAATAACATTATCAACATTAATCATACGAAATTGAGCTCACTGTGATCATAATTTTATTCGGCACACAATAAACAAAATAGAAATTGCTACAAAGACAAAAACTTGCGCATATGAAAAATGGGGACGGGAGAAAGAGATGCAAACAAAGAGTGTGAATTTTTATTATGTTCATTTATTCATCTTATCCTCGATCTTTTCATCAATGGTCATTTTGTTCATTGCATGGCTATTGTTTTTCCTCATCATGTCCCTGCGTTAGTTTGAAGAGTAGTTTAGCGCTGATCCTCGACATGAGATAATCTTCCACATTGGATATTCTTGACCTGCTCTTGATGACAAAGTAAGTTGTTACAAACAATAAATGATAGTCTTATAATTTTTTGAATAAGGCGAATGGTCAAATGTGATGACCAAATATCAACAGTGATGATCATTATTATATTTTGCTTGTTCAATTCTGCAACGCATGGAAATGTTTTTGATAGACAGATATATATCTGTTGCCTGCTTGCAAAGTTGCAAGGCATTTTGCACTATTTCTAGCAACGCATCTATATGGGTTGCAAAAGGGGTGTTCCTTTTTTGTATTGCTGTCAACCAATTAAAAAGATATTTTTCAGGCAACTGTGCTACATAGCACTCTGTTATTTCCCCATCCGATTTTTTTACCATCACACAGTCGACTAGGGCACTGACAATTGAGCCCGTCTTTATTAATATAATTAGTAAATAACTCGAAAACTACATACTTCACTTGCAACAGATCATTACAACTCCATTGAAACCATGTGGCCCAAGCCCTTTGATTAATTATTGAAACTAGCCATGAGACAACGGCGCGCGGTGAACAGCAGAGTATCGAGGCACCAGAATCTGGTTGAACTCATCTCACACTTTAGCACCAATCCCAGAGAATGCCTCAAAAAGCCGCGGGACGATGCTGGCGAGCGCTAGCTTGAACCCCATGGAGCAGGACCGATCCTTGCTCGCCTCCGTGGACAAGGCCTCACCGTCGAGGGTGCCGACAGGACAACCTTCCTGCAAGTATGCCTTGCATGCCTTGAGGACATGCCGCCCTCGGCGGCAGAAGTGATTCCTAACAAACTCCTCAAAGCCTGCCGGCGGTCGGCGGATGAGGTGAAGCATGGTATGGAGGTTGACAAGGTAGGTGTTCTCGCAGTAAGGCATCTGATTGCGGCGGCCCTCCGGCGTGCCGATCTGCGCAATGTAGCCTGCCTGGTTGTAGTAGGGCTGGGCTACAAGCACAAGTCCTTGGATGGAGATGACGACCTGAAGGAGGCTCGAGGATTCGGGCGACCACAGTTCAGTGTCCTTGCCGCCGAAGGTGTTGAGGAGGCTCAAACACACAGTCCCGGATGGATAGAGATTGGGATTCACACGAAGGCCGAATGAGTGGTAGTTGACCAGTGGCGGCGTGGTCGGGTACGACGGCGGCAGCTGCAAGTCGAAGAAGAAAAGCCCGTCGTGGTACGGTGTCCCGCTTGCGCCCACCATCACTGCTCGGAGGAGGTCC
Source organism: Urochloa ruziziensis (assembly GCA_015476505.1). Lineage (NCBI taxonomy): Eukaryota > Viridiplantae > Streptophyta > Magnoliopsida > Poales > Poaceae > Urochloa > Urochloa ruziziensis. Next base: position 56,730,796 of record CM027121.1, on the reverse strand, counting down.
ATGCGATTCTCGTACGCCCGCACGTAGATGGTGTCTGCATGCGTATGCAATTGTTATTCTTTTCGAGATTAATGTAAAAAGATCCCAGTACTGTAGCAGCCAAACAAAGTCAAAGAGAGCTCACGAAATAATGCATGCAAAGGGTTAAATTTTCTTATATTTTACCTGGCAGGCTAGTGTCAAGAATTTTCCATTCCTCTTGTACTCTCTTGAGCCACTTCCTTTCACCACCACATTCCTGTTTATTGGTCAACGTGAAATGTCAAGCACTACTTTTTTTGCACATTAACTCAGAAAACGAATAACTCACGACATGTAAATTTAATATTATGTGAAAAAACTAGCGAAAAAAAGGACGTCGGTTAAGCTCTCATTTAATAACATTCATCACTAGATAGAAAAGAACCTCAATTATAAGATAAAATGATATAACAAATAACACTCACTTCTAAATAAAATTGATATTATATATGAGAATAATCTAGGCAAGGAGGAAGGCCGCTAAACTCTCATTTAACTACTAGTTTATTAGTATATTTGTCAAGAAAACACCTTCTATAAGCTATATGTTCATATAATGGTCAAAGGATCGCTGTTCTTCCTTAGAAATAAAGTAGAAAACAAAGTCTGTTGATTTGCCCAACACACATAAAATCATTATTTTCTTACTCTGATATCAACTACTACATCCGTTCCAAATTATAGTTCGTTGACTGCTCGTCTTATTTGTGTAAATATAGTCAAATTTAAGTCATTCTTCAAGAACTTTTACTAATCAAATAAATCAAAACAAAAAATGTGTTATTTTACATAATTTTTTGAATAAGATAGGTGGCCAAATTAACTTTGGGTCAAAAAAGTCAAACGAACTATAATTTTGAACGGAGGTAGTACTATGGTGTTAGATGGTTTACCAAATTGATCGCTAGATGTTTTTCTTTTGACTTTAGTTCGAGTGATGTCTCTCTTTTTAACCCCTCATACGAGGAGACAATATGGTAGGTAAGTATACAAAATCTCTTACTCACCTGCTCCTTGTTGTCGAGGTAGTGGTGATCATGAGGGCTTTGCACAACGTCAAAATGCTTGAAGTTAAACACATTGTCACCAGTATCATGGCTTGCCAATGCCTGTGCTGCAGCAGCTTCCTCCGCAGGGCAATCACCATCATCACTGATCGTAGGCGAGCAGGCTTGGACGTTCTCAGTCATAACAGCTGGTTCCGCTATGGAAGCCGATGCCGTCGACCTGCTCAGCATATACATCTTGCCCGGGGCAAGCAGCATTCCACTGAGTGTCCGGATCACTGCCTTGATGATATTGCCAACCTTTCCTATTATTGCCGTCCCTCGTCCAATTAGAGCATCTTGGGCATCACTCCCGCCGTCAATAGTGTCCTCTTCATTAGGCCTTGTCATCAGAGGCATCGTGGTCGCCTTCATCGTGCACCCAATCGCCCATTTCTTGGTGTATCTCGTACAGACTTCGTTGCTTGACGAAAGCTACCTCATGAAGCAACACCTGCATGGATGTGATTAGAAGGCAAAACATATATAACATGGCTAGCTGCAGAACATGCAATATGCACCACATTTTCTGTCTTTTATCTGTTTCATTCAGTAACTTTTTAAAAAAAAATCAGCCTTTTTTCCTTATAATAATTTTTTCACAAGATCCTGATTTTACCTTTGACGTGGTGCCGTCCCCCCACTTGACATCTATATATTGTGCATCACAAAGATCAACAATATGCCCCACCCAGGAAAGGTCGTTATCGTTAGTGGCCCTGTTGCTCTTCTGCACCAACGCCGCCGTCTCTTCTTTGACGGCTGGGTGCAGGCGAACAACCATATCTCCATAGAAGAACTTGTGGTCGGAACTCCGGGCCAGATCGTAAGTGCTCATCACGGTGTCGACCACCTCCTCCTCAGGTGTCGTCGCCGACGTGTTCCACGACACACACACCGTCTGATCCTTGTAGCTGTGGCTTTTGACCACACCAACACGTGCATCAGTTGCAATATTACTGTCGTCGCCGGCATCGACCGGCGGTGAGAGCGTCCTGCCGACGACGCGCTGCCCCGGGAAGAAGTCCTTGCTCGCTCCGCACCAGAGTGCGGACAATCGACGCTGACGGCACGCCGCGCTGCCGCTCCCGTCCTGCCACAGCACGTCGACCGTCGTGCGAGTGTTGGCGACGACCATCGGCCACTTCTTCACCCCAAACCCCGCTCGGCGCCGCCTCTGCTTCATCCCATTCCGGGGCAGCTTCTTCTTCTTCTTCTTATTATTATTAGGGTCGCGGTCGTGGCGGACTATGACGCGCGGATACTTGCGAACGCCCTCGTATCAGATACTGATACTCGTCTGATACTGCCAGGACACTAATACTCATCCGATTCTTGTCGGACAAGTATCAGACATTTTAATTAATTTTAAATAAATAAAATAATTCTGATAATTTGTCGACACTTCTTCGATGCTTTCGCGACACTAAAAAACCCTAACCCTTCATTCTGCCCATAAAAACATCCACTATCCACGTACAACCCTCTCTCCACGCATCCCTACGTTGTTTCTCATGTAGCTGCCAGTTGCACCCGCCGTCGCCATCGCTCGCCGCCGCCCAGTCTGCCCCTCTCCGATCCTCCTCCCTCCAAGGCCCCCACGCTGCCCTGCCCAACCCCGGTGGCAGGCCGGCAGCAGGTACCATCCCTCATCCTCCGATCGTTCCCCGTCTGCTCCAATCTAATCTACGGCGAGTGGAATTGGTGCCTCAGATGCATCTTCGTCTAGCACTGTTGCTGCTGGTGCAGTTCCTACGGCAGGAAACAATTCCTCCAGGGCAAGCCAAATCTTGGCTGATTTGGTGATTCATGTTCTGTTACTTGCAGCTTGCTCCCTTGTTCACAATTCACATCACAGTCGAAGAAGAATAACAGTAGATATGATAATAAGATCAGGTACTCCAACAACCTTTTAAGTGTGCTTTTGAATATGTAGTATGGATTTTTATTTTTATTATACATATTTTATATAAAACAGTATATATATATATATGTATTCACGTATCCCCGTATCCATGTTTTTGGAAAAATGGCGTATCGGCGTATCGAAGTATCGCGTATCCGTATCCGTATCCGAATATCTGTGCAACGTAGGTGGCGGAAGAAGCAGAGTCTGCTCACAGACCAGAACCACATGAGGTCGCTGCCGCCGGCGCAGAAGAAGGTTAAGCTGCGAGGGTTGGGCTGGTACGCCGGCGGAGGAGCCGACACGTCGGCGTTCAGCGACGCAACCCAGTAGACGAGCACGCCGCCCGTCTCCACCTTGGCCACCGTGCCCCTATGACGCGCGGATACTTGCGAACGCCCTCGTATCAGATACTGATACTCGTCTGATACTGCCAGGACACTAATACTCATCCGATTCTTGTCGGACAAGTATCAGACATTTTAATTAATTTTAAATAAATAAAATAATTCTGATAATTTGTCGATACTTCTTCGATGCTTTCGCGACACTAAAAAACCCTAACCCTTCATTCTGCCCATAAAAACATCCACTATCCACGTACAACCCTCTCTCCACGCATCCCTACGTTGTTTCTCATGTAGCTGCCAGTTGCACCCGCCGTCGCCATCGCTCGCCGCCGCCCAGTCTGCCCCTCTCCGATCCTCCTCCCTCCAAGGCCCCCACGCTGCCCTGCCCAACCCCGGTGGCAGGCCGGCAGCAGGTACCATCCCTCATCCTCCGATCGTTCCCCGTCTGCTCCAATCTAATCTACGGCGAGTGGAATTGGTGCCTCAGATGCATCTTCGTCTAGCACTGTTGCTGCTGGTGCAGTTCCTACGGCAGGAAACAATTCCTCCAGGGCAAGCCAAATCTTGGCTGATTTGGTGATTCATGTTCTGTTACTTGCAGCTTGCTCCCTTGTTCACAATTCACATCACAGTCGAAGAAGAATAACAGTAGATATGATAATAAGATCAGGTACTCCAACAACCTTTTAAGTGTGCTTTTGAATATGTAGTATGGATTTTTATTTTTATTATACATATTTTTATATAAAACAGTATATATATATATATATGTATTCACGTATCCCCGTATCCATGTTTTTGGAAAAATGGCGTATCGGCGTATCGAAGTATCGCGTATCCGTATCCGTATCCGAATATCTGTGCAACGTAGCCGTGCCCTCGGTTCGGCTGGGCTTCCAGTGGCCCCTGAGCCACCGTGACGCATTGAAGACGGAGGCGTCGCCGGCGACACGATCCCCCGGGTAGAAAGCGTTCTTCTTGTCGTGGCTGCCCCTCACCATCCCTCTCACGACTCGGAGCTTGTCCCCGGCGCCGTTGGTGACCCTGCACGCGGAGCCGTCGTCGAAGAGCACGTCGACGTCGACCGACACCTCGACCACACGGCCCAGCCACGTCCCGGACACCACGTAGTCGCCGAGGCTTAGCTCGTTGACCGGCCGCACCTCCGCCGTCGACACGCCGGTAGCGACCACCCTGGGCTCGCCGCCTTCAACGTCAAGCTTGACCAGGTCGAGCGCCGTGGCGACGCCCGTGATGACCCCGATCTGGCCGCCGGGATCCGACGCCGGCGCGACGGTCGTGCCGGGGAACAGGAAGCTCCGGTCCGCGACGGTGACGTCGCGGGCCGCCTTCGCCGCCTCCGTGCCGTCCGCGAGCAGCATGCTAATAAGCCTCTCGCCGCCGGCCGTGGGGGGCGCCCTCACGGCGAGCCCCCGGTCGTGACGACGTGCGCCGTCGCCGGCCGTCGTTTGGAACATCACGAGGTCGTAGGGGGAGATTGTCTGCCCCGTTGCGTCCTGCGGCTGCGGCGTCATCTCGCCTTCTATTACTATACTATACTAGGATCAATATAATCAAGAGAGGTGTAGTGTTTAGGTCCCTAGCCCTGCTCTATCTCGATCTCCCTTAGCTTCGAGATCGAGATCTACGCTGACTGATTAGCGTCGTAGAGACGGCCGGTGGTATTATTGTGCTTGTTTTATGGAGTATATATATACACTATCCGTTCCCGTTCCCGTTGGGAATCGATCGGTAGTTCGAGACCGGCTACGAATCGCAAGCACCGAGTACGTAGTCGGCGTACGACACGCGACGCAGGCCGGATGGTTTGACGAAGCTGAAGCGTTACCATAACGGTTTGACGAAGGATGGTTGTCAACCGCACAAAGACAATTTTCGGACCACTGTCCTATTGCACCCTGTTATTTCTACATCCTGATTATTTTACCATCACGATTAACTAGGATAGTGAAAAAGTTAAATAGATGGTTGTCAACCGATTACAAAGACAATTCTCAGACGACGACTGTCCTATACGTACTATAGCACCATGTATTTCTAAATCCTGATGTTTTTACCATCACGGTCAACTAGGATACTGACAAAACTAAGGGTGTCTTTAATCTAACCATTAAAGAATTTGAAGACTATATATATTCACTTGCCACAAATCATCACAACTCCGTTACAACCATGCGCCCCAGGCCTCCAGGCCATTTTTATTAGTTCTTGAAACTAGCCACGACATAATGGCAGTGCTCAGCCGGCGCCAATCCCAGAGAATGCCTCGACAAGCCGCGGCACCACCTTGGCTAGCGCTAGCCTGAACCCCATATCATGGAGAACGACTGTTCTCTGCTCGCCTCCGTGGCTAAGGCCTTGCCATCGAGCGTGCCGATAGGGCAACCTTCCTGCAAGTAGGCACGGATGACATGCCGCCCTCGACGGCGGAAATGTTCCCTAATGAACACCTCAAAGCCCGTCGGCGGTCGGCGGATGAGGTGGATCATGGTACGAAGGTTTACGAGGTACGTGTTCTCGCAGTAGGGCATCTCATTGCGGCGGCCTCTAGCATGCCGACCTGCGCCTAGCCTGTCTCATTGTAGTAGGGCTGGGCTGTGAGTACGAGTCCCTGGATAGAGATGACGATATGGAGCACACTCGACACTTCTGGTGACCACAGCTCGACGCCCTTTCCACCGAAGGTGTTAAGGAGGCTCAGGCACACGGTCCCGGATGCATAGAGGTTGGGGTTCGCGCAGAGGCCAAATGAGTGGTACTTGACCAGTGGCGGTGTGGCCGGGTACGACTGGGGCAACTGCAGGTCGAAGAAGCTAGAAGAGCCCGTCATGGTATAGTATCCTGGTTGCGCCCACAATCACTGCTCGAAGCAGGTCCATGCAATCCTCGAACTCCCGAACATAGATGGTGTCTGCATGCAAGTGCAACATGTAAGAGATTAATGTCAAAAGGCCCACTGAACCACTGCAATACTTCCTCCATTCTTATTTGGTAGACCTATTTCCAAAATAGAAAGTTTCTGTTTTAATAGTCCTATTTAAGTTATATTATGGGTCTAAATTAATGGGATGATTGTTCGGTTCTCATGCAGATTAACTCCACTAGAAAAAAAGATTGGCGCATGTATATGGACGTTGATAAGAGGAATACATAGATAGTGATGTATTAATTGGATGATAAAAACATCTCGTTGGTTATTGTGCTCAGGTGTGATAGGTCTATCAAAACCAAATTGAGGGAGTATTATTTATTCTACTGTGATGACCTGAGTGCCACGACATGTGAAGGAGTCACTTCACAATATCATACTACCTCCGTTCCAAGTTATAGGTCGTTTTGGCTTTTCTAGATTCATAGATTTTGCTATGAATCCAGACATAACATTTATCTAGGCTAATAACAAAGCTGATGAAATATTTCACACGGGCTAGTTAATTTCATATTGATATGTCTTTTATGAATTTATTTTTTTGTTGAAATGGCTACTAATTTTAGCTTGGGCTTGCTAAGATATAGAAATGAAGAAATAAATGCCATACAAACAATAGATTTGCAATAATGAACAATGGGTCTGCGCCTCATGAAGCTATCGAAATATATTGTCAATACTATACATCTGTTTTAGTGACACTCACTAAAACACTCTTAGAAAAAAATTTAAAAAATCATGTATCAAACAATTTGTATATGTTATTGACCGGCGTATGTATAAATTAAATGCATGGTCCTAGATGCCACTGAATGAACCGGATAATTGTATTTCTATGACCTGCACTTTCAAGTATCGACTAATTGTATTTATTTTGCTATGCTAGCTTATAGGTAGCATTAAATGGTCAATGTTATTCAGAACTAAAGAAGATTGATACATAATACACATACCCATGCTCAGTATGCTTGAATATGTATAATATGCATTCATTTGCACAAACCACGTTAACAACTCCTCAAACAGCCATGCATGCATAGCCGTGTCGGAGGTCTTCACGCTCACCTTTGGTACCATTTTTTTTCACCTTTGGCACTATGCTCAGGACCCACCAAACATGGTCGCCCTACCATCATCCTTAGCTGAACAATGCAATATGCCAAACACCATCTTGCAGCATATGACAGTGTTATTAATAACTGAATTCCACATTGATAGGTTCCAAGTTGCCTTTTCAACATTCAACGCGACATTTAGAGCAATTCTTTTTTGAATAAAGCAATTCGGGACTTGCGCTTTTGTTTATTGAGTGACACGGGAGTGGCCGGGCAGTAGGACCGGAAGCGCCTAAAGGAGGGAAAGAAGGTCAGTGTACATAATGACGCTTGGCGGAGAACCAGGATGGCATCTTCTGCACCTCATACGAGCTTCCTTTGACACGGTCGCTGCCAACCTCGCCGAATCCAGGTACAAATTCCTGGTGCCAAAGTGCCAACTGCCAAGAGGGGGAGGAGGGGTCGGGAGGAAGACAAAAGGGACGACAGAGAATTCAAGTGGGTCTCGAGTGTCGTCCTTAGCTCAACAATGCAATATTTCCCAGTCAAAGCACACTATCGGGAAAAAAATAAAAGGATGACCACCGTGAGCTAGCTAAATTTGCGACGTGCACGGAAAAAAGGCCCATCCACTGGAAGTTCACAGGAAATCAAAAGAAATATGATGGCGGGTTACATAGTTTTATGATGGTACAATGAAAGATTATATGTGGGCCCCTTTGGAAACCCGAATTCCCCTTGGGATCCCACCCTTTTTCCTAGATCCCGTTACGTCCCGTGGTGCTGCTCCTCCTCGGCCGCCCAACTTCATCTCCGTCCCGGCCGCTCTGCTCCATCTCCCGCCGCCCCTCCACCCCGTCCCGGCGTCGCCACCCTTCCATCTTTCCGTCTAGGCGCCGTCACCTCGATCTGTAACGGCACCTCCTCTTCATCCACGACGACGGGACGTTCTTCCTTGATACCGCTCTTGTGAGTTCTTGGGTGTTCTTGCGGTGTAGAGGGCCTTTTTGATCGAGTGCGTCATGGTCCGATGATATAATTTTGCTTGCTCAAGCTAGGTGTTGTCTGTGGATTGTTGAAGCTTTCCGATGCAAGTTTTAGTCAGTATTGTGTGTCTGTGTGCTTCTCCCAAAGCAGCCACCAACATTGCCAATGGTCGTGTCACATCCATCGTTGCTTTTTTATTTTTTCAGGTCGCACATCCAACTGGATGGCCTTCTTCTTCTTTCTTACATACTGCTACTTGCAATTTTGCACATTATTTAAGTGTAGATTTTCAGAGTGCTAGTGAGCATTTAATAATTTAATTGGTTTACATGGTTCCAGACTTCCAGTAGCAGCATCAACATACATGAGTGACGATTGTTTTCCTCAATTTGTGCTAGCATTGTTTGAAACAGAATTTAGTAACTTTATTTACCTTTCCCTCAATTTACTATGTGCTGTGATTTTCTGAAGGTGTTAGAGTGATTCTTGGGGCTGCTAGTCACGGTGAGATTGCTGAGGCTAAGGGAGGGACTACTGTGAATTTGTATGAAATTTGTGATTTCATCATGTGAGTCTGTTTGAAATCCATGTTCTTCTTGATTCCAGCAGTATGCAATTTGGTCCTTTTTTTTTCTTGCATGTCAATTTGTTTTTTTGCATACTTTGCTAGCTGTTTTTTTTTTTTTGAGCATAACAGTGGGGAAGGTCCCCACTGACTCTTTTTATAATAAATGAAAGAAGAGCAAAATATGTACAAGTACATGGTCGAAGACCCAAAAAGAGACCCTAACTAGCTGCAAAAGAAAGGCTACCTATTACATATCCAAGAATCAAGAACAATCTTTAGGGAAGGCTTGGCTCTAATAGACGCCTTAGAAATTTCCTCCCTAAAAAGAGCTTTCCATCTATCCAGAGATGAACTAGCATTATCAAAAAAGATGGAATTCCGATGACACCAAATACACCAGCATGCTGTAATCATGATCTCCCTGAAGCATTTTAGACCAAAGTCCTGCCTAGCTTGAAGCACCATTTCAAGGGGATCAAGATTTAAATTCCACACAATGCCAAGATCAAACCAACAGTCCTTACTGAAAGGACACATGAAGAAGAGGTGCATCAAACTTTCCTCAGTAGATTGATCACACTGACCACAACAGTAGCTCTGGAGTACCATGTTTTTCCTTCTCAACATGTTCCTGGTGTTCAGCCGATCCCTAAGCAGCAACCAGAAAAAGAATTTGAGCCGTGGTCTGCAGCTGGTTTTCCACAACCATTTGAAAAGGGGAGAAGCTGGTCTTGAACCAATAAGTGCTTTGTAAGCAAGTTTACAAGAGAAAGAACCAGAACTCCAAGTACATATCCAAGCATCATGAACATCAGGATTTAAGTTCAAGTTAAGCAACAGCGTGTTAAGCTCCCCCAACTGTTCCAGAGCAAGTTGCGACATGGGAGTGTAGAAAATGCCACTGACATCTAAGGCAAGGTACCTCTGCAAAGAAATGTTTTGCTTCTTAGCAAAAGAAAACAATTGAGGAAACCTATTCTTCAGACATCCCAAACTCCAGTCATCACTCCAAAATGACACTGTATTCCCCATATTAGCAGTGCACTTCGTAAAACCCTTGTAGATGTTGAAAAGAGAAAGAATGTCTCGCCACCAAAAGGAGCCAATCTGAGAGCGAGCATGAGGAACAAGGGGCCTGAAGTAGCAAGTATTCCAAGTTAACTTCACCCATGGAAGATCAATATTATTATAGAATTTGTCCAGATGTTTAAGGAGTAGAGCCTTGTTGTGAGATTTTAAATCTAAAATGCCCAAGCCACCCTCATTCTTTGGCCTGCAAGCTTCTGACCAAGCCACTAGACACCCACCCCTTCTGTTAACATCACCTCTGTCCCAAAGGCAGTGTTTTCTATAAGAATCAATTTGTTCAATAACCCAAACAGGAAACTTGAACAAGCCCATGAAAAAGGTAGGTGTAGTGCTGAGCAGTGAGTCTACCATGATTAACCTTCCTGAGTATGATAACAAAGGATTGATGCCCATCATTCTCTTTTCAATCTTGTTCAACAAGGGCATGTATTCATTAAAACCAGGCCTTGTGGTGCCAAGTGGTAACCCCAAATAAGTAAAAGGGCTTGACCCCACCACACAGCCAATTGTTCTGGCCAGATGTAGAGCCTTTTCACTAGAAATATTGATTGGTACCAAAAAGGATTTTGCAAAGTTAACCTTTAATCCTGTGGAATCAGCAAAGCTTCTTAGCAAACCCTTTAGACAAAAGAGTTGCCAAGCATCAGCTGGCATTACCAGGAGAGTATCATCAGCATATTGCACAATTGGATAATCATCCACAAAATTTTCTCCTAAAGGGTGTTTAAGAAGACCTTGGGAGGCAGCTTTATTAATAATAGATTGAAGAAGATCAGCTGCAAGCACAAACAAAGTGGGGAAAGGGGGTCCCCTTGCCTAACCCCTCTTTTGCAGTGGAAAGATTTTCCTGGAATACCATTAAGCAGCACAGATGATGTCCCAGTGCAAAGGATGGCTTTGATCCATGAGACCCATTTAACAGAAAAACCTTTGGCTCTGAGGATCCTTAAAATAACTTCATGCTCAACTTTATCAAAAGCCTTTTCAAAATCCAACTTAAGAATAACAATCTCCTTTTTAGATGAGTGACAAGTATGTAAAAATTGAAAAGCCCAGGCTAGACAATCTTGAATTGATCTTCCTTTTATGAAGCCATACTGGTTTTTGTGAATTACTGACATAATTACCTCTTGGAGTCGATTTGCTAATAGCTTGGTGAGGAGCTTCAAAGAATAATTAAGTAAAGAAATGGGCCTAAAATCATTAACTGTCCGGGGTGAATCAACCTTGGGGATGAGTGTGATGAAGGAACCATTAATTGGAGTCAGATCAGCCAAACCATCACAAAACTGTTGGCAAAGCTTATATAGATCCTCAGCTATAATATGCCAGCATTTCTTCATGAAGAAACCATTGAAGCCATCAGGCCCTGGAGCATGACTGGATGGCATGTCTTTAACTGCAGCATCAATCTCAGCTTTGGAAAAGGGTTCATCAAGCACAGGAAGTGGAACTTGTTCAATTAAGGAGGAAAGCTCATAATGCAACTCTGAAAATTCTGAGATACCCAATCTGTCTTTATAGGCATTCCACAGAACCCCAGCTTTTATGTCATGATCTGTTACAAAAGATCCATCTTCTAGTTGAATTTGTGTAATGTAATTACATCTGTAAGAAGAAGTTGCCAAAGCCTGAAACAATTTGGAATTTTCATCCCCAAACTTGACCCATCTAATTGTGGCTCTTTGCTTCCAATATTTTCTTTTGGCCTCCAAAAGCTGCAGCAAATGTCCTTTGACAATCCTTCTCAGGTTTTTCTCCACAGTACCAAGAGGTCTCTGGTCCTCTAACCCATCCAAAAGGCAAGAGTCCAATTACAGTTATTGATAAGCTTAGACAGATTTTTGCTCCAAGTCTTCAGCCCTCTCCTTAACTGTTTAAATTTACCAGCTAGAGTTTTAGCAGGATTAGCAAACACTGGATTAGAATTCCAATGTAGATCAACAGTACCCATGAACTCACTGAAATCTGCCCAAAAGTTTTCAAATCTGAAAATCTTGGCCTTTGGAATCATGGTATTAACCTTGATTATATAAGGGATATGATCAGAAATTGGACTTTGCTAGCTGTTGGAGGCAAGAATGCTGTTGGAGAAGCTGTGCTGGAGAAGAGGCCAGAGAACATTCAGATTTGAGAGTGTGCTAAAACTCTTTGCGAGTGTGCAGGGGTGAGTTAAAAATGCTTCCTTAGAAATGTACTTTGTTTTACTCTATGTTTCCTCTAGTAGTTCAAGCAGATTATTAAGAAAATGATTTACATTGCTCTGAGAGTTAATGGCAGAGAATATAGGGCAATAGTTGATTGCACACTATTGTTTAAGATGAATAGAAATAGAAGTACTGGTGTTTAAGATGAATAGACATAGAAATACTGGTGTTAAAGAATACATTGCTGTACTTTCATTCTTTTTTCTGGTATCTGTCAAGAATTACTGGTGTTTAAGATGAATAGAAATAGAAATAGAGTTGATTGCCCATCCATTTTTATGAGCTGCAGTAGTACTTGAAATTGTCAACAAAATATTATTTCCATTGATTGCATGTTGATCTAATTGGCAATAGTTGCAGATGTCTTAGGGACGCCAATGAAGATCTTCTACTCCTCTGCACTGAAGATCTCACAGTTAGCATCTGGCCCTCTTCCTCTCCCAGCGGCCTTTACTGCAACCCTAATGCGTTCTTGATTTTGATGGCCTTTCTTGGTGAAAAGCAGGTTGGGCTCAGGGAGAAGACGACATACATCAATCAATTGGATTGGGAGTAAAAAGATCAATAAGGTATGTGTGACCCTGTGTTCCCTCTCCCCCGAGACATGTCCCAAGCAATAGATTTTGGGCAGTGTGGTTATGTTCTGCAATGTAAGCTAGTTTTGTGTTGAATCTGCTTGTTCCTAGTTGATGGTGAAGCCCACCAAACATGAGTGATTTTGCATAATGCTGCAGCGTACAGGGCAATTGGGCATTGTTGGTTATTGTTTGTCGAATACTTGCTCTGAACAAATTGATATAGCAGTGCATATTCGTTACTATTGTTTATTAATTCAGAAGTTACTTGTTACTTGCTCTGATTAAGAAGAATATTCTGATTAAAAGTTTATTCAGTTTGTTGGTTGCACTTGTCAATTTCCGTAACTGATTAGGAAGAACTAGGCGTCAACCCGTGCATTCGCACGTGCTAGTTTTTACTATATTGGGTGAACAATTTCAATGTTGTTGGTCTAGAGTGCATCAATCATTTGTATTTATGCTAGTTTTGGTGCCGTTAAGCATATGAAAGAAGCCTAAATGCATCGGGAGTAGAAAATTCCATCATAGATATGATGCTAATTCTGTCATGTGGATCATCTAGGTCATGTTCACTGCCGAGGTTTCATTCTCCTTGTTGAGGATCTCTTTATTGTTTTTTGACAATTTTTAGATGGCCTCTTTGGCATCTGGAATCCTTGAACCAATGTACATTAGCAAGAGATCATTCAATCATAAGGAGGATTAAGCATTGTTTTGCGATGTTGTTCAGGGAGAGGTACATGTTTTGTTACGTTGTGTGATGAGCTTGTTGCAAGAAAATTGAGTCCTCTCACGGTCTGGGCTCGAGCTGGGTTATTAGGGACACAGCTAGGTTTGAGTACATGCGACCTCATTGGGAAGATCTTACCTGCATTCGGCAGCACATTCAACGCCCTCCTGGCTACATCATCCTTCTTTCATGTGGGTACCGTCAGTATGTCTCTAGAACGGCGATGACACATCGACTGTTTCGCTTTGAGGAGCCACCGTGAGCGCTGCAAATAATAATAAGGCTCGTGTCGTGGATCACACGGTGTACGTCAATGGAACATCTGATAATTCAGCCTTCCCTGTTCGTTTCGCTGGGCTAGGCTGGAAAGTTGAGAGAAGAATAATTCGCCAGGCTGATTCAATAGTATTTTGTGAGAAGAATAATCCGCTAGGCTGAAAGAATAATCCCAAACGAACGGCGTGGTTATCAGGGCTAGACGGTTCATGGGCGAGGCTCTGATTAGCAACCACCATATCAACTATTCTTTGGCGATGTTGTTCACTATTGAGGCCAGTTTTTGGTGTTGCATGACGGTGGTTCTTCCAGCTTTTGACGATCTTTGCCCGCGTTTGTTTTGTTTTGCTGTTCTCTATTTTTCTTGTCGTGTGGAAATAATTGTGATAGAAAAAAACTATTTTAAGTAACCAAATTTAATTAGTCCACCTCGATTAAACTCTATATGGTATTGTAATGTGTCATGCCTGCCTCCGTGTAATGCTGTAAAATTATTTATGTGGTGGAACACCAATAACTATATATTTAACGAATTAAAGCGTTCCAAGTTAGATATGGTTAATCACTTTATTACCTTATATATATGCGCTGGACCTTCAATGATTCCGGTTTGAAATTATTTATTAAAGTCCTGTCGTCATAGCATACATGGACGAAGTTGTTGGTCACGTGACCTAAGCCGATGCATAAGCAAATATTTCGGCTTGGAAATTTTTATTTGGAAAACTTGAAGCTGCGGTGGCATATATGGACGGAATTAATTAAATAAGTTAAAAACCCGCTACATGTACGCATTCCATAGATTTTCTTTGCGGAATTAATTAAATAAGTTAAAAACCCGCTACAAAAAGTTGGTTGGACTTTTTGTGTGTATGTTGTACGTGGCCACGGTGACTATTTTTGGCATGCACTAATCAATGGCATGGTGGGTAATTATGTGAAAACTTTTTTGTTCTCTTAATCTTAGCCGTTGGAGAAAGGCTCCACATAGAATATATGGCTAGAAATTTTTCTTGTTTCTCTTTTTCTTGGATTAACGTAGGATTTTCTAGAGAGTCTATGATTAGTATAGATATAGATTTCCGTAACAAGTCTGAATTAACTGATATATATAAAACCAATCGAATGCTAGCGTATATCATGTATCCTTGTTCAGACTGCATGTATCATGAACCCCTCCATTATCATTCTCATTTCTCAAGTGATAGTTTACTTCAGACTTGTTATCTACTGTACAATATATTCGGTATTACTTTATTTATCTTTACAATATTTTTAATTAAACTGTTTATGGAAGTTAAACTATTTTTAGTTGCTGATCTCATATATCTCATACATCTACTCATTGCTGATCTCTTCGCGGCCAGGTAGGCCTCCTTATTTTAGTTATTTTTTTTGCTTAGCATATCCTATTTTTAGTGCCATTTTTTGTTTTGTATTTCAAATCAATCTGCTTCCCAGTCTTGCTACCAAAAAAACCATCTGGACTTCCGATAAGGGCATGCTAGAGAATTTTTTTTTTCTTTTGGCTTTTTTTTTTGTTTATATGGATGATAGCATGATTGAAGGTCAAGCTATTGAGGAGTACGTACTTGAAGCTCAAAATGATAGCATGATTGGCTGCTCCTTTGTTGTCATCAAGGTAACTTGATTTTCTACTGTACTACTTCAAGAACTCGGCAGTGAGTAGAACCTACACTTGAAAGAACTCAGCAGAGAATGGAACCTTCGAATGAAAATGATGAACATAAATGCATGAAGAACCCAATGTCCTGCTCATTTGGCTGATGAAGATTACTAAATTGAGATGAGGAAGCTTACTCTATTCAGAAATGCATTGACATGGTTGATTTATGCATGAGTTAATAGTTATATAATGTTCCATCGGCATGCAAACTACCGTAGTAGTTGCTTCCCTTTGGCCTTGCAAATCATCTTATGTGCACACAATTTTTTTCAGATACAGTGAACTTTATGGACCATGAAGAGTAAAAAGGATGTCGGAGGGAATGTCATTGGCTTATATTAAAAAGCATAGTTTTGTGGCTGAGTAGACGCTTAAAATATGTAACTTGGCGATTGGCATTGCATGTTGATTCCATAAACATGTTATGGATCCTTTTACCAACTTGCTATTTTCTTATGATTTTTCTGTATTTTTAAATAATTTTTTGAGGTGGTTGTAGGCACATGTTCTGTTTAGCTATTTTGCATGAAGTCATGGCTACATGTGTGTCCGTGTCTTGCCATTTATGATCCATTTTCTAGCAACGGAAGCGTCAAACAACGTTGATAATATTTGTCAGGGTTTGATGAGGGACGGGGAAATGTCATTAGCGGATGAGGGACGTGCTTCCCTCCGTGAGCAAGGGGAGAAAGCACCACCCCCCCCCCCCCCCCAACCCCGCGATTGGAATTCCCAGGGTTGGGCCGGCCAGAGCTTCCAAAGTGGCCCTGAATATGTCTAACATAATCCACTTCGGGTACCATTTTTGAAAGTTTTTGTATAAATTGCACCGTTGGATATACAAAATATACCCCCTTACAGTTCACGCTGGATTATTATTATTTTGCTCCTGCCGAACGAGGGTAGAATTTGTGTATATACAATTGAGCATGGTACGATGATTTAATATCTATCATATAGAAGTGAATTCTTTATTATATATAATATAGTTTTTATTTGCTGATATTGTAATAAGTAGAGATGTACAAGCTCATTTATGTATGAGTTGCACAAAACTCAATAATTTCGAGTTGAACTGTAATATTTGAGTCATATATAGCAATTCCTATGTATTGTAACGTCATAATCCGTATCTGATATGGACTTTGCTATGGTACTTCTTTAAGAGGTAAGAGGTCAAATGGATCTAGGCCCTTCATTTTTTTAGAGAGAAAAATTAATTAAAATTGAATTTAGTCATCTAGGAAGTTGGATCTAGTCATCTAGAAAGATATTTTCATTTTTAAAAATAAATAAAAAAATTGGTAAATATTTTTTAATTACTTCTTAGGAGGTAGTACTTCATCCTAACCACCTAGATCTACATAAATGGACGGCTCACAGTCATTTGGGTGTACCATAGCAAAGCCCGATTGATGTTCAATAATTACTGTATGTATCCCTATATGTTGAATAAAAATTTCTTATCTGCATTTTTGTTTTAGTATAGGTATCCCATGATGTCAATGCAAAGCAGAGCAACTATGCCTTGTGGATAGTTGTACCACAAACTCTATACTTAGAGAGCTTACATACTTTCAAACTCTCAAGAAGAGAGATGGGAAATTTTAACCATCAATGTACGTGAGGACAATCAAGAAGAATATCTTCTCTGGACCCAAACAGATGAATAGGACAAACACATCTACGAAAGAATTTCTTCACTTCCGTATAGGTAGTACTATACATACATAAAGCCCATTGCACATGTTGCTTATATAGGTAATTTTTTAAAACGCTGATACGCTCCACACTTAGCACGATCGACCTGTGCATCCTAGAATAGGGATGATGACAAAAAATATCCACAAATCTATTGGTCATAATTCGATCACTACAAAGTTTCCCAAATCCTTTGGTTTTTTATGCACTGCTTGCGCTACTGAGAAATTAATTTTGAGACCTCCTCTTAAAATCAAAGCTGAACCACTGAAATTCCTTGAAAGAATTCAAGGTGATATTTGTGGTCTGAATGTGCTAGCTTTTGGATCGTTCATGTATTTCATGATATTGATTGATGCATCTACTAGATGGTCCCATGTATGTCTTCTTTCAACATGCAGTCATGTCTTTGCTATGATAATGTACCAACTTATAAGTTGAAGGCACATTACCCTGAACAAAAGATTCAAACAATCCATATGGTATGCACGCTGCTGAATTCATATATATCAAATGCTTTCAATGATTATTGCATGGTTTTGTGAAATCAGGTTCAGCACTCTAGTCCATATATTCGTACTCAGAATGGCTTGGTTTAATCATTGATCAGAAGGATCAAGCTCCTTGCAAGACCTCTATTAATGAACTGCAAATTGACTACCTAGTGTTGGGGTCATGCACGGTACTACACACTGCTGACCTTCTCCAACTATGACCAATTGCATATCATAGATGATACTTTCCCAATGTTATTAGTACATGGGAATCTACTTACATACCGATCTCACCACCTCAGTGTACCGCTATGGGCCCACCTAGGAAAGTGGGGATCTATGTGGGATTTCAATCTCCGTCGATCATCAAATATTTAATCAGAACCTCTAACAGGAGATCTATTTAATGCCCAATATGTTGATTCTATCTTTGATGAGGGACATTTCCCGGTATTAGGGGGGACGTCAAGTTCCAGAAAGAATGCTAGAAAATTGATTGGAATGCCCAAGGTATTGTAGCCTCTGATCTACATACTACAGAAACCGGACTCCGAGTTTAGAAGATCATACATTTGCAAACTCTTGCAAGTAACCTGCTAGATGCATTTACCGATTACAAAGGTGTCACTAAATCTTTCAATCCCGCTAGGAATGTGCCAGAAAAGAGTGGAGGTACCAAATAAAACCACTCAACTCCGGCTTCCAAATAAGAAGGGGAAAAGTATGGCCCAAGCGAGATTCAAAAACATGCAAGCAAAGTAAGTTGGTAGATGCAAGTCAACCTGTTGTTGACAGACACGCCAAAGAATATTGTATATCCAGTGAATTATAATGATCTGCGACCTAGCTAGTTCAATTGTTCTTATAATTTTATACTCCTTCCGTCCCAGAAAGAATGCACTTCTCGCTTCCTGAAAAATTCCAGAATCTTAACTTTGACCAATTATAAATAAAAATATATAAATATTTATGATATGAAATATATATCATTAGATTCGTTTTCAAATGTAGTTTTTTAACAAATTTATTTAGAGCCATAAATATGAATACAATTCACTAGAAACTTGGTCAAACGTGAACAACTTTAACGGGCACGCAACCCAAACAAGCATTCTTTTTGGGACAGAGGGAGTAGTTCCCAAGCATTATAAGAATTTTTTATGCCTTTAAAATAATTTTTATATAAATACTCGCTTGTCACCCTACCTCATTGATATTCGCGTTTTGGAGCGAGCTTTCCTAGCCCGGGAAGCAAACCACCACCGGTCCTCAATGTCCACGACTAACAACAATACATGTCTTGTTTACTTGGCTTATCAGCCCAGCTCAGCAGATTCAGCTCTCTCACAAAATACTATTAAATCAACCTAGATTGCCAAAATCAACGGACTTTTCAGCCCAACCAAGCGGACAGGTGAAGTGGCCTCTGCCGTAACAACCATTCTCTAAAAGTGTTTACAAAAAAACATTCTCCCAAAGTAATCGTTCTTTGTCTGGCCCTCACGTAGGTTCAAATGTCAAAACCCAAGCACTAACCCCACCGTGTGCCAGGCTACGAGCCATGGTGTAAACGGAAGCCATGATGAACTTTGTCGTCGTGTTATTATATATATAATACTGGACCCACCTGGAATTTGGTCACTTGTAGACGGTTACTTGAAGTACACAGGCTGGAGTGTAAAAGGTCAACACGTAAAATAAATAATTAAGTTGACCGCATCACGTTTTTCTTTCCATTTTTGTCTCGTCTTCTGCTATTTCTTCACGGCGGCGACGCTCCCATTTCCAGGTTCCATTTCTGCCGGCGCCGTCGTCCAGCTCGTTCCTCTCCCAACACAAACCCAAGCTGCGCCGCCATGTCTTCGTCTGGCAACCAGCTTTGCCCAGCCGCCACCACCCTCGTCACTGCTGCTGGGAACCCCGACGCCGTCCTCCCCGGCGCCGGCGTCGACGTCGACAGGTCTGCTTGCATCGTATCTCCGATTAGATCTCTCCATTTCACTCACATGATGTTATCTCTTCACGCGCGACGGCTAAACAGGAATGAGGAGAGGGACTGGGCGAATCTCGTCGGCGACGCCGTCCGGCAGATCGCCGGCAAGCTCCTCGCCGACGACGCGGCGGAGTACGTCCGCCTGAGAGCCGTCTGCACGCCGTGGAGGAGCGCCACCGCCGCCCCGAGCTGGGAGCCCCAGTTCTTCCCCAGGAACTGGCTCATGCTCCGCCGAGACGTGGTTGCCGACGCCGCCCCGGCAGCACCAGTGAGCCGCCGCTTCGTGAACGTCCGCACGGGCACGACGCTCCTGATCCGGCCGCCGCCGGCCGAGGAGTACGGCGACTTCATCACCGGCGCCGAGGGGCTCCTGCTCTTCCACTGCGGCCGCACCGACACGGTGCGTCTCTTCAACCCCCTGACCGCAGCCACGGCCGTCCTCCCCGGCCTCGCCGGCGCGCCGGGCATCGAGGAGGCAGCGGTGGAGTTGGAGCTCGCCGCCGCCGGGGTCATCGCCGCCGACGGGAACGCGCCGGCGGCGGCGAGTCCCGCCGTGGTGCTCGTCTTGGTCATGCCGCGCACCACGGTGATTCTCTGCGCCAGGCCCGACGACGACCGGTGGAGAACCGTCGACGACGGCGAGGCCCAGCCGCAGCCGTTCCAGGGTGGGCTCTCAATGCAGGGGAAATTCTACGTGCCGACGCGCCACGGCGAGGTGCTCAGGGTTGAGCTCTACCCGCAGCCTCGCCTGATGTACGTGGCTCGGCCGCCCGGTTCCCAGCACTGCACATGCGATGTGGCCGTGACATCTTACCTGGTGCCGTCCCTGGACGAGGACGGTGCCGGTGAGGACAACGACGGGATGCTGCTGGTGCGTGTGTTTGATGGTGCCGTCGATGTCCTAGGGGTGCATCTTGGGAAGGGGAGCTACACTAGGGTACCGGATATTGGCAACCGCACCATCTTTCTGCCGGGGCTGACAGTCCGGGCTGACAAGCTCTCCTCTGTGGCTGAGATGGAACTAGGATCGGTGCACCTGGACGAGGACATCGAGGATTACATTATTGGCTGATAGTAGCATGAAGGCCTGAATGCGTTTTGTTTCCAGCCTGTTGAATCCCAAATATCTTTGGATGTTTTGGGATGATTTTTAATTACTTATAGTTATATGTAGTAGTGGAGTGTGTGCATTTGTTCCTTCCCATTTTCTTTCGGATTAGTGATATGTTGAAAAATTAAATCAAACTCTTGTATGGACGTTTGGCTTAATTTTGTAGCTATGCGATGATGACTATGTGTCGTCATAGAATAGTTCCTTTCATTTGATGTTTGATAAGTCAGCTTAACTAAAGCATTTGTTCTAATGCGGGGAGTAATTTTTTGAATTGATGAATAATTGAGTCATAACTTGTATGAGGGTGTTCGATAAGTTAACTAAAGCATTTATACTCATTGCTCATTGATTGAGATGGGTGCACCTGGACGAGGACATCGAGTGTATATCAGTGACCTGATTTCATCTCCTTTTGCAAACCTGATTAACGTCTGATTATTTCTTGATGTTGATGAAATGGCTTCATCAAGGTTTTATAATTGAGAGAATGGTGCCAAACTATATTTTGCTAGAAAATTAAATAAGGCAATGCCTTGGTATCACCACGAAAGGGAGCATGGATCGGCCGGCCCCTCCTGGTGAAGTACAAACACATTGTCGTCATGGCCCCTTCCTGCTTCGTGGCATGCAGTACTACTGCATCTCATTTGAATATAAATAGTCAACACTCATGTAGTGTAGTAGTGGTAGGATCCCCAGTTAAGGGAGCAAATCCTGATGGCAGAAAAAAAAAATCCCCTTGCTGGCAACCCAAAAAATAGTGGCAGGGCGCCGGCCTGTGGGCACCTATGCTTGGTTCGGGCTCTCCTATTAGGGGTAGTTGCAGCAGTCGGTAACCTAGATGGTCGTGGTTATGGTGCGGCCCTATAGGGTGAAGTCGGGGTTCGGGGGTTTTTCTCGGTCGGATTGGCTGAGATTTCTTCTTAGCACAATGCCGTGGGGGGGGGGGGGTCTTTCCCCCGCCGGTCCAGTTTTTTATTTGAATATAAATATTTGTGACTTGTATCTTTCAGTTGTGGTTAGGGTGAAGCAGGGTTCGGGGGTTTTCTCAATCATATTGGCTGAGATTTCTTCTTAGCATAATGCCGTAGGGGCGGTCTTTCCCCCGCTGGTCCAATCTTTTTTTATTTGAATATAAATATTTGTGACTTGTATCTTTCAGTTGTGGTTTGTAACAGAATGTTCATGATGTGAAGATTCTGGGTAGCGTTTTCAAGCCGATGGGCTTAAATTCTTTTGGGTAGTCGACTCATGGGGAACCATTGACACCAGCGAGGCGCCGCCGCCATTCCACGACGGCGGCCTGTCGATGCGGGGGGACAATTCTATGTACCGACGCGCCTTGGTGAGGTGCTCAGGGTTGAGCTCTACCCACAGCCTCTCCTTGTGTACATGGCTCGGCCGCCCGGTTCCCGACGCTGCACATGTGATGTTGCCGTAGCATCCTACCTGGTGCCGTCCCTGGACCTGGACGAGGGCGGTGCCGGCAAGGACAATGATGGGATGCTGCTGGTGTGCGTGTTTGAGGGTGCCGTCGATGTCCTAGGGGTGCATCTTGGGAAGGGGAGCTACATTAGGGTACTGAATCTTGGCAACCGCACCATCTTTTTGCCGGGGCTGACAGTCCTGACTGACAAGCTCTCCTCTGTGGCTGAGATGGAACTAGGATCGGTGCACCTGGATCAGGACATCGAGGATTTTATTGTTGGCTGAATACCTTGAATGCCATTTTGTTTCCTGTTGAATCCCTACATGTTTTTGGATATTTGGGATGACTACTTATGTACTAGCGATGGAGTGTGTGATACATTATTTGTTCCTTTGAAAAGTCTATACCGTGGGGGGCCTTAGCGCGCGACCGGACCAGCCTAGCAGGCCGTGCATGCACGACGGTCCAGCTCTGCTCCGTCTTCTTCCACCTCGCGACAATCTCTCCACGCCTCCGCCGCCGATTGAAGCTAGTTGTGGGCGGAGCAGCCGACAGAGAAGTCGCCACCGTCCGGAGTGGTGGTCAAGATTGGCGGCCTTAGGGTTAGGATTAGAGTTAGGGTTAGGGTTAGGGTTAGGGGGTCGCGCGGGGTTCTATTGTTCACATGAGTTAGAGGGAGGTTTCGGGTACGACGGCAGCCTGGTGGTGGAGGCGTGTTGGCCGGGGCGACGGAGGGCGCGGGAGCGCCATTGGCTAGGCACAGTTGGATCCCCTGTGGGCAGTGGAGCAGCGGTGAGTCATGTAGATGTCGGTTTAGTGCGGCGGCAGAAATGGCAGCGGTGGCGCGGGGCCGCACCGGAGTCGACGGAGGTGGTGGAGGTAGGGGAGCTCGACCATCGGCGTTAGTGTGGTGGTGCATGGTGGGCGGCGGCTGAGGCGGCCAAGGATGGCAGAGCCAATGTCGGTGGGGGTGGCGGGGGCATCGAGTTCGGACGGGTTAGGGTGGCGGCCGAGACCGCCGGAGCCGGGGGGAGGTAGTGGTGGGCAGGGGCGTCGCCAGGCTAAGTTGCTGCCACTATTGAACTAAAGTTGCAAGGCGGGAAATGCAAGTTGCAAGCGGCGAAGGAACACGAATTGCAGGGGTGTCACACGTTTTCATAACACGCGATGTGTCGCGGGATAACGCGGTCCTTGTTCCTCCCATTTTGTGACGGATTAGTGATATGTTGAAAATTTAAAATTAAAACTCGTGTGTGGACATTTGGTTTAATTTTGTAGCTATGCGATGATGATGTCTCATAAAATCCTCCCTTTCATTTGCTGCTTGATAATGATAATAACTCAAGTTAATTAATGCATTTGCTCTTAATGCCGGGGGTAATCTTTCGAGTTGTTGAATAATTGAGTCACAACTTGTGCAAGGATGTTTGTAATATTTTTTAGTTGTTATATGGAGATCAAGAGTGTGTGGTAAATTTGTTCCTTTGCAGATTAGATTTGTGTGGTTAGTAGTTAGATCCTTGCTTTGGCCATACATTTGAGATTGTCATAATGGGGTTGGAGCATCAGCGGATGCGGGCTCCATTCTTTTTTTAAAATTTCCTTCGTAACAATTTCATGCCGCATAAATATCCATATGCTTCTTGTGTCGTGCTCTGTTTATTTCAATGCTCTTCTACATGCATGCATGTTAGGTAAACATGTGAGTTTATTTCATAATCAATCTTAGTACAAGCTACACAACACATCCATGTAATAAATTAGGTGTTGGATGTTGATTCTTTTATTGCTTTATTAATAACTATATCTTTGGTGTTTTTTTAGTGACATGAGCTCAACCCACACAGCCTCACCTAGTGTACATGGCTAGGCCACCGTTCCCGGTCTTCTCCGTGAAACAATTGCGCTATGAACTACTGCCTGGTGCCATCCCTGGAAAGTTCGGTGACCACAATGACAACAGGATTCTACTGTCCGCAGGTGCCAATGATCAATATCCATGGGCTGCGTCTTGGGCGCACGGGCAGAGAATAGTGCTGGCCAAAGCTTGCCATATGCACTGAAGCTACGGCAATACCGGCACTGCTCTTGGGAGAGGGAGGTACACAACATGCTACCCAAACTCGGCAGCCGCACTACCTTTCTGCCAGGGTGGCACTCCGAGATGAGAGCTGATAAGGTACGGTGCACCGAATTGCTCGAATGCCGTTTTATTGGCTGAATTGCTCGAATGCCGTTTTATTTGATGTTGAATAATTCATCAGCCGAAAATTATCTTTGGATGTTTGGAATAATTTTAATTATGTAGTGATGGAGTGTAACACATTTGTTCCTTACATTTTGTCATATTAATTATCTGTTGAATAATTGAACTAAAACTTGTGTGAGGATGTTTGTCATATTTTTTTAGCTATGTTGTATGATGTGTGCAAAATTGTTCCTTTCATTTGTTCACTAATGCATTTGTTCTAATGTTGGGAGTAAACTTTTGGCTAGCTGAATAGTTGAGTCATCACATCTTGTGTGAGGAATTTTGGAATATTTCTTTAGTTATTATATGGTGACCAAGTCTTTTATACATTTACTCCTCTCATTTGCTGCTGTCCGAATATTCAGGTTGATACATTCCTTTAATATTTCAACGAATATTGACTTTTATGTTTGGCATTAACATGATCGACGATTTGCACTATGCAGGAAAATTATTTCCTTCTTTGTGTTTAATACATTTCTTCTATTTATTTTTGTCGGATTATTCAGCAGGTTAATTAATTCGTTTGTTCTAAAGTTTGCAGTAAACTTTTGTTTAGTTTGGATCAAGTAGTTGAGCATGTTACAAGGTTGTATACTCTTTAGCTTGTGGATCACAGTTCAGATGATCAATCAAACCGAATATGTGAAATGGACATCCTACATCATCCTTTTATTGAAACAAGCTTCCTAGCAAAAACAACTTTTCATTGAATTCCAGTAGGTAGGTTGTCGCGGTTAGTAGTTAGATCCTTGCTTTGATTCATATATTTGAGATAGTTTGGGTTGTAGCATCAACAAACCAAGTATCCTTTCTTTTTAATTTCATCCGTAACAATTTTATATATGCTGCTTAGATATCCATATGTTTCTTGTGTTCTAGTTTGCTTATTTTCATTAATGCTCTTCTACAAGTTCACCAAAATTTTGAACTTGTTCCTTTATCTATATTATATGCTAGACCCATCCATGTTGATGTTTTGGCTGAAAATAGCCTGAATGCCATTTTGTTTTCTGCTGAATAATCCAGTCAAAACTTATTGGAGGATGTTTGCGATCTTTTGTACTTATGGAGTGTGATATTGTTTCTTTCTTCCGTCTGCTGTCGAATTAGTCCTATGTTGAATAACTGAACTAAAACTCATTTGAGGATTTCTTGTTCCCTTACTTTTGCTTCTTGTATGCAAACTCATGGTATTTCCATTCTCAGTAACGAAAATGGGGGTTCCTCTCGTTTCAAAACAAAAAAAAAACTCAAATGAGGGGATTTAGTTTAGTATTTTAGCTAGTGGTGACGATGTGTGATAAAATTGTTTCTCTTGATAATTCATGTTAATTACTGTATTTGTTCTAATGTCTGGGTGTTGAATATTTGAGCAAGACCTTGTGTGAGGATGTTAGGAATATTATTTATTACTATATGGCAATGAAGTCTGTGACACATTTGTTCCTTTCATTTCCTTAGATTGATACATTCATATTGAATTGTATGTTTGTAATTAAAAGATCAATGAAGTGTAATCTTTTGCATGCAGATCACAGGTGGTAGATCAAAATGAATATAGCAAAGCGATATGCACCATTATCTTTGATGCAAACATGCTTTATAGCAAAGATTTCTTTTTTAAAAGATGCCACGGGGGATTAAGAGCATTGTAGTTATTAATAGCTAGATCCTTGTGTCAATGGCTATGTTTGTAGCTAGTCAATCTGCACTCCTGCTAAAAGAAAAAGGAGCATCATTAAATGATACAAAAGCCAGGAAGCATCATTAGATTTCTCAGCTCATATTTCCTGAATGCCTTGAAGGAATGTCCGAAAAACAGTTTGCACGTTATTGCGCCGGACTGCAGGATCAGTAGCAATATCATATCTCAGATTTCTTTCCACTGCACTTTAGCTGATCATCTTCTTCATCTTTGTGTGCCTATATCTATCTAATAGTTTATGCTACATGACAACCTTTTCCATCCGATTATTAGCCCATGCTCAAAAGAATAACTTTAGACTATACCTATTTGTCTGTGGGAAATAGCATAACGATGTCTCTGCATATTTGCTTTTCTATAAAGTATAAACTTAGAACGCTAGGTTTCCAACTTCTCTTTGATGGGACAAGGAAATGTACACCTGAGTGAGTAGGACACTAAGAATTGCATTTCCTAAATGCACGCTGTAGTTTCCTGTTGAATAATTCGGTTGATTGAAACTTTTGTGAAGATCGATGTATGTTTAATTTGAATAACTTAGTTATTTTATGGTGATGAATGATACATTTAATTTGTTCCTCTTATTTGATGTTACATTATTTATGTTAATACATCGTAACATTTTGGAGTAAACTTAAGTTGGTTGTTTCTAATTAGCATCATATATAGACCAATTATATTTGTTTGTGGGTAACAGCAGAACAACATCTATGTGTATTTGCTTTTCTCAAAACTCAAAAGCTATGTTTATATACTCGCTAGTTTCTGAATGTAATCTCATTTGGTCATTTTCGTTAGCGGAAACAATAAGAGGAAAAATTTTAACAGAAAAATAATGTCATGATTTTCAAAAGACTCCACTTTGGCTTACATGATTTAGGTTAGCTCAAACAATAAGAGGAAAAAGTTTTACTAAAGTCGTGAGTTTTAGAAAGCTCCACTTTGGCAATTACTGAGATTAATTGCATGACTGACTAGTAGTACACAAGTATTGATTATATTGATGGCCTCATTTAAGAAAAATAGGTGATACCCCATGCGTTGCTGCGGGAAAACTAGGTGAGTTTTAGTCATCTTTTGATTTGTCGTGGTGAGTAAAGAGACTCTTCGATGTTGTTGTTCTGAGTAAAGAAGAGAAGAGGTCAAGGTCCTAGGTGCTGACATGCATGGCTTCATGACGTTTGAGAGAAATCTTGTGGTAGAGTGTTTTCTAGCTATATAGTTGTAGGAGATTAGAATACTTGCATTGCTTTGATAATATGACGACATATTTTCATGAGCTGAAGAACTTCTGTATGAAAATAGAACAAACTACTAATTAATTACAGGTATATATGAAGTTTTGCACAAGCAAAATTAAGATTGGAACTACAAATTAAATACAACATGAATAAAATGAGCACCATACCTGGCAACAGTAAACTCATATGTTATAAGAAATTAAATGACATATATATTTATTTTCTAGTTGCAAGATGTGTCCTCGATAACTTGAACATGTGCTCCAAATTATTCCCTTATTTCAGTAGTGAATAATTTAATTAGAGGTTAGAAGTAGAAAACTGATTGTGAAATGGTATGTGTTGCATATTCAGTATGATCAGAGCGAGTGTTAAAATCCGGTACTAAATTGCCTCCAACGACTTCCAATGTTTGGAGCCGGTAATAAATGCATGGCTCGGTGACCAATTTATTACCGGATTTTGGACAACTGAGACTAAATGACAAGGGACGAAAGGTCGTTTTTCTACTAGTGACAAAACCAAATACCAAATTATCATATCATTAATCAATTTTTCAAAAGCTTTGAAGTGATAGCTAGCTTCAATTCAAAACACTATCATATCCATACTAGAAGGAATTAGGGGTGTTGCATCACTTATTAGAACCAGTGTCTAGTGTTCCATCCAGATTCACATGTATCGTTTGAAAGGAATTCACACGTCAAAGCTAGAAACATAAAACACAAACTTCCATGGTACTCCCTCCGGTTTAGTAAAAGAAGTCGTTTAGGACAGCGACACGGTCTTCAAAGTACAACTTTGACTTCTTATTTTTATAAAAATATTTATTAAAAACTAACATATGCATACTTTTATGAAAGTATTTTGCAAGACAAATCTATTCATGTAGTTTTCACATTTCCAAACTCAACGACTTAAAAGTTATTCACGATTTATATTCCCAATGTTTGACTCAAATCTTGTCCAAAACGACTTCCTTTACCGAACCGGAGGGAGTACTTATAAACTCTTTTGAACTGTGAATTTAGCAGTAACTAATATCCTGATGTAGCAACGAGAAATATAAGGGACTTGTAGAGGAACTGGTGATGATATTAACTTGGAACACCATGTTGAGACTTCTTGAAGTACCAACGACAGAGGTAATTCTAGATATGAATCTTTGCAAGCTGATAACTGGACATAGTCTACATCAATATATGTTGAGGTCATGTTATTAACGTGAAAGTACTTAAGTGCATCCCTGAATAGTCTAGTTATTGAGCTCCTGTGTAAGTGCCACACAGAACCGGCGCGGCTGGCGTAACTGTCTGCTTCCCCTGTACCGCACTTGTTCGGCGGCAGCCTCCACGTCCCCGACACGCTCTCCAGCGCCCCGATCGAGCGGGGCATGTGCTTCGACAGCATCATCTTCCAGTAGCGCCGCCGCAGGAACGACTCCGACGATGACTGGCTCCTACGAGCTGAGGCTACGCCTCCGGCGACGGCGAGGTCCCAGGCGCGCCACCACCCAATCGCTCGTCGGTGCCGCATATATTCACTATGAAATGGTATGTGTTGCATATTCAGTATGATCAGAGCGAGTGTTGTAGAAATTTAATAATTTGTGCTTGTGCTGATTGTTCATTGAGTCCAAGTATCGGAATTTAATGATCATAGTAATATATCTCTGGTACACACCCCAATAATATTTAAGGAAACATCATGCAGTGACAATATGGGTCACACTTCACAAGTCAGGCATCGAATAGTAGACAATCGGGAATGCTGAGTTTGGACTTATCTTTAAAACATAGTTCATGGCATCTCTTGAATAACTGATTATCTAGGCAGAGGTTCTCCCGATTACCTCTAGCAGCCTTAGCTAGACCATCGGTGCAGTGCATGCTTACGTATACACCTAACATTTGATAATTCCCCAGCCTAGCTTCTTGAGAGGAAATTACCTAGAGACTTTAACATCGTGGATGCCCTCCGGGTCACTAAATACCCTACTTATATATTATACTACCTCTGTTCTTAAAAATATATGACGTTTAGGACAAGCTCATTAGTTCAGAAATGAACTAAAGTGATTGTCCTAAACGTCATATATTCGAGAACAGAGGGAGTATATGACTAAAGTAGGTCAATCATCATTGACATTAATGATCTTATATTATATCTACAATACACGGCTCTGACAATTCATGTTAGAAGTCTGCAAGATATATGGTGTGTTCAGAACTAAACTAAGGTACCCATATAATCGTTTTATTTCCATTGCTTAATTAGCTGGCCATTACCTTCATCTTCTGATGTGTACCAATTTTGTATGTACTAATGGACTTGTATTTTTGTTGTCAAATTTCAGCAGAGATTAGTCAAGGATGTTCCAAAATAGCACTTTATATGCGACTTTATGAAATTGCACGTATACATATTGTGTTCAAGGAGATAAGTTCAATGCACTTTTTATCTCGATATTATCATCAGAATTTCTTCACAATCTGATGGTGCCAGTATCTTATTTATTAGAACTAGAATAGGGTAAAGTACAAACATCTGATTTTTTATAATATACAAACTAGATCGGCATATCTGCAAATTATGTTGTTTGAAAAAAAAAACATAATGGTGTATTATGGTGATAAACCCTAATAATTTAGGTTGTGTTTATTTTAAAAAAAACATAATGGTGTATTATGGTGATAAGCCCTTGAAACAATAATTGATTATCAGTGTTAGATGGTTTAACATTTATGATTATTAGTGGAGCTGTGTCCATGTTAATGAAAGAGAGGAAGTTTAAGTCCATAATTAGTGGCATGCTCACAAATCATTAACATTTCTCTTAATATGGTGAGTGGCAATGTGGGTGCGCACACACATGTAAACTTAACTGTATGATTAGAAGCCAACATATACATGTAAATTTGTACATTTAAATTTGTAGAGGTACATGAATGATGGAGGTTAAGTGTTGTGCTTAATTTCTAAGTTAAGCTCTAGAGAATCAAAAAAATATTTCTTCTTTTTAAATGAAAAAATAGTTGTGATGACTTAGTAACCAAAATGATGTTACTAAGTACCACCCCACAAACCACCTATTTTAATCAATGTGGGTTGAAAATAAAAAAAAAAACACACAACAACAACCACCCCACAAACCACCTATACCGAAGAAGAAAAGGAAAAGAAACATACATTTCAGATCAAAAAATTGACGAGAAAAATTGACTAATAATACAAATAAAACAAGCATAGTTTAATTTGATGATCTGAGCCAAAGAGAATATGCCCTAAATAAAAATACAACAAATGGAAATATATTACACTAAATATTTAATATCTACAAAGAATACCTAAAGATCGGAAGTTCGAATCAAAATAAAAAAATGAACCAGATAAAATATATCATATGCTGCTTTTTTCGAATGTCGAAACCATGAAGTAAGCCCAGCCTAGCCCGTTTTTACTAGGCCCAACTTGCGGGACCTGACCTCCATCTTCACCAGCCCGGAGGTTTTGTGCCAACTCGGAGGTTGTTTTGTGCAACCAGGCCGATCCGTACGTCCCAGCCTGACTTACACGCAAAACAATTGATGGGCCGCAAAATAGCAACCAACCCTCAGTGGCGCTGCAAACAGGTTCATTCATTATTCTCAAAAAAAAAAAAAACAGGTTCGTTCATTTTCTGCCATTTCTTTTGGGAGAGTGAGGAAGGCTTGCTTCTAACGGCCCAAAAGAAACCTGGACACATTGATAAGGGCATAAGGCCCATGCATCTGTCCTAAGTTCGCCCTCTAAAAAATGTCCTACGTTCGTGGTCACTACAATGCCAACATTATTTTGACGACAAATGCAATTTACTTTTCCTTATGTCATTTCCTGACCTGACATCTCATTTTATACCCCATTCGAACTTCCTCTTGTATTATATTGTTGGTTTCTTAGAGGATACTAGACTCATCACTTTTTGTCTGAATTTCGTACGAAATTTACACGACGAACTTCATAACAAAAAGCTAACTTTACACGAATTTCAAATGTGGACAGAGTTGCACGTGCTGCTTCAGTACTATCGATCAAAGATAATTTATAATTCTCTCATTCTTGCAAATTCTGTAACAAACAAATGCTAGGGCACCAAAACTGTCTCACACAACTTAAATTCACAAGCATTTGTACAAGCTAACTGTTCAGAGTTACCGCGGCACACATGTTTTCACAAGCAAATGTTCCATGTGACATTTCAATCCGAAAAAAACAAGAAAAAATTATTCTTAGCCAGGAAGAGTAGCAGTAGTGACGTAGTATCACATTTTGATGATGCATGAACAGTAGTGGCAGGTCTCGGGCAGTTGATGTGTTCAGTAACATTCTCTCGTGACCCCTTGCGAAGAGATCACAGTTGCTTCTTAGCCAGCCCTCTGTTTTGCATTAGATAAGGGTAAACTCTCTGATACTGTAATATAGCCCAAACAAGGTGCTTGAACGAGAAGTCGGGCCACAGGGCTTGTGGGCTCTGCAGGTGGCTAAAGGTTGTCTGCCACAAAAGGAAATTGCTCAGTCGAGTCTCGCCTGAAGTCCGGATCACGATATCAGGTTCTGGGCAACCAGCACTATACATGTGGCGATCCAAATCAGACACTGCAATCTCCGAATGCACGCCATTGTTTGCGGCTTGACCATTACAGTCGCCACCATGGACATGGTCTCTCTGTAAAACTTCTCTCCTTTCTGCACAGGCCTCATTGACAGCATTGACGATCTCAGAAGTCGAGTTATATGGCATGCAAACTGACAAGACCAAACCTGTGTTTCCAGCTGTGCATGCCATCAACTTCTGAGCCGCTAACCTCACCGGTTCGCACATCAGGTCCAAGTTTCCCCAGAAGTTGATCTTACAGTTCATCTTGTGGACGACACTTTGGTTGTCCAATAGCTCGTTGATCTTTTCCTCCATTAGCTCCATCAAAGACTGCACCTCACTTTTGTCTCTTTTGAAGTTGTCGATACTAAATGCATAGACGGTGATGTACTTCACGCCCATATCATTGCAGTGAACCAGAGTATCAATAAGAGCAGAGAAACCCGCCCTGTGTCCAGTTCCTTGCTGGATGCTTCTGAATTTAGCATATCTACGATTACCATCCATAATAAATGTTATGTGTTTCGGCATTGGGCCATATGACAGGATAGCGAAGAGGCACTTGAGTAGGAAATTCTGAAGATTTGCCAGAACACGAGTTGTAAGCTTCTCAATCTTCACATCCTAGACCAAGGAAACAAATCAAAGCCTGTTACAACAGCCCATATCATAAGAAAATTTGCAGATGGCCAGCAGAACAACAAAAGGTAGTGCCTCTAAGAAATTAATCTACATACGCCTGTACAATATAAAACTTACCTTTGAAGAACATGCGACAACGGACTCTGCCATTGCAACGATGAGCGTCCAGGCGACCAATTATACCAAACCTGCAAACAGGAGAACCAATAAGGTTTAAAACTCAGATCAGCAAAGAAGGCGATGCTCGAAAGAAGAACTGACATCAAGGGAAATTAGTTTTTTTTTTAAGTACAGTATGTGGTAAGGGTTTTAAGTGCAGGCTGCAGAATTCTACCCACTTATGAACTCAAACCGTTTCCCTTTGGGGAAAAACGGGCGTCTGGTATTCTGGTTGTACATGCTATGAGATGCACTGGTTTCACTCGTACGCGGCTGGACTGTAGGATTTCCCAAAGTGGGAAGATGATGAGGTCCATCATCCAGTCTGCCGGCAACTCAAACTACAGTAACTTAGTAAGCATGAACACGGTAAGATATCTGAAAAGGGACTGAACTTCAAAGCAGGCCGGTGCGGGAACAGCAAAATTTCCCTGTTCTTCTCTATGGTAGGTAGTACATATGTAGAAGGAGGCAAGAAGCTCACGCTGCTCAGAAAAGGAAGAAACTGCAAGTCTAAGCTACGAGCTAACTGTAATCACAGAGATCATCATCATACCTGCAATGCAACCAACTACACCCACTTCTCCGACAGGCTCAATTAGGCAAGAAGCAGCAGCGCGCACCTCTCGCATGCAGCTATTTCGTCGAGCACCTGGTGAGCAAGTGGAGAACCGCGGGAGGGACGCAGGTGGCGGCGGGGTGAACAGATCTGGAACCTTGTCATGCCACGCGGTGCAAGTGGAGATAGTTTTTTTTTGGATTGTTTTACAAGTGGCTGGGCACACACCAGCATCACCCGCCACGACTCCCCCCATGACGCCATTATTAGAAGACACGCGGAGAGGGGGAGATGCCAGATGGGATGGACTGGAGTGGAGTCGTGGAAGGAGCGTAGGCGTACAGCAAGGATGATGACGCTACGCCACGATGGAGAAGGTGTTGACAGCGCGGATATATAGCACGTTCAGAATTGGGCCAGGCAAAACTAACGATGGGCTGCAAGACAAAAGGGCTTTCGGCCTTTCTTCACGGGGCGCTATCTATGCGCAATGATATGGGCCGGTGGGCCTCCTCGTACTGTTTCGTAAAAGATATTTTTAATCTCTAGTATCTTAGAGGATAGTTGTCTTGGGAATTCATTAAATATGTATATTTGATGGCTGACACTTCGACGCTAAAACAATGCATTGATTAATGATTAGACGGGACTGTAGCGACACATACTCCCTCCGTCCGTAAGCAAGTGTCGCGAAGTGTCGCGGTGTTTGTGAGGAAAACATGCTTCCCGAGTGACACTTATTTATAGACGGAGGAACTATGTGGAGGAGATCTAAAGCACCCATGGCTGAATGAAAGCCGAGAGGAAATCAAGTATGCGGCACAAAGGATTGGTAAAGTGAGATGGAGCCACAATGTGACAACAAGGATACAAAAATAGCAGTAGCTTTTGTAGCACCACGGCCTTCCCGATAGAGAAGGGGATATTGGTGTAAAAGGTTCCATTCAAATTCGAAATTAATTCTCTCAAGAAAAAAAAACTCTGGCCGCTGTTCTACAAACAAATTAACTGGATAGACTTAAAACAGCCAGGCATTATTGGGCTTTCTGAAGTCAGCAGCAGCAGGGGAATTTTCCATTGCCTTCGAATGGCAGGCAGCTTGCATCAGTGTGTACCCTCTGACTGACTCCTCGCACGCAAGCACCCACCTGCTCCTCTCCCCCTCACCCACCTCGCCGCCGCCGCCGCCGCCGCCTCTCCCGTGTCCGGCGGCCGCCACGCCCATTGTGACCGCGCGAGGCACGGAGCGACCGGGCTGGTCTAGGGCCCTCCCCTTCGGGACGCCCGCGGGGAGCAGAGGGGCCGGGGCGCCAGCTTTCTTGGATCGGTTGGCTCCCGAGCTGCTCGCGAGGATTCGTCGTCCCCTGCGGCAGCCATGTCTCTCGAGCTCATCCTGTGGCTCTTCTCCTTCGCCTCAGTCATGGTCCTCGTCGGCCTCACCGCGTACCAGGCAAGCCCCCTTTGCATCTGTTAAAAGTTCACCCTTTGATGGCGAGTCCCGGTCCAAATCTTGCGCGGGACCGGCGAATTCCTGCCTGGTTTGCGGATAAGGCTGCCGGGAATTTGTGGGGATTTGGTGGAATTGGACGCCGATTTTGGTCAACGGCGCCGTTCTTGTAGTTCCATTCGTTCCTTGGAGGATGGGGACGAGATGAACTGTCAGATAGATTTCTTTTAGATATTTTTTTAGTCGTTATGGGTTTCTAACTCCTATGTTCTGATATTAATTCGCAATTTCTCATGAAGAAACCATCTTTGTGCAGAAGGGCTCAATATATTTGTTTAGAATATTCCAATTTTCTTGGGTTAGATATAACCATATTTATGTTTATGTGCTTTGATACATTACATTTTCGACAGTAAGGCTTTGGTACCTTGTTAGTTAAACACATGATGCTACTTTGCTACTTGCATTGAAGAATCTATTGTTCTGTTTGAAATGTCACTGCCAGCTGCTAGGACTTGTGAATGTAATCATACGTGCCATGCCCTTATTCCTTTAGTTGGTGTTAAACCAGCCTGGTCTTCAATGGCACTTGCATTATCATTGCTGTAGTGTTTGAAGGTCAAATTCGACATGATTGATCATTGACGCTTTAGGCTCATCACATCGATCAGTATATGACTAATGTGGTTGATTGGTCTTAATGTGTTTCTGCCAACTACCATAAGTGTTAGGCTTTATACATCGATGCATCCAACACTCTTCGACTTTCTGCATTCTATGATCGTTTTGATATGAAAATTACAATCTTTAAGTACATTTGGTAATTTATGCACCAATTGGCCTGCCTTCTTATTAGCTTGTCCAATGTTGTTGATTTGTTCTGCTGATTTTTTTTTCTGCTTTTGTTCCAGCTTATCTGTTTGTCTGATCTGGAGTATGACTATATCAACCCGTATGATTCATCATCTCGCATCAATGCAGTGGTCCTTATAGAGTACTCACTTCAAGCAGCCCTGTGTGCTTCATTCCTCTTGACGCTACATTGGTTCCCATTTCTGATTATGGCACCTGTAACATACTACCATGTGAAACTGTACGTGTCACTTGCTTTCAGCCTTGGTGTTAATTCTGGCATGATCGTTTCACCATTAGATACTATGCAGTTAATATTATTTGGCTGGATTCGCATTTTGATTGTCTTTTATGGATGAAAATAATACTTTGAAACTACCTAATATAATCGGTTATATTAGATATGGTCATGGTAATATTGGATTTCTCTTGTTCTGGGCATCCATTGAACAGCTAAGTAGGGTGAGAATTTTTAGTTTTCTACTTGTTCTGGATCACCTGTTTTTTCTTTGGTTCTACAACACATTCTTCTCTGAAAATATTGGTCTAGGTATTAGAGGTGAAAAGTTAGTGCACCTGTTCTTGTATTATATCTGCCCTGATTTCATAGGCCTCAATAAAAAATAAAAAATAAAAATGTTAGCTAGCTAACTTTCATTAAGCTGCAGCCTGCAGTAGGACAGCTTCCATGTGCAGTTTATTTGTTAACATGAAGCTTCCATGTGCAGTTTATTTGTCAACATGAAAAGTTCCCTTTTCACCACTATTTGCTAGCAAAGAACCATTTGATGATATTTTTTGTGGCAATTATTCAGCAATCAGCATGGATCACTGATTCCACATTGTTAACATTAACAATGATTAATAAAAAGTGGATCTTAGTATGCTCTGGTACAGGGTACAGATATAATGTAGCAGAATTCTAAATTAATTTTAATCCCTTGAATAAAGGAAAGCACCCGATTTTCAGTTGTTACATGTGGATGGAAAATCCCCTATCCCTGTCTTTATGCAATTTAACAGCCATGGCAGATGTGCAGGTTGTAGCCCATCAATTGTTGTTCTTTCATGGCTGAGATAGAGGAACAGCCTCTGTTCGAATTTAGTTGATTTTGAGTTCTTTTTTCTTCATTGAGGCTTTGGGTTTGGTTTTCTCTTGGCATTGGTCTAGTTCAGATCAGTAATTGCTGAACTTATTTTAGTGGAATGTCTGATTTTTTTTTGAATTTAATTTTGGCCAAGCATTAATGTCTAAATGATTATTGTTAGTTTGTGCAATAATCTTTTTATAAAGAAAAACAAAGTAGATGTTTGCATATTCCCTTTTAATGTCTGCCTATAGAAGAACAAACCTAACCTCTAAATTAGGTTTGTTTTATTTGTTTCCCTGTGCCTTTATGTTAGTTGTTTGTTCTGTTATGATAATAAAATAGAATCATACGATTTTATCTTTAATCAGGTACATGGCTCGGAAACATCTTGTAGATGTCACCGAGATTTTTAGACAATTAAATGCTGAGAAGAAGTACAGGATGATCAAGCTTGCCTTCTACTTCAGCCTATTTATTATAACTATTTACAGGTTTGACTTCAAATTATTCTTTTAGTTAATATTTTGTGGAATTGGAGTACATTATGCTTTGATTTGGTAATGCAGTCTCTTAGTTATTCAAAAACACCTCGGGCATTATTGAATCCTTACATATAGCCATCGCCATACTGGCCCTTCCATGTTGTAAATTCTTTATAATATTTTTATGCAGGTTAGCTGAGTTTCCTCACTGCAAAATATACTGAATTTGAAACTCCTGTTAGTGGTGTGAAGGGTTAGTGGGAATATGACAGGAAATTCAAATATGAAGTCATCTTTGCACCATGTTTAAAATTTGCAAGCATTCGTTAGCAATATTTGAAATATGTAAATATATTCAGTATTATAGGCCTTACGTTTACCGATCTCACTAAATACTGATTGTGCTATGTAGGTTTGTGTTAGTAGCAGACTGATTGCTATGCTTCTATCATAACTTATTTCAGATTATGTTCAATTCCTTACCAGCTTGATGCTAGCTTAGAATGCTATGTTACATGATCTAACAGTTTGTATTTTTTTTAATGAATATAACAGGCTTGTGATGACAGCAGTGATGCTGTTTATCGACGAGGATGTAAATCTGGTAGAAACTAGGACTATCTAGACTTTGCCTCCAACTTGCCACGGCTCACAGGGGAGCAGGTATTTCAATATCACATTTTTTATCACTGGCAAATGGAAATGTTTGTGTTGTACCAATTAAGCTTGTTGCGTTGCAGACTTGCAGTCCTCGAACAGCAGGCCGAAAAGAACACAGTTGTGAGGAACCAATGAGACCAGAACCGAATGCCTCTCCCCAGTTACAAGATAGATGATCAGCTCGTGTGCAATAGCTGGAGGAGCTAATCTGGTGTCTCAGATTCTCGTTGTGCATTTTTTTTTTTAATCCATCGAACAGAACTAACCAATCTGATGTGATACGGATTTTCACTAGCTTTGCTCTGTCAAGACCGTGTTTGTAAATTGGGCTGGTAATGATGCATCACCGTACAATGATCGCTCGTTTGAGACTCGGGAGGCTATTTTGCGTTTCGTTTACCTGATTCAGTGATACCTGTCGGGGGCATACCTCTTCAATAGTTATGCGGAAACTCGGTGGTTGAATGATAGGACCCACGCAAGCACAGGCACTCTGGCAGTGTAGAGTCGTAGTATGTCACTGCATGGCTAGATAGCAACAAAATGTGCTACAAAATGACATCCTTTGGCTGGTTCCATCAGGAAGTACAAACTCACTCCAGACCCCAGAGCAACAAAACTCTGCACCATATATTACCGGTACCAGACATGATTGCTGCTTGCCTGCTTCCTAAGCTACTACTTTGCAATCTTGGAGATGACGGATTCAAATGCCCCCACAAGGGCCTTCACCCTGCTCTTCCTCGTCTTGACGAGCTTGCTGGCCGTCTCCTCGATCACGCCATTGTACAGCCTCTGGCTCTTCTTCTTCTCCAGCGTCTTCTGATGCCTCAGCGCCACCGCCGGCACGACGAACCCGGTCCCCGCACCGCCGGAGCCGCCACCAACACCCCGCCTTCTAAGGCTCCTGATCCTTAGCTGAATGCCCCTGCCAGTGGCGCTCCCCGACGAAGCGTCCTCGCTGCCCCTCCTTGACCTCAGCCTCGCCGGCTTCTTCGTCGTCTCCTCCTCCGGCGGCGGCGCCATCGGCGCCTTGGTGCTCCTGGAGCGCAGCTTGAAGGTGCCTGCTGATGAGTTCTTGCTCGCCTGCCGGATGAACGGGTACCGCACAGACCGGCTGCTTATGCTCATGCTCTTAACCCTCCGGTGCGCCGGGATCGCCCTGCTGGTTTCAGCTGCTGCCGCAGCAATGTACTCTTCTTCTTCGTCAAGAGAGTATGTTGGTGTTGCTTTCCCTTGATCTTTGGTGCTTGCAGCTTCTTCATGGACCATCTCTTGTTCAAGGTCTCGCAACAGGCTTGTCCGGCTTTGGATTAGAGAAGGGGAGAGGATCTGGTACCCTTGGAGAAGCTCTTGATCAATGGCCATCTTCTCGACGATCAATGATGACATTGGTTTCTTCCCTTTGGGGGGTTTTGCGATCTTCTTGTCAAGTGTTTCATCATGAGTTTGCACACCATCCACTTGTCCGGTGACCTTGGTGGCCTTGTCATGTGACTTGTTCCTCCCCTTGGACACATCCTTCTTCTTGGCATCGCCGGAGCCGGCGGTCGGGGCTGAGATTTTACCTGGCTGTGGAGACGATCCATGGGCTGGAACCGTACTAGTATCATACGCCACGATGTCCTTCCACTCCACGCTCTCGCCGCCACCTCCCTTGCTCCCCTTCACATTTCTGGCTGCCGCCTTGTCGGCGGCCCTGGTGGAATCCCCGACGCGGCGCCGGAACACCGACCGCACCTTGCCCATCACCCTGCCGCTCTGGCTCTCGTGGGAGTGGGACAGGGCCGCCGCCGCCGGCGAAGGCTGCTTCCGGGGCTTGGTGTGGCCGGGCTTCTTCTTCGCCGCCGTCGGCGGCGTCTCCTTGTCCTCGAACGCGTGCGCGCCGCCGTACTTGCAGACGTGGTGGCAGGACCCCGCCGGCGGCCTGAGGTATCCCGGGACGTGCTTGCCGTCGCCGCCGCCGGAGTGATGGTGAGGCGGCGTGGCGCGTCCGGCTGACCTGGCGCCTTGAGCGGCCATCTGCACCTCCATTGGAGAGCAGAGTATATGTTCCAAAACTCGAGGAGAGCGTAAATCTGCAGGGAAAGAATGAACATGGTTTCAGGTTTGAGTCAATGCTAATGTGATCGACATCGATCAAACTCTGTTTCTAAACAAGTTGCGTAATTGCAGATGTGGGAAAGGGGAAGCTACTGAGAAGCAAAGCAGAGCAGGGCAGAACAGAGCACAGGGACATAGATGAAGCAAGAACTCACAGGCTGGCACCGCCGCCGCCGCCGCGCCGACTCGATCGTCGGATTCACTACTCGCCGCGCGCCATGGCCGCCAAGCTAGCGGAGCTCACCGGGCACGGGACACGAGATCGAATTCCACACAAGGAAACAGGGGGCTAGGTTCTTCGCGGCTGCTTGGTTGCTGCTGCTTTCATGGCGGACTGGCCTCGCGCCTACATATATACAGTATACTCCAGGGGCTTAAAGCTGAGGCATGAATTAATGGGCTCGATCGCCGCTGCCATCACTGGGGCCGGGGGTAGGAAGGAGGCGACGCGATCGGGTCAAGAAACGGAAACGGCGGTCGTTGGCTGCACCTCTGGGTTCTTTCTTTCTTTAATGGCGCTGCGTGGTGTGGATGGCGATCGGGGCTTGCTGGCTGGCGGAAGAAGCTGCGGTCGGTCGGCCGGTCAGAGATTGGTGGCAGGAGGAGGTCAAACACGCCGGGGTGGACGACGACGACGACGACGAGCACGAGGGTGGGGCCCGTCTGATTCGGA
The DNA here is from genome assembly GCA_015476505.1 of Urochloa ruziziensis. Lineage (NCBI taxonomy): Eukaryota > Viridiplantae > Streptophyta > Magnoliopsida > Poales > Poaceae > Urochloa > Urochloa ruziziensis. Next base: position 56,690,111 of record CM027121.1, on the reverse strand, counting down.
GAGGCCGGGGCCGGTGTCTGTTGACTGTTGGTTGGTTGATGTGTTTGAAGGGGATGGGTTAGGTGCGGGGTTAACGCCATTTGACTGAGTGGCTGCCAAGCGGGGCCCGCCGGCAAGGGTCGCTGGCAGAAACCCCACGTTTGAATTTGATCATATGGGCCGGGCACAGCGATTTGGTGGTGGCTGGCTGGCTGGATTCAGACGCCGTTTCGTTTGGCTTGTCGTCCGGGACACTTGGTGGTTCCACTTGAACATCATCACGAACTCATTCATGCCTTAGTGTGGAACTTACTAATCGAGAAAATCTTTTTTTTTTCTAAAAAAAATTCCCTTTACCTTTTTCCCCTTTACCTTACTTTTCTAACCCCATGTGCTGTTCTTCTCACGTCTTCATGGCATGAGGAGGCACCCTAGCTGGCCTGCCGAGCCTAGGGCAACACAAGGTGCGCCATCCCTGACAGGGTCCCTCCCGATAAGGCGTTCGTTGGTCTTTCACGATGAGCTCTTTATACCCGGCAGTGCCGAGTACATTAGGGAAGTCGTGAGTCGCGCGATCTGCGACGCGTTGCACGTTCAGTGCTCGGTGTTTGGCGCGAAAAAGCGTCAACATACTTTTTTGGCGACTCCGCTGGGGAAGAAGGTGTTTCGGTTTTGATAGCCGAGATCAAGCCCTAGCATTATGGCGTAATTTGAAGGATTATCTGAAGAACTACATGAGGAGTACAATCAAGAACACCAACGAGCGGCGAACCGATTGTTTCTGTTGTGCTTCCAGAAAACAGAACAAGGGTCGTTCAAGTAAAGGAGCGGCCATCTAGCATCGACATTTTAAAAGAGATGCAATCTTCAGGTACTTTATCTACACATCTATCCGAATTGTGAATTGTTCATTTGTTCTCTCAAGTTCTTAATTAATAAAGTGGATAGTGTAAATTCAGTTCCAGTTATTCAAAAGTCGGCTATTGAAAAGTCGGCTAGTATTAATGTTGATGCAAAGTTAGTTATTAATACTTGCAAAATCTTGCCTACAAGTAATGTTGTTGCTCAAGAAACAAGTCGGTCGTCTCAAACCGAAATTGCTGATCCAAAATCCTCTAGCAAGAATATAGAAAATGTGTCTAGCACTTCAACGCTCGAGGGGCAACAAAACAAAGGCAAAGGTGCCGGTTGTACTGCAACCGGTCTGACTGGTTCTCAAGTCGGTCAAATCACTTTTTCTAGGGTTTCGCAAAGGAAATATAAACCTAAGATGGTTAAGCCTAAAAAACCCGAGATTGGTGTTTGGAAAACCGTTGAATCCAAAGGTCGTCATAAGCACGAGAAGAAAATGCTGAAGCCAAATAAGAAGCTTCCGTCTAAATCCTCAAAACAAAAGGACATCAAGCATGCTAGTTGGCCTAAAAAATCTAAACATTCTAAATCTTCTTCAAAAAAGAAATTCCATGATCAGAATCGGCAACGAAAAACTTTTCCTACGCCCAAGCCGTTTCCATCATATGGATCATCTATTCCTATGCCATGGGGGCATTATTGCAGCGTGCCTTATCTTTATTCTCCATGGTCTTTTAGTTCTCATACGTCGTCTCTTCCTAAATACTTTTGTCCAGATTATATTACATATAGAGAGCTGACAATTAGTAAATCATCACTTACAAATAATGACTATTTTCATCAAGAGAATTGGTCTATACAGAAAAAGAAGCCTAAGGTGGTGAAACAAGTTTATCGTGTCAAAAAGGATGGTAGAGTAAATCAAAATTCAGATTCGACACTAGATAAAGAAAAGCCGACTAATGAAGAAACATCGGCTAATATTGTTGCTGGAATTACCCCCATTGATGAGATGTTATCAAATACTATAGCTGAGCAACATTCAAGTTCGACTAGGGAGCAAGGTGACCTTGAAGGGACTGGTTTTGAGAAAACCGATCCAATTAGCTTTGAAACCGATCTGATCGGTTTTGCCAGAAATTCTGGTACAGCTGCAGATATTGCACCAAAGAGTAAAGTGGCGAATAAGAAGGCTAGCTTTGCTGAATTACTACATAAATATCAGAAGATAGCCGAGGAAAAGAAAAATAATCGGGTAGGAGGTGACCAAAGTAAGAATTCTTCATCACCAAGAGCAAAAAAGCATCAACGATCATCTCATTGGTCTTCATCATTTATCCCGTCGATACATGTGTCATGGAATCCATATTCAGGTATATATAATTATAATCCTTGGTCTTCATTATATGATTATCAATATTATGCTCATGCTTCACCAAGGGGTCATAATTTGTATAGTTAGCCGCCATGGTTGCAACATGCGTTTTGTTATTAGATATGCTGAGAAGATCAAAAGCCGATATAAGTAGTTTCAATCATGTTCTACTTTTGCTAGAATTTTATTCGGCTATTTCGGTATGCATAATAAATATAGATTTTATTTATATATGCGATGTATTGTTCGTCATCGTCTTTAAATAGTTCTGGTCCAGAAGAATATTTTCTAGCACGCAAGTTTTGCTAGAAAACAGGGGGACATATGTTGACGACCAAATTTGGCACGTCTGGGCCAAACCGGCAGTGTCGGGTTTGCATAACCGGCACTATCGGACTTTGCAAAGTCTCCAGTTACAAATTGGACTTCACCATTGTGTTCCTATCGTCGAGCTGATTGAAATGCATATATAGATCATGAAGTTTGGACTCCAGATGAGGGATTTATGGATATTTTAGGAATCTGACCCTAAGTAACTCGGCGGTGCCGAGTTATCAAAGTCGGCAGTACCGAGTATATGGTAAATCAGAGAGTAGAGTCCTAGTTTAACACGATTTTGTATTCTTTTTGACTTGTGCTCGGGGCAAGACCTCTCCACCCTATCAATATATTTATTTTCAGCCTTATAAGCTCATCTGGGGAACATGGGCAGCAAGGAAGTGCAAATTCTTTCTATGGTTAGCAGCACACAACCGGTGCTGGACAGCAGACAGACTTGCTCGTAGGGGCCTTTCTCACCCAGAGCAGTGCCCTCTATGTGAGCAAGCAGATGAGACAATTAATCACCTCCTCTCAGCTTGTGTGTTTGCCCGCCAATTCTGGTACAAATTCCTATCCCGATTTGGATTACAAGAACTCTCCCCTCAAGGAGGCGAGATGAATTTCTTCACTTGGTGGCAACAATCCAGCGACCTTTTGCCCACCAACATACAGCAAGGCTTCAACTCTTTGGTCGTCCTCGGAGCTTGGAGCTTGTGGAAAGCTAGAAACGATGTGGTGTTCAACGGGGCTGCCCCTAGAATCAATACCACTCTTCTTCTGGCACAAGAAGAGGCTGAACTATGGATGCTTGCAGGGGCAAAAAGCCTTGGAGCTGTGGTCGCCACAAGGCTCCCCGCTCAGTACTGATAGGTGTTTGGTCTTGGTCACAAGGGGTCTGGCATAGGCTAGGCACTGGAAGTGACAGCGTGTCAAGGTCAAGTGGCGTTGTGTAGTGTCGTGTGTGTTGCGTAGTGTGGGTGTGGTGTAAGGCTATTTTGGCCAACTCTCTCTATTAATACAATGATATGCAGCTCTCCTGCATATTCGAGAAAAAAAAAAAAGGGCCACGGCCGATTGAGGTTTTATCATCCAATCGACACAAAATCAATCAATCTTTTACCTTTTACCTTTTTTCCCTTTACCTTATTTTTTCAACCTCATGTGCTGTTCTTCTCACGTCTCCATGGCATGAGGAGGCTCCCTAGCTGGCCTGCCGAGTTTAGGGCAACCCAAGGTGCGCCATCTTTGACGGGTCCCTCCCGGGAAGGCGTTCGTTGGTCTTTCACGACAAGCTCTTTATACCCGACAGTGCTGGTTTCTCAAACCCGGCAGTGCCGAGTACATTGGGGAAGTCGTGAGTCGCGCGATCTGCGACGCGTTGCACGTTCAGTGCTCGGTGTTTGGCGCGAAAAAAGGTCAACACGTACATAAAAAAAGAAGGAAAAAAGTGCATGGGCGCTCTGCTTTTGTAGCGAGCTGAGTCTAACAGAGTAGAGAGAATGATACGGGTCAGTTAAGCATCATCATAGCGTACAGAGACCAACATCGATCAAGCTAATCATAATTTAAGCAGTCCACCGATTACTACCATGCTGCTACGCAAATTTTACACATCGCTGGTCATCGGTCCGTAGCCTTGACATTCTTCCTTGAAAGATTTTTATTGCTCAAATGTCCAAGTCTCAGTGGACTGACGAAATCAAATGCAGCACAAGAAAAATCTGCAGGACAGGTCACCACTCCAGGCATTTCATATACTATTAGAAACTAAATCAACATAATAATCTCAGAAGGGGAAGCAATGGCAAAAAAAATTAAAAAAATAGCTCAGTTTAGCTCATATCATCCGGAGGTCGGATGAGAGTGTGACGACCCAAGTTGCCACTAGAGCTTTTCATCATTGCTGAGGGTGAGAAATTTCGATATTTGACACTAAGTTCGCACGCCTCACGCGATATGACATTCAATTCGTAAGTCTTTCAATATTTAACCCTGAGCGTGCGAATTCTTTTGATTTGAGGGATTTCCAGTCATTTTTCTCCATTTCATGATTTGCATTGACTTTTCATTTTTCAGACCACCTGAAGGGACCATTCTACCCCTGCCCTTGTCTCTTTACATTGAATCAGCTTCTTCTCCCGTGATTCTCTCGCTCTATCTCTCTCTGTCTCTCTCGTCTCCAAGTCGTCTCTAATTCCAGGTGCAGGTACATCAACCACTGCCCATCTGTGCATAAGCTATCTGTGATTTAAGCTCATCAATCGTTTTTTCTGCCTTCGCGGCTCCGCCAATCTCTCCTCGAGGATTTTTGCCTCCTCAAGTTTTACTTTCAGGGATGAAACTTCAGACTCAAGATTCTGAACAAGAACCTCAGTTTCATGGTTTTTACTCTCTTCGCTTGCAGCAGTTGAATTAAGCAACCCTTTCAAGCGAACAACTTCATCTGAGAGGATCTCCACCTTCTGCGCATCAACTTCGGTGATTCAGTGACAGAAAAATTTAAAACAGTGCAGTGCAGTGCGCTTATATCAGGGGGGCGTGCCGATCTTGGGCCCCCGGCGCTCGACGACGGGCTTGGAGTCTGCGGATCTCGGCGCGGTCGAACGAGAGGCGCGGGGACGCGCTCCGCACGGCCGCCGACGGCGGTGGACTCAGACTTGAACGGCCCGCCGCCGTTGGCGCGGGTGCACGGCGTGGACGGCGTGCCGACGCTGCTCCAACTGAAGGGACCATTCTACTGGAATTAGAGATGAATTTGAGACGAGAGAGACAGAGATAGAGCAAGCATGGAAGAGAGGAGGCCGATTCAATGGAGAGAGGCAAGATCAGGGGTAAAATGGTCTCTTCATATGGCTTGAAAAATGAAAAGTCGATGCAGCAGATCATGAACCGGAGAAAAATGGCTCGAAATCCCCCAATTCAAAAGAATTCCTACGCTTAGGGTTAAATATTGAAAGGCTTACGAATTGAATGTCATGTCGCGTGAGGCGTGCGAACTTAGTGTCAAATATCAAAATTCCTCGCTGAGGGTGAATTCTGCAGCGACAGGAGTTCGATCCCCGTACCTTCCGGTTTATGAGCTCTGGAGTATGGACCAACTGCGCTACACAACACCTTGTGTCAAGGGTCGCACCAAAACGACTGTTAACATTATAGTGAACACCATATTCCACTGGAACCTATTTTTTAGGACCCCTCAAATTCAGGGTGGCAAAATCCCCGATGGGGACGGAGCCCGCAGGGATCCGCCCCGAGTCTAACGGGAACGGTGGAGATTTTTTCCCCACGGGGGGAGGAAGCGAGGCCCCGAACTGCTGGCGGGGCAGGGCCGGGGGGCAGTTTTACCCCGTGGAGGTCCGTGAGGACCCGAAACGAAGAAAAAACATACATGTAGTCCACACAAATAGGCAGCTCAGTACGGACTAACTCGAAGTAAACTCTTTAATCTAAAGTCTAAACAGCCCAACACTCCCACCAGGCCACCTCGATCTTATCTGTTCTCCTCCGTCCTCTTCTCTCTCAACGTCTCAAGTATCAGCCGCCGCCGTCGCCCGATGTCGAGGGACCTGCATGTCCGTCGCATCTGCAGGCTGCAGCTCTCCTAATCTCCCTCGATTTCTTAGCTCTTACTCCATCGACGCTGATGCCCATGAGGCGCGAGCTCCCTCCGTCCTTCACCCTTTCCTCGGCTCTTGACCGTGTCGCGGTGACTCCACGCCGCCGGTTGTCCTCGACTCCGATCCACGCCGTTCTGCTCGTCCTCGACTCGTTATCGCACCACCGCTTCCTCAACTCCTCACGCCGCCGCCGATCTTTGCTCCCCTTCGTTGCGCCGTCATCCCCCACAGGGCCGGGGCCAGGGGACATTTTTGCCCCGTTAAACAGTTCGGGGCCAGGGCGGGGAGTGAGATTCGGGGAACAGGGCGGGGACGGGGTCACTCCCCTGGCCACGCCCCGCCCCGTTGCCATCCTGACCTCAAATGGACTCAAACGTGTCGACCTGCCAAAAAAAAAGAGTACGGGCGGTAACTATTTGTGCTGTGCATGGGTCTATGAATGAAGTAACGTATGGTGCAAATATAGACCGAGGAGGTGTTTGAAGCATGCTCGAAAGAGGAAACACATTTTTCTTTCTTTTTTTTTTTGGCAAACTAAACACCCCTTGACCTTTACGCCCCTTTCGTACGTAAGATTGTGGAGGGAGAATATAAGGTTTATTATATCTTAGGAAACTTTCCTGAAGGGCGCCTTGCATTGGGTCACACTTTCAAAAAGATTAGTGAAACGGTTGGGTCTCTTGCATTCACCTGTTCCTTTTATTGCATCAAAACGCTCTATAGAGATTTTTCCCGGTGTTCTGAGTACACCAAACTTGAAATCTAAACAAAAAATAGGCGCAACTTAACAAGGCATAGCTGAGATATTTTTTTTTTTACCGTAATGACACAAAAGAACTAAGCAATGTTCGAAGTGCGAGTGATGGCAATGAGGGAAATTAACAGCGCATGGCATGGAATTGGTAGTTCGGTACTCGAGTCACCAACGTGAACTGGGTCAAGTACTCAGCACAACACAAAAAGGAAAAAGGACATGGATTGTGCTTCGCGTCCTTGTTTCACATCATTCCTGTGATTCGTAGCAAGGCCGACAGACTTGAGAGAATGATACGGTCAATTAATTTAAGCATCATAGCTATAGACCAAGGTTAAACTAATCATTAATCAAGTTAGTACTAGTACCATACTATGTGACTTCTACACACCTGGGTCGTCGGTCCGTAGCCTTGACTTGCTTCCCTTGAAAACGTTTGGTTGCTGTTCTTCGGAGCTGATCTGCATGGTATCATCATGTGAATTTTTTTAGTCTCGACGGCTGAAGAAATCAAATGCAACAAAAAAAGTGCAAGATAGGCCACGGGTCCAGAACTTTCGTATTAGGACTGACGAGAAATCACTGGCTGACTGGCAAAATATCATGAAGAAGAAGCAAAATATTGGGGAAAAATTAAGGTCAGTCTATGGCTATGGATGAGTCGCACACAATAGAAAATGAACTGTAGTACACTCCAATGGACTCAGTGTTGACCTATGGCTATGGATAAAGTTCGACATATTGTACAAATTGACCTTTTGTGGCTTACTTTACTTAATTTGATAGGTAAGATTTGTGGGGGAAGATTATAGAATTGAAGTCTTGTAGGAAAATTTCCTACATGGCATCCTGTCATCGATATCTTATCATTTAAAAAAGTTCCAACAAAATGGCTTCATCCTTGCAAGTTTTTATTTTTTTTATTTTAATTAAGCTCACAAATGGAGCATCAAAGTGTAACCATATAGAACAACTTTAAGATATAGCCAATCAATTTTTTATACCAATTACTCCGTGCTCTAGCTATAGCTAGAGATCCTTAGGTGATTTTGCGCCTCATTATACTTGATGATTTTATTGCCTTGAATTATTTTTTGTACATAGCTGTCTCTATTCTTCAAGGTTTATTTAGTGCCAATTTGAGATGGCTTGAAAACCAATTCCGAGGCCAGGTTCAGCCTAAGCCCTCCCAATCAGGCATTTTTGGACTGGTTTTCATGAGTGGAGCCATCCATGAAAGTATGAAACCCATTTCGGCTTTCCTCCGGTTCCTCTCACAGCTCCATCTTCCGCGCTTAACGATTGCCACCGAACTTTGATGAAATTACAACCCTTTTTGCCACCGCCAGGTTTTTCCTTTATGTAAGGATTTACTCCTTTTCAAAAACATTATAATGATATAACAAGAAAATGATTATTAGTTATCCTATATATTTATTTATTTTCACATAAACTAAAATTGTAAAGCGAGTGCAAACATAAAATTCAGTTGAACAAACAAGTCAAATAGCCAAGGGTATATTGGACATACGGCATCTTCAATTCATTCATGAAAACTAGGATTCGCGTGTGCTCGATCTATATATGACGACCGAGAAATATGTCGTGGTACACTGATTACTACCATGCTACTGTGACTTTTAAACATCTTGGTCATTGGTCTGTAGCCTTGACATCCTTCCATGAACATTTCTGTTGCTGTGTCTACCTGATCTATTCTCCAGAGCCTATCTGCATGGCGTCAGCACAAGTTGAAATGCCCGAGTCTCGGTGGACTGACACATAAAAAACATTTCGTACTAGAACTAGTAAATCATTCGCATAATAAATAATATCAAGGGGAAGAAGCAAAATAATGCCAAAAACATTAAAAAAACAGCTCGTTTAGCTCCTCTCATCTGGACCCGCGCCGAGGCCCGCGCCGCCGCGGCCTCGCCCCGCGCCGCCATGCCGGAAGGCCCGCGCGCGCCCCTGGCCGCGTGCCGGCGGCCCCCGTGCGCAGCCGCGGCTTGGCCCCGCGGTCGCCGCGCGCCCCTGTCCTCCGCGCTCGCCTGCGCCAGGCCGGCCGCGCCCTGCTCCATCACCTGCATCAGATCGAGAGGAAGAGAAGATTAGGAGCTTGCTGGGTGAGAAAGGGAGTGAGGAAGGAGAGAAACAAAAAAGAGATAAGGAAGAGAAAGAAAGAGAGGTGAAGGGAAAGGACGGGCCGAGCAGGGAGATAAAGACTTAGACGTGTGGTGGATTTTTTTGGAGGACATGTTAGTACCGGTCGAGGGCACCAGCTGGTACTAACGTGCGTCGTTTAGTACCGACTGGTGCTTTTAACCGGTACTAAAGTGGCGCGCCCATTTAGTACCGGTCAATAACACCAGCCGGTACTAAACGACGCACGTTAGTACCGGCTGGTGCCCTCGACCGGTACTAACCTGGCTTTGCGGGTACTGCTACCTGGAGCCGGTACTAAAGGCCCCATTTAGTACCGGCTCCGCCCAGCCGGTACTAAGGGAGAGGGACCGAAAGTACTTTCTCCCGTAGTGATAATAGTGCCGGTATGAACAGCTAGAATAAAGAGACAAGATACGTTAAACACACTGATAAGTTCTTCCAATCGACCAGGAGAGTACTTCTTTCGTGTTCTTTCGAGCTATGTTCCCTTCCTTGCTCGTTGTTGTGTTGTGTTGTACCCTATGCTTTGTAATCTGCGGTTTACCACACCTTATAATGACAAGTTAATCAAAGTTCATATGTACATGTTCTGAGCCAAAAATAGTAGCTTAATTATGCGCTGAAAAAAAGACCAAAAGATGAACATAGCAGCTATAAATAAAACTCCACTAGTAGTGAGTCACGCCCACTGTGAAGAAGTTGATTCGCAAGCTAAATATACATTCTTCAGACTCGTGGGCTTAATTGTGCATCAAAGTGTATGTGCCCAGCAAGAAGCTAAAAAAGTAAAAATGAACACAAGTTGGCCCAAAAAAGTTTTTTTAAAAAAAAATCAACGAGTTACCTTATATTATTTGAAAAAAAGCTGCTTGTGTACCTGTGTGCGCTTCTGCCTTACGAAATCTATGGTCCTTACAAAAAAAAAGGAAAAAAACCCAAATGAAAAAAAAAAACCAGCTCGCTTAGTGCTCGCGTCATCTGGGTTACAGATGGAGGTGGAGACCCAATTTCACCACCGGAGCGTTTCGTCATCGCTGGATACATGGGGTGAGAGAGGCTCGAACTCTCGACCTCAGGATCACTCAATAGCTATGAGACCTACGCGCTAGCCAACTGCGCCACCACCCCGTTGTGTTTGTAGTCTGGCAAGTATTTTCTTTGAAAGTTAAGACGTTAAGTTTCTCGATCCGAGGACTAAATCAAGATTCAAGAGACCGAAAGGTTGTATAACTTGTAAGTGGAATTGCGTGTCTGCATATTTAACGAATTGTTTTTTGGAACACACATTTGATGATTCGGTATCCGGCCGGTCGCGTGCGACGCATACTGCCCGGCACGGCGCCGGAGGCGATCGGCGCGGCGCTTCGCCGGCGGTGCGCCAGTGACCCTCACGCGGACAGCGTCCAGATATTTTCAGGCTTTCAGCACAGCGCAACGATATGATCTCTTTCGCGCCAGCACTCCTTGAGTTAGTGGTCTAAACATATTTGGAGCACACCTAGCCGGTTTTTTTTTTTTCTGCAAACATTCTTTAAATATATATAAATGCCGCACAAACACGATCATATTGAGTAAGTTTTACTTGTTTTCCCTTTTGGTTTAGTTAACTCCAAGGTTTGTCTAGTGTAAGTTTGCTTGTTTTTCTCTACTTATTATCTGAAAGTATAAAATGGAAACGGAAAATTAACATGCAGTGCGGAATCGATTGTGAGTACTTAAGTACTTGTTCTTTTGACAGGGTCTGAATAGTAATTTCTTTTTTTTTCTGGAAAGGAAGGATTCTTTTACTCTGCATTCCATCCGTTCTGAAATATAAGAAATTCGAGTAAATTACGAACATATTAAGAACGCAAGCAAATGACTTATATGCCCCTAGTTAATACCTACTGTTTGGTTGTCATTTTGCTGAACTAAGAGATGGTTGCATACCATTTACTATACAGCTTACAAAGCAAGTTTGCATGACATTTGCTCCCTCTCTTTGATCAAGGGAAAGGATTAGTGCTAAAAATGGAAATGTACGTGGAAATATCTGATGAAAATCAAAGGAACACATTGAATTCATTATTTCCAACAGTGATGCTGCAGTAAACATTCGTTAATCATGAATTAATTATTCTCATTAAATTCGTCTCGTAAATTTCACTCCATCTTTGTAGTTAGTTTTATTATTAATCTACGTTTAATACTTCTAAATGATAAGATTCTCTTGAATATGACTCCGTATAATTTTTATATTCAGAACTAAACACCCCCTGAATGATGTAAAACATTATCGTAACCATCCGAGAGAAAGTTGTTGCCAAACTCACACATGCCCGAAACTCGCCCATACGCTTCATGCACTCTATTGGGCATTTGGGCACTATTACATATCATATGATATGACCTTGACTAGCTCAAAAAAATATATGATATGACCTTGAGGGCTGATGTGCATAAGCGCCCAAACACCCACTTCCCAGTTCCCACCGCCTCTCTTGTCCTTCCCCTCGCCGCCGCCGCCGCCGCCGACAGGGTCCTCTCCCTAGGTACCAAACCCTGGCCACTGCCTCCATCCCTTTCTCCGATCAACGCTTTGAGGTTCAGAGTTTCCCCTTCATTGATCTTGTTCGCGTGCTGATCAACTTGTTGTACCCGATTCTGCAGCAATCTTCAGGGCTGTTCCGCACCTGATCCGAGGCGGAGAGATCAGAGATGTCGGACTCCGAGGATCACCAATTCGAGTCGAAGGCCGACGCCGGCGCGTCCAAGACCTACCCGCAGCAGGCCGGCACCGTCCGCAAGGGCGGCTACCTCGTCATCAAGAATCGCCCCTGCAAGGTATATCCTCTACTCCAGCCCTGTGGGCTGTGGGTCCTCACTCTCTCCATGCTTTTGTTTTGTGTCGTGTTCTGTTTAGATCTCGATACGGTTACCACCGTAGTGTTGGATCTAGGATTCTAGGTTATATTAGTCGCATTTGCAGCCTGAATGCTGCTGCGTGCAAAATTTCGATTTTTATTTACAAGAGAAGATATGTATGGCTGAATGGATTGAATCCTTGGTGGATAACTGGATATGTCTGATCTTCTTTCTGTGGATACAGTAATTGTGTATGCTGTTTTGTGCTCCTGAATCGTCGCTGGTGCACAATTGATATTTTCCCTGGGTTCAGTGTGCATATATGCACTGTTATCCCATTTGCTTTGATTTCTGGAGTGTGAAATTGGAGCGGTGCACAGTTAATGTGATCGAAATTTCATCTTTTCTGACAGTAATACAAATTTAAAGTGTCTAGTTTAGTTCCTTACCAACATTGATTGTTCAGAGAGAGTTCAAAACTGGCATATGGATTGCATAAGTGATGTTACTGATCCACTAAACCTTCTGCGAATTTTGCTTGACCATACCAACAGTTGGAACTCGTTGCTTGAGTGTGCATGCTGCTCTTGGTTTTTCTTGTCTGTACATTTGTCCAGAGTGGAGAGATTGAAGCGTGTCTGCAACTTGGCACTTTCACAGTTTCACTGAGCTAAGTGAACGAACACTGCTGACATGGTGTACTTATATTAAGTAACTGCTGCTTCCAACTGTTGGTACGGCTGTAAACTTGTCTGGAAGATGTCAATATAATTAATATTGTTGGACCACTAGTGGACAATGGTACGGCTGTAAACTTGTCTGGAATTTAGTACCACTGTGTGAATTGCATAGATGGTTGCTAGTGTCCTTATTCTGTTGCATGTTTTGTGCATATTCAATATTTGCTTCTTGATGCCTCCCAGTCTATTGATTGAATTCCTGAGGACCAAATCACTAATGCCAGAGATCGCTTAGTTTTATCCATGATACTTCTTATGAGCTTGTGTTCTACCAGTTTTTTATGTCTCGGATTTCTGCCCCATGGACACCACCTCCCCCCGGCTGGTTTAAACTTAATGTGGATGCAGGCTTTGACCTCAACACCAATATTGCTGGGCTTGGTTTCGTAGCAAGAGATCATCTAGGCAATGTTATTTGGTCTGGCTGGTCCAGTGATTGGCTCTGTAAATCAGCTGAAGAGGCCGAATGTTTAGCTGCCCTGACAGGAATCTGTCGAGCTTTTTCTTTCTCCCAGGGACCTATTTGGTTGGAGTCCGATTGTCTCGCAACAGTCCAAGCTCTCCAAGGTCCTTCTCCAAATCGATCTAGCAGCTGCTTTGTTATAGGGGAAGCTAAAAGAAACTTGCTCTTGTTCCAAGATTTTAGAGTTTCGTATTGCCATCGCAGCGCAAATGAGGTGGCTCATGTGTTGGGCCAGATAGGTAGGAGAGAGTTTTCCTCTGTTTTGTTTTCTAAAGGTGTCCCGGCCTGTGCGTCGACTGCTTTAGAACGAGATTGTAATACATTGTCTTTAACTTAATATAAGCTCTCCCTACTTAAAAAAAGTTTTTTATGTAATAACATTCCTTTGTAAAACTTACTTGCTTCGTTCTTAAACGCAATCGCAGTGCTCCTGCTGTCTTTCAAAAAAAAAAAACACTAATGCCAGAAATGTGCAATGGCCCTGTTTAGCTGTCACGCTGCAATTTTTTTTTTTTTGTACTCTAGTTGCCACTTCAAAAGGTACTTAATGTTAATACCTTCGCTTGTTCTGTTCTGAGTTTGGCTTGTTTTTATTATTTATTTAAGGTGCAAATGTGTCTTCTTTGTTTCATTATTATGTTGATGGACAATTTTACTTTTTGCTGGAATCATTTCTAATCATATGAATTTGTAACAATTGTGCAGGTTGTGGAGGTCTCAACCTCTAAAACTGGGAAGCATGGTCACGCCAAGTGTCACTTTGTTGCTATTGACATCTTCAATGGAAAGAAGCTTGAAGATATTGTGCCATCTTCTCACAACTGTGATGTCAGTACATTTACATTTCTTGGGCTCTTTAGCATGAGCAGTGCTTTCATTGCTAGTAAGATGTCAATAATGCGATCTGTTTGTAGGTTCCTCATGTAAATCGCACTGAATACCAGCTCATTGATATCTGAGGATGGATTTGTAAGTCCAGATATTTCTTATGCTCCTGCATGTTCATGTTATGTGATTCTGTATTAACATGACAAATTAACCTTTTCAGGTGAGTCTTCTGACTGAAAATGGTAACACTAAAGATGACCTGAGGCTCCCAACTGACGACAGCCTCCTTACTCAGGTATGTTCTAAGTTACTAAATTACTTTTCTTTTTGCACAGTTCTAGGTTACACATGACTAACTCTTTATCATGAAATTGATGGCGTCAAGAATTTTCTTTCTAGAGGCTAGCAGTTAGCACCAGTCATTAATTAATCAGCAATTGTCCTTGTAGCTTAATGTCCCCTTTTATCTCTGGTGGAATCGAATGTTCATCCACTTTATGAATTCATTAATGCATTCTGGCTAGATTGGCCTTTTGTCATTAGATGCCATCATGCATTGCATGTGCCTTAGGATTTTTATATGTATATTTTTTGGCCCAACTAAAATTTCAAAATCTGTCACTTTTTTGCCGCACAGTGGGCCTTAGTGTAGCTATATGGATTTCCAAACCAAGGCCCATGGTGCCATGACCAAAATGGCTACATGTTAAAAATGTAGTTGGAGAGGGGTTATTATTGAAACAATAGATTCAAATAGGATACATAGTTTTGTAATCCACATGCTTACAGCTTATTGCTGGTTGAGCAAGTAAATAAAACTTTATATCTCTATTTTATCTGCTTTGCAGCCACTGGCGGAGCTAGACTAAAGAAATAGGAGTGGCCGTCTATAAAGATAATCATCAAAAATCAATCTACAATGCCAAATTTACTGTTCATTTAGTGCAAATTCTCCTTGAGCGCGGGGGGGGGGGGGGGGGGGGGGGGGGGGCGGCGATCGCCCAGCTTTGTCTGAACGTAGCTCCTCCCCTGTTTGCAGCAATAGCATCGTGCTTTTTGCGCATTTAAAATCTTTCTTATGTGTTGATTTCATGGTGACCGCAGATCAAGGATGGCTTTGCCGAAGGGAAGGACCTGGTGGTGACAGTCATGTCTGCCATGGGAGAGGAGCAAATCTGCGCGCTGAAGGACATTGGCCCGAGGAACTAATTTCCTCAGCCATCTATTCCTCAAGGATCTTTTTGTTCTTTTGGGTATTAAGGAGCATAGATTACTGAGGATATATTGCAACCAGTAGGGAATTTTATCGGGTACCGGATTGGGCTTATCAATGAGGTAGGGGATTTGTATTGCCTACCTTCATCAGATCAGACTTGGAGTCCAATACCCCATAAATTTGTTTCCCCTGTTTCTGTAATCCTAAAACTCTGCGTAGCCTTCAATGTGAAATTTTATTGTGCGTAGCCTGCCCGTATCATAGTGTGGTATCCTTGTAGCGCACCTCATATGTAGGATGTAGCACGATGTTGACTGTTTATCCTGATTTCTGGGGTCGCTTTCCTAGTTTTGCATTTCTCACTAGCTTGACAGCTATGTAAGTCGTTTTCAGGTGGTGAATTTGGCAACGGCTTTACGCTGCCTGCTAATATTGTGGAAATGAATTCTTTGGACAGTACATTGAAGCTCGTAGGTTTATTGTACTACTCAGCCTTTTATGTTCTGTAAACTTGTACTCGTGTTTGAGAAGCAATAAAACTTGTACTCGTGTTTAAGAAGGAATAAAATTTATTCTTGCTACCTTGAACAATTAGTCCTCAATGGACAAAGCACGGCTCGAATTACTCTGTTGAACTATTCAATTGGCCCAGTTTGCCTTTAATAAGTTTTTTTGTCTTGATTAAGTTCAGATTTTTAAGGGTAAAATGATATCATAACTTCTCTTAGAAAATATATTAAAAGATTTTTCATGATTATATTGTTGTGACACTTCATTCTAATGCAAAATATGAAAACGCACGAATTCTCGTCGAAAGTGCTTGTATGAATCGCCCAAAAATGCTTGTGGATAGAGCCCTGCAGCTGCAGGGGAGGAAAGTAAAAAATGTGATGTTTACAATTGGAATACCAGTCACACATAAACATATCTTCTCTGCCATTTTGCCATCGTTTTGCTGTGTCCTTGGGTATACTGAAGTGAAGAACTGGAATTGTCTGGTATCATGTCACTCTGTCAGGATAATCACCAAGTTGCACTACTGTCGTTGTCAGGCTATTCTTGTACGGCATCTCATCTCATCTGCAACCCGCTAAACTTCATATGCTGAGGTTGCTCCTTGACTTGTAGACGCGGTTTTTCACTGGCGTAAGAGTTTTTGCGAAATTACACTGTCAGTAATTAATTGCTGGTCGCTTTCAGGCGGTGAATTTGGTTGTTTCTTAGCACTGCCGCGATAACGTGCAATTAAAATATACTCATAATTTTCTACTTTGCTTTCATTGTTATATTCATGTTAAAAGCAGGAAGTTGCACCTTTTACTATATGCAATATGTTTATAAGTAAAATAAAGTTAAGATAAACACTAGAAGGATATCACATCCATGGAGAATTCAATTCACTCATCTTTCCAAACCATTTTGTTCTACACGTCATTCTCCTGTAATAAAATATCTACACTATACTGCCCGAAAAGATCCTGCTCTGAATGTGGAGATTGCTACAGCCTCTCCACTCAGAAACCTCTCTACTTTGCTTTCATTGTTATATTCATGTTAAAAGCAGGAAGTTGCGCCTTTTACTATATCTAATATGTTTATAAGTAAAATAAAGTTAAGATAAACACTAGAAGGATATCACATCCATGGATAATTCAATTCACACTCGTCTTTCTTTCCAAACCATTTTGTTCTACACGTCATTCTCCTGTAATAAAATATCTAAACAATAAGCAGTATTTGCCCGAAAAAATCCTGCTATGAATGTGCCTGAAACCGCTGAGATTGCTACCGCCTCTCCACTCACAAACCTCTCCTTTTTGTGGCAGATTGGCTGCACCTGAAGAAAGTTTTTTTTTTTGAAAGTAACACCTGAAGAAAGTTGATGGTGGCACGTGCCGGTATCAACCCACTGCAAAGTGCAAACGACACCATGTTTGTCACATTTCTGCAGGCCCCTTTTCTCCCACATTCACCTTTCTGTGCGATACAATCCCTTTGATTTGACAACACGGTCTTTACAAGTTTGCGTGGGCAAACTTTTTTTTTCGCGACCGTGCCTCAACACGTTTTTCATTAGGAGGAAGAGAGAACGGACCGAAAGTTTACAAACTTAAGTCATCGGAATTGATGACCCAAGCACCCCCACGCACCAGAAAAAATAATTAAAGTACTACATTGTCCCCATTTGTGCGACCTAAAGTAGTAGCAAGCAGCAGGAGCGGCTTGAAGCCCGCCTGTGAGCACGCCACGATGTCATCCACGATCCTGTCCTTGATTGCGTCTGAAGACTGTGAGAGCATGTTAAACACCCTTGCGTTTCTTTCCAACCAGATGTGCCAGCATGAGATTATTACCACGGAGTCAAAACTTTTTCTCTCCTCCTTGCATATCCTCTTCCTCGTATGATCCCACCAGTCTGCGAGGCAAAGTTCTTGTGGGGTTGGAGCGAGGTGTTGCCAATTCCAACGTTGAAGTAGAGCATACCAGACCTCCCTACTGAATGAACATGCGGTTAGCAAGTGTGTGATCCTCTCCGGCTCCTGGGAGCATAACGCGCGGTCATCGTTCTCCTGTAAGTTATGTCGCTTCCTTCTTGCGGCCGTCCAGCACCTTTTATGTAGTGCCAACCAAACGAAGAACTTACACTTCCTTGCGTGGGCAAACTCAAACACCTTGCCACCAGCCCGTCTTTGTCAGGTCCAAATAGTATATATATAATGTACGCCAGTTACAGTATGTCGATTCGTTGCATAATATGCTGATTTTTGTGCACCATACTTCTTTCGTTGCAGTTGGTTTGTTTTCCCTCATACGAGTGGCACGTCTAGTGGTATCTCAGTATTATCTCCATAAGAAATACATACATCCATAACGGTTAAAAAATGCGTCCAACCAGAGTCGGTGCATCCTCGCAACGTGATTCCAACGTTGCGCTGTCACACAATTCCTCGGTCGCCACATGTTACAATTGTGTATTGTTGTCAAATGAAATTGTGGTGCCTTCACGCATTAGAGTTGTCGTTGCCTCCCCACGAAGTTTAGAACGTGACACAAATATTATGCTCCTCGGCTGCTCACCCAATCACTCGCATCACATGTCAACTCGCCTCCTCTTTCCATGCTCTCGAGCCCCAATTTGGATCAGACGTGGCGCAGCTGCCTCGGAGGGAGATACCGTTCACCCCGGGCTTACCGATCTCACATATGTGAACCCCACGATCACTGTTTTTCGTGAGACGAGTTCGCCGAACCGTAGTTCCAGCATGACACCATCACTGTCCATGATTGCTACTGTATACATACCTTCCATGCACATTGTCTACTTCATTCAACGTGTGTGTGGTTGTTTCATCTATATAAGCATTTAATGTTCTTAGTGATTAGAAAATTTAAAAAATATAGAGAATAAAAAATCCATATTGAGAACAAATAATTACATGTGTAATCTAGTAGGTGCGGCGTTAGCGCGCCGTCCTTCCTGGTCTTTCAGTTGTGTGATGCATTCAGTCGATACGGCGAGGGTAAAAGTCATGCGCACGCGCTCTTCATTCTGCATGCTAAAATAATGAGATGTAAGAATGCTTCCAACTTGTAATGAAATGGTGATGTACCATCTTGTGAAGACGTGTTGCATTTGAATTTTGTAAATGCTAGCTGTACATTTTTATTTTGGAATATTTTGATCCAAAATGCCGATGTTGCTTCATTAGAGTGGAGGGCATTTAGGGTGTGTTTGGTTTGGAGACAAGGTGAGATGGAATGGTCCCATTCATTATCTGTGGGATGGAAACCATCCCGTTTCGTGTTTGGTTGAGCAGGACAGGTTCGTCCCAATTTTTTGTTTGGTTGGAGGGATGAAGAAGAAGGATGATGATATTTTTAACACAGTTATATACATCTATTAGTGGGTCCCATCTCCCTGTTGTGGACCCCACCTGTCATTCTCTATTTTTTCCCTAACATGTCTTCTCCAACGCGTGAGTTAAGCCATGGCCTGCCTGCGGCCACGCCGCCCCCAACCTCCCAGCACCCTCAGCCCCGGCCACGCTATCGCCGCCCCCAACACCCAAGCATCCTTAGCGCCGGAGCTGGAGCTCGCCCGGCCGGCCCGCTCGCCCGCGTCGGATCTCGAGCGCTCACGCAGGATCTCGAGCTCGCCCGAGCCGGATCTCGAGCGTTGGAGCTCGCCCGGTTGGCCCCGCTGACCCGCGGTGGAGCTCGAGCTCGCAGAGCCAGACGCGCTGGCTCGTGGCGGAGATGGAGTTCGTCGGCCCGGATGCACTGCCCTACCGGCCACGGGCCCGGCTGCAGCGCCTTGGAAGCTCCTCACGCCGGCCATGGGCACCTTCCACGACACCTGGAAGCTTCCTTACCGGTTACGGGCTTCCTCTACCTGACATCGTCCTTCGCGAGACGGAGGGAGGCAGAGCTTGACGGGAAGAAAGAGGGACGTCCCCCCGTCCGTTCGATTTGGAGGGACGGGGTCGTCCCACATCTAAAGAAATATTCCTCTTTGGGGACGTCCTTTTCCCACATCTCTTTCAACCAAACACTAGGACGAAGTGGGATCGTCCCGTCCCGTCTCACTTCGTCCCTCGAACCAAACGCACCCTTAGTTTTAGGGTTTGATACTTGATAAGATGAGGCAAAGTGGGGTAGGAGCTTTTCATAACAGAAAGATAGGCTGTGTCGGTGTTTGTATGGGTGGGGTAGGGTGGGGTGGGGTAAATAATGCTCTACCCTATACAGCGAGAGTACTTGTTTGCTTTGCTTTAGTGTTGGTTTGAACTTTTAAGGAAAGCTAATTCTGGACTGTGTAGCTCTAAAAAAGTTAATTGTATAATACTCACTCCACTAAAAGAATTGTAGCCTCTTTATCATAAGCTTATAAAAAATATAATAATATAAGACAAATATTATTTTTATAGTGAATTTAACAAACCTAATTTACTATTATACTACTAGATTTTAGTACAGTTTCCTATAAATTTAGCTATAGGCTAAGAAAGTTTATTTGAGATAAACCTGAACTTCAGACATTTTAGAACCGAGGGAAACGAAGTAAGCATCTCTAATAACATTGTTGAAACATCATCACCGGAGAATTAGAAGAATGATACGGACAGCCATCATGATCCCAATTATTGATTCGGCAAAGGTACCGCAATTAATCCGTGACGCATCTATGCAAGCAGGCAGGCTGGAATTTCTTGCATGCGGACTCATTCAATGCGGTGGGGGCTCCGGCGGTTAGCCGGTGGCCGGGCCGCCCTCCTCTCAGCCGTTGGATACCGCCGTCGTCAGCCGCACGCCGACGGCGAGGTGCGTCTTTCTGTTGGACTTTCGTTTTTTTTTTTCTCTTTATTGACAAAATGAGGAAAACGAAATGAGCAAAGATATTTCCCTCTCCTTTTTATGGACAGAAACGAGACAAGTAGTCAGAGCCAACTTCGATTCGTGGTACTGCTCGTACATTCTCTTGTATGAATTATTTATGGTGCTAGAAAGTTTCAAAAAGATTTAGAGTAAGACTAAGCGGCATATATATATTTTAAACAGACTAATTACAAGGTTTTGGATAGCACTTGAGATCAAGTTTTCTAGAATTTAGTCATAGTTGGACTACTTTTTAAAGCCTTCTTTCACAAAACTAAGCTTGCATTTTATTGTTGTACTTGTACATGGTCTACTAGTATTGAAATGGAATTTAATGTTTTGGTCCTATGCAACAATACTGTCTAAAATGACAAAGTAAGCTCTGAGGCTAAGGTAGATGAAATGAGACTGTCTGGTTCTCCCATTTGGATAGCTGTACGTACAAAGCTTTGTGGAAAATGCAAGTGATGTTGACATCTCCCATCATTTGTTTTATCGAACACGTACTTCTAGTACAATACAAAGTGTGCCAAATGGAACTACCAAAAATTATTACACACATTAAAGAGATATCCAAACAAAATCTCCTCGATAACAAAATCAATCCTCCTTACCTCTTTTCCTAAAGTAATTCCCTCTCCTTATTTTATTTTATTCAAATCAATCCTCCTTACCTATTTTCCTAAATATAGAATGAGACAAGAGATATCCAAACAAATTCTCCTAGATTTTCTCCTAGATTCGCAGATCTAGAGGCCGGCGGAGGAGATGCGGTGGAGGTCGAGGAGGCTCCGCCGCTCCGGACGCTCCGGCCGCGCGCCGTCGTCTCGCCTCGGGCGCTCCAGCCGTGCGCCGCCGTCGCTGTCGCCATGGCCGAAGCTCCTCCTCCCCTTCCCCCCTCTCTCCCTGGTGGTTGCTCGCGCGCGCTGCGTGGGCCCCGCGCCGACGTGGCCTCTACCAGTTCCTCTTTCTCTCTGTACGTGCTGTGCGGGGGCTCGACCTGGGAGGTACCGTAACCAGGTCGCCGCTGCAGCCTAAAAACAGGATCCCGCACAGCATGCACGCCAACGTGGCGCATACCGCGGGGTACCGTCTCCGGTGCAGACAGCCTTAGCAACCAAAAAGGAAAGCTTGGTTTCCCTCCCTCTCTCTCCAAATCCTTTTTCTTGCATTTCTCACGAAGCCAGCACAGGAGAGAGAGCCGAAAGTCAGACACTGCTCACCCAATCCAAAAACCAAAGTCAACGCCGGAAGCCAAGAAGAAGAGGAGAATCCTTCTCTTCTCTCTCCAGACTTCTTCCTCTACCTCCCTTGCTTCCCGCGACCATGTCCGCGCGCCCGCCGCCGCCGCCGCGCCCGCGCCTGGCGCTGCCGCCGCGCTCGACGGCGGAGTCGCTCTTCACGGGCGCCGGCGACGCCAGCCCCGGCCCGCTCACGCTCGCCTCCGCGCTCTTCCCCTCCGACTCCGACGGCGGCGGCCCGGCGGCGGCTCCTCCGGGGCGTCTGGGGCCGCGAGCTTCACGCAGCTCCTCACCGGCTCCCTCCCGCAGCAGCAGCAGCATGAGGCCGCGGAGAGGGGGCGCGGCGGCGGGGTCGCGAGGGCCGGGCCGGCGCTGTCGGTGGCGCCGCCGGCGTCGGCGGCCGCGGGCGCGTCCGTGTTCACGGTGCCTCCAGGCCTCAGCCCCTCCGGCTTGCTCGACTCCCCCGGCCTGCTCTTCTCGCCGGCCATGGTACGCTCGTGCAACCGTAGCTCCAAACTTCGTGCTAGAAATGATTAAACCTTCTTCCTTCTACGCTGTGAAAGATAGGGTCTTTGGATCTTGTTTGTGATTCTTGGTTATTGGCGAGCGAAATCAGCTTCGGTGAATTCAATTTTGTTTGTTGTCTTTGGTAAAATTGTCTGCATCAAGTACAAAAAAGCATGTTATGCTTATCACTTGCTCCTTAACAATTGCACTACGGTTGTGTTTGTAAAATAAAATAGTTTAACAGGTTCCTTAGCGCAATAGTTCATGGTTTGTTATTAAAACATGCTCCATTTCGCCCCTTTGCATTACTTTGATCTGGATAGGTTCTATCATCTCGTTAAGCATCCTCATTTTTCTTTTGGGTGATGCTGAGTAATCTGAAAGAATCGCGTAATCTTCCTTTGTGTTTCAAAAGCTTGTAGAGTACTGCAAACCTGGAATCTGGAACTTCCGAAAGGTGACGCTTTTACAGTTTCATCGGTGCTTTTATGGAGATTGACACATCTAGGATACTGATTGGCCCCATAGGTTTGCCCCAAAACGCATAAAGCCACCTTTACTATATTTGTGTGTGGCCCTGCGGGTGTAATGAATAATATCAGTCTACTACGACAGATACGTGATGCTTCTTGATCTTTTGGATATGGCAAGTGGTGATTCAGTACTTTGCCTTGATGGTATCAATAATTGTACTACCGCCAGCGTGATCAGTTGCAAATTGGCATGCTGTGTTGAGAATCTTGATCCATGGATAGCATCCTTTGGAAACATGTCGCTCAGTTTGAGGTGGTTATACTGGTCTCCAATTTGCTCTTGACATCAGAATCTGTCAAAACATTCAATATTCACAATGTCTAGTGAGTGGGGCAATAGAGCAATGTGAATGTTGAACCTGAAGTTGGATAACTTTTGTTAATATAAAACCTGAACTGATTGAACCAGTATCAACGAGATGCATAATTGAACATTTGGTGGTGATAACAATCAAAATGTCATAAAGTTGGTTGTTTCCTCTCCTTAAGCGGTATTTGTTTCTGGAGCATCTGCTTTAGTCCTGAAGAAAGAAAGTGCATTGATATTTTCTGATGACAACTTATTCCGTATTTTTACAGGGGGGGTTTGGAATGTCGCACCAGCAGGCTCTTGCTCAAGTTACAGCTCAAGCAACCCATTCTCCACTTAGAATGTTTGACCACACTGAGCAACCATCTTTTTCAGCAGCTGCAACATCGTCTGGAGCTCTACAACATATGAACTCTAGTGCCAATATGACTGGAATGCCAGAGATGGCAATTACAACAGCAAACAATGATAATGCATCTTTTCAAGCTGCTGAGGCATCTCAGAGGTATCAAGTCAATGCTCCTGTTGATAAGCCTGCTGATGATGGCTATAACTGGCGGAAATATGGTCAGAAGGTGGTGAAGGGCAGTGATTGCCCGAGGAGCTATTACAAATGTACCCATCCCAATTGTCCAGTCAAGAAAAAGGTAGAGCATGCAGAAGATGGTCAAATATCTGAGATCATATATAAGGGAAAACACAATCACCAACGTCCACCAAATAAGCGGGCTAAAGATGGCAACTCTTCAGCAGCCGATCAGAATGAACAATCTAATGATACCACATCTGGATTGTCAGGCACCAAGAGAGATCAGGACGCTATATATGGGATGTCTGAACAAGTATCTGGTTTAAGTGATGGAGATGATATGGATGATGGTCAATCAAGGCCACATGAAGTAGACGACGCTGATAATGAGAGCAAAAGAAGGTATTTTAGCTCTCAATTGTCAATACTCGATGCAATTCTACTGTCCTATTAGATTTCTGTTTTCATAAGATTCTTTCTTTCATTGTTCAGAAATATACAAATTTCTTCACAAAGGACCTTGTCGGAACCTAAGATTATTGTCCAAACAACCAGTGAGGTTGATCTTTTGGATGATGGTTATAGATGGCGTAAGTATGGGCAGAAGGTAGTCAAAGGAAACCCTCATCCAAGGTACCTTATTACCTCCACACTGTGATTTATATTGTTTTCATATCTGTTTTTCTTGGTATGCAAGGTGTAGGAAATATTGGGGTTTTTCCTTTTTCTTGTTGATATTGTAGTATACTTTTGGCGAAATGCATATCAATGAGCTCATGCCAATATGTCACCTATTGCATATGTTATCGTTCTTACTTTCACTACTTCATGATAAAATCTTTTACTTCGGCATTTGTAAGTCATATCTTTTGGTTTATTTTCATGTCTCTTATAATCTTCTAAGGGTCATATGAAATGTTTATTAGAAAATCTGTTAGGTTGCATGAGCATGGCCTTTAGACTATTCATTCTATACATATACTAATATTCTCTAATTCATGCTCCAGTACAACTAAATGCTCATTTATACCATGACAAGATAATGCTGTTGTCATGCCCCAGTTGTGTTATTGATGAAGCACACTATCTTAGTTCTGGTCTCCTTAAACCTTTTCTTGTTAATTAATGCATCTTCTTCTCCCCAAACGAGTTGGATAGGGTAGGTACATGGCTACATGATATCAAAACAGCACTTTTGAAAGGAGCCTACCTCATTTTCGTTGGCAACATCCTTTTTTTTTTTGGGTATTCACCAGAATGCAGATAATCTCAGCATGTTTTTGATGCAGTACATAAAAAACTTGATCCCTGAGGGAAAAGACCTCCCCCGAGGCATTGCAGTACTTGAGTGTACACACTGTATATGCATGTTAACTTAATCAAAATAAGTAAACATGCAATGGGTAATTCTAACTGCAGGCTCAGTTTTTGTTGAATGTTTCATCCCATACCTCCCTGTGCCCGTTTCAGCAATGGACTGATCTGTTTACGGAATTTGGTCTTAAATAGCTATTATACCACAAAAAAGTAAAAAAGAATACCTCAGATTGTCTGGTTTGTGCTTATTACTGTGCGCTTGATTGCTGGTAGAAAAAAAAAATCATAAAGATTATCCGATCATATGAAATTAGGGTAGTATTAGTTTATCCACATGTGCATATCTTGGTTATGCAGAAGTCGGGAGTGCCTCAAGTTCTTTGTATCAACTCTTGATGTAAAGTTCCTTGAATTCAATAAAATCCTCCCTTATGGAAAAAAAATAGCATGTCTGCTTAGATGGTGGCAGTTTGAATTCTTGATAACAGCCGCTCTTATCAAGCCTTACCAAATCTGAATTGTGATGTTTGCAACGATCATCATGAACGCCTACTTCGTATGCTATTCTGATGCCTTTTCATTCTTTTTAAACATTCAGTCATTAACTGTCTACACATTACATAATAGGCAGTCAAAGTCAAACCTCAGACTTTCAGAGATCATCTGCTTGCTGAAGTTTAACTTAACTCATGAACTTTCTCATTTGACTGAACCATGATATTGCCGTTCTGATTAATTGCATTTGTGATTTCATGGTTAGGTTAATGAAAATTCACTGTTAACTGCTATACTGTTTGGTGAGAGTTTGAAAGGAAGGCTAGACTAGTTGGATATTGAAGAAAAGGTAGTTACAACACTAGCCCAGGAAAACATTTTGAGAAAAGGCAGAGTAGCTACAGAGAGAATTACTCTAATTGGTTTAAATTATCAGTATTTCTAGATCATCTTTAACTCACTAGTCACTAAAGCTATCTTTGGCTGGGGGTAAAGGATCAGGGGAAGATTTAACAGACAAAACTTAAGGTACTAATAAGATAGAATAAGTTTCCTTGATGTGGGTGCTAGATGATTTTTGAACCCTGGAAGGATCCTCTGAGGTTAGGAAAAAAATTGACTTTTTTCTGAAGGTCTTTACATTATCACTGGATCTCCAGATATAATCCTAAGCACATGCATATTTCTTGAAAATATTGTTTTTTAGATAATGGAAAATATTACTTCTTTTGCACTTTCTATTGACCTAACTGTATTATATTATTATGGCCGATTCCACGATCACACCGGTACTTAATTTTAGGTAGTAAAAAATGGCATATGCTTTTCTTACCTTATTTGTTTCACCATGTACTTGTTTACCTACACGATATATCTACCTACCTGTAGGAGTTACTACAAGTGCACATTTGCTGGATGCAATGTTAGGAAGCACATCGAAAGAGCATCGACAGACCCTAAGGCTGTCATAACAACCTATGAAGGAAAGCATAACCATGAACCACCTGTCGGTAGGGGCGGCAACCAGAATGCAGGAGCGTCACAACAGAGAGTGCAGAACAGCATATCTAGTAATCAAGCTTCACTTTCGATAGCAGACTACAGCAACACTAACCAGAGGCCAATTGGGATATTACAATTCAAGAGTGAACAATAGTAACGCCCGTTTTGACTCTGTTCAGAACCTTGCTGTTCACTGTTATTTGGATGATGATCTTTTGGCAAATATCAGATGCCTGCAATTCGTACAGTCATATGGCATCGAAGGTTCTTAAAGTTCGATAATTCAATGATATCAGTTCGCAGTTTTTCCCCATAGATACACAGGATAGCTAATACAGTACCATCCTTTCCAGTTTGTACATGTTATTATGTCCAAACATGCAAAATGTAATACCATTCAGGTGGAAGCTATTTATACATGTTTATGATGGTTCATAGATGGATCAGTGATATACATGTTTATCTTAAGGTTTTATTTCCAACATGATACTGTATGTATTGTAATAAGATTGAAAAGAGAAGTGAGTGTACAGATGTGTTTCAGTTAAGCTTGCTTGTTGTAATTTGTAAACTTTATCAGAGCGACCCCACTGCCCAGTTTTTGGTCAGTATTAATTTTGTTTTCATGGTTTTTTTGTGTTCTTGTCCCTATTTTGAAGTGCAATTGTGATTTTGCCCTCGTTTTTTTAACTTTGTGATTTTGCCCTTGGATATTTACAAGTCTTTGTGATTTTGCCCTTGGTCTTTGCAAATTTGCCCTTGTTTTGACCATTGACTAGGGGCAAAATCGCATCGACTTGTGAATAGTGAAAGTCAAAATCACAAAGTTAAAAAAACGAGGGTAAAATCACAATTACACTACAAAATGGGGGTAAAAACACAAATGCCCCTTGTTTCATATCTGGTCCAGATTGCTGTGTTGTTTGTATATTTTTTCTGCGAAATATTACATTTCCCTAGTCTTCTGTTAGCACAAAAGCATATGTTGACAACCATCGCCTGCTAAAAGTTTTGAGTTCAGGCGATGCTATGTTTTGTCAATTCCCTGGTGCTGTAAATTCAGCCTGAGAAAAAAGTCTTGATTTGCCTGTATTTATTTCTGGTAAACAATAAATTCATACTCTGTGTCTAGCAACAAGTACAAGTGTAACATGTGTGCAGGCCTAATGCTGTCTCAGATTAACTATTGGCATCCCTGCCCCACCACTAAATGAGGTACACTAGCTTTTTTCTCAACTTTGGCACTTATACTGTTTCTAACCTAAAGGCAGTAGTAACCCAAGGAAATATTTTGTAATCTATGTGCCTCAGCATATTTGCAATCTGATCTCATGGACACTATTATAACTGCAAAAATTCATGCACATCACTGTCAAGATCTGTCAGAATGTCATAATCTAATACTGCTGCATCTGCTCAGAATCTCAGGTACTATTATGTTAGTTGAGCACAAACTTTTTGAAGAAAAAGAAATCCTTAGGTCACAACCTCCATGAATAGTTTCTAGTGAAATTTGACAAGGACAGTTGATCCTGCGGTAAGCAGTGCCTTAACTTATTTTATTCCTCTTAGGTAGAGGCTTTCTGAACAACGCTTGAAGCCAAAGTTATCTTTGGCTGAATGCTTCTGTCCTGACATGATAACATCACCTAAGTTAAGTATGACTAATCATGTGTGATAGCATCTTTTATTTTTATTTTTATTCTTTTGCTTGGGCATTCTCCAACTTTATGTGAAAATTGTATTATAATCCTTGTATTGTATGTTGCAAGTATATAACATGATGCTAGTAGAGTACTATTACTATGACATTTGTTTGAACCCTCAGTTGAAGTGGAATCTGGCAGAACTAATCAATGACTTCTGAAAGAGGGTTTTCAATAGGCTCCACAAGAACATTCGTTATAATTTAGCTACACCGACAAACTGTCTGATATCCTCTAAATCCAACATTTGAAATGCCAATCGAACAGTTGGTTGTCTTAAACTTCTGAATAAATGTCGGGAGGGCCATGGTGGTCCTGGATGTCAATTATGAATTATCTATTGCTTAATTGGTACCTGCATTACTCCTTGTTGAAAAGTTATATTCGGTTCCTAGTGGTTTTGCTAAAACTACAAATGCAGAGGATCTTTTTCTTATCATTGATTTCCTAGGAACCTTTTTCTCTGTGTCAGATGGAGAAGCTACACCCTAGAGACTTTGTAAAATTGTTTCTTTTTCCAGAAATCTGAATGTTAACAATACGAGGTCCTGTATCCTGGAACCACCGTTTTTCCTCTGATGTTTCCAAACAAGCCTGTGCACTCTCACGCAAAAAACATACTAAAAGCCAAAACAAAATGCGATCGTGCGGAGGCCAATGCAATGCAAAAAAATTTGTACTCAGTACTTATCTCCCATTGGGCCATACCAAAAGCCTATCTTCTCTAATGTGCCCTAGCTTTACCTCCTCCCAATTATTATGTAACCTAGTCCCCAGGTACACCTTTTTGTGATCCAATGGTGCCCAAAGTCCATGTCTCCTACTGGACCAAAGTTGTTGTAACATTGTGGCACTAGGAATCTGCACATATTTTCCAGATCTGGATTGGATAGGAGCCTATGAATAAAGTTACACACAAGAAAAGCTGGTACAAAATCATTGAGATTTTCACCACTTGCTCAGCGGCACTCACTGACTTCTCCCCAAGCTGATCTGGACCTGTTCACAGAATCACATGCATGTGTACATATAGTGGCATGCCCTCTTCTCCTATAGCTTTGCTTCGGAATCAAGGAAAGATGCACTTGAAAATGGTGGGGCTCAGGATCTCAACAACTGACCCAAATTGCTGGGGCAACTTTGGGTGGCATGTCAGGGTGTGCATCTTATCCATCAGATGATGCAGCTGCAGTCACTTGGAGTAGCGAAGAAATATGCGCGTATTAAGTGCCCGAAACACGGCATGGTTTAAGGATATATGATCCTGATAGTTATGGTGAAAAGCCTGCTAATCTGCAAACTGTCTCATGCATATACAGCAAATGTCAATAGTAACCCAACTGTAAATGTAATTTATGCAAAGTTATGGATTATTTATATGAAAATCTTATAGACCCTTCTGCTGTAAATTATTTACAAATGTCCCTCACCAATCTGATGGACCTGATGCTCGTCCTAACACTAACTAACAGCACCTATGTATGTCCCCAGAAGCAGCAGTTAAACCCTTATAAAGATCAAGAAAAAGGAAAGAAGATCGAGGAAACCAAAAATAAAAAAATTTATCCATAAGCATCGCCATCATGCATGAGATGTCTGACCCCTATGTTCTAGCTATTAAAATTGCAGGGGAAGAAAAGAAAAAGAAAAAAAATATCAGACCCTCATCAAGTCCTCCTTGCCATCCAGCTCGAGCTCCAAGAGGTGGTAAGAATGGCTAGCCTTGCAGGTCTGGTAGACCATGGCGGTGATGACCGTGTCGAGGACGCAGATCATTGCGTGGATGTAGGCCACGAGGATCCCCTCGCAGAGCATCCCGGGCGTCACCCTGCCGCCGGAGAGCGCGTACGGCCGCATCACCCTGAGCTGGAACAGCGCCTCGGCGGCAGCGGCGGCGAGGCTCGCCGGCAGCGACGCGGCGACGGCGGTGGCGGCGTCGCCGGCGCGCAGCAGCATCAGGACCGCCTTGAGCATCGCCGCCACGCCGCCTCGGCCCTCGGCGGCGGCGATCACCGTCGCCAGGTTGCACACCGCCGACGCGTTCGCCATCGCCACCGAGTACACGATCACGCCCGCCGCCGACAGCGCCAGCACCGCCCTGTCGCCGCCGCCGCCGGAGTCGAGCAGGTTGAGCGCGCCGGCGGCGTTGAACGCGGCGAGCAGGGCGGCGAAGACGGCGGCGTTGGCGAGGAGGAGCGCGAGGCAGTTGACGACCTGGGTCCGCGCCATGGCCGGGTACGACGCCCGCACGAGCTCGGCGGCGGCGGCGGCCGGACGCGGGCGGCGCTGCGGCGAGCAGCAGTGGACGGCGCAGGCCTTGGCGAGGAGGAGGAAGGAGAGGGAGAAGGGGAGCGCGGCGAGGAAGGCGCAGGCCCGGTGGGAGAGGCGGTGGCTGAGGAGGAAGAGGAGCTGGGACGCCGGCGGGAACCCGGCGGCGACGAGGGCGCGGCGGAGGCGGCGGGAGAGGGAGCTCGACGGGGCCAGGAGCGCCGGGTGGGAGCGCGAGAGCAGCGCGGCGGCGGAGAAGGGGAGCGCGAGGAACGACGCCGCCGAGGACCAAGGGTGGTAGTGCCGGAAGAAGGCGTGCAGCGCCATGCGCACCACCTTGCCGGCACTGCCCATGGCTGCCGGCTGCCGATCGATCCTATTCCTCGGCTTTTGCTCTCTTCCACACTCTTTTTGTGCAGCTGCGTGTGCTTTGATCTTGCGATCTTGAACTTGGCTTTGATCCTTATAAATGTGTGGGGGGTGGTTCTTGTGGTGTTGGTGATTGGTAGTGTGGAGGGAAAGATCGTTTGGTGCTATGTGGTGTTGGGTGGATTGGATGTATTCCAGGTTTTTGTTGGAGAACTTGAGATGAGTGTGGGATTTGGGAGTGTAGCTGAATGGGGTTTGGAGTAGTAGTGTGTATGTGGGTGTGCATGGGTTTAAGTGTTTGAATGTTGTACCAACATGTTAGGCCTTCGGTGGGATTTGGTTTTATGGGATCGGAGGGGTTGGGGCTTTATGCTTTAGGTAAAGCAGTAGAGAGTGGAAACCATTTCTCAATAAGATGTGGTATTGCTCAGAGTAGTGATATGATGTGGATGTTCTTCGAAGGTGAACTCGATTGTTTGGGGGATGGGTACTTAGTTGCCGCTGTTGGGATAGAATGAGGTAAAAACTCCCGAGTGGATTTACCGGGACGAGAATGTTCTCCTGTCATATATTCATCCCGCCTCCTCATGGTCATAGAAACGTGTTAACATGATATGGAGACTCTGCGCAACTCACATAAAAATTCGAGGAAAAATGAACTTTATGAGGCCTAATTAAATCTTTATGTGATGCTTTTGCACCAATATTATTGTTGTATTGGGTTTTAATTGTCACATTCTCCCCTAAAGTGGGATTGGGGATGGCAACAGTAGGATCTCCCCTGCAGGGATGGTATTGTTGCCATCCCTTGGTCTCGAGGTTTTATCATTGTTATTTCTTATAAGAGATTTGGTTTTATGTGTGAGGATCAGTTTTGCTTTTGGTAGAGTAGTACTAGAGAATGGAAACCATATCTTACTAAGACTGCAATATTACCTTTAGGAGATTTAGATTGGGTACATACTCATCTTCATTTGTACTCCCTCCTAACCATCCACCTCATATGTGTGGAAGATTGGAGGAAGGGGATTCTAAATCTTACCGCACTCTGCACTCTGCAATCCGTGCTTGAATTTAGTTTGAAAGGAGCAGAGTGGCCTTTTTATTATTCGTTTTTTCCATTTCCTTGTTTGGCACACTTATATTGTCTCATTAGACCGTGGCTCTGGGCCCATCTTCATCCAAATTTATTGCAATTCTTAGCTAGATAGGCTTTGTCCCTTTTGTCTCGAGGGTATGCAGTGCTCTGAAATTCTAAGCACACAAACAACTAATGCAGTACAAACATCATGCGCTCCAATAATCTTCTATGAAAATTCAAGCGATCATAACCATAAACCTATACATGATAAGTTCAGCAGAAACAAAAAAGATAAGTACATTAAAAAAGAAGAGATAAGTGTTGGAGTAGGTTCCAAGCACAGCAACAACAAATCAATGTATCGGTTAGCCGCGTACTGTTTTGTTTTTGAGAGGCAAGTTTGATTAGTTCCTTGGTCACTGTAATTAGGTGCATTTTTCCAACCCACTCAACCTGACTGACCAGTAGGTAAATGATTTGATTGATCCATGTACAAACAAAAGCTGCAAACATTAAACTATTTCTTTATTAAAAAATCTGCAAATATTAAACTTCAAGGCAGCTTTTACACACGAGCCTTCGGATTTACTGTAACATGACATGAAGCATAATTCGGCAAGTTTAAGAGGCAGAGAAGTTAAACTATTTCTTTATTAAAAAAATGGCAAATTTGAAACGTGTATCATATTCAAATAAAGGACACATGGAATCGTACCACTTTTATGTATACAACCAAAGGACAATAGTTTTGAGCCTCTTTTGTCGCTGGCGACCTGCATTCATCACTGAATTAGTGGGTTTTATTTGTCACGGCACCCTGTACTTTTTACAATTTAGCCCTTTTGTGATAAAATTTTACGTTTAGACCTCTGGTCGACATAATCCCAAATTTGGACCGTGAGGTTGGCATCGTAGGTCATGGCGCCTAGGTAACGCGTCTGGATACCGTAGTCCATTGCGCCGAGCCGTCAACCCCCGGGGAGATGAGGTAGCACCTACGTGGAGGGGAGCCCGACGCCGATATCTATGGTGCCGAGCTTAGCACCATAGCTAACGGCGCTGACCTTGGCACCACAGATCTTGATGCCAAACATACTTGATTGTGCGGCCGCCACCTTCTCACTCCCTTTATGCTTTGCCTCATTTTCTCCTCTTCCCGTGAACGACTGCCTCGCCGCCGCCGTCCCGCCCCTACCCCCATCACTCCTAAGGCTGCACCCCGCCGCACCGCCCCCGCCAGTCGGCCCTGTCGTGCCTCTCCCGCCCCGCGCCGCCTCCACCACTCGGCCGTGAGGGGGCGGACTCCGCCGGACTCCAGTCAGCCGCCACGATACCCCCCCCCCCCCCCCCCCCTCCCCCCCCTCCCAACCCCCTCACACACACACACTACCCGTTAGGGATGCCCCTCCTCCGACCACCCCTCCTCCAGCCGCCAGGGGGGCGGAGTCTGGTGGACACGGCACCTCCTGGTCACCCCTCCTCCGGCGCCGAGCCCCAGGGTCCAAAATTGGGATTATGTCAGCTAGGGGTCTAAACGTGAAATTTCTTCACGAAAAGGGCTTTGGTACTTCCGTACAGATTGGCCAGCTGTTCGGCGAGTCTGAAGTCTGACTGCCTCATTGGTGAATAACGTACACATGCAACTTTAGATACGGCCTCCAGAAATGTAGGTCCGTGCGTCTTCCTGAACTTGGCAAAAAGTTTTATTGTAAATGCCGAGCACCGGTACCAGAGAAAGAGGGAAAATGGAGTCAAGTGCACAATCAAGTCGATTTTAGCACAAGTGCACAACCCAAATTTTAGCAAAATGGAAAAGAAATAATGGTACAACCGCTAAATTTTTATAAGACAAACTTCAGTTCTCACATGAAGAATTCGCACAACCCAAATTTTGGCAAATTTTTTACAAGACAAACTTTAGCCATGTTTAGGGATAACCAAGAAACTCATGACACCACGGGTCACGAGAACATCAACTTGGTAAGGATTCTAGGCACGTTGCTAAACTCACTTTGGGCATGTGTGAGTGCGTCGTCTTTTTTTAACCCTGCACGAAAAAGGTGGATTCATCACAATCTCTCTCAGTCGGACATGCTTTGCAAACAGAATGAATACAAAAATACTGGCTTCCATTTGCACTTCGAGAAAACAACCTAAAAAAGACCCTGATACTTGTAAAAGCACATATGAAATCGAGGCTGGCTTTAGTCAGGAACCAGTCACACCAGTCCTTCTCGGCAGCCACTCACTATCAAAAGGTTACACCAAACCAAACTTTATTCAGCCCCTACGCGACCGCAATTGACCGACATTAGCTCTGATCGCCGACACACTAATCAGTTATTAGTGTGACTAAAGAGGGCCATTCTGGTCCATCACATGATCCCTTCTATAGCGGCTCACATCTCACCATCAGACCACATTCCTCCTTGATTCAATGGAGGCACAATTATGCTTCCAATCTAAGCCGTCATTACCGCAAAATAGACGGCTAGGTCATGTGAGGCCACCGATGAGCCAGCACTGGCATATTATGTTCTTGGAGTCACCCTTGTAATGGCATCTTGTTTGGAACGGCAACGGCCAATTGACCACAACGTGAAACCGCGAGTGCATAGACAATTCAAAATGATACAAATAATGGGCAGGAGAAAGTGGCATGAAAATGGAAGAATTGCTGGGCAACTTACCAGAATTCATGAATCTGGTAAAGGAGGATGACCACTTACCATTGACAAACAGCAAGGCCCCTGCACTTTTTGTAGTGATACCATGGACTCTGTTGGAACCACTGACAGGAGCATGTGAAGCAGCTCGCCTGTTCAAGGACGTCCTGTGATCCTGCATGGGAACCCGGGTCACCATCCATTTAATTACAGGTTTAAAACAGAGTGAACAGGAAGGGCTTTGTGCCAAATTGTCAAAGGCATAACTAACTTCAGAATGCGACACCGCTGGTTGGCGTCGAACAGAAGGAACACATTCTTCCTCTTGGTCTTGTGCAGAATGAGGGTCTTCCTGCAGAGAAATCTTTAATATTCCATTCTCTTCTGCCAAATGATAGATCGGTGAGGCTAGTTCAGTGGTGCAATCATTGGTAAGCCAAAGCAAAGACAAGGGATCATACAGGTCCATATTGCAGACCCTGGTCATCATAGACATGTGTTTGGCTTTAAGCTGTCACCCAAGGCAGACCAAAAGGCATATAACAAAGGATTAATGTGATAACCCACTACTCAGGTCTAACATGGTAGGTTAATAGGATATAAACATGAATGATCAAGAACAATGAGTAAGGAAGAGCAAGCACATCATTAATGGCAAACATTAGCTGAACATGCATTGCCAGGAAACACATTTGCCTTTCTTAAACTAGCATTAAGAGACCCTTTAAACCAGATTTAGCTAATTGTCCCATACAACAGCCACAGCTAGTACAAAACAAAACAGCACGATCTACAAAAATCCTGTCATTTCTGGAAGTGGGGGTTGAGCAGGCCAGAGATTTCGAGAAACCCAACACGGTCACGGCCTCCAAATATCTTCTTCAATTTGTCGTCACAGATTATTATCTTCTTGTTGTTTGGATCCTGATTGCAGAAAAAAAAAGAATAATCAATTGTTTGGGAAGAAAATTCCATAATGATTAATGAGATACTAATCATATCAAGTCCTAGAGGAAAGATGCACCTGAGAATGCTTGAGATAGTGTCGGTGTCGAACCCGCGATGGTCCAAACCCCAGCAGAAAGTGCGTTGTGTCCCGTCTCACGATGGTTGATGCAAGAAAACAATACAGAGACACGAGGGTTTATCCTGGTTCCGGCCTTGGGCCGTACGTCCAGCAGAGTACGCGTGAGCGCTGTATTGACTTGCACCGAGGGTGCTCGTAGTAGGGGGCTACAAGCAAGGCGGGAGAGGAGGTGAGGTCTCCAAGTCTCTTAGCGTGTGCAGTGTGAGTTTGAGCGCGGATGCAAGCGAGGTATGCGGGTTGTTCCTCTGTCCCCGTCTCAGGGGGCTGCCTCCTCCGTTTATAGTCCAATGAGTGACAGTAACATGGATTGGAGACGACATGTCCTACAGTGGTCTCGTACGGGGCGGTGTGGCACCGGGCATGGCTGTCGTAGTTGCACGTCCCTTCATCTGTGCGGAGTGGTCCAGCGTCCTTGGTCCCAGTAGGCGGCGTGGCGACCTATGTGGATGACGCATGTGACCTATCCTCCCGTCTCGAGGGCTCGCGTCGTCCGTTGCTGCTTCTGATGACGGACAGCACGCCTTTCGAGGGTCTCCTCCTGTTCCTTCGAGGGCTTCCCATGCCTGGTTAGGCGGCATAGGAGAGTACAACAGTGCCGGCCTGTCCGCACAGTGCCACGCACGCCTGTACAGTGCTGGGGAAGGCCGCACAGCGACGGGAGTTGGCGGAGATGACCCGGAGTGGACAGGGATTAAGCTTTTGACTTCTGCGCCTCGCTGCGGGACAAAGCCATTAAATGCCTTTGTCCATGGATCGGTAGACCTGTACGTGGGCCCCGTAGTCGAGGGGTAGCCTCGAGCGAGGCGGAGATGTTCGTCGGGGGTTCCTCGAGCCTCGACTGGGGAGGCCTCGAGCGAGGCGGAGTTTCTGTACCCTCGAGGGTGAGCGGGTACCCTCGAGCGGGGCGGGGGGGGGGGGTCCCTACGCTTGATGCAGCCGATGCTCAAGTGGTGATTGGCTTTGTCCGTTCTTGAGGATTTATGGGGTGATATCCCCGTAGTATTATGGACCCCTTTATGGTCGACACCAACATATAGCAATGCACAACATAGAACTAGGGAGTCAAAATCTTAGTGGCCATGCTATGGCAAAATGCAGTAATTAAATTCAATAAAATTTGGATTCACAATGTTGATTATTCTAAATGCTAGAGAAATGATGGATCGAATAGAATGTCCAGTGAAGGCCTGGTAAAACATTCGCATGCCATAACTATTGGGTTTCTTCTACGGTAGCTTTTAAACCCCATAGCCCAATGGACCAAGGCCCAATGGGTGCATGTGCATGGTTTTTTGAACTCACTAACCTTGCAAACCAGCAGCAAAGAATTTTTTGGCATCATAACACATGCAAAACATAGAATTATGCAGTCAGTGGCCATGCTACAGCAAAATGTTATTGGGTAAATTTGGATCCACAATGCTGACTATTCTAAATGCTAATTTTCAGGGGGGAGGGAAATGATGGATTGAGAATGTCCAGTGAAGTCCTGTTAAAGCATGCCGACTAAAACATGGTTTGTGGTCCAAACAGCCACTGCTTCAGGGTCATCTATGATTGTAGGCATGCCATATCAATTGAGTTTCTGATGGGGTACACTTTATACCCCATAGGGACCCAACGGCCAATGGGTGCATGGTCTTCAGCAATTGTTTCTGACAGTCTTGTGGCCTGCATGCGAACTGGAGTTTACCCCCACATACCTCGACAGAGTATATTACTTAATCTTCTGTCCCCACCATGTTACACCACTCAATCTAATTAATTACAGCATGTAAAACAGCTCCTTGGATCGATCCTAAACAGTCACACAGGGCCACTAACAAATGATTCGCTCTCGACTAAGGATCCAATTCTAAGTTCACTACTTTGGATGATTAGTGCTTCAAACAAACAGGAGTACAAGACATAGTCAAATGCTATGAAATTAGTGACAAGACATAGTACCACCGTGAAAGGGCCTCTAGCCTAGTGGTTGAGCACCTGTGTAGCATCCCCGTGGAAGTGAATTAACTGAGCCTGAAATAAAAAATATATATATAAAAAGGTTGGGGCTTCCCTACTGACTTCGGTAAAAAAAAGACAGTAGTGCCAACGCGTTCGCCAGCACCACTGAGTACACAATCACGCCTGCCGCCAAG
This sequence comes from Urochloa ruziziensis, assembly GCA_015476505.1. Classification (NCBI taxonomy): domain Eukaryota; kingdom Viridiplantae; phylum Streptophyta; class Magnoliopsida; order Poales; family Poaceae; genus Urochloa; species Urochloa ruziziensis. The sequence continues at coordinate 56,652,328 of CM027121.1, read as the reverse complement.
AGCGCCAGCATCGCCCTTCCGTCGCTAGAGTGAGTGCCGCCGCCGGAGCCGAGCAGGTTTAGCGCCTCGATGGTGTTGAACTTGGCGACCAGCGCACGGCGAAGACAGGGGCATTGGCGAGCAGGAGTGCGAAGCAGTTGACGACATGCGTCTGCGCCATGGCCGGGTACGACGATCGCATGAGCTCGGTGGTGGCGAGAGGCGGGTGCTCATGCGGGCGGCGTTGCGACAGCCGCCTTCGCAAGGAGGAGGAAGGAGAGGGAGAAGGGGAGCGCGACGAGGAAGGTAGTGGTTGAGGAGGTAGAGGAGCTGGGACGCTGGCAGGAACCCCGCGGCAACGAGGGCATGGCAGAGGCGGCGAGAGAGGGAGCTCGACGGCACAAGGAGGATCGGGTAGGAGCACGAGAGCATCGCCACAACGGCACAAGGAGGGTCGCGAGGAGCGACGCCACCGAGAACTAAGGGTGGTAGTGCCGGAAGAAGGCATGCAGCGTTGTGCGGACGACCTTGCCGGCGCTGCCCATGGCCGGCCCCGGCTGCCATTGATATGATCCTCCCCTTTTGCTCGCTCGCTTCCTCGCGTGTGCTTTGATCTTGCGATCTTGAACTTGGCTTTGATCCTTATAAATGTGTGGGGGTGGTTCTTGTGGTGTTGGTGTGATTGGTAGTGTGGAGGGAGAGATTTGGTTGATCGTTTGGTGCTATATGTGGTGTTGGGTGGATGGATTTGTGGTTTGTTGTTGGAGAGCTGCTTGAGCTAGGTTTGGGATTTGAGAGTGTAGGTGCAAGGGGGTTTGGAGTAGTAGTAGTTTGTGTGGTTAAGTGGTTTGAATGTTGTACTAACATGTTAGGACGATTGCAACTGGATTTGGTTTTACAGGAGGGGTAAGGCGGGTTTAGCTTTAGGTAGAGCATGGAAACCATTTCTCAATAAGATGTGGTATTGCTCATCAGAGTAGTGTCATGATGTGAATGGATCAATCCTATGTTCCTCAAATGTGAATTCAGCCATTTTGAGAGTTGCCACCGCTTGGATAGAGAATGGGGTAAAAACTCCCGAGTGGGTTTACCAAGACGGGAATGTTATCCTGACATGCATTATTATTCATCCCGCCTCCTCGTTGTCATAGATACTGTTAGAATCTGATACCCCTCGTTATGCGCAGCAACCCTCAGATCTTGAAAGGATATTGCGAGTACGACACGAGCTTGCACAGTATCAAGAACGAAGTAGACGAATCTCGTAAAAAACCCTAGTTGACGACGTTGAAGCAACCACAACAAGAGAATAGGATTTGGCGAAGCCGACCGCAAATTCTTTAAGCACAACTCCGAAAGAGTACAAGTGATTGTCGCTCCCTCACAACTCTACTTGACCCTCTAGGACCCTCGGATTCTTGCCTCATACAAGAATCTAGTGCTTATAGAACTATCTAGCCTATTCCTCTTGAGCGCTCCTAATTGCTTCTCACAAGCCTTGGATGAGACCTTGGTGTTTGCCCTTGGCTTGATTGATTTGATAGAGCCTCTACCCCTTGTTTATATAGTCCCCTCCAAAGCCCCATACATGCAAGTAGGAGTCCTACTCCTAGTAGGATTCATCGCTCAAGTCCTAGTAGAACTAGAAGTCCTAAAGCACACCCCTATTGAGTCCTAATCCAAGTAGGATTTGAGTCACAATACAACAATCTCCACCTTGACTCTAATCCATTGAAGTCATCATGCTCCTCCAAGAATTCGCTCCAAATCGGCTTCTTTTTTTATACTCCCACCACAAGAGTGCCCCCACCACAGAGGCTCATGCACATCACCACGATATGCGTGTGAGTGTCCCGGCTGGAGCGCCTGGACCCTCCACCTGAGAGCTCCTTCGTTGTGTAGTTTGGTTAACCACACCACCTTCTCCTATGACCCTCCATGCCATAGGTTTGTACCGCCTCTGAGCTCCACCTGCTCGCCGGTACTGCGTGGTCGTCGGTCCCACCACGTCTTCCTTCTTCCAACAGCTTGCAGCTTCACCTCTACGACTGTTAGATTTTGCAACCACCTTTGCCGCCTTGCACTTGACTGCAACTGAGATTTGAGTACCTGCTGTTGACGAGACAGCTTCCTTCTCCTGATCAGGATTTTTACCAAATCTCCCAATGGTTGCACCGCCATTAAGATTTCCTATCACTCGGTATCCACCATTAATCCAGATACTTTTCATGATTATCTGCCCTTTGCAAGTAACTCGCATAACTCCACCTCGAAGTGATAACCCACAACCTTGGAGTTCTAGCGACCTTACAGATATTAGATTCTTTTTCAAACCCGGGATATACCGAACTCCCGTGAGTGTGCAATGTGTTCCATTATGCATCTCCAATGTAACTGTTCCCACCTTGGTGACAGCATACTCCTTGCAATCCGCCAAGTGAACAATTCCATTCGCCGGGCGTTGAGATCCTTCGTCAAACATCTCCCTTGCCGAACATACATGGAAACAACTCCCTGAATCTAATATCCAATCATGAATAGTCCCTGGTTGACTGACGATAAGTATATCACCTTCATCCTCACTTGCCACCGAGCATGCTCCTCTCATATTCTTTAAATTTGGACAATCCTTTATCATGTGACCCTCTTTGTCACAAAGATAGCATGTACGGCTGCCCTTGCTCTTGCCTTTCTTCTTCCCGCGATTCGAGACTTTGCCTGCTCCACTTGAAACAGTCAATGCTTGATCACCCGAGGATGAAGATTCCTGTGGCTTCTTCAAGGACTCCGCCTCCAACAGGTATGCAACTGTCTCGTTGAAGTTGAGAGTAGTTTTCCCGACGAGAATATTCATCACCAATTGCTCCCATGATGGTGGTAAGGATGAAGCCAGTATGACGACTTTATCGTTCTCCTCAATTTCCTCATCCACACTAACCAGCTGTGTGACAAGTTTGTTGAAGACATTTAGATGGTCAACGAATCGTGTGCCTTCCTCCATGCGCAACCTGAATAGTTGACGCTTCAGCACCCACCGATTTGTCAGCGACTTTGCCATATACAATTCTTCTAAGCTCTTCCATAATTTCTTCGGGGAATTCTCCTTGATTACCGAGTACTTTACCTCATCGGAGAGACATAGTCGAATTGTACTGACAGCCTTCCGCTCCATCACCTTCCAGTCTTTAGCGGTTGTGCTCTCCGGTTTGGTCCCCTCAAGAGCATCAATTAACCCTTGCTGGACAAGCACATCTGTTACCACACACTGCCACACGCTGAAATTCCCTTTGCCATCAAATTTCTCTACTTGATTCCACATCCTTGACGTCGTCTTGATTTCGTGCACCCTAGCACTGCCGACCTTCTCACAAAATCAGCTCAATCCGACCTTGGCTCTGATACCACTTGTTAGAATCTGATACCCCTCGTTATGCGCAGCAACCCTCAGATCTTGAAAGGATATTGCGAGTACGACACGAGCTTGCACAGTATCAAGAACGAAGTAGACGAATCTCGTAAAAAACCCTAGTTGACGACGTTGAAGCAACCACAACAAGAGAATAGGATTTGGCGAAGCCGACCGCAAATTCTTTAAGCACAACTCCGAAAGAGTACAAGTGATTGTCGCTCCCTCACAACTCTACTTGACCCTCTAGGACCCTCGGATTCTTGCCTCATACAAGAATCTAGTGCTTATAGAACTATCTAGCCTATTCCTCTTGAGCGCTCCTAATTGCTTCTCACAAGCCTTGGATGAGACCTTGGTGTTTGCCCTTGGCTTGATTGATTTGATAGAGCCTCTACCCCTTGTTTATATAGTCCCCTCCAAAGCCCCATACATGCAAGTAGGAGTCCTACTCCTAGTAGGATTCATCGCTCAAGTCCTAGTAGAACTAGAAGTCCTAAAACACACCCCTATTGAGTCCTAATCCAAGTAGGATTTGAGTCACAATACAACATATACCTGTTAATATGATATGGAGATACATGCTATATATAGCTTTGTCCCTTTTTGTTTTGAGGGTATGCAGTGCTCTAAAATAATTTTAAGTACTACTTACATAAACAACTAAGGCAGCATGCGCTCCAATAATCTTCTATTAAAAATCAAAATGTCCATAATCATAAACATATACATATATGATAAGCTCGGCAGAAAAAAAACCGAGGAGGGCGCACGCCAGGAGCGCGCAAAAAAAAAAACTGTCACGCACGCCAGGGGCGAGGGGGACAGGGGCAGGATAGGAGAGAGAAAGTGCAATTATCAGAGGTAAAATAGTCTTTTAGAATCGATTAGTAAGAATAAACAAACAGCACATTGTTAAAGTTTAGCAGCCAACTTTAACACTTAAAAGTTAGCCAGGAGTATCCAAACGGAGCCTAAATTAAAGGCACTCCTCCGTAGCGGCAGTGGGCAGGCGGTGGCGGTAGATTGGGCAGACGGCGTTACGGCGGAGCCACTGGGAGATGCAGTGGCTCCTGCAGGCCCAAGAAAGCGTCCCTCACGGCCCTCCTTGTGCTGGGAGGGAGGAGGTAGATGGGCTGCACCGCCGTCCCAGACCTCCGGCCAGTAAGGAGAAGCGTGTGCTGCTGCCGCCCTCCTTGGCCTTGCCCGCGGGAATTCACCGCCCCACGCTGCATCGCGAACTTGACTTCGATGGAGCACGGGATTGATACGATATATACGAACCCTATGCAGCAATTATATAGTGGGGAAACGTACGAAATCGTAGATACCTGTGTGTCCATCCCTTGTCAGAGTCGGAGCAGCGGCTGCAGCTCTTGTCGGAGTCGGAGACGAGATCTGAGATGCACCCACCGATGATACGATCCGGATTCCGATGCAGGGGATGGGAGAAGAGTCTACAGCTAGTAAGGAGCAATTGGTATACCAATTTGATTAGCTACTAGCTAGCTTAATGTTGGTCTTTATGTGTACGGTTTGACGCTCCATTGAGCTTAAAACGAACAAAGAAAAGTTTCCAAGTGTTCATTGGAACGATTGTTTAAATGATAGGATGACAGGGACGTGGAGCAGAACCATGTGTCCATGTCCGACAGCTGATCTCAGCAAGCGTACCGTTCTATCGCTCCTTGCTGCAATGCGTAACTAATTTAGTAATTACATTTAGCTCAGAGCATTCATGGGCTGCAGACTTCCCTAACGTTCTATCTACCCATGTGAATCCCAAAAACTGCACAGTATGCACATAAAACGTGACAGTATCTATCATTACACCTTTCTCAAAAGAATAAAAAAAAATCCTTACAACAAATCTGCAGCATGGAGATTGAAGCCACTGGAGTTAACATGCTCACTTTCGAGAAACATTGCCCAGGTATTACAGATAGTGTATCAACCTGGAAATTACACGGCCGCTTTTGAGAGATTAGACAGGTATGCAGACAATGCATCATGAATTCCAAAACATAAATTGGAGTTAGCTAAGTGAGAAAACACGAATGGTAGTGTGAAAATTGATTCCAGCACGGCAGCACCTATATAGACCGTGTGGGACATTGTGTGTGTACAAGGGTTAAAACATAAAAAAGAAGATAGATCCGAAACGGATCCTATCCTGCGAAAGCGAAACGACGCTGCACGCTGGCTCCATACCGGAAGTAACAAAGGTAAACAGCTCCTACAAATGAAGCTGGAATCTAGATCAAGCACGGACTACATCGTACACGCACTATATGAATCGAGAATCACACGATACTGCATCATTAGGAATCAGACATTAAATAAGACACTCAAGAGTCCATATATCAAACAATTTATTAAATGATGGTTCAAGGTATTATGCATTAGTGAGTCGGAGTTTCCTGTTGTTTGGCATCACATTGAGTGCATCCCATTAAATACGCGGAGGCCCATTATTGATTCAAGTGCTGACACATCTATCAACTGTTTTTGCTATAAATATTGTCTGCACTATTAACCATAGCAGTACATCATGACTTAGCGAGTAATCAATGCCCATATATATCAGCTAAAAGGTTAACAAATGTAAAATCTGCTTGAATAAAACAAGCGCAAAAAGGAGGCTGCCGACGATTAATTTGACAACCAGACTTCTTTTACCAACAGCGTATGTCTTCTTACCTCAAAATGAAGGGTCTATTGCTGAATCTTCAAGACAGGAAAGGCAATAACATCCCTTATGCTGGCCGAGTTCGTCAAAAGCATTACTAACCGGTCGATACCCAGGCCCTAAGGAGGTAAAGTTCCAAAATAGTTAGTTACACAAATCATGTTCATGTTCTTGATAAATAATTAAGTGAATAGTTCTACGAATAATAGAAAATTAGCAATCACTACAATACACTATTTGCAAGCAGTTGATCAGCCATACCATTCCTGATGCTGGTGGCATTCCATATTCTAATGAAGTTAAGAAGTCTTCATCTAAACAAACTTCATAGGAATAATCATCCTCGTCTCCTTGATCCTCAGTAGATTCGACCTTAGCCCTTGCAGCACGTTTAGCATTGTGCTGTTTTATTTGATTTTCAAAACGGCTCCTCTGTGATAAAAGATGAAGTGCTCCTTTGAAACTAAAATTATTTATAAAATGATGATAACTTGAGACATAATTCAAGACATGGAGCGAAAAAGCACGTATGTGATTTCCGGCTATCTTAATGGTCATAAAAAAAGTCCTATCACTCAGGGACCAAATTGTATATTTTTCTCTAATTTTCCAGGTAGGTGGTTTTGGCTGGAAAATTTGATATCTATTTTAAGCTGTAAGGTGTATGTCACAAGCATGTGTTGGAATTGGAAGTTAATTAGACAACTCGGTTTAGCCTAGCTGTCTACTTTACAAACCTTTCAACTATGGGCCCACACTAATAGCAATAACAAGCTGTGTCAATGCCCACAAAGTAAATGTTTTTTGCAGGTTAGGTATTCTGAGTGTTCAGATAGTTCTAATTTAACCCAGGGTTTTGCGGTTCTTGCACATGGACCAAAGCTAGGTCAGTGGGACAGAGAATTCTTTATTTTTCAAAATGGTTCATACTACTAGACCATTCCATACCATATGTAGTTTTACAGCCTGTCAACTGCAAATAATTTACAAATATTTGCATATAGTGACAGAACACACAAATTTCTTTTCAATGTTCTTACCGGACTGAACAAAGAATGCCTCAAATGATGGCACTTAGGTATGCAGTAAGAAAGTGGCACATTGTTACCTGATCAATTGGGTCTGTGAGCTCAGAAAATGCATTGCCAATCTCACGACCACATATAAAAAGTTCGAATCTCTCAGTAAGGCCAGCATAACTACAGCAAGAGAAACAAACTATAGAAGTTAACACAAAAGTTCATGATACAAACTCAAACTTTCTATGTAATAACCAACATAAACAGCACAACTAATTTGTACTGTACAATCAGTAGCATCCAGGAAGGAACGTTATATGATCTGGAATTGTGCACGTGTGAAAAAGGACTTTTTAAAGTTATATGAGTAGATAGGGTCAGCAGTTGGCACAATTACAATCCCATAAGCTTACAACAACTCTCCAAGTCTATCACTAACAAATCAAGCCTAACAATCTTCAAGCCGAACACTCTCCTAAGCATTAATTAAACAAACCGACTAAATCTATCTCTATCTCAACCCGACTCCTTCCTGCACATATATTGCCTGCCCAGTGCCCACAAATGTGTCTACAACACAATGAAATATTTTCCAAATGGGCATAATGCATAGTTTACATTTAAATTAGTTTATTTTTTACACAATTTTCCATTAATGAAATATTCTTTTCATGGAGTTGCATATCTTTCGAAAGCCCCTAAAAGTGCTTAACCAGAAAAATACCCTCCATATTGAAACAGTGATATATAAGTTGCGTTTTGACTTTCTAATGCCCCAAAATGAAACTGACTGTTAATTTCTTTTAGGAAAGTCCATTTTACTCCCCATACCAATCCTCTTTGTCCGCTTAACCCCCCAAACAAAATTTAAGTTCAGTTTATTCCACCGAACTATTTCAGTTGGTCCAACTAATTAGATTTCTCTTTTGTTATGTTACCCAAAACCACAAACGATGGTCATAACTCCCAAGGTATCAAACAGTAGGATTTAGTAAGATTTGTGTCACTACTACTACTACTACTACAACAACAACATAGCCTTTTGTCCCCAGCAAGTTGGGGTAGGCTAGAGATGAAACCCAAAAGAAACAAGGATGAGATAAACACAAAAGCGCACAAGACACAAGAAAGAGTTAGGGGTAAACAAAAGGGAAACAAAGCTCGCGGTTCAGGCACGTTGATTGCTAATCTCCAAGCGCTCCTATCCATAGCTAATTCCTTGGAGATATTCCACTCTTAAGGTCTCTCTTAATTGACTAAACTTATAAAATGTTTAAGAAACATAAACCTTACAGTCGGCACCAAGTAAACTGAAACAAGGGGAGTATTTACCTCCGATGTGGTTTTGCCAATGGCGATATCTCAACTGGGTAGTCAAGGACAAATGTTGGCTGTACAAGAGTAGATTCAACAAAAGTCTCAAAAACCTGCCAGGAGATATGGAATTGTTAAATGAGCCTCTCGACAGAGTGATATATAAAGTACTTAGTCACATGGAAATCTTGAAGTTTTGAGGATGGCGTGTTATGTTTGATTACCACTATGCTACTTAAACAACCAAGCACTCCTGCTATAATAGTTCAGTGCTACTCTAATCTGAACTTCAAGGCACATAGCTAGATACAATTAATAACAGGAAAGGTAAACCAAGAAAGCACAATTCTCACAATAATCTTAGGCGCGCAAATTCATTTGGAGACAAACTTTCCTGTGAGAATTGTGTTTTCTTGGTTTACCTTCCAAACTCCGACCTGTGCATCAAACATTTATGCTACCTGTAGTTCTCGGTTTCAGTACTTCAGCTTTCTACTGATGGTAAGGCAACGGTTAACAGTGTTTATGATAAACAAAAACTTCACCTTCTGTTTGTAGGAAAGCTATCTAATCCCACTTGATGGTAAGGCAACAGTTAACAGCATTTATCATAAACAAGAACTTCACCTTCTGTTTGTAGGAAAGCTATCTGATCCCACTTGTTAAATAACCAAGGGATGACTCGTTACCTTTACTGAAAACTAAAGAAAGTATACAAAACAAGCCTCAAGATACCTCATTGAGAACATGTCCAACAGATGAACAGGACTGCAGCGAAGTACTTTCACTGCTTCCTACTTTGATCCCTGGTAGTGCTCTTGCAGCACTTTTAGCAGATTCAACATCTTGGCCGAAGCTGTTGAAGTCGATTCCAGTTGCTTCTTTGACAAGAGAATGCATGGTCTCCCTCCTCCATGGTCTTTCGAGAGAAATTTCAGTTCCCTGCGTTTTATTAAACAGGACCATGTTAACTAATGGGTATAAAGGCATAAACATACTCCCTCCGGTTCAGTATTAGAAGTCGTTTAGGACAGCGACACGGTCACCAAAGCAAAACTTTGACTTCTCTTTTCTATAAAAATATTTGTTGAAAAGTTATATATGTATATTTTTATGAAAGTAATTTTCAAGACCAATCTATTTATATGATTTTCACATTTTCAAACTCAACGACTTAAATGTTATTCATGATTTATATTCCCAATGTTTGACTCAAACCTTGTCCAAAACGGCTTCTAATACTAAACCGGAGGGAGTACTGTGTATCTAAGTGTTAATGCGAGTGTTGGTGCCTAGTTTCCATCAACATCTTCAGCACAAGGTCAGGAAATGAATATTTGATAGTAAATTCGTGACATGGGACAAAAACCAGGTTTCGAGGTAATATAGCAAACTGGGATATAAGTAACAAATCACGGCATGATTTTTCCATGATAAAACATGCATGTCCACACAATTCTAAACAAAAAGAGCATGTAATATAAACTCAAAATAAATGGCAGGATAAAGACTGATTACCTGATAATCAACCTTAAGCTTGCCATGAGTAGCCATAGCACATCGAGTAACAATCTCTTCAGCCATATTCATCATGCTTTCATAGTCTGAATATGCTTCATACATCTAGTTTGCAAATACAAGCCAACAAGTCAAGCTCAAATCAATGTAGCACATTCTGCAATACAAAAAAAAAGAGGCAGAAAGGGAAACATAGAATATGTAGTGCCAGGGATAAAGGTAAACCATTATTTACATGAATATTTGGAGGTGTGTTGTGGTGGTGGTTGGGGGAGGGAAATCTCCTACCTCAATAGTGGTAAATTCAGGATTGTGACGAGTAGAAATGCCTTCATTCCGGAAAATTCTTCCAATCTCATAGACCCTCTCGAGCCCTCCAACCTGCATGTCAATGGTACTCATAACCTTAAAATACGAAGAAGACGGGTGCTGAGGCAGAATAGTTGTACAACTCAGTGGACCCTTGGCCCAGCGCATGGTCTCATTGACACTCATAAAACGCTTAAGAACAGCTAAAAGAAGGTGACACCAGTGCTGTAGCATAAAACTCAAAAGTGATAAATTCCTATAAGAAGAAACATAATATGCCCTTAATTCTGTGACTAGTATTTTAGGGAAAACATTTGATATCAACCAGTAGAGACACACATGTAGCTAATCTGGAAAAACTACAAATTAAGATCAAACTGAAATTAATAGAATACGGTGTCGTCTGTCACATACGGCTCCCCTACATTTATGGAGATACTACAAGCATTTCCTAGTTATAGTCTTATCAATGTACAGGAAAGAAATTGTATCGCATAAACGATACTGTGATGGACTAGTTTGAGAACCAACTATGTAGCTACCGAAAACTAAAGAACAAAAAGCTGAACTGTAACCTCACCAACATCCTTTTCAAATGCAACTCTGTTGCAATCCTCAAGTAAAGATCTCTTTGAAGTGAGTTATGGTAGGTTATAAAAGGCCTAGCTTCAGCGCCACCTGCTGCTCCCTGTTTTTACCAGTTTGATGTGTAATGTTGTAAAAAAAAGGATCAGAAATACAGTACTAACAATTCAAGCATAGTGACACAAAAGCAACCTAATTCTTTCATAATTTTATCATTCTAGGTTACATCACAGCTGCATAGGCGTATTAGACTGTTTGTGAAAGAAATACTTGTATATGAATGTTATGTTCTCTACTTTTGTGATCTTTTAACTTTACAACCTATGTGCATGATAAAAAATGATGACTTCTTGTTTCATTTCATAAACTATTCAAGATCTAGAGATGATCTGACACACAGTTGGAATCCAATATGATGTTTGAACTTTGAAGCTAGTCACCCCCAAATAAAAATTCAGGCCAAGCAATCTAGTGAACGTAATTGGTAAAATCCTGCATTATCTAGAATTAAATTACATTGTGCATGCTGCTTTTCTGCTTTAGTTACAGAAGTTTCACATTTTTTTCTACCAAATGCCCATGGGTTTTCTTACATTCAGATTTTAAGAATAAGAAGTCTCTTGGTGGTTTTGGCATGCACATATGTGGTGATTAAAAAAGGATATAAATCCTAGTTGGATATGCAGAATTATGGTCATATGGGTATGCAAAATTGGGCTGCAAAGGTTTGAATACCACCGCGTTAACAAGATTTATCTTAGGAAATTGTGTTGACAGAATGGTAATCAATCCAGTAGCTTAAGTGGTGAATGCAACTTAGATAGGATTGCCAAAAATTGGCCTTAAGTGGTGAATGTATCTGATCTAAGATTTCCAAGAATGAGCATTAAGTGGTAAAATGTTAATATCATTTTTAGATGAATATGTCCATGTATATATCTAGTTGTGCTACTACTACCTAGTAGAGGGACATTTATGCATGTAGATTACTCTGATTGGGCTTGCAAAAAAGTAGAGTTTGCACCTCTAAGAATTTCCATGAGAATAAGCAACATCAGTTAGCCTAGAGAATTTCAGTATACACCTGAAGAACTGGAGTTTCAACTTCAATGAAACCAAATGATTCCATTGTCTTGCGGATTTCAGAAACCACCTGTCAAAAATGTAAATATCTAAGTTAATCGTAAAAGAAGTTGTCATGAATTAGCTATTCTGGGAGGACCTAAGGATGTGTTCTAACAATGTGATAACATATACATTAATTTCTTTCTCCATACCATAACCTCACTTCTAGAGAACCATGTGGTTCACTGGTTCAAGTGCCATGTAATATTTGAATGATATAGGATCTTTGAAATTAAATAATAGTACTTCTAGTTAATAGCTCATCAGTAAACAGATAACATTTTTTCTTTTACTTCCCATCTAGTTCACAAGTTTCAGGATGCAAATTAAGCACTCCATGTAGTCAATACCTTTGCTCTAGTTCGGAATACATCAGCAACCTCAGGATTTGCGATCATGTCAACATACCTGTCATGGATTGAAGATGGCACAGATGAACATTCCACTTTGCATAAAAATATTGCGATTGTTTAAACCAGGACCAAAGAAATAGAAATAAAGATGTTAAAACAATATTACAATAACTATGAGGGGAGGGGTACTTTTTTTTATTCATTAGTCAGCCTTGTACACCGATAGCTAGAGTAAATGTGTACTAGTTACAAACAAAAGAAAATCTGACTTAGTAGGTAGATGAAACAAGGTGAAATCCAACCTTTGACGATAACGTTTGTCCACATCAGTTAATCCATGATACTTGTCCGGTAGTGGGAGTAAGGATTTTGTGAGGATCTCAAAATTTTTCATATAAACAGATAGTTCCCCTGCAGTGAAATCCAACATATCAAGAATACAGACAATAGGTAAACAACAAAATCAAGATAAGCAGTGAATCAATATTATGATATTTATATTAAACACCGAAATCAAGCTCTATAATCAGATATAGGCCTAGACTCTAGAAGCCCAGGTTGTTTAGTTTCACAGTCTGCTATTTAACCATTTTCTTATTCTATCTGCTAAGCGAAGCAGGTTGCTTAGCTCTAACTTTTCACTATTCACGTTTAATTTACAATCAGGTGGTGATACTAGGAACTCAATACACACAAAACAAAATCTTCCCCACGAATTTAAAGTTTATAAGCAGCATAATGTTCAAAAAAAAGTGGGAGTCTAATAAACTCTAAAGAGCAAACTTGAGGTTTGAATGTTTGCTCGGCAATATAAGAATAATACCGGCAATTCTGAGCAAAGTGCTGTATAAATATACTTCAGGAAATTGATATCCTGTGCTTCAAAATTGAGACGGATACTGAACAGTGAAGCCATAGAAAATTTAAATATTTAGTTATTGAACCTTTCTCTGTCTTCTTTATGGATCCACTTGCACCTAAGATATCACCAATATCAATAAATGCCTTCAGTTGCTCAAACTGGTCCTCTGTAAGGCTGTCTTTCTCGCAGTAAAGCTATCAATAGCCAAAAGAAAGAAATGCTCAGAACACACAATCAGTGCCATATAAGTTATCATATTTCTCTAGCTACTAATAACAATAAATTCAATTAAAACTGCAGAAGATGGTGTATCATTTACATAGTGGCTGAATTGTTCGAGAAAAAAGAAGCATACTGGCAGAATGAAGATTATGTCATCACCTAATAGCGTTGGTTCCTAGCTCAGCTGCTACGTACAAATGGCTTAAAAGTGCAATACTATCAAGTAGCATATCCACTTGATATCAAATTCTAAGGTTAAATGGTAACCATGATAAGTTAGCAAAGCACAAGAGAATGGTAGGCAAAAAAAAAAACACACACACACACACACACATTATACTAGTGTTGACTGTAAACATTAAGCTGACTGAAATTAATTCGGCTGACGAAATAAGGCAAGTCAGTTGCAAGAACCTACCTGAATAGTCCCAGTATCATCTCTTACAGTCATGAAAACAAGCTTTCCAAATGCCCTTCGGGCAACAATCCTGCCGGCAATGGAGACCACTGCCTCCTCACATATTTCACCATTTTCAAGATGGGTGTACTCTTCCTGAAGCTCCTTAGTCGTGTGAGTCCTATCCCACTTGTACGCATATGGCTCATAACCCTTTCCTCTTAGCTCCTCAACCTACCAACGAGACAAACGAACGATCCCAAGCATTTCAATAGCCGCACAGACCAAGAATTGGGGGTGACAGAACGCTCGCACCAAACAATGCAAAACTGAAGACGCACAGCACGGCAAACCTGACCTTTTTGAGGCGGATGGCGCGGATGGAGTCGCGGTCGGAGGTGGAGGTGGAGGCACTACGGCGACGACGGTCCTGAGGCGGCGGCGGCGGCTTCTGGTTCGTCGTCGCGGCAGCCGAAGAGCAGCAGCGGAGGCGGAGGCGGAGTGGCCTCGCAGCGGAGGCGGCGGCGGCGGCGCGGGAGGCCACGAAGCCAACGAGATTGGAGGAGGACCTCCACGCCCGCAGCGCCTCCATTACTCCGGGCCGGAAGAGTGGGTCGCTCGCCGCCGCCGGTGGTCCCTCCGCCGCGCTGGTCCGTGGCTCCGGGCGCGAGGGGGACGCGCGCCGCCGCCGCCGGTGTAGCTCGGTCACGGGAAAGGAAGGGAGAGGAAAAAGGAGTGAAAAAGGAATGGATAGATTCGCTCAATGACATGTGGGTCCCATATGACGGGGGAGATGGAAAATGAAAGAAGAAGGGCAAATTGCGTAACTGCCCTCATTTTCATCCTTAACTTCACGTTTGCCCCTCCTTTTGAGACTTTGCACATTTGCCCCTCTTTTTTGGAATTGAACTCTCCGTCTGCCCCTCTTCTGTAACACCGTGAACTGAAGCAAATTGAATAGATTAAAAGAGGGAAAAGAAAACAAATAAAAATAGAAAAAATAGTAAATGACGCTATTGCCCCTGCCTTATCCTAAACATACTGCCTCCCCACATCATCAGCTCCGTGCGTCTCGTTTGGCGGCGCAAGGCGGGCCGGCGAGCAGCGGGAGGTGGCATTGGCCTCCGTGCACAGGCGACGCAGGGTGGGTGGCGCAGTTCGAGGCTGTGGGCGGCGGGCGCAGTGCGGGGTCGCGGGTGGCAGCGCCCAGGCAGCTGCGGCGCCGAGCCGCTCCGACCCCCTTCCTCCTCCCCCGCCACCTACCTCCGCCACCTTCCCTCTCCCTCCAGCGCCCTCCCGACGGCCCCTCCTCCATCCCCGTCGCCTTCGCCCTCCACCCCTCCGACGAGGCCCTTTCTGCCATGTCCCCGCGGGAGCAGACCTCCCTAGTCCCTCCTCTCGCGGCAGCGCTGCAGGTGCCGCACCTAGGACCTCTTCGACCGCCTGCGCGCGCTCCCTGGGTACGACCCCAACCCCGACCATGACGCCGTCCTCCTCTGCCACCTCGCCCGCGCACGCCGCTGGGGCGAGCTCCGCGGCGCCTGGCTCGGGATGGCCCTCCCGCCCTCCAACCCGGCCTACACGGCCCTCCGTCGAGTTGCTCGCTTGCACTGGCCACCGCAGGAAGCTGGACACCACACGAAGCTGGATGCCCTTAACAGAGATAGAATGAACAGAGGTTGAAGATGGTCCCGACATCCGGGTCCCACACGTAAGTGGCAAGACATCCAGGTCACATACAAAGGCACATATGTCAATTCACCCTATTGTTAACTCTGTTAACTACCCTTCACAGAATAGGGGCAAAGGAATGGTTCCCGTTCAAAAAAGAGGGGCAAACATGCAAAGTCTAAAAAAGAGGGGCAAACATGCAGTTGAGAACGAAAACGAGGGCAGTTATGCAAATGGCCCGAAGAAGAAATCAATCTGCTTTTTTTTAACTCGTAGGTTGGCACGTGCCACATGCATGTGACACGTGTTAAAAAATAACATAAATTTAAAAATATTAATTTTAAAAAAATAAGTACGTAAAAGAACGTACACTTTTTTGTTACATTGCGTATTAAAATTATTGCAATAGCACTTCACGCAAAAAAATTATATTCATACATCAAAAGCTTTGGGCTTCCGGCGAAAACAGATAACCAAATCTTAAACAATCAGCAACATATACAAAAGAAAATATTCACGATACATGTATCCCTGAGCAACTCGGCACCGCTGCCAGCTTCTTGCTGATGGGGAAGCCGAGAAGGTTGCTCTCCTCGTCGTCGGTGGCATGGAACAACGACGCCATGCACTCAACGGCGCCGGGCACGGCCACAACGCGGAGCACGTTCCGCTTCTACCTAGAGAGCTTGGACACGACGAGTGTCGCGACCACCCTTGCGCCGCGCTCGACACCGACACCCTCGTAAAAAAATATATGAACTCTGAACAGACGATGGGAACGAAGAAAGAGATTGTGTGTTTTGAGAAGAGGAAGGGGTGCCTTATATAGGGGGAAGGAGGGACTAAGGAGACTGAACCTAACACCCATGACTATGGTAAGTAATTGATTCCCAGATTGACTCCCACGGGTATGGTAAGTAATCAAGTTTTAAAAACGAATGAGATACTCGATTGCGTAGATGCATTTCTTTTTTCTAAAAAAACTGTGATCCTTGATTGGCGGACTTACAGTAAGCAATCAAGTCTTAAAAGGAAAGAGACATCCGATTGCATAGATGTCATTCTTTTTTTAAAGGAAACATTACCCTTGATTGGCGAACTTTATGGTAAGCAATCGAGTGTGGGTATGATGGGTGGGTAAGAAAAGGCGCGATGAGAAAAAAAATGGATGGATGGGGACGCGGGGGTGATTTACAACGGGGGATGACGACCAAATGAGTCTCACCCCCTCGTGGTCGTCCGTTTTGGCCTGCCATGTGTGGAGCCTTTGTGAGGGGTAGGGAGATAGAGTCGTAGATGAAACGGTTTCAATTTGCTCCTCTTTTATAGTATAGATTACACGGTACAATGCAGACGCTCACGACATGCAGACACTCACCCCTATGAACACACGTACACTAACCCTATCTCTGTGAGCACCTTCGAAGGACTAAGCAACCGGCAGATCTAGAGATTCCCGAAGTCACTATTGGCACCTCATTGTCGACGGAAACGCCGCTTACCACTTAATGCATAACGTTAGTAAATCCTGAAAAATCCTAAGAAAGATGTAAGCATCAGGATTTAAATCCAGGTGGGTATCGTTCCACCGAACCGTCCTACCATTGGACTACAAGCCGATTCGTGAGATCAATCTGCCTTTTACTGCAACTGAAAGAGGATTCCCTCTAAACTCTGAAGTAATATAGGAGAATTGTTTTTTTTACTTAATCGTTGCGCCGGCCGAGGATAGGGTCTAAGTTGCTGGCAGCCGAGACATGATGAACGAACGGATCACCTACAGAACTCCGAAGAGGCGTTGTGCACTCGTGCCAAACAATGGAATGCACATGGAGAAATACTTGTACTCCGTATAATTGTACGGTAATGCTTCTACTCGGCCGTCCGACTGCCGTGGAAATATCGGACGGGTTAGTAACGCTAAACACTATGTACCATTTTCTTCCTTCTCATCTCTTTCCTTTTCTCTCGTGAAAGGAGCACCAGCCGGCCGAGATCTCCCACCGAAGCTTCACTGTTTTCAAATTCCCTGCTGCCTAGACCATCTCTACCACCTACACTACTCCCTCCAACAAACTTAGCCCCAGCAGAGCTTCCCATCGTCGACAATTTCAGATCACGCGACCAGCTGAGCTGTCATTGTCTCCGTTGGGCAAGCTCCACTCCATGGCCAAATACATCGCGCCCCCTTCAAAAAACCAAATCGGGTGCGCCAGTAGGTCCCCCACCTTCCAAACTCCAAGCCCCGCAACTTCTCTTCAAACACGGGATATCTCAACGCCGGCAATCGATGGATTTCCGGTCGCCAATACATGTCGAGCTTTGCAGGAAGGCTTCTCTACATGTTTCTCGACATCCATGTTGCATCAGGTACCCCATGATGTTGCGGTAGCATTTTTTGGATGTTGCAAGTGCAAATGTTGCAAATGAATGCATCTTCGTGATATTGCAACAATTGGCTTTCGTTGTTTCACCTGTTGATTTTTGAGTTGCAAGATTTGTGTTTTAGTGTTTCATTCTGTAAGGGACGATGATTTTTATTTGGAAATGTTGCATGAAACATCCGTTCGATGTTTCGGCGGGATTTTTTCCCCTCAAAATACGATGCTTATATTGGTCTGTTTTCACGACATTTTTAATGTTCCAATCTTACATTTTTAATGTTGCAAATGTTTTATTTCCAATCTTACATTTTTAATGTTGCAAATGTTTTATCTGGATGTTGCAGCGGAGCGTCCGATGAAAAATTTTCATCGGACATCCGGACGCTAGCAGCGCCGATAATTGTGGGTCTCTAACCATGTCTCTTATACAACAAGAGGAAATCCACAGACATAAACATGAATGATCAAGGACAATGAGTGAGGAAGAGCAAGCACACCATCAATGGCAACCATTAGATGAACATGCGTCGGCAGGAGCACATGCACATTCGCCTTTCTTAAACCAGCATTAAGAAACCCTTCAAACCAGGTTTAGCTAAAATGCTCCATACAACAGCCCCAGCTAGTACAAAAACGAAACAGCATGAATGCACGATCTACAAAATTCCTGTCATTTCTGGAAGTGGGGGTTGAGCAGGCCAGAGATTTCGAGAAACCCAACACGGTCACGGCCTCCAAATATCTTCTTCAATTTGTCGTCACAGACAATTATCTTCTTGTTATTTGGATCCTGATTGCAGAAACAAAATAGAATAATCAATTGTTTGGGAAGAATTATCCATAATGATTAATGAGATACTAATCATATAAAGTGCTAGAGGAAAGATGCACCTAAAAATGTTTGAGATAACAAATTCACAACATAGAATTAAGGAGTCAATCTTAGTGGCTATGCTATGGCAAAATGCAGTGAATTTAATACTCCACAATGTTGATTATTCTAAATGCTAAACAACATGAATTTTGAGGGGTGGAAATGATGGATTGAATTTGTCCAGCGAAGTCCTGGTAACCATTGCTTCAGGGTCGTCTGTGATTGTTGGCATGCCATAACTATTGGGTTTCTGCTGGGGTAGCTTTTACAACCCATAGTCCAATGGACCAAGGCCCAATGGGTGTATGTGCATGGATTTATGAACTCACTAACCTTTTGCAATTTTATCCACAAGTTTTATAGTCTGCACGCATGCTGGAGTCCACCTACATATCTTGACAGTGTATATAACCCTTGGGCCTCACCATGTTACACCACTCACTGTAATTAATTAGAGTGTGTAAAACAGCCCCTTGGATCATTCCTAAACTGTCACACTGGGACACTGACTAATGATTTACCCTTGGTTAAGGATCCAATCCTAAGTTCATTATGTTGGATGATTTAGTGCTTAGAACAAACAGGAGTACAAGGTATAGTCAAATGTGATGGAATCACTGACAGTCCATGTTTAAACTTAGTAAAAGCACAAACTGGCCCATGGTATAAGCATGGTAACTACATCCCTTGTCCGGTTGTCCCACGAAACTACACAATATACAGGAAGAAACAAGCATTGCAAACCCGCAGCAGTGGATTATTTTGGCATGATATCTTTGTTTTTGCCAATCATATCACCGCACTTACAAAATTTAAGAAGGCTTTCAGAGCCACACCATTCACCAAAAAAAAAAAAACGATGTGGGCTACCGGGAGGTAATAATACCCACCTGAACAAATGTGAGCAACCAGGGTTCACAATACCCCACCTGAACAAATGTGAGCAACCAGGGTTTGAACCCTGGTTGCAAAGAGACTAACCACAGCTGCACTAGAGCAGCTTCTCAGCATTCACCAAAAAGAAACTAAAGATCATATGTTTATGCTAGGCAACCCGCCGCACATAGCCTTCCTAGCTCTTTTCACAGTTCTGAGCACAAGCTAGATCGATACGAAGCAGCGTAACCGTGCAAGTTGTCAGTCTGAAATTTCTTCCCCCGCCGACTCAACGAATTCAGGAAAAGAAAACTAAACGCATTGCAGCCGCAAAATGGGGGTACCCTGGTAGTGTCAGTATCACAGCGCCACTATTCTACGCATATCACGAGAGTACGTAATAAATAGAACACGCCTACGGGATTGGAACGGACCTGCAGGTTGTTGCCCTTGATGTGCGCCCAGACGAGCTTGATGGCCTCGGTGCGGGGCAGCTCCGCGGCGCCGCCGACGAACTCCCGCAGCTCGGGCGAGATGGGCTTCGGCTTCGTGATCCCGCTCGCCGCCCTCTTCTTCCCGGCCCCCTTGGCCTTCCCGACCCCCTCGGCCGTCGCCTCCGCCCGCACCGCCCTCGCGGCCGGCGCCGCGCCCCGCAGCATCCTCACCGACACCGCCAGCGGGGCCCGCCGCAGCGCGGCGGGGCACGCGAGGAGCTTGCCGGAGCGGATGGCCGCCGCCGTCGTCGCCGACATCGCCGGAGCGCTAGGGTTTATCCGCGTGGTGGGGATAAGGTTTCGCGGTGGCGGAGGTGGCCGTGGGCGGGCGAGCGAGGCTGCCGGCTAGTAGGCCGCCCGGGCACGTATGGGCTGTCCGATGGAGGGGTGGCGGATCGGACGGCCGAGATCGCCGGGAGCGCGCGTTATCCGCTTTTCAACGTGGGAGGCTCCGGAGGGAGGAGGAGAGAACGGTAACGGGTTGGAGACGGTGGGGCCAGCTGAAAACTATCATAGCATTTCACTGATGTGTGGGCCCGGTATAGCTCTTGATCCCACCTGTCAGTAGCTGGTTCCTTTTTTAAAAAAATCAGATGGGGGTTTTGCTATGGGCCTACCTAGTGTTGCGCCAGGAAGGTGGCCCAGACCGAAGTGAAGAAGTCAAGAAAAGCCCATAAAACTCAATGCGGCCCAGACCGGCCCGGCCCGTTGTTGCTGACGTCAGCTCGTCTTCACCACCGCAGTGGAAGCGGCTGGGTTGGGTTCGCCTTTCCCCTGGCTTCGTCTCGGGTTCCTCTTCCCTCTGCCTCATCCATCCACCCAGCGAGGGGGCAGGAGCTGGGGAGAGCGAGTCATGGTGGTCAGCACGTTCACCTGGCCCCGGGATTGGGATCGGTAAGCGGCTCAGACAATCAGACACGCCCATCATTTCAGGCGTCGAGTATCAGATCTTGCGGTTGCTTTCGTTCTCGCCCCTTGTTGATATCTTCTCTTTCCGTCCGATTCGGTGCAGGGTTAGGCGTCGGCTGCGGGTTCGGCGTCGGGTGGGGCTTCGGAGGTGAGAGCCTGCTCTTCGTCGCGTAACTGATTGCGTTTCCTATCTTGCTGGGTGATGATTAGTCTGTTAATCATTATCTGAAGTAGTAGGCGTGGGGGGTGACAGGGTGAGAATTTTTTAAAAAAAAATCTTAACTTGGAGAATTGAACTCGCGCGGTTATTGTTTTGGGTTGTATGTTCTGCAATTCTGGACTGGACTGGAGTTTCTTCAGTTCAGTCTCAACCCAGTTACCAAAGGGACTGGACTGGAATATCTCCTGAATTGAACTTAGCAATGGCTTCTTTCTGCTGTAATGACTGGCAGAATGGCGTTTGATTTATGGTGCTACACATGACTTGGTTACTATCTGCCTGTCTCTAACTAGTTACGAAAGGGACTACAGACCTCCTGATGCATAACCAACATTGTGCATGGATTTGGTTCTGGGATGCTTGCGGATGTGTTTCCCTTGCTTACAGAGCATGTAATTCACAAATCACAAGTCACAGATGAGCTATTGAGTGGTTGCACAGTAATCTGATACCAATTCACCTGACCAACATGTCACACCTTAACTTTGCTTTTGTGAGTATTCTAAGTAATTTCTGAGCATAGGATGCCATCATAACTTAGCAACTGTTGATTGTTATTACTCCTAGGTTACAAATACATGGTCGCCAAAAGGCAACTTTGGCTATGGTTTTTTGTTAAAAATATTGGTGAACATAGCAAAAGTATGCTTCTATTTGTGAACTGCCCTATCTGCTCCTGTCATTTTTGAATATCTGAATGATATATATAAATTGTAATATGCAACTAAATTTTAGGATGGTGGACAACCCAAAATGTCACTAATTTGTGATTGGAAGCAGTAGTATTCAATGATAATACCTCAATCATGATCAAGAAATGACTTGCTTTTGGTTTGCTTTTCTACTGCAGGAATGCCTCTTAACATGTTTGGCTTGGGCATCGGTACTACTTCTAAGCTTATCAATTACTACCTCCGTTCCAAATTAAATTATAGGCCGTTTTGGCTTTTTTAGGTTCGTAATCTTTGTTATGCATCTAGATAAACGTTATGTCTAGATTTATAGCAAAATTTATGAACCTAAAAAGCCCAAAATGACCTGTAATTTGGAACGGAGGAAGTACTGTATTATTCTACGTCACTTACATTTCCTTGTTAGTGGATTAAAATTCATCTTATTAAATAGGTGGGGGCTGCGGAGTTGGTCTTGGGCTAGGATGGGGCTTTGGCAATGCTTATGGTTGTCAGTATCGATCTTCAAGAGTCCAGTTCCAGGGCATTGAATTTCATAAGAAGGCTGAAGGAAATGAAGCACCAAAAATTGTTTCACCTGAGCTTGCTGGAAAGTCTCGTCCTTACGGCTAGTATGCCTGTCATCACATAATTCATGGAGATCATGTTCTATGTGTCCTCTAAATTGTAGTTTACTTACATACCTGTGTGTTCTTTGGTAGCAATGTTGTGCTACACTTATTTTCATTTCTGTTGTAACCAGAATGATGTCAATGGATAGAATTTTCAGCTAGGAAGGAATTGCCCTATTATTAGCCCTACATGCTATTCAATACGTTTTGTGGTTGCCTTCGCTATCGTTTATTGTTACTTTTGTGAGTTGCTCTGATTTTATTTGCAACACCACTGTTATTTGCAGTCCTATAGAGAACGTCTGAAATTTGAATATAGGCATCATCCTATTGAATATAAGTTTACTGAAAGCATCTTCCTTGCTTATTTCTCCCTTAGCAGCATGAGAAACAAAACTTAAATTATGTTTTTTCTTAGACCAGGACAAACTTAAAAGGTAAAACACTGCTACCTCAGAATGTTCCAGGGATACAGATAAGGGCGGGTTTTATTTAGGTAGAACCAACAGAAGGTTAGTGGGGAAAAGAAAGAAAGGCGGACTTTGTTCCTGATCTGTTGGTAGATGTGGCGACTGCACACTGAATTAGAACAACTGATAAGTATGGCAGCATCAATGGACCTTGCCTGATGGTGATGGCTTCCACTGAAGTGTATTCTTTTTCTTTTCTTCTCTGGAACACACAGATATCTCTTTCAGTGATCCTTCCAGTGCAAAACCTCTCATATATTAAATAAATGGGTGGTCAATCGAAGCAGCATCATTCTTCGATGTGGTAGAGCTTGCTGACTCTGCCTCCCCAGTCCGGAACCAGAATGACTGCCGGAATGAAGCTGCGCCACTGGGGACATCCTCCATGACCCATTCAAAGCCCTTGGGGTAGTAGATCCCTGTCCTTGGGTGTGGCACCCACAATGATGTTTCTGCTGACTTCGCTTCTGCAGGCTCCAGTCGCCTCGCAAGGTTAATCCTTCGCTTGTTCTTAACTTCCCTGCATATGGCAATTTAAACAGTTACTTCAAAGAGCTAAAATAATGCTATGTGTGGCTATTCAAGTCTTTTGCAGTATAATATGGGATCTTTCATTGTTGTTCTGCCATGCTTATCTGATCACTGTTACTTTGTCATTGCAGGTTCAGAGTGGATGACTAGTTACCGAAGGAGAGCTGCCGATTTCGTAAGTGCACGGCGGCCCATTGACGCAAGCTGCAGAGGTTACCAAGATGCACCAGCGGTTATCCTTGGTAGCAACCCGCTGATGGCAGTTCTTGTTTGGTACCTCCCTCATGCTCAACCCATATATTTATACCCTAGCTGCAGCCTTGCAGATGCAAATCCATCACCAATCCACCATGGCCCAGGCAATAAAACATACACCGTACATTCGGGTTATTGAGAATTGGACACGCTTAACATACAGTAAAGCTAACTAGGAGTGAGATTTATTACTGGCCCGTGGTATCACGAACGATTTTGTTCGCTGTCGCTAGCTTCCTGTTGGGCAACTAAAATGATGGTTTTGAGTCTCTGATTGGACCCCTCTGGACAAAACACCATTGGAACTTATGCTCATAGAATCTGAAGTTAATTAGCAAGAAGTGCAGTCTTGGACTGTACTGCTGCTACTTTGTAGAATCATGCGACAGCACCACCGATGCTGTAGCTAGCATTATTAGAAAAGAGGAACCTTGGCTTTAGGAACAAAACATTGGAACATGACACAACTATTAGAAAAGCTATTATAATTTTGTTATAATTTGTTGTGGATTCCATACAAGCAAGATTGACATGTGGGCCTAACGATAGGCGAACTCAAGGTGCAAATCTATCTGGAATGGTTTCTTATGCAGTTTTCAAGCTATATATCTTCACAGTAAAGTTTTTCTTTTTAACTTACTGGGATGCTGTCTCCTGAATTGTGCGCATGGTACTTGTAACCTGATCCATCAACCCCATACATTTTATCCAATCTGATCAACACCATCAACAACCAGTTTCTTGTGCACAATAATGGAGAGCATGGGATCTGATTCTCCTTCCTGAGTGTATAGCTGTGGTGCAAAACTAAAGACGAAACATTTTATCACTTCGTGTCGCTTCATGCTGCTATTTTCCCAGGCCCTCCAGATTTGACAATGCAGTCATAGGAAGCACGGCACTATGATTTCTGAAAAAAAAAAGCATGAATAGGAGTTTGTACTAGGACGTTTCTGAGGGTGGAATAAAGCTCTTGATTATGTTCTAATTGCTTTGGTTCCTCTGCTCGCTCCATTGCTTTCAGTGGAAGGGCAAGAAATGTTCTGTGCTAGTTTGGTATCTTGCTATACAATCAAGACAAGCCTGTGAGATCATGGAATGCTGTATACATAACATTGTAAAAAGCCGGAACCATGTTCCTTCATCTAAAAAAAGGCATGTGAGATCTCAGTTGTTTGTTTGACAAGAAATCTTGATCAATTCGTAGATTATTGACGCATGCTTTTGGCTATTCCTTTTCCAGAACAAATTATGCTTGAAGCTATCAGCTGGTAAAGAAAATTTTGCTTGTTATACTCCCTGTGATTATAGTGTTACAGGAATCTTTTGATGCCAAATTCGCTAGTACCACTTTTCAAGTGAAAAACCTTAAATAGTGTCACCAATTGCATTCTAAATCGCCAACTACATGTAAATGGATGTAGGATGGGAAATTAATGCTCTGTTTATTTTTCATGTTTGCTGCCTCCTGTCCTAGTTATCCAACATGCAACTATGTATTATGTTTGTTTTATTGATATACTTTTATGTGTTTTGCTGATTCTATACCAATGGAGCGCAGATGTTTGTTTGATCGTAAGCAAAATGACAGTGTTGGTACGAAAATCGCCATAGTTTCGAACATGTAAAATGTGAACTTTCGTCAAAGCGTAACAGATAAGTTGGATTTTTATTTTTGTTTTATGAAGGCATTGGTTGGTTGATGGTTTTGATCATGTAGAAACGGTGACACTGTTAGCATCAATGAAAATTAACGTGCTTCGAAGCGTGATACTTTTTTTTTACTTATCTTTTTGGACGTGGTGTTATTGACGTGATTCGTCTGTCTCGGTTACAGATGGACACTCCAAAGGAAACCACTCACAGCAGAGCATACGAGGATCTGATTCGTAGGACATGCGCCACCACCACACTTTCGTATCCGGCACTGCCAGCAGCCCAGCACAATGCAGCAGTTCGTAGGGTCAGTCGAGTCCTCCGTACTAGATTCCAATTGAAACTAAAAGAAAATCTTACCCTTCTCATAACTTATATTAGAACAAGATAGGGGTAATTGTTAACATCACAGATATGGCCATCGATCCTCGAGGGATTAGAGAGGAGATACTAAGCTTCCATGACACAGAAGAACAGCAAAAACTAGTAACAAACAAACTGGGGAACCCACGCTTTAATGTAGATGTAGCCCAAACTCTAGGCCCAGCGATATGACACAACCCATTGGGCCAATCGCCCGATTGGGATTCGCGATAAGCAGACGCCCCAAAATGGGCCAGTGCTGGGCCACTTCAGGCAGGGCCCGCTGCGCCTTACATGGGCCTACTTCCAGCTTCCGCTCACGTCTGCCGCTGCTGCCGGACTTGCTTGTATTTTATTTTCATTTGAGGGTGTCCTTGTAAAAGGTTGTAATCACCAGAATTAATGAAATCCCGGTTTCTAAAAAAAAAAAAAAAAACGTCTGCCGCTGCTGAGACCCTGAACGCCTGAGCACTTGGCGGCGCGCCGGCGCGGGGGAGCCGGGGACCCTCGCCGCCGGAGCTCTCTACAGGTTCGCCCGTGCGCCCGCTAATACCTGACACCTTTTCCCATTGCGCCTTGTGTTGGGATGAAAGACCTACCAGGCCTAAGACTAGCCAACAGCTATGGAACAACTGAACAAACAACACAAGAAAACTACCTAAAGACACTTCGCTGGTTATAAAGCATTTTCTTCCCTCAAAAGCCGATCCCCTTTTCAGTATAGAAGCTTCAACTGATACATTGCCGGAATATTTCTAGGGCTTAAAAGTCATTTCCTTTTGCTTTACAGTTGTAACTTTACACGTCACGACTTTACACTCCGGTACACTTTTATTAAGCCAACTTTTGCTTTTTGATGTCTTCTTGATTTCGCTCGCCTTTCGAATCGTCCTTCTTCGCGAAGCGCCACGCCCACTTCGCGACCCCTTGTGATCTCTGAGCCTTACATCCTCCTCTTCGAGACCTCTGGCCATCTTCGAGCGCCACAAATGCTTACAGATCAACCCTGGAGTCTTGCGATCACCTTCGCGATCCCCTCCTGTCGTCGGACTCCATGCATGGTAACTGTTAAGTCCTGATGTACTGAAAGAAAAACACCGTTAAAAGACAACAATAACGGAGACTACGCCAAGAGGGTTGCTTCCGAAGTCATGTTCCCTAACACCTTGCATTTGTTGCGGCAGAGACTTGGAAGCAGAGCTGCTGCCGGATGGGCCATGAGGGGAGAGATTTGGGTGTTGCTGGGGCCGGCGTGAATGCCTTCTCGATGCAATGCTGCCCGCAAGAATCTTGCCTATCGAGGTACTTAGGGCGTAGGAGTCCGGAGGACAGCCTATCCATTTATCCAAGCATCCAGCTGGCTGATATATGCTGTGGTGAGTGATGTTAGTATTCTAACTCAGCTCTCTGATACATGTGATTAATTCCATTCCAAACTGTCTAACATAGATGCTACAGGGAATTGCACGCATTGAGGAATTGGGAGTGCTGAGCAATGACCTGTTGGCTGTTGCTGCAATGCATCACCGTTTAAAAAAGTATTATAAATTATGCGAGAGCAGCTACCTGAACAAATTCGACGGGCATGAAGAATGAAGAGTGAGTTATTTCTGAAATGTCGGACAGAGAGGTACAAAAATTCTTTTCTCAGTTAATCGCGCTTAGGAAACAAACAGAAGGCTAAAGGCTTAAAGGCTCTCTCTTTACAAAACAAAAGGTATTTGGCGTGACCATTAAATACAGCTGTTCTGGAACGAGGAGGATTTGTGGAACGTGGTCCTATGTTGTACAATTTGCTGCACCTGAATATTAGAATTCTTTCACACTTAGTTCATTTATACAAATGCAAATATGAAATGCTAAACACAAAGGAATGATGCTTGTCCTCTAGCTTGTTGCTGCAACAGTTAGTAATAAATATTTTCAAGATAGGTCACCCGTGTTGCGTGCAACTTTCTTGCAACCTCTCAGCATGTCAGGCCGTTCCTTCATGGACTGCCGTGTGCAAACAAGCCCTATCTCCAGCATCGCTAGCAGACAGTGATGCATTCTTTCTTTGCTTGTGGTTTTGGTTCCTTTGTGTAGCTCATCGTCATCTTCCTGAAGGTTTACATCAGTGATCTGCACTATTTCATTCTGGAAGTTTTCTTGCACAAAGTTGATAATGCTCATGCCTCCTTCAACTATTCTATCAGTTGGTCTCTTTCCAGTAACCATCTCTAGGAGTATAACTCCAAAGCTGTAAACATCAGCGGCAGTGGATATGTGACTGCCAGTTGCATATTCTGAAAATATGTAGTATATTTTTAGATAGCACAACATGTTAGGTTGATCTCCAGCCAGTTGGCCTTGGGCCTTTGACTCGCGTCCTGATCGGAGACGCCCAGCCCAATAGAAGGCTGGTGGGCCCCCGTCGCGCAGCCCTATATAGAGGAGGTGGGGGCTATGGCACTAGGCACGAGGTTCACCGGCTGCCACAGTATCCCTACTCCTCTAACCCTAACCCGATCTGAGAGGAAGGGCTGAGAGCGACGGGATGCTCCACCGAGCCGCCGCCTCGTCGCTGGACGGCTCTACCGCTCCTCTGCGCCTCTACTCCGACACCGGAAACACCACCCCGTCGCCGGCTCCATTGCTGGCAAAGCCACAGGAGTGGACAAAGGTATGTCACAAAGAATCTACCCGCTCGATCTACTCCTAGTCGATCTGTAGATTCTATCAATGGTATCAAGAGCCGGTCTAGGATGTAGATCGGTGTTCGGGAAGAACAAAGAAAAGAAATGATTCGACCTCGAATCAAAGAAAGAATGAATCCTAACCCTAGAATCAAAGACTAGAAGAGAAAGGACGGTCTTATCAGGACTTTTCACCACCGTCACCGCCGCTAGCCGTCGATCGACGGCGCGCGGGAAGTTGAGCCGCACCACCGGGCTCGGCTCGGGGCTCAGGGCACCGCTGCAAAGCCGCTCGACGATGGCGCGCTCACCCTCAGGGTGAGAGCGCGCGCCGGCGAGGGGCCCCGCGGCGGCGCCACCACCACTCCATCCTCGCGGCAATGGACGACCGCCGTGCAGTCAATTCGGTCGGGTGGACGCGCTGAGAAGAGGGGGATGGGGGGAAAGAAAGAAGAAAGGAAATGGAGAGCCGGTCGCGGCCTCGTGCCGGTGGTGCTGCTCCTCACTGTCCCCAGCCATAGCGCCGGTGACTGGAGCTCGAAGTGCGCCGCGCTAGCTGCGCCGGCCCCGCGCGCATGGGCGCGGAGTTAGAAAAGAGAAGGCGGGCCGGCGGGCTGAGCCTCGGCGGCGGCGCTCGCCGGCCATGGCGCCGGCGGTCGGATCTGGAGGAACTCCGACGGCCGGAGCTAGAGGAGCGCCGGGCTGGCCGCCGCCGGCCGAGAGCCAGAAAAACGGGGGAGGAAGGAAGAATGCGCTAGGGTTCCAAGGGAGGCGGCCGGCGCGCCGCGTTTTTGTTTGGGCGATTTTCGCGGACAGCCGTCCGATCCCAACCCTAGGAAATCAATGGCCTAGGAGCGGCCGAGCGGTTTTTCCACGGGTTGCTGATGGGCCTTAGGCCGCGATCCGCGCGTTAGACCGGACTCCAGGCGCGGGCGCGAGTGGGCCGCTGGCCCAGGCTGGACGCGGGGTGAGCGAGCCGAGCGGGCCAGCTGCCAAGCAGCGCGAAGCGGGCCGAACAAGCTGGGCCGCCAGTGGGCCGCAAGCGCGCACGACCCGCGCGTTCGGGTGTTTAGCAGGCCGGGCAAATTCCTTTCGCGGGCCGAAATTGAAGTTTATGGACAGAATTTTTTCACATTTATGTTTATCATTTTCAGAAGCATGTTTTTGAACAATTACGTATGAATTTCAAGTTTAAAGCTCTGTTAGTTTTTTGTACCAAAGGGATAAAATTTTACAGAGAGTAGAATGCTTCTGAAAGTTAGTGGCGAAGTATAATGTCATGTTGCTTTTGAATAAAGTCTGATTTTATTTTGTTGCCACTACAAAAGTTAAATAGTTGCTCCTTTTATTTGTAATAATTGAAACCAACAGGAAGAATTAAGCTTTAAGAGCATAGATGAGTCGTATGCTAAGTTTTCGGACCATGCTAGACCGAGCAAACAAGTCAAGCTTGGCCGTTTTGGTCAGCTCGTGGGCCGAGCCACGCAGAGGCGTGGACCGCGAGTGCGTAAGCAGACTGTGGGCTGTTTATGCGACTGGGTCAAAAGTAAAGTTACAAATAGTGACATTTCGCATTTATTATGATCTTTTTTAGAAGCAATTATATGTTGAATTTTGTAAAGTAAAGTCTCTATTCAAACTTGAACCAAATGGATAGTTTGTTTTAGAGAGAAGTAAAGATTATTGAGATATTGTTTCTGAATAGCTTTAAAAGTTTCCGCTGCAAAGTAAAGTTTCCATCCTCAAAATTAAGTTTAATTATGAGGAGTAGATAGACATTAGTTTTTCAGTTGAGATTATGATATTGTTATTTTCTGACCAAAGTTGATGATAACAATATTATAATAGTTTTAATAATAATTGAGGTTTTCTACGTTATTTTCATTTCTGCCCAAAGGTGATGTGAAATTAATGTAGAGATAAAGTTTAAGAAATGCTCTTGAAGTAGAGAAATGTTTAAAGTTTTTACGTTATTTCTATTTCTGCCCAAAGGTGATATGGAATTAATGTAAAGAGATGTTATTTTGTTCTATTTTCTGCCCAAAGGTGATATAGAATAGAATATAAATGTTTGAAAGTCTAATAAGCATTATTATTGCTTTTGTTAATAATTTTCTCAGACATAAGATATTCATGCTTTCATTCTTGACTGCAGTAAGAAAAATCATCTGGGTACTTGAGACTCAGAAAATGACAAAAGAAGAAGGCCATAGCACAAGGGGAAGTGTTCTCTTTGAAGAGCGCCTTCAAAAGAAAGCATTCTTGGACAGTGATCCAAGAAGAAAGATAGATTATTGAGAATTATTTTTCATGTACTCTATAAAGAAGAATGTATTTACATTTTCAATTATCATGATGAGAAGTAATAATTGACATGCATGCTTATTTTTGACCAAAGTCGGGCTAAGCGTGTGTGTTAAAGAACATTCAGATTTAAATATCTGAATTTGATGATTGAATATGCAAACAAAGAGCCAATTCTGGCATTTATGTCCCTTATGGGAAATACCCGTAAGGGGAGAAAGTTAGCGGCAGAGCCCGCATAGCAGGAAAGTTTGAGAAAATTACCCGCATGGTGGGATAAAGTTGAAATAATGCTTATGTTAGACAATCCCTTATGACGGGAGAAGGTTGGTAAAAGACTTATCCTGCAAGGCGGGAGAAAGTTGCTATAACTCATGTGCTTTTTGCGTATCCCATACTGGGAGGCAAGCAATGAATTTTAAGAACCAAAAGACGTGAATTACATGCGAGTGAGACTTGCATGAGGACTAAGGATAAAGAACTATGTTGAGTTCTTGAAGAAAGATGGGAAAAAGGCACTCCCGTACGAGCTAAGTTTTGCATGACGTAATCATGCAGGCATAGAAGATAATTAAAGTTTCCTCATTCACGTTAAGTTCTGAAAGGATTCGAAATTGTGGTTAGAAAGATTCTAACCACATTTCGAGGGGGGAGAAATATGAGATCAATTAAGAAAAAGTGAATAGATGAAACTTCCCCAATACTTAATGTAATGCAAAGTGATCTATAAATGATGAACGTGATCGTCAGGGGGACTACGACGGTCATAATGGCAATACCCCTAAAGTAAAGAAATAGCTAAATTCCTGAGTTCTATAAAGCCTCAAGGAAGATAGCTCAGTCACCCAGTATTCTATACTGGGCGAGTCTCAGTAGAATGAAACATAAGAAAATAACCATTGGAATTGTGGGTGGAGGTGCTAACCCTATTCACATTATCAATAGAGTACAAAGTAAATATCCTCGCTAAACCACTTGCATGTGTGTGGGGAGCTCAACTGAGGCTGAAGTTTTTTTTAACCCATATATAGGGAAGCAGATCCCAGAAGCTGCCATTTCATTGGCAAATCCGAGAGATCTAAAGGATGAAATGATGAGGGGGAGCATGGTGACTCGAGAAATTGATCTTGAGGAGAAGAGGATGCATGTATCCACTTCGACGATTCAGGAGTCGTTTTGGCAATCATTGCACTCATGGTAATTTGGAACCTGTCCTTCAGGAGCCGATAGAACTCATTATTGCTCATGAGGAAGAACGTCACCAGCCCCACATGATAGAGTTTGTGCCATGAAGGGCGTTCACTTATCGAAGTGGCTCGTGGCCATGGAATATGAGTTGAACTCAGTTCCAACGTGTTTTGGGACTCGGTAGTTATTTCCTAATGGACTCAAAACATCAGACCGTGATGGGTCTGACAGTCGAATTGTGACTCCAAAGGGAACATGTAGAGAAGTGAAGTCCGCATAAATCGAAAGATTTTGCACAAAGTAATGGCACATCATTATCTGAGTTACATCAGATGAAAGTAAAGACAACATTCTTAGATGTGATTTGTGTCATAACCCAAAGGTTTTGTCATGGAGGTAAAAGAACATAAGGAATGCTGCTTGAAGAAGTTATTTATAGGCTAGAGCAAGTCTCTAGACAATAGTGTTTGAAGTTAAGATTCAGTTATTTTTGGGTTAGAGAAAAAGAAAGGATAATTGTATTTGTATAAAGGCATGGAATGGGAAGATCTTTTTTCCTAATTCAACCTCATGTAGATGACTTTTCACTTACTAGCAGTGATGTCAGTCTGTTAATGAAAACAAGGAAGTCTTTGTCCTCAAAGATTCAATCTCGGTGAAATTCATCAAGATGAAAGAAAAAGGGGTATTAGGAATATCACACATGCACGCTAAGAAATGTTTTTGATGAAATAAAATGTGCATGCGAGAAAGCCTACGCCTATCCTAAAAGTCAAGGGTAATGGTTTTGAAAACTTTAGTGTTTTCAATAATTGAACAAGTGATGGTTATGGGAACTATAGTGTTCTAAGAACCAACAAGCAGAAGATTAAAAGAATATGGTACCATATGCTTCAGCTGTTTGAAGTTTAATGCAAAAGATGCAAAAGAATAACATTACCTTGACGTAGTTCAAATATCCGGGTTGTTTTGGCAATGACCAGTCCAGATATAGATCACTGGGCTGGAGTTAATTGTATCAGTCTCATGCTATATTAAGAAAAGAAATAACCAGTGCTCTCAAAAATTGTGAGTGCAGGGTAGAACTTGTGAAATGTGTAGCGAAATCCACAATAGTCGCTAACTTTTACATTTGGGGTTTTTTGTGTGGAAAAATCTCCAAAGAGTTGAACAATTATCATCAATGTGATGTAAAAATATAGTATAGCTTGACATGAGGCTGAGGGACAGGCAAAATGGTTGAGAAAAACCTATGCCCGGAATTGATAATGGTTGACAACAGCAACAACCATCCAAGTATACACTCCTATGACAACGAGTCAAGTGTGGTGCCAAACACATTGACAGAAAGGCATACGTTGTAAAGGAGAAAGTCCGGAATCATGTTGAAAAGCAACAATCAAGTACTTACGGATCCGTCTATTAAAGGCTTACCACCCAGTGTGTGCAGAGGACACAGAGTCGCACATGGGTTTCATGGTATTGCCTATGACTTCCGGACTATAAAAGGCCCAAAGTTATGATCCTTCAAAATGAATAAGTGTATTATGGCCGGTTAATCCGATTGAAATGGCAATCATGATGACCCATGCTCAATGTGCTTGTTTGTAATGAAGTGGATGCTAAGCGAAGAGCTGAAGTGTAAGAAAACTTAAGGTGAGATCAAGGGGGAGATTGTTAGGTTGATCTCCAGCCAGTTGGCCCTGGGCCTTTGACTCGCGTCCTGATCGGGGACGCCCAGCCCAATAGAAGGCTGGTGGGCTCCCGTCGCGCAGCCCTATATAGAGGAGGTGGGGGCTATGGCACTAGGCACGAGGTTCACCGGCTGCCACAGTATCCCTACTCCTCTAACCCTAACCCGATCTGAGAGGAAGGGCTGAGAGCGACGGGATGCTCCACCGAGCCGCCGCCTCGTCGCTAGACGGCTCTACCGCTCCTCTGCGCCTCTACTCCGACACCGGAAACACCACCCCGTCGCCGGCTCCATTGCTGGCAAAGCCACAGGAGTTGACAAAGGTATGTCACAAAGAATCTACCCGCTCGATCTACTCCTAGTCGATCTGTAGATTCTATCACAACATTCTGCCATAATACCTGATTTCAGTTTTGGTAAGCACATACAAAACTATCCTGGAGCAGCGTTGAACACGCTGTTGAGGTTGATGCCTCATCATTGTGAAGTCCTGCCAGGCCAAAGTCACCCACATGAGCATCCATGTCATCATCTAGAAGGATGTTGCTAGGCTTCAAATCACAATGAACAATTGAAGGCTGCAAGCTATGGTGCAGAACTGCAGATAGTCCATTGCATTTGCTACACCAATAGCTATGTGTAGCCTTTGGATCAAGCTAAGATGCCCAGGTGAATGTTCACTGTTTTTCTGTGAATGTAGTAACATATCCAAGTTTCCTGAAGGCATGAACTCATAAACAATTGCTTTAAACTCGTTTCCCTTAGAGTCTACACTGGAACAAGCAGTGATAACACTAACAAGATTTCGGTGCCTTATATATCTCAAAGCTTGACACTAACAAAAGAATGTTGTGCTCCCTGCATTTCAAGGTTGAAGACCTTGACAGCCACAACTAATTCAAGGCGACTGATAAGTCCTTCGTATACAGAGCCATGTGCTCCTTGTCCAATCAAGTTGGATAGGGTGAAATTGTCAGTAGCTATGGCAAGATCCATGTATGAAACTTGTGGTAAGTGCTCATCAAGAACAGAAGGCACCGTTGATGTTGTTTCTCTAATTTTCTTCCTACAAAAAAGGAGTCCAGTGGAAACCAATGCTAAAACTAGCATTGAGAATGCTACCAGGATTAGTATTTTGAGTAGCCGAGATAATCTCCTACTCCTGGAAGGCACAACAGGACATGGTGACAACTGGAGCTCTGGAAATCCTCCGCAAAGGTTCTTGTTTTGAACCAATGTGAGGTCAGTGGAATTTCTGAAGAATCCATTTCTTGGGATTTCACCTTGTAGATTGTTGTAAGACAGATCTAACTGTGACAGAAATTGTAGACTACCAAGGATACCTGGAATTGGTCCAGACAAGTTATTCCGGGAAAGGTTGAGCATCTTCAAACTCTTCAGGTTTTTAATTGATAAAGGGATTTCTCCCTGGAGGAAGTTATTACCCATTACAATGTTCTCAAGTGATTCACAATTGCCATATATCTTGTTCGATGAGATATCTATCTCCATGAGTTGATTGTGTTCCTAG
This sequence comes from Urochloa ruziziensis, assembly GCA_015476505.1. Lineage (NCBI taxonomy): Eukaryota > Viridiplantae > Streptophyta > Magnoliopsida > Poales > Poaceae > Urochloa > Urochloa ruziziensis. The sequence continues at coordinate 56,617,153 of CM027121.1, read as the reverse complement.
TAAGTAATTGTGTGACAAGTTGAAAGAGATAAGTGAAGGAAGTCTAAATAGGTCAACTGACATGCTACCATTGAGGAGATTGTCAGAAATGTCGAAAATCTGCAAATGCTGAAGTTGTCCAACGGTTGCCGATACAAACCCTTCAAATTTATTTGATCCTAGGCTCAACCACCACAGTTGTGAAAAGTTACTGATCGATGGTGGAACTGGCCCAACAAATCTATTTTTATTCAAGAGTAGTTTTTCCATATGTCTGAACTTTCCTACCCATTCTGTTATAGTGCCATTAAAATAGTTGGAATCTAGTCCCAAGCTAGTAAGGCCTTGAAGGTTCCCGATGCTAGAAGGAACAGAGCCTGAGAGTTCATTCTGACCCAAGAGGAGGTATTGAAGTTGGGAATGTTGGATATCGGTTTGACCTCGGTCAACCAACAGACCGAGGATTAGGGGGAGCGTATCTCGCCCCCCTAATTCGAGATAGAGTCCAACTAATCTAAGTCCGTTTTTGCCTTGATCGGGAGGTAAATATCTAGATGTGTACGGACTCGGCCCCGGGCCTACAGTGCGGACTATATAAGGAAGGGTCCCCCACGGGTCCCTTCACGCCAAACGAGGTTTACCTAAACCCTAATCCACCCGCCGATCCGTAAGCGCGCTGGAAGGCCTGGAAGCTCGAGCCGCGCGTCCTGGGCAGTGTCGCTGGCGTCCTGAAGGCCATCGATACCCTCAGAAGACGCTCAAGGAACGACTACGCTACAAGCCCGACGAAGCCCTCGCTGCTACTACTTCGTCAGGCCACACCGACGCCATGGACAACAACAGCGCCGGTATAAAGCCGAACTCATCTCTTTTCCGCTTTAGCTAAGGTGTTAGATGTGATCTTGTTAGACTAGTAGATCCTGTTTATGTTTAACGTGCTAAGTATTGTTAGTTTGATCTAACAATTGGTATCAGTCGCCTAGATCTAGCTCTACTAGATCCCTAACACGTTTCTTAAGTTAGACAGTTCGGTTTTCATGTGTAGATCTACTCTGTTAAGTTTTTGCTCATGTTTTAGTTTAGATCTACACGATGATTGGCATGTTTTAGTTCAGTTTTTATTAGATCAGTAAAGTTTTTCATGCCTAAACTGTGTTCTTAGTTAAGTTTTAGTTACACAGTTAAGTTTTAGTTAGATCTATCATGTATTAGCTCAGATTTCTTTAAGTTTATCACGTTTACATGTTTTTCACCGGCACATCAGAGATCGCTCAGATTAGTTTAGTCAAGTTTTACAGACTAGAACTTTAGATCAGAAAAGTTTGCGCTCGTTTTTAGTAAAGTTTTAAATAAAGCTTTAGTTAAAGTTTTTTCATGTTTTACCTAAGATCTACTCGCTTAGGGTTTCGGTTTTAGATCCGTCACACATGTTTTTCGCCTTATTTAAGATCATCACAGCCCAACCCCGCATTTTTTTACATCATCACAGCCCAAACCCCAAAGTTACATCATGCACAAAGTACATCATGTACATCATCACAGCCCACCCCAAAAGCATTAAGAGAAGGGGAAAATAAGTGAAAAAGCAAAGAAAATAAGGGGATCATGCATCCCGAACCCTAGATCCCCAGATCTAGGGTTCCCCGAAACCCTAACCCTAAAGGCTTACCCTAGCCTTGGCGGCCGCGCGTGGCGTAAGGCAGCCGCACGCGACCGCTGTCCTCACGACCGTCGGCCTAGGCCCCGCTCGCGCAAGTGACATGAGTAAGTCACTGCGTAGCGGGCCCCTTTGGCCGCGGCCTTCTTCTTCATGGCGGCGCCTTAGCCTTGCGCTGCCGCCGCCGGCCGTTGAGAACCAACGGATCCCCCTCGACGAACCGCGCGCGTTCACGCACGCGGCGCGCAGAGGAGGTCCGTGGCACTCCGGCTCGGTGGCGTTTCGGCGTGGAGTGGCTTGAGGACTTCGAGTCTTCGCCCTCACTCACCGGACATGGGGAAGAAGAGGATAAAGGGGGGGGGGGGGGGGCGGCGGGCGGCGTTGTGCCGCTCCGCCGCCGGCAGCGCTGAGGAGAACGCGGCGGCGGAGCATGGAACGCTCCGCCGCCGGCGGAGCATGGAACGCTTCGCCGCCGGCGGGGCTGAGAGCTCAGTGGCTGGAGAGGGGGGGAGAAGAAAGTGACCTAGGGTTCACTCCCCCCCCCCCGGCTGGCGGCCTTTTATACGGCCAGCCCGCGCGCTCGACCGTCCAATCTCACGGACGGCTCGGATGAGCGCGGGGCGGGAGCGGCGACGCTGGCTGGGCCGCTTCGGCGGCCCGCCCGTCGGTTCGCTGGGCCTTGGCCCATTAGTTCAGCCAGCGGGCTGTTTTCGCCTTTGGGCTGGGCAGCGCTGAGCCGCGCCGTCGTCCGCGCGCGCGCGCGAGTGAGGCCACGCGCGTTAAGTGGGCCGCTGGGCCGTTTTAGTTGCTGGCCCGTTTTAGCTGCTGGGCCGCGCGCGCGCATAAGAGATTGGCTGGGCCGCGCGTTCGCGCGCGCGCGCAAGCAACACTGCGCGCGCGTGTGGGCCGCTGGGCCGCCTAGTTACTGGGCCGCGCGCGTTTAAGTGGGCCGCGAGCCTGTGGGCTGTTGTGGGCCAGTTTAAGTCACGGGCTGAATACATTTTCTCAATTTATTAAGTTTTTCAGTATGTTTTCAGTTTTAAGTACTTATTAATTCCTGATTTTAGCTAAGTTAATTACTGCATAAGTCTTTTATTTAAGATGTTGGTGTTCATATAATTTTTCTGCTAAGTTATTTTAAGATGATCACTGAAATTTTAAGTTTAAATCCACCTTATACTTAGAGATGCCTCTAGATAAATGGAACCACCGGGAAATTTATTTAGAGTAAACTTATGTTTATTTCAACCACCGTTGTTTATTCATGAGTATTAAGACGAATTTCGTTTGTTTTCCCCACCGGTGATTGCAAATTGAAATTTAATGCATGTTTTAATCAGACCACCGTAGGGTTATTTCATGCTTTTATTTGCATTTCTTTGTATACTATTATTTACTAAGCTAAGTTTATTTGTCTTTTATTTCAGTGACAAATGTCAACTCAGTTGCATCGTACCTCAACAACATCAAGCCGCTCAACGGAGCGAACTTCCCCGAGTGGAAAGGACAGATTCAGACGTGCCTGATGTGGAATGACCTTGATCTCGTGCTCAGGGAAGATAAGCCTGCTGCTCCTACTGCTGGGGGCACTACCACTGCTATTGAGAAGTGGGAAAGATCCAACCGTCTCGCCATCATGGTCATGACTCAGACAATCAGCGCCGGCATTAAGGGGGCTATTCCCACTAAGAATGCTGCTGGTGTTGATCTCACTGCTAAGGAGCTCCTGGCTAAGATTGAGGAGAACTTCAAGAGCTCGTCTAAGACTTATGCAAGCACCCTGATGCTGAAATTAGTCTCCTCTCAGTACAATGGTCAGAATGGAATCAGTGAGCACATCCTCAACATGTGTGACATGGCAAATAAGCTTAAGGAGATGCAGATGGAGATCTCTGATGGTTTCCTTGTGCATTTCATCATGACTTCACTTCCTCAACAGTATGCTGCTTTTAATATAAACTATAACACCAACAAGACTGTTTGGTCTATCAGTGATTTAATAAGCTACTGTGTTGAGGAGGAGGAGAGACTTAAGACAGAAAAGATGAAGGATGTGGTCAACATGGTTGGCAATCTCAGTCTCAATGGCACTCCTAAGAACCAGCATGAGTCAGGCAGCAGCAAGCAAGGCAACAAGAAGCACTTTAAGAAGAATGGGAACAAGAGTTTTGGTCCCAAGAATGACAACAAGTTTAAGCGTGCTAACCAGTCAAAGGGTGGCAAGATGACTTGCTCTTTCTGCGATTCACCCAAACATCTTCAGAAGAACTGTGCAGGCTTTAAGGAATGGCTAAAGAAGCAAGGTAACATTCAGTATGATGTTGTCTCTTTTATTGATGAATTATTCTTAGCTGATTTTTCCCCTAGTACTTGGTGGATTGACACAGGTGCCACTGTGCACATTTCCAATTCATTGCAGGCATTCCATACGATCCAAACTATAAGAAGGGGGGAGCGAAATCTAAGAGTGGCTGATGGGAACGGCGTTGAGGTTGAAGGCGTTGGAAGCTTCGTCTTAGAGTTGCCAGGCGGCTTCCAGCTTAGTTTAGATGAAGTTCTTTATGTTCCTAGTTTGAAAAGAAACCTTATTTCAGTTTTAGCTTTAGCAGATTCAGGACACGTTTGTGTATTTGATAAAGACAAGTGTGTGATTCAGTTTAATTCAATAAATGTGGGTCTTGTTGAAAGGCAAGGCAAACTCTATATGCTCTCTTTAAGTAATGATTCTGTAATGAATGTTGCTAATGTTTCAAATAAGCGTAAGCGTTTTAATGAGACCTCATCGAAGCTGTGGCACTATCGCCTTGGCCACATTCGAGGGGGAGAATGGATCGTCTCATTAAAGAAGAAATAATAGAGAAATTAGATTTATCAGACTTAGAACAGTGCATCGACTGTGTTAAGGGGAAATACGCTAAGAAAATTAAGAAAGGCGCTACTAGGAGTACGGGCGTGTTAGAAATAATTCACACAGACATCTGTGGCCCTCTCTCTGTAGAATCAGTGGATGGTTATGATTCTTTTATAACATTCACTGATGATTATTCCCGCTATGGACACATCTACCCCATCCGTAAGCGTTCAGATGCGTTAGAAATATTTAAGATATATCAAAAAGAAGTTGAGAAACAGCATAATACTACTATTAAGATAGTAAGATCGGACAGGGGAGGTGAGTACTATGGGAGACATGCACAGTACGGTCAAATTAAAGGACCATTTGCTAAGTATTTAGAAGAAAATGGCATAAGAGCTCAGTACGCCATGCCAGGCGAACCACAGCAAAATGGAGTTGCTGAGCGTCGCAACCGTACGCTCATGGATATGGTACGGAGCATGCTCAGTCATTCTAGCCTGCCTGTGGAGCTGTGGATGGAAGCATTAAAGACAGCCGCCCATATACTAAACCGGGTTCCGTCTAAGTCAGTCCCCAAGACACCTTTTGAGTTGTGGAATGGGAGGAAACCGTGTTTAAATTATTTAAAAGTATGGGGCTGCCCTGCTGAAGCAAAGCTGTTTGATCCACAGCACAAGAAATTAGATTCTAAAACAATAAGCTGTCATTTTATTGGATACCCAGATAAGTCAAAGGGGTACAAATTTTATTGTCCTGGTCGCTTCAATAAGTTTGTAGAGACCAGACATGTTGTGTTCCAAGGAGGTTAATGGGATTTTTCCAAGGAGGGAAATCAGTCTTGAAGAATTGCGGGTTGAGCTTCCAGAACCAGTAATTCAAGAGTCTACGGAGGTATATCAGTATGTACCACCAGTGATTCCCCCTACTCAGATGAGCAGCACTGCGCCAACTACTGATATTCAGCAGGAAAACGCGGAGCCACCACTAGAGCCTCAGGTGCCAGCTAATGTTCAGGCGGAAGAAATTCCACAAGAAATACCTCAACATATTCCTCAACCAGTTGCGATCGAACCATTAAGAAGATCGCAGAGGGAGAGGAAGAAAGCTATAGATTCTAGAATTTATGAGACATTTTTAAGTGAGGATTTATATGATGTTGGGAAAATTAATGATCCTGCCACATTCAGACAGGCAGTTGAGAGTGAGAATTCCACTAAGTGGATTGAGGCCATGCAAGAAGAACTTAAGTCTATGGGTGCAAATAAAGTCTGGGAATTAGTAGAAGTTCCTAATGGGATCAAACCAGTAGGCTGCAAATGGGTCTACAAAACTAAACGTGATTCCAGAGGGAAAGTTGAACGTTTTAAGGCCAGACTCGTGGCAAAAGGATTACACAGAAGGAAGGAGTTGATTATAATGAAACATTTTCTCCTGTGTCTACCAAAGATTCCTTTCGAATCGTTATGGCATTAGTAGCACATTTTGATATGGAGCTACATCAGATGGATGTTAAGACTGCGTTCCTTAATGGAAATTTAGATGAGACTATTTACATGGCTCAACCGGAAGGTTTTGCTGTTAAGGGTAAGGAACATATGGGATGCAGATTAAAGAAATCCATTTATGGACTAAAGCAAGCATCCAGACAGTGGAACCTTAAATTCGATGAAGTTATTAAGAAATTTGAATTTAAGGAGACCAATGCAGATAGCTGCATCTATGTCAAAGCAAAGGGTGGAAAGATAATAATCCTAGTGTTGTATGTGGATGACATACTGTTAGCTTGCAACGATAAGAATATGTTGCGTGAGACTAAGAATTTTCTTTCATCCAACTTCGATATGAAGGACCTTGGTGATGCCTCGTATGTGCTTGGCATTGAGATACACCGAAACAGAGCTCAAAGAATACTAGGATTATCTCAGAAAGCATATATTGAGAAAATGCTTAGAAGATATAATATGGAAAAGAGCAACACTTCACCTGTTCCTATTCACAAGGGCGATAAGTTTAGTGAAGAACAGTCCCCTAAGAATGATTTAGAAAGAGAAAGAATGGAGAACGTTCCCTATGCTTCTGCCGTTGGGAGCATAATGTATGCACAAGTCTGTACGCGTCCTGACTTGGCACTCGCTGCCGGAGTTTTTAGTAGATATCAGTCTAAACCCGGATGGGCTCACTGGGTTGGTGTCAATAAGGTATTAAGATATTGCCAAGGCACTAAAGACTATATGCTCACATATAGGAGATCAGATAATCTTGAGGTTGAGTGTTACACTGATGCTGACTTTGCTGGTGATGAAGATGATAGAAAGTCTACTTCTGGCTATGTCTTCATGCTAGCAGGGGAGCAATTTCATGAAGAAGTGGTAAGCAAGGTGTAACTGCTGCATCGACAATGCAAGCTGAATTTGTGTCATGTTTTGATGCAACGGGACAGGCCGTGTGGCTCAAAAGTTTCATACCGGCATTAAGAATTGTGGATAGTATCTCGAGACCTATCACAATGCACTGCGACAATCAAGCTGCAGTTTTCTTCGCGGCTAACGATAAATTAAGTGGTGCTTCTAGGCACATTGATATTAAGTATCGTGTCGTGAAAGAAAGAAACCGGGACCGCACTTATAAGATTGAGCACATAAGTACAAAAGAAAATATTGCGGATCCGCTCACAAAAGGCATACCACCGTTCCTCTTTCAGAAACATGTCCTAGGTATGGGATTGGTTGACAGCCTTGATAAGGTCCTGGTTCAGGGCCATTAGTTTTCTCCAAATAAGAATAAATAGTCCTAACAAGGTTTTTCAGTATAGACTATGGGTAATGTTGTCCCAGTGTGCCGTAGTGCTGCTGACGACGCATTGGTCTGGTACTTGCTGATTTACTGAGAAAGGATTTTAGTTTAAGTTAGTGATTGATTAAGTATTAGTTTAAGTTTTAAGTTTAAGTTTGTTTGACCTTCGGTCAAGGGGGAGAATGTTGGATATCGGTTTGACCTCGGTCAACCAACAGACCGAGGATTAGGGGGAGCGTATCTCGCCCCCCTAATTCGAGATAGAGTTTAACTAACCTAAGTCCGTTTTTGCCTTGATCGGGAGGTAAATATCTAGATGTGTACGGACTCGGCCCCGGGCCTACAGTGCGGACTATATAAGGAAGGGTCCCCCACGGGTCCCTTCACGCCAAACGAGGTTTACCTAAACCCTAATCCACCCGCTTCGCCATCATGGTCATGACTCAGACAATCAACGTCGGCATTAAGGGGGCTATTCCCACTAAGAATGCTGCTGGTGTTGATCTCACTGCTAAGGAGCTCCTGGCTAAGTATTGTTAGTTTGATCTAACAGGGAGGACAGATTTCCCACAGAACTTGGTAGCTCTCCCTTAAGCTGATTTTGATACAGTGCAAGCACGTTCAGGGAGCTGCAGTTTGTCAAGGAATCCATGAACATCCAGCTCTGTCTTCCATTTCCGGGGAAGAGAGATTGAAGATGCTCTGTGGGATTGGGCTGGAAAGCTTGTTTCTACCAAGGGCTAGTAATGTCAACCGATGCAGCCACTTCAGGTCCTCCGGTATCCTCCTCTCAAGTTGATTCTCTTTGGTTATTAGCTCACTCAACCTTGAGATGTTGCCGAGCGAAGATGGGATTCCTCCAGTGAGGTTGTTCTGAGACAGGTCTAGACTAACAAGCTCTGACAATGATGCAATTTTGACCGGAATTGTTCCTAGCAATTGGTTGCAGGACAGGTCCACCGCCCTGAGGCTTGTGCAGTTTGCAAGTTCATTTGGAATTCTTCCTTGCAACGAGTTGTTTCCCAAAACCAGGAACTTTAGCCTGTTCAGACGACTCAAGCAAGGATGTATCTCTCCAGACAAGCCATTTTGCGACAGGTTGAGCATTCTAAGGAATGTCAGGTTCCCAAGAGACGGTGAGATATGTCCAAGCAATCCTTGGCCAGTGAGGTCCAGGGCGGTGGCACGGTGAGGGTGCTTTGCACTGTCGCAGGAGATGCCTTCCCACTTGCAGAAATGGATGCTCTTATTCCAGGAGGCTAGAGCTGCACAGGGATCCGAGGAGATGCTGTTCTTGAAGTCCAGCAAGGACAGGCGATCTGTCTCGGTGGAGCAGGTGGCCTTATGATATTCAGAAGACAAAGTGGCTATTATGAACAATACTCGCAGGACAGACTTCAGTTCCATGATACCTGCGATACGCTTCTAACAAATGTTAGGCAAGATAGTGGACAGTGTTGCCACTGTCAACATTGTGGACACAATAATGGGAGAGGTAGCGAAAATCACAGGGAAAATGCAGTGGTATACTAACTTGGAAGTGGTTCCTCTTTTCAAGAGAAGATGCTCCTGTTGGATTTGACCTCGGTCAAGTCTATTTGGGCCTTTAGGTCCAATTCTAATCCCTATTAGTTGTCTTTGATTGGAAGGCAAACTCAGCCCATTTAAGGGCCTGGCCCCACACCTACAACACTATATAACCAAAGGGGAAACCCCTGGTTTCCCTAATCCATGAGTTAATCACGAGTTAGCCTTTAGGGTTATTGTTAACCCTAATCCTATCAATCATTAAGTGTGCTGGAAGGCGTGGAAGCTCGGTGCTCGTGATCCTGCACTGCATCTACTTCGTCAGGGTCTTCTGCATCTTCTACATCTACTACTTCGTCTACTACTGACAGAGGACATGAACTGCACTGGTAAGTCCTAAGATCTACTAAGTTTCCGCATTAATCAGTGAATTAGGCGTGATTAAGTTCTAGACTAGAGATCCTGTGGTTAAGTTGTTGTTAATCATGATTAATTGATCTAACAATTGGTATCAGTCGCCTCCTAGTCTAATCTTGATCCCCTAAGCCATTTTAAGCCTCTGTTCATGTTCAGATTCATGTTTTAAGTTAAGTTTCAATTAGATCAGCGAAGTTTTTAATGCCTAGAACACTAGTTCAGTAAGGGTTTCTAGATGTTCCTCTTAATTGAGCAGTAGTACTAATCGCATTCAAGCGGAGATCACATCCCATTCTTTTTCAACGTTTTCGTTTCTGATTCATGCTTACATATTAAGATCAGTAAGCAATACATATTTTATCAGTAGATCTAGCATGTTTTAGTTAAGACTTCTTGAAGTTAGTCAAGTTTTCATGCATAGATCGTCAGATCAGTAAAGTTTTAGAGAAGTTTTCTCAAGTTTTAAGTAAGTTTTCATGTTTTTACTCTAAGTACTACATGATTAGGGTTTCGGCCGGCTACTTTTTATTGAGCGTTTTCACACGTCAGAATCATCACAGCCCATCCCCGAACATTACATCATCTCAGCCCTTTCCCCAAAGAAAAGCAAATACATCTCAGATTCACCACGAGTATTAAGCAGAAGGGGAAATAAGTCCCAAAAAAAAAGGGATCTTCATCCCGAACCCTAGATTTTAGATCTAGGGTTTCCCGAAACCCTAATTCTAAGCATCAGAAGCCTACCTAGGCCCGGCGGCCGCGCAAGACATGAGTCTTGTTCCGCGTGACCGCCGGTCATCACGCCGGCGTGCCTCGGCACCCGCTCGCGCTCGTGACATGAGAAGATCACGGCGTAGCGGGTCCTTGGCCGCGGCCTTCGACTCCCATGGCGGCGCTTCAGTCCCGCGCCGCCGGCCGTAGAGCACCGGCGAACCCCCTCGACGGGCCGCGCGCGACTCGCACGCGGCGCGCAGAGGAGGCCCGTGGCGCTCCGGCTCGGCGGCGACTCCGGCGTGCAGTGGCTTGAGGACCTCCGGGTCTTCACCCTCACTCACCGGAGACGGAGGGGAAGGAGATAAGGGGCGGCGGCGGGCGAACCCTAGCCACGCCGCCGGCTGAGGCCTTGCGAGCTGCGCTCGGGCGGGGGAGGAGGAGAATGACCTAGGGTTCTCCTCCCCCGGCCGGATTCGGGGTATTTGTACCTCCGATCCGTGCGCTCAGCCGTCCGATCCAATGGACGGACCAGATCACCGCGGGGCGGGGCGGCGACGCTGGCTGGGCTGCTTCGGCGGCCCGCCCGTCGGACGCTGGGCTCCCGGCCCATTAGTTCTAAGCAGGCTGCGCAAGCCGCGTTGCGCCATGAGCTGGGCCGCGCGTTTAGTCTGATGGGCCGAAATGGCGACCTGCTCGTTGGCTACCGGACCGAAGGCCCATAAGTTTTGGTGGACCGTGCGCGCGCGTAAGCAGCTGGGCTGTTGGATTGAGCCGCGAGCCCATTCGCGCTGGCTGGGCCGAGCGTGGCTACTGGGCCGCCATGATGGGCCGAGCGCGCGCGTTGAGCACGTTAATTATGTGCTGCGCGCTCGTGGGCCGGATTTGGGCCAATTTGTTAGTAGGCTGAATTTAAGTTTCTCCTTTTATTTAAGTTTTATTTAAGTTTTCAGTCCCTTTTTCTTTTAAGGCTATATTTATTTCAGCACCAAGTTGAGTTAATTTTTTGTATGAGTCAACTTTATTATAAGTGGTTGATGTGCTCTTATAGTTTCACTGAAATTTTAGTAAGTTGTGTTTTAAGTTTTAAGCTTTAAGTTTTAAGATTTAAGCTTTAAATTTAAGTTTTAATATTTAAGTTTATTGCTTCCGCATTAAGTATAAATTATTTCATGCATAAGAAATTTAAACATTAAGTTATATTATTTATTTAAGTTGTGTATTTAAGTTTTGAGATATGAGTTTTCAGTGGCTCATTGTTTTCCGTGCAAGTTTATTTCTTAATTGCAAATTAAGTTTGAGCTATTAAGTTTTATGGCGTGCTTTTTGCATGTTACCATTATGCAATCAAGAAATGTTAAGTTTTTCATGCACTTATAAAATAAGTTTTAAGTTTTCATGAGCATGATATCTTTATTGTGCAATGTATTTATTTTCTTGCACTGTTTTACCTTACCATTAAGTATCTTTAAGTTTAAGTTTAGATTCAGAATAAGTTTATATAAGAATACTTTTGTCCTAGCATTTCTTTTTAAGATAAATGTGCATTATGATTAAGTTTTGTCATGTTTTCACATAAGTTAAGTTTAAACTTTGCGTTATTTGTTTTTGACATAAGTTAAACTGAAAGTTCATTCTCTTTCCACCAAGTGCGTTTAGATGCCTCTATTTGAATGGAACCACCGGGAAGTTCATTTAGAGTAAACTTGTGATTAATTCAACCACCGTTGTCTAATTACGAGTTTAAGTCAAGTTTCGCTTGTTTTCCCCACCGGTGATTGCAAGTTGTTACTTGTTTGCGTGATTTTAATCAGACCACCGTAGGGTTATTTTCATGCCTTTATGTGCATCTTCTTGTACTATTACTGAGACATACTTTATTTATGAATTTTCAGTTGATTATACAAAGTTGCTAAGCACCATTGAGCATTATGATGGCACAAACTTCCCTAGTTGGAATCAGGATGTGCTAAGCATTCTCAAGACCTTGGATCTTGATTATGCGTTACGTGAGGATAAGCCAACTGCTCCAGCGGTTGGAACTCAAAATTATGTTGATAAGATAAGTGAGTACAACTCAAATTCAGAAAAATGGGAGAGATCCAATGACTTGGCTAAGATGGTCATTAGACAAACCATCATTGAGGCCTTGAGAGGTTCTTTTCCGACTGGGATCAACGGTAAGGAATTATCAGTTAAGGAGTTTATGTACTCAATTGAGGAAATGTATAAGCGTAAGTTAGCCACTTTCCTCGTTAAGAAATTAGTGACCTCACGTTACAATGGTCAAGGTGCATTAAGGGCGCATGTTAATAACATGGTCTACATAGCTGAAAAGCTAGAAGTGCTTGGGATTCATACCTCGAGTTCAATGCTTTCGCATTTGATCACTGCGTCCCTCCCTGAGAATTATGCCCTAGGCATATGCAACTTTTGTAAGGAACCCGGACACATGCAAAGTTGGTGCCCCGGATTAGCTACATGGCTTCAGAAGAGAGGTAATTAAATTGTCTCATAAGTTTTATTAAGTTTATTTGTTCCCACCCATTTTGGTGGAATAACTCAGGTGTTTCTACACATATTAAACCTCCTTCAGGTATTCATCGACCTTAAAGGAAGGGATATTCAGGGGAGCAAATTCTACAATACTTCATCAAAGTCAAAGACTCTGGAGCCTCACATTAGCATTAAGTCATTAGTTTTAGACTTATTTCCAGCCGATGATGTACTTTAGATTAAGAAACTCTGAATATTTGTGTTCTCAATAAGTAATAAAACATCATTAAGTTCTTTTAGTGCTTATTTTTCATCGCAATTGTCTTTGACTGTTATTTAAGTTAAGAAGTGATGAGACCTTGTCGAATATGTGGCACACTCACGTTTAGACCACAAATTCGAAGGGGAGAATGGAATGTCTCATCAGTTTTGAGATGCTCCTACTAACGTATACTAGTTTAGAATTGCTCTCATCTAGTAGAGTTATGATTTTCTCTCCATAATATTTTATTGTCCATAAGTTTTAAGGGCAAAATTAAGAATAAGTTTTATAATACTCGCTACATCTCATTGCTTCAATTAAGAATAAGTTTATAATGCGAGATAAAATACCATTGTAATAAGAGTCATACTCCATGATTACCAACTGCCTCAAATAAGTCAGTGTGATTTTATTCTTTATCTGGCCACCGCTGGGTACGGGATAATTTTCACAGGTTCTGTTGTTCTATCCATTTTCTGGCCACCGCTGTTGTGGATTAGTTCAATTTGAATCAGAGACGGTTAAAGTATGATTTATGTTCATGATTCTGGCCACCGCTGTTTTATGAACATTTAATCATAGCTGTGCTTCTCTAGTTCATCTTCTGGCCACCGCTGATGTGGGCTAGGTTAGCAAGGGAAGTTCATCAGTGGTATCTAAGAAAGATATAGTAAATGTCGTGCCAAAGATAAATAAGTTAAAGAGCATCCATTATAAATTACTTCAGATAAGTTTATGGTTCGACACTTTTAATATTCTGATTGTTCAGAGTTCAATGGAAGCTCACTAAGAAGAAAGGAAATGGGGGAGAAGAAAATCTTAATGAGATAGAGGATAAGTTTTCTCTGTATTGATGATTTAAGATAAGATATATATACATATATGATTTTCTCATATATATTTATATCGTGCCATAAGTGTTCCCTCCATTCCTTATCTAACTCTGTTGAGGAAGTACATTAGCTGTTCAATTACAACAGAGACATGTAATGATTAATGATAAGATAAGTATTAGGCACAAAAGTGAGAGCCTCAATTATTTTTAAGTCTATTATGAAGAGGCGATAAAGGAGTCTGTGAACTTTAACATAAGAATAGTTCTTTTCATAGCAATTTTCTGATGGGGTCAAAGCAGTAGGCTATAAAGGGTCTACAGGTTTGAAAGTGATTCCAAAAGAAACTAAGATGCTAAGTTCATAGCTCACAATAATTTTGTATGTATCATGGGCAACCATGATTCATTTGTAAAGTTAAGGTGGATTAATTATTATCCTGATACTCTAAGGTGAATGTTTTCTCCATAAAGCTAACATTATTAAGTTTGCATTCCAACAATGGGGAAAAAATTTCATCATATCATAAGATGCATCTTAGTGAAGCTCTCCTAAGTTCTGGGGAGTATGACACTGAGATGGGACCAAAGTGAGTATTAGGATTGTCACTAAAGGGCAAATGTTAAGAGTAGCTCTGAAGTGATAAAATGTGAATGCGTACACAGCTATGCCTGTTTTCTTTGCGTAATGTAGCAAATTTTATCATAAGTATAAAGGTTAAGTCTAATTAAATGGGAAGACGTTCCTAATGCTTCAATTAGAAGCTATATGCTAAGATCTATAGGTGATTGACTTAGCATGACAAGCCGGAATGCTTGACAAATTTTATTAGTCTTAGTCCAGGGGAGGTCCACTGAAAAAGTTGTATAAAAGATTAATGCACCAAATAACATGCTTATTTAATTAAGTATTATTTAGATAAAGTTCTGTAAAAGTGTATGGATGTAATTGTGCACATTAAGTTTACGTCCTTCACTCTTACAGATCTGAGCGATTCTGCAGAAAGCTCTAAAACGAGATTAGCATAATTAAGGCTAATTTTGTATGGCATGTTTTAGACAGGCATATAAGATATATTCCGGTATTATTAATGTATTAACATTGATTTCAAATCAATGTTGCTGTATTTGATTACAGTATTCCTTTCAAGTAATGACATATAGTTGATGGTGTCAAGTACATTGACAAATATATTGTTATGAAAGAAGGATCCCAGAATCAAGTCAATTTAATGCTTTAAGTAAGTTGCTAGCAACATGACCAATTGAAGGTTTTGTCTCTTATCCTATTTTCGCGAGATTAGTATGGATTTGATGATTAACCTCAAATATGATTCTGGATGAGGCCGAATTAATAAACTCCCAAATAAGTTAGTAAGCGTTCTATCAAGATACTATAGTGGACTTTGGTTAATGACGTCCCGGTATGTCTGTCATGTCTGCCGATGACTCATTCGCTGGGTTTTGCTATTGTATTGAGTGTGAACATAAGACGAACACAAGTAAGTTTTAAGATTAAGATTGTTCGATTGAGTGGGAGATTATTGATCCGTGTATATCCACCTTCACGTGATCAATGAAATTGAATATTATAAAAATAAGTTGTTGACCATCGGTCAAGGGGGGGAATGTTGGATTTGACCTCGGTCAAGTCTATTTGGGCCTTCAGGCCCAATCCTAATCCCTATTAGTTGTCTTTGATTGGAAGGCAAACTCAGCCCATTTAAGGGCCTGGCCCCACGCCAACAGCACTATATAACCAAAGGGGAAACCCCTGGTTTCCCTAATCCGTGAGTTAATCACGAGTTAGCCTTTAGGGTTATTGTTAACCCTAATCCTATCAATCATTAAGTGTGCTGGAAGGCGTGGAAGCTCGGTGCTCGTGATCCTGCACTGCATCTACTTCGTCAGGGTCTTCTGCATCTTCTACATCTACTACTTCGTCTACTACTGACAGAGGACATGAACTGCATTGGTAAGTCCTAAGATCTACTAAGTTTCCGCATTAATTAGTGAATTAGGCGTGATTAAGTTCTAGACTAGAGATCCTGTGGTTAAGTTGTTGTTAATCATGCTTAATTGATCTAACAGCTCCTGCAAATGATTCAGGTGTTTTTCCTGCCATGTTTCATTTCAATTGTCAGGTTTAGTTCTCTTTTATTGTAATAGATTTAGAACAACGTTAAAATAACAGCTTTAATATTTAATTATTCTAGTTTCGTTTCAGAAAAGGAAAATTGCGAGGCTTAATTTACAATAATTTTGCCCCCGGCACTTTATTTACGAGAGCACTTACATCTGCAATAGAATTTGTTTGTAAGAATTAGTTCACTTTTGCACTCATCTTGTTTGCTCAACTTACATATAACTTATATGACATAGATCAATTGCGTCAATTGATCACTAGTTATTCAATAATAAGTAATCAGAATAGCTCAAACTTTGTCAACATCTTAATCGTTGGACCCAATCCAGATGAGTGAACATACCATGGACTCATGTTATCCGAAGAGGAGCACAAGGAAAATCGCGAGCACAAAGTGACGAAAGTGAAGCGTGGAGGCGAATTCGGGGCAAAAATTGGTCACAAGAGCCGCATCCCTTGCCTTGCCTGACTGTTGCCGCCGTTGCCTGAACTGGTCTTCCAAGTACCAATGGTGGTAGTACGCAGCACAAGCATGCTGAAAGCGAAGGTGAGCTCTGAACTTATGGTTGCTTCATCATCCAGTTGACCAGTCGGAAAGCTGTTCATATCTAAACCAGGATGCCACGGTGGCATGTGCTCAGTTGTCAAATGGCTGTCAATTGTTTGCGTCTGCAGATTGCTGCAGGTCTGAACTCTGAATATTCAACTCTGAGTTCATTTTCTCTCTCTAGTGTATCATGTAATCTTCTGTTGAAAACGGGCCCAAAAGTCATTATTAGTCTTGCAGTTCTGAGAATCGAGAAGACTGTCTGTCCGTGGGAAAGGCAATCGATGATCTGAAGATTCATTTGTTCATGTGGTTGTAGTGTGAGGTCAAGATGCAGATTTCCTGGCAAGAGATTCCGAGGTCAAAGCGGTGGTAACAGCTTTGACGTCGTCCTTGTGTGTGCCTGGGAAACTCCTGGAGCAGTCCTGTCCTTGTCTGACTACCAAACAGGCCCAAATTGGGTGTGCTGAAAATCTGTCGTATTTCCAGGAGCAACTGCGATGTGTGCGCGACGATATATGAGCCTATGACTATGTTGCGCGACAATTGAATTCATATGGAGTCGTCATGGACTTCCAACGATTCCCTGCAGGAGTGAAAGGAGAATCCTGATGTTGATTTAGCTGCAGAAGTTTGGATTTCTCACAAAGCAAGTCCTTGAATGTTTGCTTTGCCCTGGTTCCTGTAAAATGTGAACGCAAACTGTGTGCCAACTAACAGGTTGTGACATCACTTTCTGGTGGCTTAACAATATTATATTTCTAATGGCTTAACAATATTATAATCCTAGCCAACCGAATGCAGCATTACATTGGACAGTTGGTACTCCATAACCAGAGTGCATTCATCACTGGACCGTCATACTCGATAACTTCAAGTATGTGCAAAGGACGGCGGTGCTACTACGGAAGCGAAAAGTACCCAAGTTGCTGTTAAAATTGGATATTTTCAAGGCGTTCGATACCCTCTCATGGCAATTCCTCTTGGAAGTCCTTCAGGCGTGGGGATTCGGTGCAAGGTGACGAGATTGGATATCGCTCCTGCTCTCCACCGCGAAGACAAGGGTAATGATCAATGGGCAACCGGGCCAACCGATTCAACATCATCGCGGATTGCGGCAAGGCGACCCTCTCTCGCCGATGCTATTTGTTATAGCGATGGATGCCTTCAATCGTCTATTTTACAAAGCTGCTGAAGAGGGTGTGTTGCAGCCGATGGGGCTGGCAGGAGCCGCGCACCACTGTAGCCTTTATGCTGACGACGCAATACTCTTTGTTGCGCCGGAAGCTGAGGAAGCACAGGCGGTACAAACAATGCTCCAGATCTTTGGAGAGGCTTCTGGCCTACAGATCAACCTGGAGAAGAGTTCTGCGACCCCGATTTTCGACGAGGGAGAAGGCCTAAATGAATTCCTTGCAGTCCTACCATGCCCGGTACAACAGTTTCCAGAGGTTTTCTTCGGTGCTCCATACTACCTTATACTGGTGTTCAAAAAGGACCAGTACAAAAGGATCTGACGGTCCAAATTAGTTATATACTACTAGACCTTCACCTGTAGTATAAGGTAGTATAAGTCGAGTAGTATAGTAGTATAGAGGTATTATGGGAAAAATTATTTTTAACATGTGATATAATGTGTATAGATCAAGTAATATAGTGGTATAGGGGTATTATGAGAAAAATTATTTTTATTTTTATACTCATTTGGTCCGATATATTTATTTCTTTTTACACATATGTTCATTTAGGTTAAGAGCTCCAATAAAAAAATTATATTACAGTCTAATTACAAAATTGCCCATCCCTCCATACTTCATACTACCATAGGGTAGTATGGAGCACCGAAGAAGACCTCCAGTTTCCAATTACATATCTGGGAGCACCACTGTCCACAAAATCACTGTCCAGGTCACAGTATCGGGCAAGCCCAATGTGCTGTTGCAATGGTCTGACAAAATGTCAGTGTGCCATAGTTATTTCCCTTGTCACAATGGTAAAACAACAAACGTGGGTCATTTATAGTAAAAAAGACCATCCCATCAACTGTTCCAGCCGGTTGTGTGGCTTTCTTCCTGCAACAACCATAACCAGAAAGTAATTTTCTATTCGCTATTGCCGCGGCTCAAGCTTACGGCGCCTTAAGCTTTTTTCTCTTAAGGTGCATGCACACAATGTTTATGGCCGGTAATAGGGCTGCATTTATTGCTTAAGGTGCACTTTTTCTGCACATTGAGGCTGCCCTTGAGAAGACTGCTGCAAAGCTACCGGCTTGGCAAGGGCTGTTGATGAATAAGAGTGGGCGATTGACCTTGATGAAATCCACTCTATCCTCCGTGTCAATCTATCTGACAATGTGTGACAGACTCCCAACCTGGGTAATCAAAGAACTTGATGCTATCCGGAGGAACTTCTTATGGACGGGCAAAGATACAGCCGTGCGGGGCAAAAACACTGTCGCGTGGCCTACTGTTTGCCGCCCGACAACAATGGGAGGACTGGGTGTGATTGACCTCAAGCTCAGCGGTTTCGCGCTTAGAACCCGATGGCTTTGGCTGCAGAAAACGGATGAAACAAGAGCGTGGTCCGAGCTGCACATCAGCATAGAGCCAGAGGTACGAGCATTCTTCAATGCCTCGGTGACAGTCCATGTTGGAAATGGACAACGAGCTTTGTTTTGGGAGGATCATTGGATACAGGGAACAAGTATCGCCAAACTCGCGCCGACCCTTGTCCATATTGTCCCAATCAGAATTCGCAACACAAGGACGGTACAACAGTCGCTGCACCAGAAAAGCTGGATCAGGGACCTACGAGGGGGACTCCCCGTGCAGGCCATTGCTGAATATATAGACCTGTGGTACCGCCTAGCGAGGATCCAGCTTCAGCCGGGGCAAAAAGACACATACCGCTGGAGATGGACGGCAGATGGCAGGTACACAAGCGCTTCCGCATACCAGAAGATGCACGAGGGCAGCATCAGACTTCAAGGAAGTAACCGCATTTGGAAGAGCTGGGCACCGCCAAGAGTGCGATTCTTCACATGGTTAGCAATAAAAGGAAAACTATGGACTGCGGATAGGAGAAGGCGGCACAACCTCGAGGCTCATAACAGCTGCTCGCTTTGCGATCAGGAGGATGAAACCACTGACCACATACTAGTAGGCTGCGTCTACGCAAAACAGATTTGGTGGGGCGCTCTCTCCTGGCTAACGTGCTCATGCACCTTCCCGGCAAACAGGCAGACTCTACACAGCTGGTGGACACACTTAAGAAACCTGCAGCCGGCGGGCAAAAGAAAAGGCCTTAACATGCTATTCATGTTTATCATCTGGAGTCTATGGAAGGAAAGGAATGCACGTCTCTTCAACAGAATGAGTACGCCTGTGCAAGAACTGCTGCATAACATAAGGCAGGAAGCTTCACTCTGGGTTCAAGCAGGGGCCAAGAAGCTGGGTAGTCTTAGTAGCGAGTAATCGGGTGCCAATGTGTAATACGTAGTAAATACTCTTAGAGTGCTGATTCAGCACCTGATCGCGTGGCGTGATCGCGTGGCGTGAGCTGTTAGCTCCGTGTTGCTTGTAATACTTATTCGTTCTCCATCTTAATACAAAGATACGCAGCTCTTGCGTATTGGAGAAAAAAAAGTTCATTCCTTAGAACCATATAGGGAATAGCCGTTATTTTTGAAGCGAAACGGTACATGTCTATCAATGACAACGAGGTGGGATATATCATAAAATTTTGTTTCAAATCGTAACCATCACAGATTCACAGCAAAAGAACATAAAGAAGAAGTCCCTTGGTACAACACCAATTCCGACTGACAATTTTGATTATGTAAATTTTAGTTCCTCAATTGTTAATATTGACGGTACCAAATAAAATGTCAAACCATCAAAGATAGAGTTTGGAGATTTGAAATTCGAACTATGTAAAGCTTGACAACTTTGTGAACGTCAAACATCTATAATCATAAAAGTTGATAATATTTTTGGGAAATGTTTTTATCATTAAAATTGAATTAGTTATTTAGAATTTTAAAGAGGCTTGCATTTTTTAAAAACAAATTCCCAATCATACAAAAATCATGTCTGGGATATTATTGCAATTTGTTTTCCAAAAACGAAGCTCTTTCAACCATGGTACATCTATGTGTTTGCCAACATATACGTGTTTAAGTGCAGCATTCTAGTTGTTTATATCCCATAACCGGTTGGCAAATTTGACACAGCTTTCCGCATGATATATTTTAATCAAGACGCAAAGGCGCAAAGCTACATGTCCAACGTGAGATATGGCACGTGTTAGGAGAAGTGGAGAACAACGAACACGTACTCTGTATTGATGATGTCTTTACTCTGTCATCTTTCTTTTGTATTTCTCCTCAACTTTAGAATCGGCACAAAGAGATTGGAGCATGAAAAGACGTCTTCTATTTCAAAATCAAACAATGACCTACAATTTTTTATCAAAAAAAAAAACAATGACCTACATTTCAAAAAAAAAAAACCATTCTTTTATTTAAGCCGTTCTTTCTTGGGAGACATTCCAAGTTTAGATGAGAGCGAGAGACTGACGCGTGGGCCCCATTCCCCGCTTTCCCCTCGCTCCCCAACAAACCCTCTAAAAAACCCCCCGCAACTGCCGGGCGTCCGCGAACCCGACCGCTCGCCGCCGCAGCCATGGCCACCGCCGGAGCCTTCCACGCCGGCGGGCGCCTCCTCCTCCCGCTCCGCCGCAGCCCGTACGGTCCAAGCCCCTCTCCCTGGTCCCACTTCCGCTCCCACCTCATCTCCTCCAAGCCGCCGCCCAGCGCCCCCCTCCCGCCGCCGCCGCCGCTGCCGCCGGCGCGCCCTTCCCCCGTGGGGCCTGCCTTCGCCTCCACGAGCAGGAAGACAGGAGCGGTCGGAGCCGCCGGGGCGGGCGTCGTCGGGTGGTATCTCGGCCTCCTGGACGCCCGGCCCGTGCTGACCAAGAGCGTCACCGCCGCCGCCATCTTCACCGCCGCGGATCTCACCTCCCAGGTTGGGGCCCTTCTTCCGTCCCTTACCTGGTCGCGTGTAAAAACACAACATTTTCCCCCCTCGATCTCGCGGAAATAGGAGCTTGAGTCATCACAAATCCATCGATAGACTATGCGTGGTAGGTTTTGTGTTTCATTGTCTTCTGTGCAATTCATTGTGGTGGATTATAAACTGCTGTTGTGATTCTTGGCATAGTTAATCACGGCGATTCGTTGTAAGTTGCAACTAGTTTAACAATTTTTAAAACCATTAATCTACAAGAAAGTATATGCCAACAGATTGGATAGTCCCCCCCCCCCCCCCCCCCCCCCCCCCCCCAAAAAAAAAAAAAGATATGAAAAATCTGTGAGAAATGGTAGGCTGCAATAATCTCAGCTATTATGGTATCAACATGCATCCTTTTGAAAGTCTGCCTTCATTTTTGCTGTTTAGTGGACAGCCATTTTTATATGTGCTCAAGCTGATCTACTGTTATGTATGCCATTTGAATCAATCCATACCTACCATTTATCATACAGGTACATCGATCCTTACTTTCTCCAAGCTCTGAAGGAAATGGGCTATTGACTGTAGTATCACCTTGTTTCAGACAATACTTATGCTTGTTTGAGCTATCAAATTTTGCTTCATGACTTCTCGTATAGTATCTCTTGGCTAGGACTCCTAGCTGCTATGTACATCTGGCTGTTGCTTTGATATTTTTTTACAACACATTGCTTCTCACACGGTTTCATTTGTTTTGATATTGCCTTGTCAGATGTGCACACTTGGTCCTGAGGAATCACTTGATTTTCTTAGGACCATGCGTATGGCTAGTTATGGATTGCTCATCTCAGGACCTACTCTCCATCTTTGGTTTAACTTTATCTCAAAAGTGTTCCCGAAAAAGGATGTGGTGAACACATTGAAGAAGATGTTTTTAGGGCAAGCAGTATATGGACCAATTATTAACTCAGTTTTCTTCTCGTATAATGCAGGACTTCAAGGTATTCTTTGCTCACATGGCTCCATAGAATCATGTCTGTAATACTCTGAAATGATTTTCTGGGCGTCTTGTTCTGGTTGAGTTGTGCAAAGACATTTGTTGAATTTCAGACTTATCTTGGGCCATAGTTTTTCTTACCCTATCTTGATAATGCTACCATATTAACTCCTTCAGTCCTTCGTTGCTGTTTTCTATGTTAATCATTTCTCTGTTTTGATGATGCATTACTAGGACGAGTCGGTTAAGAGAGATCTTAAAGAGTGGAATATCTCCAAGGAATTAGCTATAGATAGGAGGGCTTGGAGACTAGCAATCAACATGCCTGAACCATGATCTTTGTTTCTTTTTTGTTTACCCCTAATCTTACCTTTGGCATTGTGCCGTTTTATGTCTTTCTTATTCTTGTTTCTTTTGGGTTTCATCTCTAGCCTACCCCAACTTGCTTGGGACAAAAGGCTATGTTGTTGTTGTTGTTGATGATGCATTACTAGAAATGATTATGCCAGGATACAACATGCTTGATCTGCAGTTTTTCTTAAATTTCTATCTGTTTATAACATTTACCTGATCATATTTAAAAGAAAAACTGAGAATATGGGTTTGAGTTGGCATTGGTCACTGAGTGCTTCCTCTACTTTTTTTTAAAGAAAAACACATTCCCTGCTCCCAAGAAAAGAAACTATGTAACTTATATTTGATCATCTGTAAAATAAATACACGAATGGGTCTATCTACAAAATCTTGTTACCAAAGTGGCCCAGTGTTCAAAATAGCATATCAGTGACATATTGTGTTCTTGTTTTATATGATTTTTTCAACTATTAATGTACTGGATACAAACTACTGACGCTGCACATGTTAGCATTAATTGTTCTGTCTGCATTATGTGACACAGGACTGGACGTTTGTTAGAATTCTACCCCTTTCATAATTTGTTTTATGTGAATGAGAAATTACTGTAGGCACGAAGTTGCATTAGCATATTTGATCTGATCTAATTACTTCAGAAAACTGTTTTATAGTTATTTCCTATTTCAATTTTATGGACAGGTGACTAATGGTTCTAACACCTTATATATCTTTGAAGTTCGACTAGATAACTCTCTATGATCAAATCTACACACTGCACTCTTTTCATATTTGAATTTTAACCTCATGCTAATCTTTGCTTGCCTTGCTACCCATTGTGCTTTGGGTCTTTGTAGATGTAATTACTGCAACCAAAGGTACATCTCTATAGGCTATATAGAAATAAGAAATGAACTATGTGAATGTATGAGACCCATAAACAGAAGTGAGAAACTTGCATCACATTCACTGTTGAGGGCTGATCTGTTGCAAATGTCCAACCACTTGTACTTTCAGTTTGTTAACATCTGAATCAAAATCCTCACCTGGTTATCCAATGATCAACTTTCAGTATATAAGTTGCAGTGTGAAAAATGTAAAAATGCACAACCAGTGCACGCTTTCTTAGGGATCAACGTGACTTTAATGCCTTAAGAATGAGGATTCTTCCAAACGACCAAACCTCAATTTGCCTGTTTGATTAGTTATCCATGTCAGTCAGATGTAGGTATTTATACCAGTTACAAAGGGATATTCTGTATAAGATGCTAAAAGCCAATATTCTTTTATTCTTTTTTCGCTTGTTTACTTTCAACATATCTTTGAAGCCATAATTTTGGCATACGTGCACTGATTTCTACCTAAAAACTGCAGTCTGTCCTTATGATGCCTGTGTTGATTCATTTTGATCTGTAGTTGCATTAACTAAATTTGACTGTTAGCCAACATAGTTAAAACACTCACATATGTCTATTGCTTTCTTGATGAACATTCTGATGTGAATGTTCTGAGTGTTTCTGCTGCCTCTCCCTGCCACTTAGTGCTTTGAGATGTTTTGGTGTCCTTGTACAGCTCATGTTTGATGTTGTTTGTAATTTGTCATTTCAGTTCAGTTTTGGTGAAGTCTGTGACCTAGCACCATGGACCACAGTATTGCTGGTCTCAGCATAAGGTTGCATGTAGTAAATATCTATGCCTACTCTGTACTGTTGAGCTTGATAGGAGAGACTGCATTCAGATAAGCATACATGCAGACTATGCAGTACACCCTCTCTGAAACTTTAGCAATCAGAGACCTTTAGTGTTGCAAGCTATTTTGGTATGCAGACAGACATACGCTTTAATGACTTTTCTGTTTCGATACGCAGGTGAGAGTGTCCCTGAGATTATTGCAAGGTTGAAGAGAGACCTACTTCCGACCATCAAAAGTGGGATTATATATTGGCCAGCTTGTGACTTTATTACTTTCAAGTTTATCCCTGTTCATTTACAGGTAATTAAATTCCTGATGCATTCTATCTGTTTGGCTCAATGCATTTTTTAGCAACATTTCTGACATTATTTTTTTTCCAGCCACTAGTGAGCAATTCATTCTCGTTTCTTTGGACCATCTATATAACATATATGGCCAGCTTAAAGAAAGCAGATGTGGAGGTGTCCACAAGTACCTAGTTGTTGTTGAATGACTCGACATGGTTGTTATCGGTCAATTCTTTGTACAAGGCAGGCTTAATGGATGTCTGGTGGGATTATGATGTTACCTGTCATTTTGGCGACCGACAACGTTACACTAAAAAACAGAGATGGATTGCTTCCTATGCATCCTTTGCTTAAGGTTAGGGTACAGTGTCCACGGGGCTTCTACTTGCCTATGTTTTTGGCTGAAGCCTTTTTTTTTGTCTGGATGGAAGAATTATACTAGCATGTCTTCAGTTGTCATACACCTCAAAAGCTATAACTTTTTTGAACTAGATTCTCTGTATCTAGTTATGGTGATGTAAGGTGAACCTGTTCATTCCTTGTAACAAAAGAGACCAGATACGATTGATCACATTTGTTCTTTTGCAAGAAATGCTCGATTCTTTTGAGCTCACTTCTAAAGGTGCAACGAATCCACTTGTAATGTACATACATCAATGCATTTGTTTTTGTTTGAGCTTTGTGAGTCTTGAGGCACTCTCATGCCAACTCTAACTGAGCCATCATGCCATCTTGAGACTCAAACACTGGTAGAGCCAAGGAGATTGCATGACCTTATCATCATGCCTATTGCTCTCATTCTGGAACCTCAGGGTGGTTACATTCTCAGGCACAAATCTCCGCCTGGATTCTGATTCTGCAGATGTTGATGATGATATTGTTGCTTCGGAGTCTGAGTTGGATGGCTTCTCTTGCTTCCTCTGTCCAGCCCCTGTTGCCAGTGTCAACTCCAGGTTGAAGTCTTCTGCAAGTGTAGCCTCCTCGCCTGAGCTACTGTGCCATTTTTGGCGACCAAGCTTTACCGTCGATTCAGGTTCTCTATCTGCTGTTATGTTGCCGTAGTTTTTTGTCTCAGTAACCTGCATCTGCATCATCAGCTGCTTCTGAACCCGGTACACACGGTGCAGCTCATGAACCTGAAGGAAGAGATCATCGAACAATTTCAGCATTTCTGAAACCGATTGATACAACCTCTGAGAAGGCATTGTCGGTAGCATGCTTTACCTGCTGTCTGAATGTCTGTTCTTGCTTCAGCATAGCCATCTTGATGTGTTCCTTCTCCATCTCTTCTTAACCCACACAAAATTATCAGCTCACCGCCCTGAACAATGCGCCTGCAACTATGGAAATGGATGTGAGATGCTACATCTAGTGCAGGTCTATGTTTAGTGTTAGCACCTTTCGGGTGAAGTTTCTGAATCTTTTTCATTCATCTTTGGATAACTTTTCTCTTCTCCGATTGGAATCACTAAGCCAAGTACATGATACGATGGCGCATTCAATTTGCATCGGATAGGCAAATGGCTATCCTAAGATACCATAATAAATTTGCTACGGTTATATGCAATGCACAACATATGATATCAGTTGACAATTTGTCCTATGTGCTTGTACACCTGCAACAGCACTGGTTTGCGATACTGAAAATCAACTTGGATCAGGCCGGCCTGGTTAGTGCTGATGCTGTGATGCATATTGATAAGGTATATTTGGAGGTTGGGGTGGGGAATGGCTATTTTTTCATGAAGAATTGCTCAAGTTCTGGAGAAGAAAACAGAGTAGCCTTAGACTATAGGGAATTTGATATCTTTGTGGGTCATATGTTTAAACTTGGAGCCTATTTTTTTTCCTTACGTTTTTAGCAGAACATTGTGATAAATTTGGAAAGCAGTTGGGAACATTCTTTGGGGCTAAACAAAGAAGAGATTTTCAAGGTTGTGTTGTTTATGGATCTTGTATTCCTGTCCTCTCATTTCTCTGTTTTTCCACAAATATTTCTGTTTTGGCAGCCTGCACTTCCTGCAAGTAACCAAAGTTGTCCTCCACTAACAGAGCGGTACCAAAACAGAAACTTTTCTCCGCATCTTTACGCCTAAAATGAAAGGTAGAAAAGGTACACCCTTAAGATGCAGTAATGTTTAATTATCGCTGACAGAATTCTGCAAGAAGCAAGGGAAGATAATATATATCACAATGTTTCTTTCATTTTTTAAACAGAATTATGCTTATAAATATGTTCATCGTGCTTCCTCAGAGAAACTGACGATGAATTCTTTCCTGAAAGAAACTTTGGAAAGATGACAGAGTTGAAGAAGGACGACTGAGAAACAACAGCTCCTTGATCATGAAATTAGGAGAAACACGAAGACTATACAGAGAAATGTTTTGTAAGCTTTCAGCATGCTCCATGAAAGCGGAAGAGCAGTTCATCGAAACAGCGAGGATCAGAATGAAACAAGCCAAGAACAAGGAAGATCACAGGGGCCTTGAGGAGCTCACCTCTGCCTCAGTGCTCCCACTTCTCAAGTGCTGATTCCTCTGAAGCTGTTAGGCACCTCTCACAGGAAGATATCCTGGTAGCTAGCTGCTGCTTGGCCAAAGGCACAGCTTCTGGCCCTGCTGAGAAGCAACAGCCAGCAGGGTTTGCATATGTATCAAATCTGGTGAGGCAGGAGTGGGAGGGGAGGGGATTTAAGATTCTCCCCTGTCATTAGTTTTACTGTCATGGTGGGGCCCTCCGAGCATGCCAAACAAATCCAAGTCACTTAGGCCAATCGAGTTCATACGTGATAAAGGCCCCCCAAGATGCTCCTATGTAGTGCCAAGAAAAGGATAGGACCAAGATAAGAAGCCCCAGCTATTATATTCTTTGCTTGCTTGCTGCTCTGAAATTCTTATGCGCCCCCCTTCCGGTGCTACGTCCTAGTAGGATTTTTGCTGTCGGTACTAGTTGATGTATAGCTTGAAAGCATATCTCTGGA
Source organism: Urochloa ruziziensis (assembly GCA_015476505.1). Lineage (NCBI taxonomy): Eukaryota > Viridiplantae > Streptophyta > Magnoliopsida > Poales > Poaceae > Urochloa > Urochloa ruziziensis. The sequence goes on along the minus strand of CM027121.1, from coordinate 56,589,611 downwards.
TCTATGCATGTTGATATATGCGAAGTTTAGTCCATTCTGTGTGGATGGTGTAGTTGTTGGTGCTCTCCATTGGGGTTGTGTAGCCATGTTGGTTTTGAATGTTATTTCTGGATCAGTACATCAGAAGGATCACTGAACAGACAACTAGGCATGCAATGTTTTGGATCTCATGCTCACATGTTCATTGGATTAAGATTAGCATTACCAGTTGTCTCAAATAATGTATGCACTCACATTACTGTCATTCAAAGTCAGGACATCTACCTTAGCAAGTTATCATCACATGGGAAATAAATATAAAATTGAGCACTGCCGATGGTGATAGCACGAGGAATGTAAGCACAAGATCTTACCATTTTTTTACCATGCTATGTATATTTTTTTTACAGTGGCGTTGTACCTCTGATCTGTACCAGCAAAACCTAGATCCGGCAGTCAATCCTGATCAGATTCAGAATTCAAGTTGGATCTTGTGTTGGCTTTATCTGCAGCCTCTAGATTGGGCAATGTGATTGGATGGTGAGTTATGTGGAGTGGTTGGTAACAATAACATGTGTTGGCCTGGTCCCCTCCACACCCTCAGATTTGTGAGGCATGTAAAGCAATGCAAGCAACAAACTGCTCATTCTCACTGGGGGTTTGGACTCATTCCAGGGATTGGGACAAGTCAGGCCCTGAAAAATCCAGGGCTGCATGATTAGTTCCAGACCATGGTGTCAGCCCTGTCATTTTCTATCTCATTGCCATCAGATGCAGGCCTCGGTCACCTCTCCCCAGGGATTAGCTGGATGTATCTTGTAGATGCTTGTAGGCTACTTGGCCTTTGGTTAAGAGGATGTGTTATTTTGTTGGATGCTTTGGTTGCTCACAGCCACAATTCTTGTTGCCTGCATTATTGGAAGCAATGTTCTTTGTTTTTTAGTTGCAGCAATGTTCTTTGTTTTTTAGTTGTTATTCATGGTACAACATCCATATGCATGTGGTTAACTTGCGGGGAGTTGTAATTTTATCTAAGCTTCTTTAGAAGTTCGAGAACATTATTGACGATATCGTTTAAATTCAAGCTTATTCCTGTACTTGAAATTCCCAGCTTTGAATAACTGAATGAGTTCTCAGTTTAGAATAGTTTATTATAAAATTTATCAACTATCAGGTATACTGCAGGAAAAAAAATATCATTACAAGCGAAGAACTTATTGCCAGATGTGAATTCTACCAAACTATATATGGGAAACTAGTACTACTACTACTACTCACTACGGGAGAACTGAGCAACCATCCCTGCACTTTAGTGCCGGCTGGCTGGAGCCGGTACTAAAGGGGGCCTTTAGTACCGGCTCCAGACAATAGTGCCCGCGAAGTCAGGTTAGTATCGGTCAATAACACCAGTCGGTACTAAACGACACCATTTAGTACCGGTCGGTGTCCATTACCGGTACTAAAATGACTACACTGCTATCATCTCGATTCCCACAACTCCTTTAATTCTCCACCCCACCCCGGCCACTACCTCTCGTCCTTATCTCTTTCTTCCATTTTCATCCACACACTCACATCTCTCCTCTTCTCTCTTGTGCGCGCAGGATGGGGAGGAGCGCGCCGGCTGCTCCTGGCCGGGCGGGCGCGGAGGCCTGGCGCCAGCGGCCGGACGCGGGGGGCGCTGCCGGGGAGCGCGGAGGTGGACCTCCCCGGCCGCGGCCGTGGTCCGAGCGCGGAGGAAGCCGCCGCCGGCGAGGCCAGGCGGGCCCGGCCATGGGCGTGGCGGCGCTGGCCTCCCCCTGCATTTTTTTTGTGTTGTGTTTTTCTCAGATTTGATTTTTGTTCATGCTGTGAGAATGTTGTTGTTGTTGTGAGTGAGAGATTGTGAGATACATATTGTGATTTGATTTTGTGATGTGATTGTGAGATGTATATATTCTTGTGATTTTTGTAATGTGATTGTGAGATATATGTTCATATGATTGTGAGATTGTTGTTCTTGTGCGTTTTTTGATTGAGAAAATAAAAAAGAAGGAAATATAAAACAAGAAAAGGAAAAGGAGGGGAGGGGAAGCGGGCTGCGCACGGGAGAAAAGTTTAGCACCGGCTGGTAACTATGACCGGTACTAACGTGCGCACGTTAGTACCGGCTGCTATGACCGGTACTACGGCCACGTAGTACGACCGGTACTAACCTGTTTGTGACCGGTACTAAAGGCCAATTTTCCTGTAGTGACTACTACTACCTGTTGGTCAATGCCAAATCAAATTTGTGGAAATTTAATAAACTGAGAAAGGGCTTGAAATATTGTTGAGGTCAATTCTGTAGCACTATTTCACAATAAAAACTTGTGGCAGTCTCTCTCAGAAACACATGGAATATGGAAAATGCCCACAAGAAAATCATGCTGTCTGGTCAACTAGTTCATGGGATAGCTATCATTCAGCTAGCGTTATCAAGTGACCTGTTTCTGTAGCAAAGTTTTGACATATTTGGATGGGTTTAGGTTGAAAAAAAATCACAGAAACTGATACTGCAGAAAGCCTTCTAAAAAGGTAGGCAGATGGACATGCGTGACGATGTTTTCTTGGATTATACGGCTTAGGAAAAAGAGGACTACATAATTTGGAAAGTAAAAATCACTCCAGTCATCTCTTAAATTATGACCAAATCTGTCCGATATCTTATCTATACTATAAAGGACGACAAATTTTGTTTCTTTCTTCGTCAAATTTTGACAGGTGGGTCTATACCTTTGAGCCTACACCGTTGGATTTTATGATGATCGAATACTCTAGATTAATTTAAAGAGTCCATGCTAAATACATCTCTAATTTAATATTTTTTTTCAAACACGTGCCGCACCTTCTGCTAGTACATTTATAAGAATCATTCATCTTGGCAAAACAAAGCCGAGTAACAAATCACAAATTCAATGTACATACTCACTCTCTCATTTTGGATTCTTCACCTGACTACGAGAGGGCACGTACAATTACTAACAAATTGAGGAGCTGTTTATTAGCGATTGCGAGGTTTCTTGTCGTGTTCTTGGATCGTGGCTAGGCTCTCTCCTCCACGAAAGTCACGGCTGGTGCTTTCAAAAGATATTTATACAGAAACAGGGGAACGACGAGGACAGATTTGCATGAACTAACGCATTTAGAAGCCCATGCGTGTTCATAAGGTAAGCCGTCCAGAGTACCATCACCAAGCTGGCATGTGTGATAAGAGCTGGTGTATGATTGTGTGTCATGGCATCACATCAGCACAATAAGATGCCATCCCAAGGTCTACCCTGTGTGCTTGGCACGACAAAACAAAATCTCTAGATCTACCTACCTCAGTCCTAACCCATTTCTTTTACTTACAAATAGTAGTTGAGATTGCACATGGGCCCATGCATGTGTGATGTCTTTGGTCTCATATTTATGAGCATTTGAAATCCTAAGAAATGCAATTGTTATTCTCATGCATATGATTGGAAGTTCTAATGTGTAACTGTGCATATGAATTTTTAGATAGCTCTTGCAGAATTCCATGTGAGGGCTCAACGGAAATGATTGCTAAAATTAGTTACTATGTCCTAATTATGTACTTGATTTTTCATTAGCACAGTTACGTAAATTAAGAAGATCAAAGGGTTCTTACATAATCAATTTACCTCGTTAATATATATATTACTGACTGTGCAAATTATACGGATCATAGTAGCACAGATCAAACAAAACCCTAATAAAAATAGCAAATTGCAGCTTTGAATCTTTCATAATTTTTTTGTGTTAAATGAAAGGATTGTGTACTAAGGCTAGTCCCAGTGGGAGGTTTCATTTTTGTGTTTCCAAGAATGCCACATAAGCAACAACGTATTTAATTGATGGATGAAATAGTCTCAACAATGCATTGTTTCATGGTGATGTTTCATAGGCAACACATGCAAGACACAAATTAGTTGAAAACCAGTGCATACATGATTTCATCTAGATGAAACCCATTTCATCTCTTTCCTCGTTAACTCCTTACCACATCACCAAAATTGCTGATGTGGTACCCTATTTAATGTGCATGAAATCTCATGAAACTCACCATTGGGACTGACTTAACAGCTTTGTTGTTGGGAACAATACTTGAAATAACCTAGGACTTGGTTATTAGTTCAATAAATTTTTCTTGCTTCTAAACATTCATATGCTATAAATGATTTCTTGGACCATGTAATTATACATAATCAACATTGTCACTATAAGTTTCACAAACCTCAAAGCAGGACAAGTCCTCGCGTCTTTGCTTCTATTTAAAAATTTTATAGTATACTCTTCAAATAAATAAGGAACGCGCTGAATCTATATCATGTTTTTACACATTTAGAATTTTCTAGAAACGCAATAATTTATTTTGACTATGTAATCGCTTCACTAACTTTACCGTCACTGCAGAGACCACTATCCTAAGTGGCGCGAAAACCTCATCCGCGCCGGCGTCAGTGCCGCTTCCCTTTTAGCGATGCCAATATGGGAGTCATCCTAAGCGGTTATTTAACCGATTCCAATGACTGCTTAAACTTGTTGGCGTTCTCTGCACTGCTTAGAATAGTAAGATACTCGAAGCGGCTTTTCCTTCGTCGGTTCGTTTGGTTCAGGTAAATGAATCGGTTCAATACGCACCGTTGAGTTTAGTTTCCCTAAATGAACTGGTTGTTAATTATGCCGCATCTGTTACCTACTGCTACCGGTTTCGTTAGCGCCGGTTAGAATGCTGTTAGGGCAGCTAAAAAAATCATAATTCACCATCGGATCCACGAGAGTAATGCGACTTTGTTATGAACGAATCGCACGAACATCATCTGCACATACTATGGTATGTGTACGTGTATGTGCGAGACGTTCATAACATTTATGAGTAGTCTGAACCTATAGCTTCTCTCCTTTTCTTTGAGCCTTGGCTTATGTAAAATGTACATCTTATTCTTTTACCATATATACAAAAATATAGGTAGGGGCCTTCCCTGCTTATTTTCTAAAAAAACATCATATTCAAATCATCATTTGGCTAGAGCTGAACTCAACATTATTACAAATAATAACATACAAGGACTAAATACCTTAAACATCACAAATAATAATAAACATACAAGGGCTGAATACCTTAAACATTACATAGGTGTAGGCTGGACATCACAAGTAATAATAACATGACAATATAGTAGGTACAAGTTCATCATACAAGGACCAAATACCTTAAACATAACATAGGTGTAGCCTGGACATCGCAAGTGATAATAACATGGCAATATAGTATGTACAAATTTATCACATAACTAGGTTAAGTGTCACAACTGTAACTTAGCTAATAAACACATGACAATGGTAGAACGATGAAGCCTAGTGGACAAAATGGCAATTTGTTCATAACGCCGGCGCTTACTTCACCAGATCTGCTGGGTGGCTTCACTTACATCGCCGCCATCGCACCTGCAGAACCTCTGTCGTGCCCACCATGGAGACAAAGGTTATGATCGAAGAGGACACAACGACGAAGGCGCGTCATATCATGCCACATCTCGGAGAGCGCAAGAATCTGGACACCATCTGGAGAGCCTCTACTCTCACCTCTTCTCGACCGGTGTTGACGACCCTGTCAATGGATCTTACTAGCAGCTCCTTGCGATTCTCGGCCAGCACAGAATCATTCATGGCCAAGACTGTCCTGTACGCAGCCCTAGCCTCCATGCGCACGACGGTTTTCCTCATCTTGGCCACGACCAAGGCGCGGAGCAAGGCGGGGCAAAAGGCAAAATTTGTTGTCTGATAAGCACAGTGCGCGAGGATGACAACAGGTGTCATGTGGACTGGCATGGTGCTGGACCTCAAATGCACGAGGTGTCGCTTGGTGTGTGTGTGTGGGGGGGGGGGGGGGGGGCGTGGAGGGCACATAAAGAGGTGGTGGAGGAGATGGGAGGAGATCTAGATTTAGATGTGTGTGGTGGTGGGCGCGCGACGGCGGCTAGGGAGGAGTGGATAGGGTTAGGTTTAGGGAACGACCACATCATATATATAGACTCGGAATCATTCTAAGCGGTCTGGGGTTGACCGCTTAGATTAGTATTCATTTCCAAGCGGCATGTGTATGAACACTTAGAATGAGTCCACAAACAACTAATAAAATAAAATAAAACACGAAGCATAAGTCCAGATAAGCATATAAATAATTAAATAATACATTGTTCATAGCACAAAACGCTACACATAAACATGCTAATAATTAAACACTCTGGCGTTCATAGTCACATCACACAAGCCAATCCGTCTTTATGTGGAGCTCGGGGACGCGGTAGAAGCTCATTGTCTGCCTCCTCCATTTCCATCTATGGCCATCGAACATCTCTACGTCTCTTGCTTCAGGAATCCGCACGAAGAAGGTGTGGTCGAAGCAGTCATCCTCCATTGCTATCCTAGAGCGGTAATGCCCGGGTACGTGCTTGACGACAAAGCTGAATGTGATGAATGAGTTCCGGCGATGGTGTCGTTGGTGACGACGTGGTCCCAGTTAAGGCGCAATGAAGGCAATGACGAGGCGATTCTGATCTCCGGGATCACCTGAAGCTGTTGAAGCACCCTTTGGGTGACAAGCTCGCAGCGGCTCCGTCCCTCCATGCCCGCCAGCGCCTCCACTGCATCCATGCCTGCCCTCTTGGTTTCCTTGCAAATAAAAATGGACAAAAATGAAGATAAGATGCCAGGGGATGAACGAAGAAAGCAGAGTACCAATAAATAGGACATGGCCACACTATCATCTTCTCGTGCAAGATGAAGCGGTTGGAGGACACATGATGATTATTCTAAGTGGTTGATAGCACGCTGCTTCGAATCAGTCCATAAAAATTGTAAAAAAATAAAAAAACATAATATATCTAACTCTTTATTGATCAAAGACGACTCATTACATAAGGATTGTTACAAAGTTCTAAAAGGAAAAAGTACAAGGTTGATTTTGTTCATCGTTGCCAATCAAACGATGATTTTTGTTCATCGTTGCCGGGTCTGATAAATCCCTCTAAGGGGGGAGGGAAATATGGAGCGGAGGTACAACAAGAGAAAGCGTAAATTTGTGCTTTCTTTTGCTACGCACCGGACTTTGATGCGCTTCAACTCCTCCATCTTGACCGACGGGTAAATGTCATCCTATTAACCTCACCTTGATCGATTGTTTCACTAGGCTACTCAAAAAGAGACTGAAGCGGGGGTAGGAACCCAACCCTATCACGAGATTCTCTTAGCGATCAGGAAAGCAAGGTGTGGCTATGGAGGCAAGAAGCAGGAGATTTCTGCCTACGAGATCTATTCTTTGCGCCATGGCTAGGTACGGTGTGAGGAACACAGACCCATGTGGGCTTTATTTGTAATCAAAAGAGAAGAGACAGATTGCACTCAACTTGTATTGTAAGATAAAGAAGTTCCTCGATCGATTTCACACGCGCATGTCCGCTTCAACTTGTATCGCAAGATGAAGAAGATCCTCTCGGTTTCACACGCGCATGTCCGCTTCAACTTCCAATTAATAAGTATTTTAAATTCCGAAAGCAATCGGGTCAAAAGAAAACTGCTTCGGTAAACGAATATTCTATCCGACATATAATGCACCGTTTACGATGAGCAATCATTCTAAACGGTTTTATTATGCATTATTTCGTTTATATATTCGAGCCGGCTCATAAATTGCACCGCTTCATATGATGACCTTATTCTAAGCGGCACTGGTCACGCCGCTTACAATGACTTAAACTAAGCGGGCCATTTTGGCCCGCTTCGTATGGGCCAATGAGGTTAATGGTTTTTGCAGTAGTACGTTCTACAAGATTGTTCGATCAGGTTCATCATTAATTTTTTATAATAGAGTTCCTCTCCACATACACTTCCCTATGTCTAAGCTACACTGCTGCATTACCCTTATCTGCGTCGTTGCGAAACCCTCATCCGCGTCGGCGCTAGGACCATTTTCCCTAAGCCGATGTGAATGAGCGCGCTATTCGAGCCGGTGAAATAACCACTTTGAATGACTACATAAACATGCTGGCGTCCTTCGCACCGCTTAGAATAGGTCGATAATCGAAGCGGCTTTAAAGCTCCACCCATGCGTTTATTCGTCGTATACGAAGCAGTTTGTTAGTTGCGTCGCATTTTTTGTCAACCTATTGCTATGCTTTAAGCGCGTTTAAAAAAATCAAGCGGTCGTCCATCAGTTGTTTGATCTCAAATGAGTACTATAATTATATATATGCATCGTTGTGAAATTGCATATACAATAGATTCACATTCAACTGAATGTGAACATGTACGTGCTAGACGTTCAAAACAACACAAGTACTCTGTCAGTATAGCATCAACATCACTTAAACAAAATTAACAACACTTTCACACACAACATTAAACTAACAACACTTGCACAGATAAGAGAAATATAGAGTTCTAGGTATATAAACGTATATAAATTAAACAGAGCAGTTCATCAAGTAAATCTCATACTAACAGCAATTGAAGCTAAGCATCAACTAGATATCTAACAGTAGCAGCAATTGGAAATAATTAACAACTAAAATAAAGTGAAACAGTTCATCGACTAGCTAATAAGGTAAGCATCAACTAGATAATGCTACTAGTTACTTTCACATTTACTTAAACACGTCATCACATTTGAAGGCCTTTCTCGTGCCGGCACCTGTTGGACCGGTGCGAATGACTTAAACACACCGGTGCATTTTGGGCCAGCATGTATGGGTCGATGTGGATAATAGTTTCTACAGTAGTGCTACTAGGTGGAACCATGCACTACGATGAGATAAATTCCGAGCAAGAGCTCGATGAGATAAATTCCGAGCAAGAGCTTGAGATAGCTAGAAATAAAGTGGACATACACGTTTATCTAATACTAACAGATCAAACTAGTTAATTAGTTTTGATCAATGCACCAAACAAGTAGCACGTGGTACATATTCCTCTAAAAAAAGAATGAGGGGATGGTTCCAAGTGAAACACATGGGGAAGCCACTTGATGGTGCATGGAGAATCTTTCTCTTGGAAGCCCCAGCCGCTTCTTGTTCGCCTCACGTCAGGGACCCCAGGCAGTGGAGCACGCCTTGCCGGGTTGAGGAGGCACATCGCCTCATCCATGCAACGCGCGCGGGGGTCCTGCTGCAATGGATTACAAGCACACCATCATTATTGGTCACTCCAGTGTGTGCACTACAGGCTGATGCACCTAATCCTGAGGGGAGTCGAGTCACCGTGTATTATTACTTCATTAGTTTTTAAATATATGATGTTTAGAACAAGATAATAATAATAAGTTTACAATCAATTAAATTAATGTAGGTAGCTTGTTCTAGACTAGTATATTTAAAAAAACTAAGGAGTATTATCTTTCTTTCTGTTTTACTCCAGCTTGCTTAGCAGTTCTCACTAGAGGTTTTAGATGGTAAAGTTCAAATTACTCCTCTAAAGTATAGCCAAAGTTTGAATAACTTGCTAAACTATAACTTGATTCAATTTACCCCATAAACTATGCCATTTTTTATCCAGTGAAAACTACCGACCAGAGCTAGTGGTAATGAACTGCTCATGCTGCTCATCCAATCCACAAAGCACAAAGAAAGATGGCCCGCAGAGAGAAGGAGAATTGTGGCCGTGTTTAGTTGATGAAAATTTTTCGTGAAAAGATTTCGGGTATTGATTTTACCAATTTAGGAGTAGTAAATGTAGACGAAAAAGGTGGAAAGTTATATGGATAGATTGGAAATCTCGAGACGAATCTAACGATGGTAATTAGAGGGTAACTAATCCATAATTAGCGGATGGTTACTGTAGCATTACCATTGCAAATCATGGATTAAGTAGGCTCATTAGATCCGTCTCGCGATTTACAGCCTATCCATATAATTTTTCACATTTTTTGTCTACATTTAATACTCCATACATCTAAGATTCTCCTTTGATGTGATGGGTGAAAAAATTTTAGGTGGGAACTAAACACGGGCTGTGCGTGCGTGTCGCATAAAAAGTTTGGTCAAAAAGACGAGCTCAGTTTGCTGCAAAAGAGGCTCCGAAAAGCTTAGGGTTCCAGAAGCCATATCGCTAGCCTGTCTTTGTTATCCGTGAAGTCATCCTGACGAACTACAGTTGCTCACTGTTCGTGCTGTCGCGCGTTTGAATTATTTTCGGCCCTTTTGGCTACATTTTCTCGGTGCCTCCAATACATTGTGCAGTGATCGGTTAAAAAGAAAAGGGCTGGGCAGATGCACTGTAGCTATCCTATCATGGTTCATGACTCATCTCTTATCTATCTGCACTTTTCGGTTCAGGTACAACCATTTTAATTTTGTGCTAGCTGGTCCTGTGTGCCCAATTATGTTGGGCCTAAAAGTGTTTGCATTGGAACGACATGTGAATTCCTCATTCCTGTGTACTATCAGGAAATCTTCCCACACTTCCAATTTCTGCAGGAATTATTATTCGATCCTCAAAAAATTTCTGTGTAAATTAGGAAAATTAAACTCTCGATTTTGAAATGAAAGATAAAATGAAGTTAAATATTTGAAAAAACAGCTTTTGAGCCTGACAGGTTAGTAATTGCTCTTCTTATACTCTTTTTTTTTGTAGAAAAAGAGAAGTTACAAAATGAGGAAAAAAATAAACTAAACTGAGCCAGAGAGCGCCCAACAAGGTGATCGATGCATGGAAGCAGGTTCTTTGGCTCCTTTTCGATATCCACACACAAGCCATTTCACTTGTCCTCGTTAGTTTCTTCGCATGTTGGTGAGATCAGTCAGCAATTATATCTGCAGAAGAATAACTGAATGAGAAGGGAAGACATTGGTCACAAGTGGCTTCACGCAAAGACGCAAAGTGCGGTGGTCTCACAGAGCAGGCAGGCTTTCATCGAGTTTTTCTGGTCGGCCAAAAGCAAAGGCAGACCTTATCATAGACACCATATATCATATCCAGCATAACCGTAACATGCCCAACACAAAAGTGGCTTTACACAAGTGCAAGATCACTGACACGTACTAGGGGGTACAAGTTGCACACATCATTCAACAAAACCACTTCAATGATCGAGCAGAAACATTTCTTCTGTGTGTGTCCCTCTGTATGATCGGCTATTATTGTAATCAACAAAGGTTGTATGCACCGGAGGATGCAAAAAGCCATAGGCTTTTCCATTATCTAAATTCTAATGATTAAAATGCTAGAACTGTATGGGATAACATTGTATCTAATGGCTTAAGTGAAGAACTGTCTAGGTGGGCGTAGTGAATGTTGGAACCGGTGGTGAAAATGTATATCAAAGCCAGTTCCAACCACGAATTTATACTAGAAAGTTTATAACATCTTCATATAAAGTCGGACGAAGACACACTTCATATCAAATTTATAGAGCTTGACGAGATCTTAAACTTTTTAGTTCAATTTTTTTTCATTTGAAATTGTTTAGGTGCCCAGTATAAGTTCTCATATCTAACAAACAAGGGTAACATCAAAGTTGTAGTATTCGATGAGATTTACGACTTTGTACTTGACAATGCTTTCATTTCCGATGCACTCTTCGCGTGGACGTTGGATATTGCGATAAATAATCTTGCGGTAGTCGCTTGAGTATAAAAATATTATTTTATTGCCATATAATTTTTTACATAATTCTTTAAAAATGTTACCACCGCTAGTTTGTAGCTCAAATCAGTGGCGATAATGTATTTTCACTGCCTCTGGCCTTTCTATTTGAGAACTCGCTCTGGCATGTTGGAGGGCTGGTCATAGACTCATAGATCAATAGTCCACAGAAAGTGCTCACCTTACCTTGTAGTACTTGCAGTGGCCTAGTTCGATGGATCACCATTCCCAGCTTTCAGATCATTCCAGATGGTGTTTAGTTGGAAGAGAGATGATGCAAATTACTATTGCTAGGGAAGCATGCACAGAGATAGAAATGAACTGACACAGTTTTACAGGATAGATAATTTTTCGTGAAAGGGAGGAACTAAACACGGCCTGAGTCGTAGATCCTTCGGGTTGCCGCTGTAAGTTTCTAGAGCTGTGGGTCAATATATGCCTTTTTCCCCTTTTGTACATAACACGTATTTACTCAATTGAGTAAAATTTTTGCCTTTTGTTTTATTCACTCAAGAGAGACCCCTATGTTTCAAGTAGAGCATTAGTGGCTAAGTCGCCATCTTGCTTTTCTTACGTACATAGAAAAGCCAAATGAACTTGCATTTACCTCTGTTTTTATCTCTCGTGTCCCTTTTGCAACAAGTACATTGACATTATTGAGCACAGATCTAGATATCACACACCGAATTGACACGTAGAAAGGGAGTACAGTAGAGCCCCTTTCCAACTTGGCATGTCGAGTATGGCACCAATGGTCCCAAAGCGTCAGCACTGAAGACTGCACAGATGTATGGTTGCAGCTGCAGCTGATAGCGCGCCTCACCTCACCTGATGCAACCACATTGTATTGGGTCTGATCTGAGTACTGAAAAGGACAACCTTTTTTGGTTTTCCAAAGCAAATCAAGATAGCCGCAAAACCTTTTCCTCGACCTAAAAATGACACCTGAACATGTTCTCTTCTGCATAATTGACGGAACGCCTCAACATCACTGCCATGATGCCAACACTTATATGACCCAACACGGAACAATTCCAGGAATGCGCGACACGCATGTATCCATGATATGAACTATGCACTAACAACAAAAGGGACGTCTTAATCCAAATGAACACATGAAACTCAAAAGTCACAAAAGGGAGATCTTAATTCAAATCGACACAAAAGAATTCAAAAGTCACTACAATTTCGGAACTGCATCGGCCGTTCATGTTCTTATCAGATGGCACAAAAATAATGGACAAAGCATCTCGATATTAACCGTCGAAATTATGATCAGATGGTGCCCATGACGAAAGCCACACCATACCTGTTCAACTCAGAGTCAGCGGATCCGATTCCACTGATATTGACATTCACCAGTTAATGGGAGTTTTTAGTGCATAATGACAGTATTTGCTGTTCTCCTGAAATGGACACCTGACCAAACAATTGTAGGCCTCTTTGGTAAGTGCCCTAAGCAACCCCCTCCCTCCTTTTTGTCCTCAACAGTGACGAAAATTCAGTCCAATACCAACTACTGAATGCACACTTGTCCTAACTGATCAAAGTAGTACGCAGCATCTCAGCTACTGTATCTGCAATAGATGCTTAATCTTGTCCTATCATGCATATTACATAAACATATCTCACTAGACAAAGTGAACAGTAAGTGGCGCCTTTATGGGATATACATCATTTGAAGAGTGTCACTATTCAACCACTACGGCACTACCATGATCAGATGAGGTGTGAACTTCAAAGGTAGGGCATGACAAGAAAGATTTAACAAGTTAAGAGAAGAAAGAACTTAGCAAGCCCAAATTTATTTTTATGACACATGTAACTTTCTTAGGTCCCAGTTCAGGTTTTTACTATGGTTTAAAAATCTGAAATGATGCATGTTTCCCTGAAAAGATGTATCTAGCAAATACTCAGAAAAGTGAGAAAAAAAAAACTGATTTTCTGTGTGCGTCCAAATCGACCTGTTTCAAAGACAACCAGAACATATGGAACTAGGCTGTTTCCTCACTAGGGATAGCAGGGACAAACAAATAGAGTACCGCCGTTGGGATTTTTAGTTTATTGATTGAAATTATCTGTCAATCGTTGGGATTTAATTTGGAGGCAAGAAAGTCACTAATATTTGATATTACATTTCACATGATATTATGGATCACAATAATGACCAAACAAGCACTAGCTAGCAATATACATGTAATGCTAGGATTTAACAATAATGATGCATCTAATGCTACTTAGTACTTGAGGAAAACGCTACTGCTACTTAAGGAAAATGCCATCACATGACCATCCATCATACCAAGCCAAGCACGCGAGTGACAACGAAAGAACATTTTTTTTTCATGTGATTGGACAGACAGTATTAGGCAACCGTCAAATTGATATCACTATCACCCCAGGGAATATCAGATGGCATCACATTAACTAAAAGAATGGGTATCTATCAATCATTCTGCAATAAAAAAAGGGCCATGCGACAACTTTCATGTCAGTATTTATCCTCCCTGATGCTCATAATCACTTTTAACAGTTCTTACCTATTTTTCAGATGCCTAGTTTGCAAGATACATATCTGCAAAGTGGCCTAGTTGGCCTTGAAGCTCCAGGGACGGTTCCCAGAAGTGCAATGGATATTGCAGAATTATCTACATATGGACTGCCCAATTTTAAATCATTGTACTCAAGGCAAAAATCAATCAATTTCTAAATCTTATGCAATTAGATTGCTTCCATGAGGGTGACATGCACACTTATTTGCTCCTACATGAGTTGCTTTGGGACCACAAAAAGTATATATAAGTGCATAATGACGACCTACTACAGGACGATGAACCATCTGTTACATCATAACCTAAAGTCAAATGAAACATAACTAAATTTTCATGTTTTTTTAACAGATAAGCTAAAGTACATCAGTCACCAAAGCTAAAGATATTCGAAGTTGAATACTTTTCTGGATGTCCATATCAAAGCAAATATAATGCTTTTACATCTTGAAAGGCACAGACATTTACACCTGTCATTTGCTTCATGTCCACCACAACAAACTACATCACGATAACTATCCAAGGAAGCTTTAAGTAGTTAAAATGAAGTAACTGAAAATAACAAGTCAGATGAATTATATCGCACCGACGTTTAAGTGTTTAACAAGTGCCAGGTTAGTAGGCAACCGTCTGTCTGAATCTGATTGAAGCATCACAAAAAAAATCAGTAACGAAATATAGAGAACTAGGACCCTGACGATGAACTTCTATTTTCACCGGTGCTCAAATCCAGTACTTCAAGTGATCGAAATGGTGGACGTTCTCCAAACTTCAACAAATGTGCAACTTCATAGACTGGACGCAGTTCTAAGATGGCTTGAACGTCTAGGTATGAGTCACATGCGAAACACCAAACTGACAGATCACTGCAAAATATTATATACACAATGCTAAGTAGTAGTAATCATATGGTGTGCACAAGTTACACAACTAGACATGGAAGCATGCAAATCATGGCTAGATGCATAAGATGAGGGAAAAGAAAGCATACTGGCGGTTCAGCGACTTCATAAAAGTAATATAAAGATTATCTGGCAGTGATCACAATTTTTAATGTGTTTTTTTTTGTATATTTTTTGTGACTTAGTTTCCTGTTCAGGGGTTTGAAAAATTCATGTTTTTGACCAATAATTCAGTTATGTAGCAAGTTCAGAACTTTCCTTTCAAGTTCTTCCAAGTTACAGGATCTATTTCACCATTTATTAGCCTAAACAGCTAGTGGGTCAACTGATCATGCATTCAATGAGTGATTGTATGAAACAATGAACCATAGCACCACAAAAGGCTACATTATGCATTGTACGTTTTAAAAAGCATGAAGATAGAAGTCGGGCCAGCGAGGTTAATGGTTCAATGGTCACTGGTCTGACCTGTTGACATGTCGAACTGGTATAGAAGATATTGAAATAGTATAATTTCTTCTAAGAATTCATTTATGTAGGGATTATAAATACTAGAGACTTAGAGAGTTTATTCAGACTTATTGATTGTAAAGCCTGAGATCATACATATAATCATGGAATTGGGATGAAACAATGTTGCGGAACGAAGGAATATAATTTGCAATAATAAAAGTAATAGTTACTCAAAGCTAGCTTCACATATTACCTGAAGCTCAAAGCAAGACAGTGACCTGATTCTTGATAATGGCATAACATATGTTTGTTGACAAAACGACTGCACAACACATCTTTGCAGATCAAGCATAGCCAGTTTTCAGCAGGGTGATGGCATCTGCATGGAATTAACCCCTCATGAGAAAAATCTCCGACAGAAACATTCTGCAGTACTTTTGTATTCAACACTTGTAAACCTATGGTGCCATTTGGTGTGCATGCACTCAATGAATTCAATGAAGCCATTTTTGAATTACCAAGAACGGGATATGCAACTACAGATATTTCCATTCATGACCATGAAAAGTTCCATGGGCCAATTTTCAGTATGGAAAAATGTTGCCACTACATGGGCCAACTCATCTCAATGGAGTTAGCACATCAACTAGCATACAGAAGTTCACATAGAGTAGCCCAGAAGATGTCAACACAACGTCGGATAGACTTTTATGATTACAGTGCATCAAAACACCATAAAAATATTTTAAAGGTGAAACGACACTAATTTCAATCTCTTTATAGAAAAGTTAGATAGCATGTTTAAATGGGGGTGTATTTTCACATGCCCATCCATGCCACACAACATATCACTTGTATAATATACTGACAAGTGAGTAGCATCTCATTAAATGTTTCAGCACTTCAAATAAGGACAAATAAGGAGTAACATTAAGATAGACGGAAGTTCAACCAAATTGTAGTAACAGAAAAAAAAGGAGAAGTATCTTCCAAATCAATGAAATTAACCGTCTCCAAAAATATTGTTGCCTTGAATGTTATACCACATTGTTAATCGGTAGAAAAACAACCGAAAGAAAAGTCACCTTAATCCCATCCCACCATATTAGTGACACAAAATGGATTACCAGGAAGGCAGCAGCTAAATGCAGATTCCCGTGCTGAAAGCATAGCAAGAGCAACGGAGTAGAAGCTAAGGCATTCTGTTATCAGATCTTGCAATTCTCAGACCAGTGCAACCAGAACACCAGCAGTGGGCAGTTGATGGCTGTCCCCAGTTCAGCAACCAGTGCCAGTACATTTATCAACCCCATTGATAAGACCTACATTAGCTAGCTACTACCAAATATTCCAGGACAGAGTAATTCAGATGCGCTTTGTCATGGGTTGATGACCTAATGCGTTTCGCCCAACCAGAAAAGCAATCAATCAATAGGTTCTAAACCTGGAATTGGCTTACCATAACATTTTCAGTCAGTGGCCTTAACCTTGTCAGCAAGTAAAAAAAAAAAAAAAAAAAAAAACTGTCTCTAGTTTGTTGTTCACCAAAAGTCGAAAACTGAACTGTGCGGGATTCAATAGGCTCCACGAAGAATTCGAGCAGCACGGAGGTGGCACGAACCTGGAGCACGGGGAGTCGGGCGGGGGCACGCGCTCGAGGTCGGCGCCATCGGCGGGCGGCAGGGAGCCGAGGTGCGGGCAGCTGGTCCGCGCCTCCACCCACCCCGCCGCCGCGCCGTAGAGTTCTCCCAGATCCACCTCGCCCACCCACTCAGCCCCCTCCTCCCGGCGGTTCTCGCCCTCCTTCTCCTTTCCCTGCCACACAACGCACGCACGCGACCGGAGGGAGGTTAAGAGAGAGGGGGGGGGGGGGGGGGGGGGAACAGAGGCAGCAGGGGAAAGGAGGTTGCAAGGTTCATGATCGCACCTTTCGAGACGACGACGATGAGTCCTCGCCGCCGGCGGTAGACATGGTCGGAGCGGCGAGACACGGCGGCGGCGGCCAAGAGAGAGAGAGGAGGAGACGAATCAATGGACTCCTCCAATGGTGGCCAGCGTTTGGACTAAAAGTCGCAGAAACTTGGGGCTCAACGGGCCCACATGAGGGATCAATTTCCGGCCCAACTAGGCCCGTAAAACCCAGCAAGTCAGCCCAACAGGCCCGCTCAAGCACTAGGGTTCAGCGCGCCCCGCCTGCTATATAATCCTCCGCCTCTCCCACCCGCCGCCTCCACTCGCCACCAACTCTCTCTTCCTCACGAGCGCTAGGGTTTCCTGCGGCGGCTGCGGCGGAGGAAGGAGGCGGCGATGGGGCACTCAAACGTGTGGAACTCGCACCCCAAGAACTACGGGCCCGGATCCCGCGTCTGGTACGTTCGCTCACTCCAGCTTCACCGGTCGCCCTCCGCGCGCTGCTCGTGATGCTGATTCGTAGGCGATTGAGTGGTTGTCCTGGATTCTTCTAGCGCATGGCAGCTTTGGCTTGTAGATTGGAATGAGATGTCTCTCTCGTCGAGGATTAGCTTGTTTTGGTGGCAATTAGTGCTTGGTTAGATTCGATTGGAGCGTTAAATTTTCTCTGTGGAGCGTTTTGGTAGGATTGGTAGTTATAGTGCTTGGTGCTATAATCTTGCCTGCTCGCATATGGATCGCTTTTGTAGAGGAATTTTGTTGTCTGAATTTACTCTAACGTCGTCTTAATGCAACAAAACCAGTGGTTCTTGCAACGCTTGTCTTACAAACGGAAGCTGAAACGCAACGCTTCTGTCCAGAAGTAGAACACCTAGTCTTTGAACAAGAGCTTAGATAACAGGCTGCTTGCTTTGGACATTAATATGTTAGTGCTGATGTGCTAGTTTTTTTCCTTACTATAATAGAGTTCATGCGCTAGTCTTTTTTGAAATTTGTGGGACTCATGTTTAGCAAAAAGCCATCCTTGCCTGCGAAGTGCTTCTACTAACCCAAACTTGATTGCTTTGGCAGCCGGGTCTGCGCTAACCCTCATGGACTGATCAGGAAGTACGGGCTGATGTGCTGCAGGCAGTGCTTCCGCAGCAACGCCAAGGACATTGGCTTCATCAAGGTATGCTATAGCTTCAAACTGTGGAATTAGCTATGCTTATGAGTTTTGGATGTTTGTACTGTGCATGTACTTGCTGGGATAATGTTTTACTGCATGCAATGTTGGTTGATCTAAGTCTTAACACAATTTTTGTTGATCTAAGTTTTTCTACTGGAGAATAATCTCTGATGGATCAGCTGAACTTTAGTTCTACCTAATTGTGATGTTGAGTAGTGAATAGTATTTCTCAGAGGGCATACTTATATGATTGTTCGAACAGAGAGATAGACCTGTATACAGATATGTATCTCTGTATGTTCTATAGATGTTTTTGCTAATAGTTTGATGGTGTTGCTGCAGTATGGTGGTAGTGATAGCTTGCTGAACACCTTTTACACTACCTGTTTCTTATGATATAGACCATTTCCTAAAATATTTTCATTCCCAAGTGCAACTATTGTTGGATTTCCCTCTACTGTGCAGTTATCCTTTATTAATCCAACTAAATGTGATTCCACATTTTTTGTGCTCTATTGTGCTAGCTGATTTTCATTTTTGTAGAAAAGCATGTGTCTAATAAATTTTGTTAGTCATGGCAATAGGGTTTTGTTATCACTATTTTGACTTGAGAATTGTGCTCCTTTTTTTTTGCAGTACCGCTGAAGTGTGGGTACAAGAACGCCATCTGCTGGCGTGGCATCCTCCATGTGATAGAGGGAGGCCATAATTTGAATTCCAGTAATTTAGATGTTTTGTTGAGAACTCTACAAGTGAAGTCTGTGGCCTGTGTTTTTGGAGAACTTCGTCATGTCTGTCATGTTCGAACATGAGTGACAATGTTCAGAATCTGAGCTATCTTATTTGACAACCATCTTATCTGTGTCTTGTTGAGTGTCTGTTGGATGGTTACTGCTGAACCTGCAGTCATAAATATTAGTTACTTTGTGGTGCCGTGAAATAGAACAGGTGACCTAGATGCAAATGCAGGTAGTTGGTTTCTCATTCGTCGCATATTATTTTTCTGTCGCTTTAGCACCTGTGATTACTACATGAACATCGTTCATTTGTCATGATCCAGTATTTATAACGACCTGTCTTCATTGGTCGTGAACAGCATTGCTACACTGTCTGGATTGAAACCTCTTGTTTTGTTGAGCATTCACGTAACGTTCGAGTTCGTTTAGTTTGTTAGAGCATGACCAATAGCTCACCTAAACTGGATACCAATACCCAAAAACTACCCAAATACCCAAAAATAGGCCAAAAAACGTCTCCAACAGCTCACCTATATGGATTGGTATTTTAGGTGATGACCCAAATTGCTCTCTTGGAGATCCAAATATACCAATTCAACTTCAGGATATGCATATCCTCTGCTGCGCAACGGAAGTTTCTGCGCTTCCTGCGTCGCCGCGCTTGCCTGCTTGCGGCCGTCCTCTGGCGCCACTGTGCCCGCCCGCCTGCGTATCCAAATTTTATGTATCCAAATTTGCATATGCGGTTAGAGATGCTCTTACAACTACTCCATCTACCGGCAAGATTTGCTTCATGTTCCTGTTGGATAATACAATGCATGGTTCATGCAGCACACATAGTGTACCCTGCCGCCCCCAATGAGCATCTTTGACATCTAACTGCAATCTTTACTGTATCCTTCTCTCGCTGACATTTTCTATTTCTATCTGATTCTTGAAACAACTCGGAAATCCCTTTGAGAGCTAACATTATCACTACGCTCAGAGAATCCCATTGAGAACTCTATTGCCTTGTCTGGGATCTGTGGCTGGATACAAGATCCCAGGGCCGGGACCAAAAAATAAAAAATTTGTACTCAAATAGTACAGTTTGTATCGTGGTTCGTACTAGTAAAGTCATTTCAGCAACGGTGGGCAGCAAGAGGAAGATTCAGATGTGTGATCAAATCAATGGGATTTTTGATAAATCCACTGTCATTTTCATCTGGCGTTCTTAACTAGTAATGGTTGTATATCAGGTGCAAAGAAAGTACCAGGGAGTGGTGAAAATCCATCTAAAACAGTACTTGAAAGTTTTGAAACAAATTTGTAACAAGGCAAATCCATAGTTCATATTATGATACGCTTTGATGCAAAACACATCAAGTGGATAAGCATCGGAATTTTATCATTTTGGCATGAATTAAATTGGAGCAAGTTTTGACCCTCAAACTTTGCAACAAAGTGTATCAAGCCCGTTTCAAAAAAAAAAAAAAGTGTATCAAGCCATGCACTATATATGGATGAATTTGCACCATTTCACAATCTTGTGCATTTGCACCACATGCGCTCCCGCCTAGATATATATCGCAGCCTAGTAAAAGTTATTCAGCACGAAACGGGATAGTAGCAACATAATGCCTTGGTAGTGAGTTTGCTAAACCTTCATTCAGTTGAGTTTGAGTATGTTGAATTGTTACCTTCATGGACACCCGGGTGAGTTGCTGAAATGCCTTGGGCGTCCTCGCCTCCTAACCAAATTCCAGGCTCCCTTACAAGTGTCATTTCTTTTAGCAGGTAAAGTCTTGATAAAAGGAAGCAGAAAAACAGAGCTGTGCCATCATGATTCATGCAGCACACCATGGTGGGAGTACTCTGCGCTGTTGCTACCATTTTGTTTCTCCCATGAGCATCTTTGACAAACTTAAAATAGCTGAGATTTGTACCACATCCTTCTCTAATATGCTAATGACGATTCGCCAACCGACAGGTAGCACTTATTCTCCATCATCGGCCACAGATTTATCTTGTCTTGCAGATATTTTTGCTCTCTGATTCTAGCTTGTTACCACTAATTATACTCTCTTGGAATCCTTAGATGGGGTCAGTTAACCAACAAATATAAGATTCCAGGGCTGCCAAAGAAAATATGGTGTAGGGTGGCTGCTACACAGTATATACACGCGACCTCTTATGGTCCATGGATATGCTCACTAAAGCATTGTCAAGAAGATCATCAACAGACATGGAAGCCAAGTATGCATCGTACTGGTGCTCTGTCGATACAATCTGCGAAGAATCGGAGATGATTGCGTCCTTGCAGTCATTGTCATGGAGCAGCAGTGATGTTGATCTGGTCCCCGGTCTCTGCTCTTCCGATGTTCCTTACAGTTTGCCTGGCGGTTCTCCCTTTTGTATCAACGAAAATGAGAACAGTACATTGGTGAGCAGTACCCCAAATACAGTTGTTGACACTCTTGCTTTAGCACATGGCAAAAAGGTTGGCAGCAAGAGGAAAACTGGGACAGATGAGGAGAAGAATCACGGCATTGAAGGCAACATCGCTCCCTTCGTAAGCCAAGGCCTGTGTATCTTATCTGATTCAGTGTTATGCTCTGGCTACTGCTGCACTTGTTTGATGGAATTGATCCTACAGGCACCAAGAGCCCACAAGCAATCCAAACCGAACTCGCAAAGTTGCTACGCGAAGGTTGCTAATTAGTCGAATTTTGCCATGTTTATTCTGATCTTGGAGGCTTTTAGTTTGGTTTCTGACAACTTTATTGCCGTGTTTTTAAGCAGATGAGGAGGGAGAGGATCAATGCAAGGCTGAGGATACTTCAAGAGCTGATTCCTAATGGCAAGAAAGTGGACATCAGTACAATGTTGGACGAAGCAGTTCATTATGTAAAGTTTCTTCATATGCAAATCAAGGTTTTTGCCCAGTCTTCGCTTAATTCAGATGGATATGAGAATGATCCGGAGAGAAAGAATTCAGGGCATTTTATTGCTTGTTCATCCTCCTTATTTTCTTCCCGATTAATTTGGTTTATGCACAGTTGTTGAGTTCGGATGAGATGTGGATGTACGCACCCTTGCCTATGACAGCGTCAACATCGGGATGCACCTGTACTCCTCGTCAGTACCTGAATGACAATGTCCACTGAAATTGTCTTTATTTAGAAATATATGTTCCATCTTAGCTTTCACGTTTTGTTTCCAAATAAATATAAAACATGCTGTCTGTTATACGGTTTTAACCTATTTTTTCATTATGTAACACCCCCTTGAGAGAAATATCAATGACTGTACTTTATATCTCCAACAGAGTTACCTTACTGATGTTATTGGTTGCGGGCATTGCATTATGGCTTGCCGAGGGTTTTGTTTCACAAACTTGTTTTGGTGTTCATAATGCCGGAATATAACTAAAACATTCTACTTCCAGAAAAATAATTTGTCATGATCTACTTTAACATGAGAAACTCATATCGTGATAAAGTTACACGCTCACTGACTGCACACGGCAAGAAGTGACAGAGATATTGGTCCATTCATTATTCCACCTCCCATCGGTATTGGGAAACTACAGATGTAGCTGATTATCTGAATGGTTCACTGGCGAGGGAGATCAGATCTTTAGATTGTGATATTATGTCTTGTTGTAGCTGTTGATGAATGACGTAATTTGTCACGTCGACTACACAACTTGGGATGATGACATATGCCGACGTCTCCATCATTTGACTTGGGAAATGGAAGTCTACTACTTGTAAAAATATATTATTGTGTATCCAGTTTGATTATTGACTTGTTGTCTATGATAAGTACAAAGTCTTTGATGCATATATTCCAGCATTACGACAGAGCAATACATCTGAAAATCATTCAAGTAAAAGGGTATGTTTTGTAAGATATTGGCCAAAGTTTTTTCGATGCTTTGTAGGCATCTAATTTTGGCAAAAATAGTAACAACTACAACTAGAAAAATATCGATAGATCAAAAATAAGAAAGTACCTCATCATGGGAAAATAATTTATTGGCAGGGTCTTCATAAATACTTCTTTTAAACATACATGGTGTGGAAAACAGTTTTCCTATATACAAGGGCATAAGTGGTAAGTTTCCTAGCACGACGGTGCAAGAATTTTATATTTATTCGCGACTTCTGCATAGACTCAAAAGAGGCCCTTCAACTGTTCAACTGTGTCCTTGTTTAGAAAGAGAAAGTTCAACCATCAGCTTAAATTACTGAGGAAGGGTGAACCGTATACATCAGAATATGTGAAGGTGAAGCTAACAAGTTTCTTGGTTCATCTGGTTATGTGCTATTAGTGGTTCATCTGGTTATGTGCTATTAGTGATTACCATTTTCAAAAAATTGAGATTTATGCTTCTCATGATATACTCCCTCCGTCCCAAAATAAATGCAATTCTAGGGTTGGGCACGTAAACCAATGATATGTGTAAAATTACCAAATTACCCTTTGTCTTTTGTAAGACATATCTAGACATTGGTTTGTCTTTTGTACGAGAAGCTTCCGGAGACAATTGTCTTTTGCGGTTGGAATAAGGTTAAAGATGCATTTTTTGTAAGACAAATTTCAAATCCTAGAATTGCATTTATTTTGGGACAGAGGGAGTATTTTTTTTATTTTTTAAGTGCACGTACACGCCCACTGACGGATGCAAACATGGTAATATTATCGACGACAAAAAAAATTGAAGGGTTACATCAACAGAATACTCTACGATTACTGACTGATACAAGGGCTTTCATGACTATTTCTCAACATACAAGGTCTGAAGCATTTCCTGATGTACTCCCTCCGTCCCAAAATAAATGCAATTTTAGGTTTGGACACGCAAACCAATGCTAGGTGTAAAATTACCAAATTACCCCTTGTCTTGTGTAAGAAACATCTAGACATTGGTTTGTCTTTTATACAAGAAGCTTCCGGAGACATTGTCTTTTGTGGTTGATTGGTTAAAGTTGCATTTTTCATGAGACAAATTTCAAAAGCTAGAATTGCATTTATTTTGGGACGGAGGCAGTACATGGGCTTAAGTAACAAATTTGGTTTTACAGGGACTAATATTGATTTTTGTAAAGCGACTAGAAGTGGATTCTATGTAGATGACAAACAAGGCCCCTCAGCGTAATAATCCTCCTCTATAGAAGGAGCAGACACATGGCAGTCATCATTGGAGCCTGAAAAGGGGAATAGATGATGTTGTAAGACAAGTACTTTATATACTCATTATGTAATTCAAATAAGACCGAGCCAGTTGTTTCAAGGAATTTGAGTTACCTGAAAAGAAAAAGGAATTTGAGTTGACCCAAACGAAAAAAAGGGATCAAGATAACTACCATAGGGGCATGTTAATTTCAAGGAAGTTCAACAAAAACGGGAATGATACACTTGAACACTTCAACTCACTCCTAGACTCCGTACCATAGGCTTATGTGGTAGATCAGAAAAAGCAGCAATTGTTTCCCTCTCAGAAATATTATGGGATTGTTAACTTAGTTATTTTCCTTGAACACGTCTCAAGATAACTACTGTAGGAACATGTCTGATTATGCACATTAGTTAAGATTTATGCACGAGACAATTCCATCACCCAGCTAGTACACGAAGGTGCATATTTTCATCAGTGAAATGGGTGACAGACAAATTAGACTTAAAATACCTGATGATAAAAGTAGATACCGAACTAGTCTCGTAATCAATCTTTCACAACCACAAGGTCAGTAATAGTATTTACCAGATAGATGATCTGGCCACCGTACTGCATGTGGACAATTCACATGATCTTGGTGATCGAATCCAGTGACACCATGAGAACCAGCTCATCATGGTTAGATGCTTGGTACGGCTGATTCATGTGAGCTGCTGCTGCCTGCCTTTCGCTGCTGCTCCTGCCTACATGTTGGAGGTAGAAGAAAACCTCAACCACCATGGTCTCCCTCATCAAACTATATGCTACGAAAACAAAAGCGTTTCAAGAAACTAAACCTTTTCTGGCTATCATCGCCGCGCACTGGCGGCTGTGGCCGAACCTGCTCTGCCTCTGGTTTCTGTGAGGACGAACGCTGCCCCATCTCTCCTCTAGCTCTCTAGTCTGCTTTGCTTGCTTCCTTCGGTGGGAGAGCTGCAAGGGTGCAGCACGTCTTATATATGTTCGGCTCAGGAGCACGGTGGCAAAGTCTTTTCCTTTCTTTATATCCTTGATTGAAACCAATTTATGATCATAAATATGGAAAAGGTGCTAAAGTGTCATTACTTTCTAATTTCGGACTCAATTCTATGCTGTACCTTTTGATTTTTCTAAATTTACCTTTATTAGCTACCTTTTATTCAGAAAGTGATCGAATGACGGAGCCTTGAAAGGGATGAGCTTTGAAGTTTGTGTGCGTGTGTGGACCATTTTGCATAGTCAAGTGGATGCAGACGCTTTCATATTCATATGTATATTTTTAGGGAAGCCTTTGAGTAATAATAGTATAATGGATTTTGCCGAGATGGATGGACGACTCTCCCTATAATCAGCAGGATGTCATGGAATTATAAATTTTCCATTTAAATATTTTATTATTCATTTGTTAATGCTGTCATAGCAAAAATATAAATTTATGAAAAAATCTAAGAAATATTTATGGAAAAGTAAAAGCAGCATTTGAACTGCTATGCCTAGGACACTGTAGATTGTTAAGATGTATGGCACTCCATTGTGACCAAGTTCAGAGCATTGTATTCTTGAGTATATATAGCATCACTTTTAAAGTCTCAAAAAATTGAAGTGGAGCTATCACTGGATATATAGATTATAGAACACATGTACATGTTGGATGCAATTTGTTTGATCTAAAGACAGTTGCCATGTTAGTTGGCTTTGGGTGACACAATGCATATCCTTTTAATTTTGTAGGTGCATATTGTACTTTTGGCGCATACTGTACGACAGAGCCATTTACTGATTTAACTACACTTAAACTGTGTACTGTTTGAACTATTGTAACAATAATAAATTTATGTTCATATTGATAATGCCTGTTTATGGAGCAGTGCTGCTGCTATGTCATGAGAATAA
The DNA here is from genome assembly GCA_015476505.1 of Urochloa ruziziensis. NCBI lineage: Eukaryota > Viridiplantae > Streptophyta > Magnoliopsida > Poales > Poaceae > Urochloa > Urochloa ruziziensis. The sequence goes on along the minus strand of CM027121.1, from coordinate 56,563,173 downwards.
TATAGTGAGTCAGACTTGTCGGCAGCAAGCTCAAAGCGTAATTCCATCATCATCCACTGCAAGTTGGGGAGGCGTCATCACTGTCGACAAGCACAACAGATTTCATGACCAATTTTCTAATCAGATGTGTACAAATCCCAAGCTACTGTACTCCAATAGTTATTTTTTCCTGCTGTGAAATTATATTTAGTGCTTCCAAGCGGGCTATATATCCCTGTCAAAACCAGTCTAACTATTTTTAGTATACGCATACGTACGGACGGATAATGGCAAACATATATACTAGTTATTATCCTGAGAGGGACTTCACAACCACTGAGCTTGATCAGCTCAATAATACCAAATTTGACGCTGTTTAAGTTGCAGTATTTTAAATTGGTGATGAACTCAGAACCAAGAAGATGATAGTTTTAAAAGTGCCTTAATCTACTCTAACAAGATAAGGTCATCTGCTCAAGCTATAGATTTATAGCAACAACCAAATACTATCCCTGGGTTAGGAATAAACATTATACAACTCGAGTATCTGAAGTGAGACATCTATATATCTTCGAACAAATTAAATTCCAAACTGGACTATGTGATTAAAAACTACCACAAAACCACACCATTTTGAAACTCATTTCACCACACAGCAGTTTTTTCATATTAATTATGAGAACTACTACACCTTTTAGCAAACCCTGTTAGCTTGGATCAGATGTGAATAATATCGTGGGTTACACACATCGACAATCTGTGGATTGCTATGTTATTTGGACCTTACAAATCACTGCCCTTGGATGACAGTTCAAACTTCAGCATTTGCCAAAATGCATAGTTATCTGATACTATAAGCTAAGATTCTTATCTGAGAGATTACAGCCATACCAACAAATTAAAATGCAGTTTTCTAAAATGTAGACATGTATTTGCCTATCACTTGAGAGAACAATGCATTAGTTATTCTTTCCATCTCCTGTAGGAAAAGTTTATAGATTGAAGGTTGTTGACAACCTCCTTGCCAAGTGATACTCTTAAAACTTCTTAAATTAGCCTACTAGCTACTAGCAGCATAGGATCACTGCTTCGCATCTACAAAATTGATCTAACGAGCAACTAGCTAGATAGGTGGCTTAAAGCTGGAGCCATATAGCATCATGATTCATGCAGGCTAGAGGTCAACGTAGCACAATCCGTACTGTTTGTACTTCTGTTCAGCTCATTTGATAATACAACCCTTACACCTAGAAATAGTGTTGCTGTTGCTATCATTATCTATAATCTGATAAGGAGTGCACGGTAATATAATAGTACAAATGAGAACATACAAATCTTGAAACAGTTAAAAACTTTTCTCATTGGAATATATGTTGCCAAGAACTACCCAATAAGTTATTGGGCGTTCTCTTAATGGTTTCTGTGCCAACAGGCTTATTGACAGTAGACCTAAATATGCTAGTGTGTAGTTTTTTCTCTAGAATATTTGTTTGTGCCAATCCTGATTAATAATTAACAATTGTTGCAGGATAACGAGTAAAAGAAAACAAAATCTACGAAGATATTGTGGGTCTCCACGTAGTAGACTGAAGACTCTTACTTAACTCTACATACTTTTGCACATACTTCAATTTTCATCACTACCTTTGTACGGTGAAGTTCTGTTCTTTCTAATTTATTTTTGAGAGCACTGAATCGGAATTTAATTAGGCTTTAACTTGTGTCAGAGAACACTTATAGTTCTTTGCTTTCAACTTTCGCATCATTTTACCTTGTAGATCCACTGTTTTTGGTGGTTCCCTTTGCTTGTTGTCAAGTATAACAGACGCTTGCTCATAAATCATGGCTATGTGAGCTTCAAGAATGCATCAACAATTAACATATATAAAATTATACATCATAGCGTGACTTGCTTACAACCTAATGTAATAAGCGATAACAACTGGCTCCCGGGTCAATTAAGGCACAAGCAACAAATGATATCTCTAAGACTCTAACTGCACTCTGCAAAAGCCTTGAGCTAGCTATGTACTCATCTTTCTATCAGCAGAAAGGCCATGAGAACCAAGGGCCTGTTTGAATACGAGAAAACTACCGAGAGCTTATAGGAGAAAAAGATCAGCATCTCTAGAATTTACTTTGAAAATGAACAAAATCTCCAAAAAGAAAAATCCAACAAAACACCATCATAAATACTCCCTCCGGTTTGGTAAAGGAAGTCGTTTTGGACAAGATTTGAGTCAAACATTGGGAATATTAATCGTGAACAACTTTTACGTCGTTGAGTTTGGAAATGTGAAAACTACATGAATAGATTTGTCTTGCAAAATACTTTCATAAAATTATACATATGTTAGTATTTAATAAATATATTTATAAAAATAAGAAGTCAAAGTTGTACTTTGGAGACCGTGTCGCTGTCCTAAAGGAATATGTTGTATACTTACGTACTAGAAGGAAATTATTTAAATGCTACACTGCAGGATCAACTTTGAGGACGTGAACTTGAACACAAAAGGCTTCCATGGTGCATGCCAATGTCAGAGTACTCTTCCAACGTGGCCAGATTATCCCATGAGCTTCTTCTCGGATCATATGCTACTAGGAGTCGCACCGTCTGCGCCCCAGACCACTACGCGCCTGTCATCCAAAACCACCAGTGGGAAAATATATGCACCGTGCTCCCAAGGTTTTGGCATGGAGTACTGCTTCGTCCAGAGAGACCTGTCTGTGTCCTCAAGCTTCCAGATATCCGTCGCAAAATCATGCTGGCCGCGAAGATGCACCGCGGCCAAGCTACCATTCAAACTGGCTAAGGCCTCATTCGGTTCCAAGGAACCGTTCCACCCGGATTGGGGTAGATATAGCAAGAAATTTGTAATAGGTATAGTAAGAGACCAGGTTTTGTTTCGGGTCGTTAACCAATTTGCTCATGATAGGTACAACAAAAGACCCGGATTGGTTCCACACCTCTTGACTAGTGGATTGATTCCTGGTCTTTTGTTGCAGCAATCATGAACAAATTGGTTCACGACCCGGAATAAATCCCGGTCTCTCGTTGTACCTAGCACAAATTTCTTGTTATAGCTATCTAATCCAGGTGGAACGGTTCCTGTAGAACCGAATGAGCCCTAACTGGAAACCCAGCAGATCACAAGTAGCTGCGACACCGATAATTGATCAAGTAGTAGGAGACTCCACCGGCCACTGCCGTGTGCCATGGCTATTGGCTCCTGGAGCGCCAAGGTCGCCGGAGGTCCTGGCCTTGGCCTCGCCCTCCCCCTCCTCTCGCCACCGCCAACAAGTGTTATCACATCACATGTCTGGATTTGGCTTAGGAAGCCTTGTTGGTCATTAATTGTAGATGGCTTCTTGGTATGAATATAGAGTCAATTCCTCGTGCGCCACTAGAAAAGTTTCTAATCCCCTCTATGCCATTAAAAAAGTTGCCGCTCCCTCTGTACCATTGCTTCAACTTTTACTGGACCTCTGTGCCATTTCCGTTCACAAACCCTGAGGTGGCTATTAGTTTTGACAGGAAAAGACATTTTTGCCCTTTTTTCTCCATCCTTTCTCCCTCTCTCTCACCACTGACACGTGAGACCCACATGGTCATCTTCAACCTCCCGCTCGTCACTGCGCCCCCCGCTTGCTTCCATGAAATCGGAGGGACCCTCTCGCGCCTTCATGTCCGACGGCCAGTGCTCTTCAATTCGTCGTTGTGCCCACTCGATTTGCCTCTCGCGGAATGGATTCCAGTTCCAGGCAGGACCTGCCATTTATCATTGGATTTTGTTCCGCCTGGAGCTGTCTTGTTCCTCGACAGCAACAAGAACAAAAACAAGAACAGAAGGGGATGACAGATTCCTCCAATCTTTTCCCAACAAAAAATTCGTCTTTCGCCACGGGATGGGAAGAGCCCTGCACGATGCCGCGCCCTTGGGCTCATCTCCGCGCTGCACGCCATCTCCTCCCTGCCCATCGATTTCTGCTCCTCCAGCAAGAAGCAAGCAGATCAGCTAGCTCCTTTTCAGTTCGAGCAAGCAACCACCTCTAATCGATTTCTGCAGCTCAAGCTTTCTCCTTTCCTCTCCAATCAGCAGCCATCCCCTCTCTATATATCTCCATGGATCACAACAATACCCACGCCATGGCAAGCCCTCTGCCCCCTTTTTTCCTTCATCCGAACAGCACGACACCACCCGAACTCCATCCAAGCAGAAGGAGCGGATGGGAGAAGAAAGAGAAGGGGCTGACAGGTGGGGGCCATGTGTCATGCGAAAGGGCAAAAAAGACAATTTTTTTGTCTCCGTTAGCTTCCCTAACCCCAAAACAGACAGCAATGGCATAGAAGTCCAGCAAAAGTTGAACCAAGGGTATGGAGGGAGCTACAACTTTTTTAATGGCACATAAGGCATTAGGAACTTTTATAATGGCATGGAAGGAATTGACTCATGAATATATGGTGATCACCTTGTACTCTCCTGTCGAGGGTACATGCCCACCACCCATGGACCACGGCATGCCTCCGCTGAGATGGATCTCCTCCTGCTCGGCTATGCCGGCGGCGTGCACGTCGTCGAGCGCGCAGGCTTGCCACCACCGGCAAGCAGGCGAGGCGTCTAGAAGGTTCTGGAGCGCTGAGGTCGGGAGGCCGAGACGGTCAAGCCGCAAATGTTGCAGGGAGCCGGGGCTCATGTGAGCCCATGTGAGCCCCGATAAACTCCGCCCCCATTGACAGGTGGGCCCAGCGCCGCAGCCGCCGGCGCCGCCGGCGCTCCCGCCGCCTTAGGGCTCCGGGTTTGGGGTGGGGCGGCGTTGCCGGCTGTAGAAGAAGGTTTGGGGGCGGCCGCCGGCCCGGAGGAGGTGGCGGGCGGCGGGGCGGAGGGCCGGCGGCGAAGGCGCCGCCGGCCGGGCGGTGGAGGACGGCGGTTGGGCTGGCGCCGGCGGCGGGGGAGAAGAATACGTTTATTAGCGTGCGGGCGGGCGACGGGCGGCGGCGGGGGCTTGGACCCCACCTGGCAGTGGCGGCGGCGAAATTCGGGGCTCACTAGAGCCCCGGCTCACAACATCCGTGTCCCGGTCGAGCCGCGCCCGTTTGACGATGTCGCCGGATTGCAGGTCGATGACGTGGACCTCGCGGCCGCCGGGGTGGAACGCGGCGGCGTGCGGCGGGTGGCGCGACGCGTGGGTGGCGGCGAAGCTTGGCTCGGACGTGAGGGAACGCCACGAGCGGGACACCAGGCGGAGGCGTATCGATCGAGTGGTCGTCCTGCGCTCAAGCAAGTTGCGTGGAGTCATTTTGTTAGGAAAGTTAATGGTGTAAGGGTTATTTTGTTAAAATTTTCTACCTCTTTGTTGGGCCATCGGATGGAGATCCCACGTCCTTGATTGAAGTTTTCATAGTTTGCACGGGATACGCTCCCAAATTGGAACATATTAATGTGACACCCCGTGTCACTTATAGGTTTAGCACAATGATTAAGACAAATAAATCACTCATCTCATCACTCATGACATGTTTATGTGCATTTATTGTAATGTAATGGTTTTCATTTTATGTGAATGTCATGTTTTAATTTCATATTTAAGATAAAAATTAAATTGACAAGTGAGAGTTTTTACTTTGGTGTCTAACATGTTTTTGAACTCAGTGGCATGTTAGTTTGAAGATTCAAAAGTCAAATTTCGAATTTGAGTTCATTTGGTTCAAAATTGGTTAAGTTATAGCCTTTTCATTTTAACCCTTTTAGGAGCCAAATTAAAATTAAAATTACTTAAACATGTTATTTTTGGCTAACATGAAAGTAACACTTTGAAGTATGTATTTTCATATAGGCATGTTGAACTTGATCAAAAACATCTTTTACTTGCTCCAATTGATGGTCAAAGTTGGGTCAAACCACTGATTTCAGCACTGCTGAAATTTGTCTAAGTCTGGGTTTTGACAGCAGTTTTAGCCAACTTTAGGGCTCAATAACTTTTAATTTGAATCAACACCAAACCAAAACAAGTTCATGGTTTGAAAGCTGGTAGTTTAAACTTTTGAAAAATCATGATCAACTTCAGGTTTTCAGGCTACAACTATTTTATTTTCAAGCTCAAAGTTAGCCAAATCAAATACAATTCTGAACACTTAGAAAAATTTCTGAGTTCAAGTTTTGGCCGAAGTTTGATCGATTTTATCTCTCAAACCAAATCTTTTTGAACCTGGTGACTTTAACAAAAGTTGTTCCCCTTGGTACCATCTACAACTTTTGTATTGGAGTTTTGGAAAGTTTCTACACAAAATCTCGAGTTTGAATCAAAGTTTGGAGATGGTTTCGCGAGCTCCTGTAGCTACTGAATCGACTTCGTCGATTCAGTAAAGCGAGCAGGGGGAAGGTCGCCTGTGCCGTGCGCTGGCGTCGCCCTTGCCACGCGCCGTGTTTGGCTGGCCTTTGCCACGCGCCATCGCTTCACATCGCCAAGTCGTGCCCCATACCATGCGAGTTGCCTCGGTGTCGAGCTCGGCCGGCGACACCAATTTGGCGGTGAACCGTGAGCTCTGCTAACCGCGCGTGAAGCCAACAAGGAATTCACCGTTGTCATTTTGCTTCCGTCCAATTCACCGTCCCAGTTACTCTGTGACCTCATCCTCTCAGTCCTCGACCACTCCGCCAGCTCCGCCGTCCATCCCATCGCCGGCAAATCCCAGAAAACCGGCCGCCATTGCCGCAACCCCACCTCGCCGTGGAACTTCACCTTCCCATCCTTCCCCGCCTCTCCCAACCGCACAAATGGATACTCCATGACTCCCTGAAGCCGTACACCATCTTCTCGTGAACTCCGAAGCACTGGTGAGCCGTTGCGCCGGCGAGATTCCCGGCCGGCCGCCGCCGCCCGTGTAGCTTCCCTCTACCAGTAGTAATTCTCGAGTTTTTCTTGCCCAGGTGGTGCGGCTTGAGGTCCTGGGGGGAAGGAGCATCTCCGGCGTGACTCCGGCCTCTTCTCCGGCGATCTCCGGCGAGCCCACGGCGGCGGCATCCTGCTGTCCGTGAGGAAGAAGGGCGAGGGGTGTTAGTTTAAAAGACGAATTCTTCCCAGGGGGTTATGTGAAAGATTGCAGGGCTTAAGTGTTGAGGTGGAATAGTTTCAGGGGGGTTTTCGTAAGATTCAGGGGCCGTTTCGTAAAGAAAGGACTGGTTGGTTTAGAATCTTTCTTTCCAGGGGCTTAACTGCAAAATTTGTTTAAATCTTTTTCGTTTAAGTAAACCGAGATAAATCGCAGATCTTGTAAAATACGTAGTAAATCGTAGGAGTGTGAGAAAATTGTGAAACCAATTTGTTGTTCTTGTTGCATCTTTGGCTACAGCAGAAAAATATAAAAGCATGTTGTTTATGTGCAGTTTTCTGTGTAGAGGTTTTATTAGTTTATTAGCTATCTGTCAAAATAAATAGTTCTGCATGTCCAGAAATTTTGGGAAAATCACAGTAACTCTAAAATGTTTT
>CM027121.1:56422182-56555603 GCA_015476505.1 Urochloa ruziziensis | reverse complement strand
ATGGATCCGGTCGTGCCTAGTCTATTGTTGTCCCCTGACGAGGTGGAGCGGGGGAGGAGGGGCGGTTGCGGTGGAGGAGGAGGAGGAAGAGGGGAGGCAGAGATGGCAGACGAGGGCGTCGAGGTAGAGCTGGGATTGGTAGAGGGCATCGCAGAGCTCCCAGGGGTGAGCGCGAGCATCACGGCGACGGAGGAGGAGGAAGAGAGGAGAGGAACACATGTGATAAGAGATAAAAGTTAGGGGGTTTCGCGTAATGTTTGGGGCGTACCTGGCAGGCATCCGACGTGGCAAGCGCAGCTGGCACACCACGCGGGCAAAAGTGATAAATATGTAACCTTTCCGCACAGTCATGGTAAATATGTATTGTCGACCGCTAATGTGCTATCTGAAGAGGTGCCAACCGTTATAATGGTAAAAGTTAAATATCCCTCAATTTTGGGGTCCAATTTGAACCGTGGTGTTTGGGGAGGGTTCGGATTTGGGGAGGTGCCGTCATCGATCATCATTGGACTGTTTAATTAGCTTTGCTGTACAAAACGCTTGTAACCTTGATTTTCATGCATGATTGCCAAACTACGAAAACACAGATATCACTTATATATATGCATACTCCCTCCGGTGCAGCTTTAGCAGTCGTTTAGGATCGGATTACGCGTACCAAGAAGTCATTTATTAGTGCTAATTTTTCCATGTTTACCCCTAATAATAAGGTCACGGGCACATTGTAGACACAAACTACTACTCAGCCGATTGGCTAGCATAGCGCGTCTCGGTGCGCTTTAGCGAGTCCTGGACCACCCATTTTTTTGCCGATTTTTGCATGGGGCTGCATGGTACTGTGGAGCGCGGGTGGTGGTCGTGGATCACGCCAGGGGACGTGTTGGGCGCGTTGTAGGCCGATTTTTTTGGTTTCGCTTGCGTGGGAGCGTTTTGTGGCGTCCTGCTGCCCGTTTTTTTCGGCGTTCTTTCCTTGGGCGCGCTTTAGTTGTGTTGTGGCGCCCGTTTTTTTCGTTTTGCGGCGCCTGGCTGCGCTTAGGTGACCTCGTTCGGCCCATTTTTTTCATTTTCCATCGCCTGGGCACGCTTTGGTGGCCTCGTGGCGCCCACTTTTTTTTCGTTTGGCATTCTCGCGCTCTTTTTCGCTCATTGGTGCATGCTAGCGCCCTGGCCATCCTGTACCCCTCCCTTGCGTCCATTTAAACCCCTGGAGTTCTCCTTCATCACTTTGAACCAGCTGCAATGGCCATGCTTGACCTGAATGCTCCACCGGTGCAAGAAGAAGATGCATGGTTCGAGTTCAATGGTCCACCAGAGCAAGAACAAGATGGTGTTCTTGTAGAGGAAGAACAAGATGGCGTTCTTGTAGAGGAAGGCATCCAAGATGAAGAAGAACAAGCTGACGGTCTTGTAGAAGAGGAAGAAGAAGCTCCTGGTAAGAAGAAGATGGCGTTTTTCTGTGTACTCTCATGTTTTTTTGTGTGTACTCTCATGTTTTTTTGTGTGTACTCTCATGTTTCACACTCCTTTGGACAGATTTCGATTTGAACTTACCTCTAGATGAGTTTGGCGCGGTTGACTTGGAGTACCTTCAAAACATGACCGGTATTAAACATGTTTATTGTGTCCCTAGCTGAGTTTGCTCATGTTTATTGTGTCCACTTCTGTTTGCTCATGTTTATTGTTTCCATTTTTGTAGAACATGCTCCGATGGCTAGAAGAAAAGAGATGACAGAAAAGATTAGGCAGCAAGTGTACCAAGCATTGTTGGCTAGAAGCAAGAATGGGATACTCCACAAGAAAGACACTCAAATTGTTGCCGAGCAATTTGATCTCCATCTTCGGTCAGTGCAACGCATATGGAAAAGAGGTAAAATTCAGCTTGCGAATTCGGTGCCGGTTGTGGTGGTAGTCTAAAAAAAAGGAAGAGTTGGTCGTAAAGCAACTCCGGTTCATTTGGAAGTTTTGCGTAACACTCCACTAAAGGAGAGGATGAGCTTAGAGGATGTTTGTGCCAAGTTAAACATGAGCAAGTGGAAGTTGATATGATATTTGAAAAAGGGTCTAATTAGGCGTCATTCTAGTAGCATCAAGCCTTTTCTCACCGAAGGAAACAAAAAGACTAGGTTAAAGTATTGTATTGACATGATTAAGAGGGGGTTGAATGGTGATCCAATGTTTAGGGATTCTTTTGACATCGTTTTCATTGATGAGAAATGGTTCTTCCTAACTCAAAAAATCTGAAAAGTATTATTTGCTCCCGGAAGAGGATGATCCACATAGGACTTGTAAGAACAAAAACTACATTCCTAGGCTCATGTTTCTCACTGTTTGTGCTCGGCCAAGATTTAAAGATGGGGAGTGCATTTTTTACGGTAAAATTGGATGTTTTCCCCTTGTGACATATGAACCGGCTATAAGAGGAAATGCTGTAACCGGCCGTGTTAGGAGAGATATGGTTATGAAGCCCATCCAAAGTATCACAAGAGATGTCATAAGAGGCTTCATGATTAACCAAGTCTTGCCGGCCATTAGAGCTAAGTGGCCAAGAGAAGATGCGACAAGTCCTATTTACATTCAACAAGACAATGCACCTTCACATTTGAAGCCAGATGATCCATTGTTTTGTGAGCATGCAAAGCAAGACGGTTTTGATATTCGCATCATTTGTTAACCTCCAAATTCTCCTGATTTTAACATCTTGGACTTGGGGTTCTTTCGAGCTATCAAACAATCCAATACAAGAAGAATGCAAAAACTATTCAAGAACTAGTTCCAGCTATGCAATAGGTATTGTAGCAATTTTTCATCACATTGTGCACACGCAAAGCACTGATTTAAGCACTGATTTTTCATCATCTAATTTAAGCACTGATTTTTGTAGGCATTCATGGAGTTTTGCCCACGCAAAGCAAATCGAATTTTTGTAGCATTACAAACTGTTTTATTGGAATCAATGAAGATGAAAGGCTGCAACAACAATTCGATCTTTGCATGAACTTACAATGTCCCATGATGTGCGGTTCTCCCTGTTGACGACACCACAACGAGAGCATGGAGTGAACATGGTTCCATGATGCGCGGTTCTCATGGACGAGACCACAACGACCACATAAAAACTCGCCGAGCTCGAGCTCGCCGGGCTTCGCCTTCGGCATGAGCTCGACAGGCTTCGCCTCCGGCATGAGCTCGACGGCCTCCGACTCCGGCACGAGCGGAAAGGACTCCGAGTCTGCCACGAAATTCACGGGCTCAGAGTCCGGCGCGGATGCGTCGTCTTCCTTGGCCACGTCGTTGTCCAGCGCCATCTCGGAGTCCGGCGCAGCGACGATGGAGTCCGTGGCGAGAAGAGCTGCGTCGGAGTCCATGGTGAGGCGTGAGCGGGCGAGCTGGGGAAGGAAGGCGAGGCGAGAGGAGTCTGGAGAAGGAAGGCGAGGCGCGGCGTGGAAGGAAGTCGAGGCGCGCGTGCGTCTTAACTAAGCGCGGCGCCGCAACGTTTGACGAGGATAACGAAGCGCAATTACTCCGTACGCAGGGGTATGGGCGTCCAAAACAACGTCTCCACTTGCCGAATGACTTCTTTCATGCACTCAGTGTCGCGCGCAGGACGACTGCTAAAGCTGCACCGGAGGGAGTACTCCCTCCATACTCACAATAGATGAAGTTCTAGCCGTTGCTTCTTTTCACAAAGGACGCCGTTCTGTGTATTTTGATCGAAATTGGACTCGTTTGCCCTTCTTACTGCACCTCGAGTCCCGTCGCGCGCCTCGGCTCCCGTCCAGCCCACCAGCGCCATGCAAATTCACGTGAAAACCAAAAAGTGCGCTGCGAGAGATCGAACCTGGGACCTCTTGCCTCGACACTTGGAGTGCTAACCACTTGCACTGCTCTGGGTTTGTGTCTAAAAGTAACTACAGCCCTATTTAATAAGGGCAAACAGGGAAAAATACACCCTATTCAATGACTCCTTGGTATGCACAATCTTGTCCAAAACATCATCTATTGTGAGTATGGAGGGAGTACGCATATACTACTAGGCAGGCTGGATGGTGCACACAGTAAGGGCAGTCCCAACCCAGACTCCATGGTAGAGTCTATATCTATTAATTACATTGCCATGTAAGCATTTTGCTGATGTGGCAAGCAATTTAATGAGGAGAGAGAGGCAAAAATGTAGAAACCAGGTCTAAGTTAGACACCAAGTCTACGCGCAAAACGAGAGAAATCTGGTTGGATGATTGGAGAAGAGCATGATTGAATGATCGGATAGACTCCAAGATACAAAATCTGCATTGGAGACTATAGTTTCTTGTGATAGAGTCTTCGACGTATAGACTCTATGAGTAGAGTCTGGGTTGGGACTGCCCTAATCTTACCAACGACATGTGCAACAGGTTATCTTATCACATTAAGCAGCCAACTAAACATAAGATACAACAATACATGCTAGCTGAATTCATCCAACCAAACACGAGCGAAATGCATTAATGTAGACAGACTTGAGCTAGGCAGGCTTAGAATTCTAGCCAGGCTAGACCTAGCCAGGTAACCAAACATACTGTGGGGACCCCTTACCAAGAGGTCCCTTGATTACATGTATCAGGTCCGGGATCGGCCGCTGATACGGATCTCAACACAGATTAGTGTCAAAAGCAGTAAATAATGTATAAGCTAAGTAATTTTACCGATTTAACTAGCGGAGAGCGGGCGGGCACTCATTTCTCCACCGGAGTGGGCTGCAGCACCCTATCGCCCTGGAGTCCTAAAACCTGTACGACAATGAAAGCAAGAGTGAGTATTCAGAAATGAATACTCAGCAAATCCCACAAATTCAATAATATAATTATAAATTAAATAAATATAAGGGTCGGGCCTGGAGGGGCAATTCCTCCCTGCCAGTCCCGGTATCAAGTCAGAACCCAGCCAACGACACTTCTGCCGTCCAGGTTCTCCATGCATTAAAAGTAAAGACTAATCTTTGGGGGCTTTGACTAAGTGGACTCATTCCGGAGTCACGGCTATCCAGATAGATTCTACGCTCTGCAGAGGTCGTACTTATCTACCCTGCATTCGGTCAGTCCCTACCTTCGTCAAGGCAGGTACTGCCCTACGAGACTCATACCCACCGGTGACCATCGCTGATCAGCATTCCCTAGGTCTAGCCACAGGTAATACTGGGGGCTAAGCAGGGGCCACTAATCATCCACCACGCGGATGTCAACCCGGGTCTGTGAGCTCATTAATTAGGGCCCTCGGCCCTCAGGATCTCCGACCCTGTATCCTAGTCGACCCGTGCCGCCCAGTCCCAGTCCTCTGCCTGAGGCTGTCTTCAGCATACCCGTTCCCGACTTGGCGCGTGCCCGACTCGGCACCAGGCGCTACCTAGTTCGCCGGTCGACACTCTGCACCAATCATACGGCTCCTTGGGATGGATTACTAGGTTCAGCCGGTGGGGTGTGAGTCAAGGCCTCACATAAATAGGCACTCCCGTAGGTTGTGCCTTTTTGGCATGCGAGGTTGTACTGGGCACTAAAAAGACTCTCCCATGAACCGGTCCTTAGCTGGGATCAGAGTGGCTCTTAGGATCCTCCTAGCGAGGCCATCCTTCCACTCCCAATCTTAAAGCATCCTATACTACAGCGAGGCCGGGCATTCACCCACGTGATGCCTCCTCATATCTTAAGCTGCAGGAATGGTAAACTTTAGTGATTTGGGTGATATTATTGGTGAGACTTGCCTTCATTGTCGGTCCTTAGGCGGTCCTTACGCGTGCGTATAACATATGTTGACCGGCTAGGGCTTCTGGCATCGGGAGCTTCGGCGTCTCGTCGGGCCCGGTCATGCTATCGAACAATAAAACGCATAAAATAATATCAATTCATCAATCAATGCCTATTGATTAGAAAGAGAAAGGGAGATAGATATTCCAGAATTTACCTGGATTTAAAATAGATCCATTAATTATATGGAATAATTAATGGATGGGCTGATGGAGTTTTGGAAGGAATTTTCCAGAGAATTGTTGTGTAATTCTCCTAGAAATGGTAAAGGAAGTGGATAATCGATATTTCAGGAATTACATAGATTTCTAAGAAATAATTCCCGAATAATCGATATGAGCTTCTAGAAGGTTCTTATTTGGATGATATGGCGCCTATAGTTTCATCGGTACCTAGGGTTTATGGATATTCTAATAGTTAATGAATTATCCATTAATTATTTAATAATAATTAATGGATAGGATGATGGGGCTTAGGAAGGGTCTAGGTGATCGGGTGGCTATGAGGAAAGGTTAGGGGTAATTATTCTGGAAATTATCGGATACCCAAGTAATTCCCGAATAGTTATATTAATTATTTAGAAATAGATTTCTAAATAATTAAGGGATATTGGAATAATATTTTGGAAAATTAATAATATAATTTTCCGAGAATATTATGGGCGGCATGACGGCTAGGGTTTGCTAATATCTGGAATTTTGGTTGGGCGGCATAAGGGCTAGGTTTACCTAGGGTTTTATTCGGACGGCACAACGGCTATTTAGGGCTAGGGTTTAATAGCCGGAGTTTGTGGTTGGGCGGCATAACGGCTATTCCGGAAGGTATCTGGGGTTTGGGATTGGGCAGCATGACTGCTAGGTGGGGCTAGCGGTTTTGGTCGGGCATTATAACGGCTAGGGTGGACTGAGCTGGAACCTGAATCAGGCAGCATCCTGGCTAGGGTTGCGAAGCAGCGGGCAGCGATGGGGTTTAGCGGCGGGGGTTGAGCATTGTGCGGCCAGCCGAACTGGCATCGTCCACAATGCTGGGCAAAATGGCTAAAGCTACGCTGTTGGTTAGACTGTTCCGGGCGTACCTGGGAGCAGAGCAGATCAGCAGTTGGCGCACCTTTCCTACGTGTACGTGAGCGGTGTGATATGGCTAAAGCTACGCCGCCGGTTAGACTGTTCCGGGCGTACCCGTGAGCAGAGCAGAGCAGCAGTTGGCGCACCTTTCCTATGTGTACGTGGGCAGTGCTTCCGCAGTGTGTAGTGAGCTGCGCTCTCGTGCGTGCATTATCGCATGTGAGAGCTGAGCTCCTCCTGCGCTCTTGGTGAGAGCTTCAGCTCTCACTCTTACGGAGCGAGGGAGAGCTCTGGCTCTCGTGCTTGCTGTGCCGGTCTTGAGCAAGGGCCTCGAGGGCCTTTTATAGGCGCCGAGGGAGGGGTTGTCGGGTGTTGGCGTCGATCGTACGCAAGGAGGGCGAGCAGGCGTGGCGGCAGCGCACTGGGCAGCGGAGGGAGCGAGCAGGGGCTTGATTCGGCAGGAGAGGAGCGGCAGCCGGTGACGTCGGCGCTGGCGGTGCTCTTGGCTCCCTGCATGGCGTTGTGGGGCGGGGCCGTGGCGAGCGTGGAATGGAGGGAGGGGCGACGTGGCAGGCGAGCAGCGGGGCAGCGAGGCAATTCGGCCTTGCAGTGGCCGGCCGGCGGGCTGTGCCCGAGCAAGGGAGCGAGAGTGCAGGGCGACGGGAGTTAATGCGGGGAGGGGGCTGGACCGGCGTGGCGGGCTAGGGGCGCGGTGCCATGCCTCGTGGCAGCAGGCGAACGACTCGGCTCGTCGTTGTCCTAGCAGAGGGAGACAACGGCGCTCGTCATGGTGGACGGCAGCGGAACGCCGCACATACGGTGGCCGAGAGCAGATGAGATGGTGAAAACGGAGAGAGGAGGTGATGGTCGTCCTTGGCGGCGAGCTTTGGCGGCCGGAGCATCGCCGGAGCGGCGCCGGTGGTGATCAGGGCCGGCGGCGGCGCCTGGCAGTGGCGGCGGCGGCGTAGCTGCGCTTAGGGCAGGAGAAGGAGCGCTGGGCGGCGCGTGGGCCAGAAGAGGCAAGCTGGGCCGTGGTGGAGGGAGGCGTGCGGGGTCCGCGGTGGGAAGGCGGCCTGCTGGGCCGCGGGGTGAAGCGCGGATGGTGGGCCGCGAGGCGGGAGGCGCCGGCGCACCAGGCCGTGGGCCGCGAGCGGGAGACGTTGAGCCAGGGTGAAAATTCAGGGAGCGGAAATGGACTTTGCAGGAGTAGGAGAGAGACTGCTGGGCCGCAAGGGTGATTGGCGGCCCGTTAAAGAAAAGAAGGTTTTTTTTTCTATTCATTCTAAAGGGATTTGAAGGTTGAATTTGAATATGAATTCGGATTCGAATGAGGTTTGAAGGAGATGGTTTTAGAATATTTCTGGAAATATTTGAGACCAAAAATTAATATTCAAATTGGATTTGAATATTAAACACAAAGATTTAAAAGAGAGGGAGAAAGGTTTGTGGAAAACTCTATCACTTGGAATTTAGGGAGTAGAGAAGAATTCTAAAGCATTCAGATGCATCACACATGTCAAATTAAATGCATGGCTTTATTTATAAAATATATTTTAAATATTGGGAGAGGAGTAATTATATTTGCTTAAGGGAATTATAGAAAATGTGTATTTAAAATGCTTCTAAAAATACGGGGTGTTACACATACCCTATATGTTTAGGAGTTACATAAACGAGCGGTATTCGAACTTTTTTTGAGTTGTCATCTAGGTCGCTAAACTCTCAAAATGCATTTTTTGGTCCTCAAATTTATCTCTAGGTGTTATCTGGGTTATGGAACTCTCAAAATGCATTTTCAGGTCCCTGAACTTGTCTGTATATGTTACTCGGGTCTCTAAACTCTCAAAATGCATATTCAAATCTCAACATCCCCCCCCCCCCCCCCCAAAAAAAGAAACTCAACATTTATCATATGTCACTAATGACAGTGGTTCTCCTTGCTCGCCACCTTTTGGTGGCGAGCACACTTGTGTTATCCGATGCTTGTTTGGGAGGGAGCCGAACAAATTTTGTGAGTTTAGGGGACTTGGATGGCACCTCAAAACAAGTTAGAGGATGTAAAAATATGTTTTGAGAATTTAGGGATCCAGATGATACCAGAAGACAAGTTTCGGGAGTTAAAATTGCATTTTGAGAGTTTAGAAACCTAGATGACATGTGACAAGTTTAAGGACCGTTCGTGTATTTTATTTTGTTTAGTGGCAGAAGTGGACCGGTAATTCAGAAAACATATGGTTGTTCAGCTTTTTTTAATACAAGATATTGGTAATTTAGATGTAGATTTGACGCGAATTGACTTGTAGTATAATGGTAGGACGGTCTAGTGGGATGCTACCCAGCAGGGTTCAAATCCTGGTGCTCGTGTCTTTTCCTGAGATTTTTCAAGGTTTACCGGCGTTATGCGTTAAGTTGTAAACGGCGTTCCCGTCGACAACGAGGCGCCAATGGTGACTTTGGGAATCTTCAGATCTGTCTGGTGCTCAGTCCTTCAAAGGTGTTCATAGGGGTAGGGTTTATGTACAGTGCTCATAGGGATAGGGTTTACGTACGTGTGTTCATAGGGGTGAGTGTGCGTACGTGTTGTGAGCGTCTGCGTTGTACTACGCAGTTCTCAAAAGAATTCGTAGATTTGACAGGATATTGTAGTTTATTTTGAAAAATAATGGCGTAGTGACTAACTTATAAGAAAACATAAGAGGTTATGTAGATTATCTAATGTAACGACAATGCAAAATAATTATATACAAAATTAAATGCATAATTGTCACTTAAAATAACTAAATTAAATGAATAACGGGGCTTCCCAGGTTGGGGTCAGATTTACTTTAAGGATTATCAGAAAGTGTGCATTCGGGAATCCTTTGCATTGCCCATTTGTAGCTGCAATGCACATCACGACGAGCAGTGAAGGCTGTGTGGATGCCAGCGGCTGTGTACCTCCATCCCTTTTGATAGTCCTACTAAAAAATCTGAGTTTTCCCATTTTGATAGTCCTATTTGAGCTGCGGTTTCAGATCTGACATAAATATCTGTTTCGGTTCTTGTGTATAGTGATTCCTCTAGAAAAAGGATTGGTGCATGTATATGAAAACATCAATACAGAGGAGTTTTCACAAAAAAAAACGAGTGTTTGATGATATAATTAATTAGATGACAACCAATGTTTCTCTGCTTGGTTATTGTGCCAAGGTAAAATAGGACTATCAAAAGGGAATGGAGGGAGCATGTACAAAATTCACTCACCCGTACATACCCAGATGATGATTAGGCCAAAGACAGCACACGTAGAGTGGCATGACGATGAGTAATTGGACACGCTGTCGTGTTGCCCGACATGCACTCGCCGATGATGAGAATGGAATAACTATTATACAAATAGAAAAATAAGATGAGCATGCATGCAATGCATGATTAATTAGGGAGGAAGGACGGATGTGGGAGAGGGACTATTGCACTGGCTGCCGAAAATGCATGGACGGATGTGGGAGAGGGTGATTGTGTACCTTTTTTAAAAAAGGATGCTGATTGTACTTTTTATTTTGAGTAAAAGGGTGATTGTACTTGCTAATCCAATGACGGGTGCGCGGACAACGATCGATGAGGGAGGACGACGGTGTGGCGGACTGACTGCATGTGAAATGCGTGGCGTTCCAGCTTTTGATGGGACGCGGATGTGAGGCGGCCGGCTGGTCAGCGTAGAAGGCGGCGTTGGCTTGTGGGGCCACCTCGTTCAGACCAATGTATTAGCATACTCGAGTATGTTTTTTTTTTCACTTTTTCCTTTCAATTTTTTACCCGGGGATTAAAATGAAAAATTTAGCTCCAATAGATCCTTTTCCTTACCCCTTTATTTTCCTCCCTCTTACCTTTATGAAGGGAAATTCCATCCTCTCCTCTTTCCGTCTCCTCCTCCCCAGCCGCCCGATCCAATTCCTGCGAGCGAATCATGGCCGCCGGATGAGCTGTCAGGCCCCGCCCAGCTGCCTGTGCGACGGTCGGCCTGGTTCTCGCTGCCACCTAATCTATACTATAAAGGATGAGCAAATTGAAACCGTTTTTCACACAAGGATTTATTCGTGTACCCCTCACAAAGGACCCACAAACCAGGGAAAGAAAGTGGGCCTAGGACAACCAGGGAGGGGGGGGGGGGGGGGAGACGGATTGGTCGTCCTCCCCCGTTGTTTTTGTCGAGTGGTCAGGCTGCAGCTCATTTTTTTACACCAGGCTCGCCATACCCGCCCACCGAACCAGCGCCCTCCCTTTCCATTTGTAAATGCTCAGTTTCCTTATGGAGATGACCCGAGCGACAATCAAGGCCAGCATGAGAGATGGCCGGTGATTCCTTTCCATTTGTAGATGGCCTGCTCGTGCGTTCCTTCCAATCATAGATAGCTGGCTTCCATAGATAGATGACCCCCACGACAAGCACGACAATCATTCCCACGGTCAGCTTCCTTATAGAGATGACCTGAGAGACAATCAAGGCCAGCATGGCAGATCACGGGCGTGATTGGCTTTGCCTTCAAATGAAGATGGCCGGTGACTCCTTTCCATTTGTCGAGGTGCTTGGTGTTGAAGTTACTGACTTCGATGGCCCTGACGCGACCCAGCCGGTGGCACACCTTCATCGCTCGGCCTGCACCCTCGAAGTCAAACGCACAGAGTTGTCTCCCTTGGCCGGCCACGTGATCAGACCGGGCTTCATGCACACCGGCCAGTGAATCAGGTATAGGTCCACGTACTCCATCTACAGGTTCCTATATTCTGTCACAAAGTCAGATCATGATCCAGCGAGATGGCAATAAGATGATCGCAGACTGAAGGGCTTTGGTTTGATTTTTAGGTACAAAGCGCACACGCGAGGTTTCCCGAGGGATGGGAGCACGAGGTCTGAGTGACACTGCGTGCACCCGAGCTTGGACGTGACCAACACCTCCTGCCAGGACGACGCGACGAGACCGCGCCTCACCACTGCGCCTTGGCAACGGCCTCGCCGAGCGGCCCCTTCGTGCCGTACATGCGGGAGGTGTCGAGGTTGCGGCAAGCTTGGGTTGCGGAGCCCACCTCGATGGCCGCCAGCACCGCGTCCCTGGTGGCCGGCCTTGTACTGCGCAGGCCACCTCCGCCGTCGCCTCCGTCATGCCCGTCGAGACCATGCACTATAGAGCCAGTTTGGTGATCTGAGCCTAGAGCCATCTAATAGAAGATATGTCCTTTGCACCAAAGACTTTGGCTATCTGGTGAATTGTTCAATCTAAAGATATTTTATTTTTTAACCTCATATTTATTTTTCAAGATATTGTACTACATGTATACCTACACTATAGAGTTCTTATTGCCTCCTGTATCTTTCAATTTCAGGTTATAAATGCTTACATAAAATGGTCATTGCTAAGAAACATCTATTGTGTCTCGTGAAACATCTGCTTACATAAAACTGATCTATACTATATTCATACCTTTTGTTTTATTTGTGAAAAACTGAACTAAATATAATGATTCCAAACTTGTTTTTCTTTTAATATTATGATTTTTTATTTTATTACCTTTTTATATCACGTGTCTGTGGCACGTGCCATCCTACTAGTCCTAGAAATGGTTGAGAGTCTGCACCATACTCGAAACAAACCCATACATCGTCATCCCACCATCAGACCCACTCAAACTCACTCATGGCCATCCCACCACCGGTCCAAACCAATTTGCAAGACTAGTTTAACCAAAGGGAACCACCCGAGCGCTTCCAGGAGGACGTGAGCGCTTCCACTCAGACGTCGATGTGTGCAGGGAGATAAGTAAATAATGCAGAACCAAGGAGATCCAAACCAAATCGGACTAGTTCATTTCCCTATACAATTAAATTGAACCGAACTGTTAGCAGAGGCGCACCCATTTCACCCAACCAAAGCTAAACTGACAAAGGCTCAAACTGATAAAACCGATTTTTAACTCAACCACTTCCAGCTTTACTGCCACCGTGTCAACTCGCCCACACTTCGTCACGACCTTGTCCGACTGCCGTTGCACGCCGCTGGTGCACCCTGGGCGCCGTTGTGCCCGCTTGGCGGCCTTGGCCTGGCCACTGCCTCGCGCCACTTGCCTACACATCGGCACTCCCTTGTCGTCGTCGTGCCCGCTCACCCGCACATTGGCAGGCCTTAGCCTGGTTGCACACTGCTGATGCGACCCAACCACCACCGTGCGTGCTCGCTGCGCCCTGGCCCGACCGCCATGGCACGCGCCAGAGGCCACCGTGCATGCCATAACTGCTGGCAAGAGTGAAGAAAGGGAGAAAATAAGAAAAAGGGGGAAATTGTGTGTCGGAAGAGTTGGACATGGAAAAGAGGAAATTGAAGGGGATGTGCTGCAACAACTAGGGATGAAAACGGATCGGATCGGAGCGGATATACATTTTCCATATCCTCATCTATATTTTTTTGTCGGATATGGAGCGGAGCGGATATCTTGCGGATGCGGTTACGGATGCAGATTTTTTCGGATGTCGGAACTGGTGCGGAGCCGGAGCGGTTTCCGAGCGGATGCGAATTAATATAGTCGGATAATATATGCTTACATGTAGTTTTTAAGTGACTAATAATTTCTAAACCAAACTATAATTTAGCAATGGTCACACGAAAAATACTCATTTTTATGGTTCATGAACCATGATATAGTTTATGCGTGTCTCGTTATTTGAGCTGAGCTTTATTTGTAGTGTGGTGACATGATGGGCTCATTAGATTAGTCGGATATTCTATTATAAGCCTCGGATAATCCACGTTCAATTATCGGATAATCCATATCCGTCGGATTTTACTTAAACCATATCCTACTCCGCATCCACACACAATCGGATTCGGATTATCCATATCCGCACGGATATCAAAAATGCTTCTCCATATCCGCAAAATTCGGATTCGGAGCAGATTGGATGCGGAAATTATCCTCACCACTTTCAACCCTAGCAACAACTCTCAAAATGTGAAAGGGGGCTTCTCCTATATAGTGCAAAAAATAGGAAAGGGAAAATCAATCTGCTGGAGATGCTCCCATCTTCTTTCCACTTTCATCATTGGGAATTAATCTGAATACACACAGTTAGACCAAGTTGATGCAATGAGGGGAATCCAGGGACCTATCCAATGGCTATGGTGTGACCTTAGGCCATTCTCAGTAGGAGTTTTATGAACAGACTTATTTATAGTGACACATCATCTAAACAATGTTTGAAACTATGGTAAAACACCCTCTACCAGTGCATAGTTTCATTTCTTGTTGTTTTCTAGGTTACATACAAGAGACAAGCTAACTAGATGATTGTGTAGTGAGTGTTTCATCCCCATAAAACTCATTTCACCTCTCTCTTCATGAATACACAGTCACATCATCAAAAATGCTGATATATGCCCATAAAACTCCTACTGAGAATGGCTGTAGAGTCAAAGGGTGAATTGGGTTTAAATTAAAACTTTTATATCCTATGGCCAGCTTGATCTACACTAGATAGGCACGAAGCAACTAACTAGCAAGGTGTGCACCTAGACGTTTGTCTAGTATCTATAAAGTATAGATTCTCAGAAAATTGTTTATGCATACTGATAGATGCTACTACAATCGGTGCATTATTATTGGCAGGTAAGCGTTGATCAGGCCAAGGAGATATTGATGGAGGAAAGCCGGACATGTTAGAATAGAACATGTCATTATTTATTTCAAGCTTGCTAATCTAGCACCTAGTAGGAGATTTGGAGTATATGCTGATAGCATATGATTGTTGTTACGTACTATGTCCACAATATATAATAAAAAAGAATATAAGCCATTTAATTCTTTTTTTAATCTCGTATTGGTAACGGGCGGGCATAGGCAAATGTAATGGGCAACCATGAAGGCACGTTACCTGTTTGGTGTTATTGGCAACGGGAGAATTCTTTAATCTTTAGTGTCATGAATGTTATCGCCTAGGTAAAGGGCTTCGATCTTTTATGTCCGTCAATAGTAATGAGCAATACGGTGATGGGTCATTTGTAGAGTAGTAATAAGAGCATTCTTGACAGTCATCGATATCATCGCGTAGGTGTACAATAATCCACTTCGGTTTGTCTTGTAGCCAAGCCATATCAGCATAATCTCATGTGGCAGAGAGAGAAAATAAGAGAGGGTGAAGTGATCTCTAAATCTAGCAATCATCTCGTCATGTTCTCCAAGGTGCAGTGCTAATGAGGATTGAGGGAGCA
Organism: Urochloa ruziziensis; assembly: GCA_015476505.1. Lineage (NCBI taxonomy): Eukaryota > Viridiplantae > Streptophyta > Magnoliopsida > Poales > Poaceae > Urochloa > Urochloa ruziziensis. Next base: position 56,540,525 of record CM027121.1, on the reverse strand, counting down.
ATTAACGTAATTTGCATGCAGGTGCATGGTTCAATAAAAAATAAATTCCTAAACTTTGCAAAGAGACAAGTTATTGTATAAATTGGCCTATTAATTAATTAACTACTCCTTCCGTCCCAAAAAGGATGATGTTCTACGATTCAAAATTTCACTTCACAAAAAAAAAACGATTCAAAATTTGTCCAAAAAAAGAATGATGTTCTTGGATTCAAACATCATGCAAGAATAATCCGGTGCGTTAATCCTATGCATGATGATTAAAGGGAAGCATATTTTCTTCTAACTTATACATGCAACTCAACTAGCTAAGGATACACACGTCTTTTCCATCCATCCTTAGTTTGTCTGAAAAATTCTAGCACATCATTCTTTTTGGGACTCTTTTTGGGACGTAGAGAGTATGCTCTACCAGACGATACGATGATGGGTCATTTGTTGTAAAGCAAACGGGCGTTGTCTCACGTGGTGCATGCTTGTGGCAAGTTTAATTTTCATCGGTGAATAATGGAAGCCAGCTAGCTGTTCGAACGATCGAATTGGCCCTATCTGTCCGGCGTACTACGTGGCAACTCTATCAGCAGATAATTGTGTCTTGGAAATCATTATTAATGCATGTGTGTATACCAAATTAAAGTGTGACCCACGCGGGCGGGCTATAACATGCAGTTCATTATTTGTCGAACTCTCTCCTCTATATATATAAGGCCGGGCTCGACAATTCGAAAACACCAAGCTTTTCCCTTTGGTCTCTCTTTCCAGGAGCAGTCCTGCCGCACGGGCATGCTCATGCATTCGCTTGCCGCCGGCGTCGCGCTGACCTTAAATTGGTTGGTAGTGATTTTGATTTGGAAGCCAACAAGGTTGATTTGGGTGGGGAAAAGTTTGATTCAGCATGGAAAACTTCGATGGGGTGAAGGAGATGGATTGATTCACCGAGAATGTGTCCAATTCAGTGAGAAAAAGTTCAATTGGAGTGGCCTGCCATTGATTTGAGAACAATGTACTCGACCTGGAAGGTTTACTTGGGGAGGCCTTTTATTTTCTTGCTTTGGCGATTGGAAAACAAAGCAAAGAAATTAGGAGAGAAGCACGGGAAAGAGAGAGGGAGAACGAGGAGAATGGAGCCGCACCTGGATGTCCCACCGCCCATCGCCTCGCTGCACGGCCACGGACGCTCTCTCGCGCCCGCAACGAAGCTCGCTCTCTCCTCGCTCTGCGGCACTCGACACCTTTCGCCCCGCGCTCGGCAGTCACGGAGCTTGATACCTTTGGTCGCTGCGGATTTCGGCGCCCTTGGCCCCGCTAGCCACGGCTCGGAGCTCCGTGCTCGTGCTCGCCACCGCTGCCCGTGAGCCCCGCCTCCGGAAGCATCACATCACCGCCGCCGCTCACCTCGACCGTTGTGGCCCTGTCCGCCCGTCAGGAGAGGAACACGAGAAGAAAGTAGGGGTAAAAAATATTGAAAAATATTTTTATGGGCCCACATCAAGAACTACGCATTGGACCTTGTATTTTCTATAGGTGATGTCCAGATGTGACAGTATAAAAACTACTGATAGAAACTATGGGTTGTGACTGTTGTGATTAGCACCGGCTGGAGGTGTGAGCCAGTACTAGACAATTTAGTACCGGCTAGAAATATCAGCCGGTACTAAATGATTGCTTTCGGAGGCACTAAAGTGTTTCTAGCCGGTACTAAAATGCAGCTGGAGGCACTGTTCTTTCAAACCGGTACTAAAGTGGCTCATGAGGCATTTTAGTACTAGTTATAACACAACCGGAACTAAAAGAAATGGGATCAAATGTCATTTTTCTAGTAGTGAATGTAGTCTATAAATGATATAGTTTATTTGGTTATAATTAAACCAAGCTTATTAAGTATGCTCTAACGGGGATACGGTGATGGGTCATTTGTTGTAAAGCAAACGGACGTTGTGTCACGTGGTGCATGTGGCAACTTTAATTTTCATCGGTGAATGAATGGAAACCAGCTAGCAGCTGTTCGAACGAATTGGCCCTATCTGTCCGGCGTACTACGTGGCAACTCTATCAGCAGATAATTGTGTCTTGGAAATCATCATTAATGCATGTGTGTATACCAAATTAAAGTGTGACCCACGCGGGCGGGCTATAACATGCAGTTCATTATTTGTCGAACTCTCTCCTCTATATATATAAGGCCGGGCTCGACAATTCGAAAACACCAAGCTTTTCCCTTTGGTCTCTCTTTCCAGGTTAAAATCACAGGGCCGGAAAGATCGGCCGGAGATGGCGCCGGTGAACTGCTTCGGTAAAGAAGTGAACAATAAGACACTAGAAGAATTGGGGCTACCCAAGACGAGGGAAAACCTAGTGCGGGTCGCCATGAGTGTCACGCTTGACGATGACAGGAAGGGCCTAGCGACCAGGTATGTCCAGAAGCTCAAGCAGCTCTATGGTGACGGAGTGTCTACACTGTGCCTAGTCTACAATGCCACCGGCCACAGCCTCGTCAAACGCGCAAACCAGGACTGGTGGAATGGCAGCCTCTCCGGCCCAGATTACCCTTACGTGATCAGTAACGGCCAGTGGGCTGCCTTCCTTCACGTCCACAACCAAGGCGCAGCGACAGGCTCGTTGGGAGCCGTCGTGTACCAAGGCACTAGTGTGAAAGGAAGTGAACTAGACTTCCTGATCGCCTGGTCTACTCCGTGGTCTGAGGTTATTCGAATACGGTACGACCCAAAGTCCTAGCCTCATCGCCAATTATTGCCCCTATACCGATTACTCCTATACTCAAAGTACTACTCCCTCCATACTCGTATTAGATGATGTTTAGGACAAGGTTTTAGTCAAACATTGGGAATATAAATCACGAATAACTTTTAAGCCGTTGAGTTTGAAAATGTGAAAACCATATGAATAGATTTGTCTTGATAAGTATTTTTAGAAAAGTATACATATATTATTTTTTAATAAATATTTTTGTAAAAATAAGAAGTCAAAGTTACATTTTGGTGACCGTGTCGTTGTCCTAAACATCATCTAATACGAGTATGGAGGGAGTATTATATTGTTGCGCTACTAGTACACTTAATATGCTGTCTGACGGTATTGCTGAATGCGTGTCCGCCTGCATGCAGGCCTACTGCGAGATCGGCGATACCGACTTCTGGAACGGCCATTGGGACGAGATAGAACAGAAACTCGGATCGTCCGGGTATACTTGGAACAGTATGCTCGAAGATGCTGAGATCGATGCACAAATTGAACCTGGCACTAGTCCTGAGTTTACTGCAGTAATCAGGATCATAACTCCAGTGGAATTATGAGCCGTAGGTGTGTGGCGCCCATCAAAACCTATTACCGTACCTACATCTACATATATTTCCAGCATTATGCTATACACATATACAAGAAAAATAAATATGTGCCGCGTCCGGTGTTCCTAATAAGGCATGCAGTCATCTGTTTGTATTATTTAAGGTTGCTTGTAGTGCGCTTATGTTGTGGCAATGTAAACATGTGATGTACTCTTTCCGATGACGGGGTGTAAGGTTTTTAACCAGACAGTCACATTCTGGATCAATAAATATTCCATTTCCGCGAGATTTTTGCCTTGTAGTAGGTCTTTTACGGTGCTCCATACAACCTTATACTCGTGTTCGAAATGGATCAGTATGAAGGGATCCGATAGTCCAAATTAGTTTATATCACTGGAACTTCACATGTGGTATATGGTGGTAAAGCTCGAGTAGTACAGTGGCATAGGGGTATTACGGGAGAAAATATTTTTATTTTTATATTCATTTGGTCTGATATATGGTGGTATAGGGGTATTATGAGAAAAAATATTTTATTTTCATATTCATTTGGTTCGATATATTCATTTCCTCACACATGTTCATTCAGGTTAGGAGCTTCTGGTAAAAAAATTATATTACAGTATAATTACTAAATTGTTCATCCCTCTATACTCTATACCACCATAGGATGGTATGGAGCACCGAAGAAGACCTCTTTTATTTTTGTTTACTTCACATGTGGCTACATCAAAACAACGATAAACGAGGCTTAGGCAATCGGCAAAGACCTCCAACACGTCTACAATCGCCCGAGGGTGAGCGCGCCGCCATTGAGCGGCCTTGTGTCGGCCCCAGTAGCCCGCGCGTGTGGATGCCGGAGTGTCGCCCGCGACTCGAGTCCTCTTCTTCAACGACGGCGGGGCACACCGATGGTAGTGATGGCGGTGAGGGACCCAGGTAGGACCCCCTCCTCGCTATCCTTTCCTTTCTTTAGGTCTAGGGTTAGGGTTCTTGACTTTTCTTCGTTTCTTTCTGAAAGTACATCTAGGTACTTAATTAAGTTTTGGTAATTAATGATAATATATATTTGGATATGATGCTTTGCATGAGTTGCGCAAGAATAAAATCAAAAGAAAAGAAAAGAAAGGTGAAAACAAGGTCCCCAATTCTTATTCGTATGGTGATGGATTCTAACGGACGATTTAAATTTATTTATGGTTTGAATTTGAATTTAGGATCACCGTATTATCAAGGGGGACGTGCATGATGAGTTGAGTATGCTAAAGTGCTTATACATGAGATGAAAATCACCCAAGAGAGACACAAACACCCACAAACATTCTTACACAAAAACCTCTCAGGCGTCGGATCTTAGGTGGGATGATCCGGCCCCTAAGTTCCGGCGCGCTCTGTCTGAAATTCATTTTCCATCGGAAGATCCGAACCATGCATCGGATCTTTTAACACTTAGACAGTTTTTGTGTCTTCTCCTCAGGCGTCGGATCTTTGGCCGGATGATCCGACCCACAAGTTCCGGCGCGCTCTGTCTCTAATTCATTTTTCATCGAATGATCCAGACCATGCGTCGGATCTTCCTTGACTTAGCCATATTTCAGAGCGCATGTTTTCAAGGCAGCTTGTCAGAACTTCCATCAGAAGATTCGACCCAAAGTTCCGGGTGGCTCAGTCTCTAATATTTTTCCATCGGATGATCCTAACCTTGTGTCGGAACTTATATCGGAACTTCCATCGGATCATCCGACCCTTGTGTCAGAACTTTCCAGACTTAGCCATATTTCAGTGTTTCAGCCTTATGAATTCAAATCTCAGAAGATCCGACGTACTGTCAGAAGATCCGGTACGCCTTCGCAGAACACATAACGGCTAGTTTTTCGGGGTTGGGTATTTATACCCCCTCACCCCCCTCATTCAAGGCTTGCTGCCTCCACGACCAAACACACTCCAAGAGCATTCATTTCACTCCTCAACGGGGACGTAGCTCCTTTGTAGGTGAACCTCGGTAACAAATCTCGTGTCTTTGTTCTTACTATTGTTGTTGTTGTTCATCACCTTATTTGCGCCCGATCTATGTGCTTGGTGTTGTTCGACCTTAGAGATCATACTTAGGTGCTTATTTACTTCGTCTAGCAGCTTTGTATTCAAAGGGAATCTTGAATAGCTTGTTAGAATTTGAATCTCGAATTTTGTTATCCCTCTGTGTCGGAAGATCCTACACAGTGTCGGATCTTTCGGGGTTCGGAAGATCCGAGACTGCGTCGGATCATCCGACCATCTGACATTTTTGTGAAGAATTTTCAGGATTTTTAACGGGCCCTATTCACCCCCCTCTAGGCCATTGTTAGTTCTCTAGGGATCGGCTAGGAGTAGATCGAGTGGGTGAATTGTTTCTGTGTGACATACCTTTGCCCCTCTGCGCGGTTGCATCACTGGTTCTGTTGATGTAGGCTGTGCACTGGCAACGAGGGACGGTGTAGAGGAGCTCACCGATGTGCTCGTAGTCGACAACGACGAAAGGCAGGGCCTGGAGGTGCTTCCTGCTCACACAAGTGATGCATAGGTGGGATGGTAAGTAAGCTACGCGCGAGGCCAGAGGCCGTGGGTTCGAATCCTCACGGCCGTGTTCGCACATTTACGCGTGAAAAATACTTGTGACTTGTGACGTTGCGCGTGTGCGGGCCTCCCAGCTCTTTCAAATATTTTTTTCCTTTTTTTTGACGTAAAGTCGGCTAGTACCGGCTGGTGTTACCGGCCGGTACTAACATGTACCGTTTAGTACCGGTTGTGGAACCGGTACTAAACAATGAGACACTTTAGTCTCGAAGTTTAGTACCGGTTCCACAACTGGTACTAAGCATGCCTTCCGGCCGGGTACTAAAGCCTCTTTCTCCACTAGTACGGCAGCCGGAACGCACACTAGCGTGGGTGCACGTGCCGTCGGCGATTGTAGCCTAATCGTGTCCTGCACAAGAACGGCACACAGGCTGGCGGAAAGGCAAGGGCTTTGGAGTTCTTCCTCACCGCGGGACTCGTGGAAGGCTAGGCGAAGCAAGGAGACGGCGATGCAGTGCAGGCTCGACGCAGTCTTTGGTTCAGCGGCGGTGTCCTCCAGCGCGGCATCATAGTGCCCCGAACGTGCTCCCTCTTCGGCGTCCTGCACGAGCTCGGCGTGGTTGTCGTGGCGCTGCGGTTCAACGTGCTCCGGGACAACGTCGTGGTGGTGGCGCTCTCGAGCGGCGTCCTTGGGCGGCGACGTCGTGGTCGTCGCGGAGCGGCGATGCTCCGGTCCTTGCAGCGGCGGCTCCTCCTCCTCTTCTCTTCTTCTCCTCTCTATCCTCTTCTGGTGCTCGCACCTGTTCCTAGGATTTTCAGGATTTACCGGCGTTATGCGTTAAGTGGTAAACGGCGTTCCCGTCGACAATGAGACGCCAAAGGTGACTTTGGGAATCTCCATATTTGTCTGGTGCTCGGCCCTTCAAAGGTGCTCATAGGGTAGGGTTTATGTACGTGTGTCCGTAGGTGTGAGTGTACGTGCGTGTTGTGAGCGTCTGCGTTGTATTACGTAATTCTCAAAAAAATCGTAGATTTGACTGGATATTGTAGTTTATTTTTAAAAATACTGGCGTAGTGACTAATTTATAAGAAAATTTAAGAGGTTATGTAGATTATCTAATGTAACGACAATGCAAGAAAATTATATACAAAATTAAATGCATAATTATGACTCAAAATAACTAAATTAAATGAATAATGGGGAATCGGCCTTCGGCATGCCTCTCCATTCCCAGGTTGGTGTCAGATTTGTTTTAAAGGATTGTCAGATAGTGTGCATCCGGGAATCCTTTGCATTGCCCATTTGTAGCCACAGCGGACATCACGACCAGCAGGGAAGACGTACTGTGTGGATGCCAGCTGTTGTGCACTACGGGAAACACACGGTTTGCCGTGTGCTAAGGGCACACGGCGAAGCCTGAAAGGCACACGGCAAAATGTTTGCCGTGTGCAAAAGGCTTTGCCGTGTGTAAAATGGCATACGGCAAACCTTACGACGGCAAACAGCTGTTTGCCGTGTGCCAGACCACGGGCACACGGCAAAGATGTTTGCCGTGTGCCACGTGTCTTTGCCGTGTGTCGTATGGGGCACACGGCAAAATAAAGTAACTGGCGGTGGACACCTGGAAAACGGCTGTTTGCCGTGTGCCACGTGGCCGGCACACGGCAAACACAGGCTGTTTGCCGTGTGCCGTGACTATTGCACACGGCAAACACAGGCTGTTTTGCCGTGTGCCGTGACTATTGCACACGGCAAACACAGGCTGTTTGCCGTGTGTCTTGACCTTTGCACACGGCAAACATCTAGTGTTTGCCGTGTGCCAGCCTTTGCACACGGCAAACATCCTTCCCCCTGCCCAAATTTTTGCTGTTTTTGCTTTTAAATGTCCCCTAAACAACAAAAACAATCACATGCAGTTCATATACATTACAATTAACATCCCAGGCAGTTTATATGCATCACAGACAATCAAATATTGCTTCACCAGCTCACAAACACCATAAGCCATAACACGGCCACAGAAATTCATACAAAGTCCATAAACAAGTTCATATACAGTCCATACGAGTCGATATGACTCCAAAGTTCATAAACAAGTTCATACAACGTCCATAGTCCAGAACAAGTTCATACAAAGCACACGGCATAGAAACCACATGATACATACCGCTCACTCATCCGCCGGCGGCTGAGTCGGAGGCGGAGGCTGCATACCCCAAGCCCAGGGCGGCGGCACCTGCGACGACGACGGCGGAAGCTGACACGGCAACGACGGAGGAAGCTGACACGGCGCCCCCTGCCACGGCTGAGTCGGCGGCCCGTGCCACGAGCGAGCCTGCATCCCCTGCGGAGACGGCCACGGAGGCGACATATCTGGATTGGTTGGCCCTTCATTGGATGCCGTCGATGGAGGCTGTCCAAAGTTGAAGATATTGAATGTGTTAAGCTAAGTGATTTTACTAAGTCATTGGTTTCTATACTAAGTCTTTCTACTTTGTATCCTGAGTTTGAAAAGTGCTAAGTCACTATAACAAATGAAAGTAAACGGCTATGAAGTCACTCACAGGAGTCGGAGTACCGCCACGAGCTCCAGGTGGTGGACCGAACGGTGACAGCGGTGGCTGCGGATAGCCAAGGACTGCATGTACTGAGCATAGGCCTCCCATCTCCTTGCATTTTCCTGCTCAATCCTTTCTGTCTGGGCCCGCAACTGCTCCTGGACCGTCGCCTGTACCTGCGCCTCCATCTGGGCCTACAAAATATGATGCATGGGTTAGAATACGAAGCTAACGTGTGTAAAGCGCTTGAACGACGAGTGCAACAGAAATAACCTTGAATTGCTCCATGTCTATCTGTACGGCGCTTCGCCTCGGTCGTATAGGCGGTGTGGAGTCGGTTTGCCGAGCACGAAGTTGCGAGAGAGTGGGAGTACTAGCCGTGTCGATCACGCTGCCAGCCATAACGTACCGCCCATGCTTCTTGCCTCCTCCCATCCTCATGACGGTCTCTCCATCAATGGGCTCCGTGTGTGGATCGAAATCCGGCCCCCTCACCGCATTTTCCATCTCGGTGTAGTCACTCAGGCGGCTGTGGACGGAGGAGTTGCTGTATGCCGAGGGGGGGTCATCCGGGTTATACGTGACATCGGAGGTCGCCTTCCCCTTTTTTGAGCAAGCATAAGCCCCGAGAATGTTGATTTCTTGGCCATGTGCCCGCGACTACGGGAAAAGGCAGATTCATTAGAAATTCTGCAGAATTTAGCGTTGGAATAAATAAGTAAATACACGTACCCATTTTTTCTGTATCCCTTGAGGTTGTTGCTGCCTTGGTGGTGTGATGATCCTCCCATCATCCCTCGCCGCACTCGACCACCCTCACTCTTCTTCATGAAACCCTCCGTGAACCACTTGTCGACCGCCATACCCCAGCACCGATCATTGTTAGCTAGCCACCACGGAGGCACCTGCACGCCATCAAGTACGCCATCAAGGCACTACGGAGGCATCGATAATTGATCAAAGCAATTAAATGTTGAACATTTACCTTTAGAAATTGTTCCTTCGTCAGCATCATTCTTCTCGCCTCCACTTTCGGCACGCTCCGCCTCTCGCGTTTAGGCGCATGGTGAGCCCACCACTGTATGATGGCACACAGCTTCGTCTCATACCACATATCGGCCACCAGCTTGCGGCAGGCCGTGTCAGCCACCTCGATCGCCTGGTTCAACGTTCCATCCAGCGGCTTGTAGAATTCCTGCACAAATCACATGATGTATTAGTAATTTCAAAAATAATTGATGAATGCGATGTAACACGACGAATACTTACAAACAGCTTGAGCACAACCCGTCGCGCCTTGCTCCCAAACTCCTGCCCATTCTCATCTAGTTCCAAGTCCTGGGTGGTCGCGTAGTCCTCCCACGACCACGCCGGCTGCTCTCGGCCCCCTTTCTGTATGACGTCAGGGTAGTGCAACCTGCAAAGCTGGCCCAGAATGCCGTTGGGAAGGCGAGAGTGAACGCCTGGCTCCACAATCTCAAAGCCCCTGCCAAAGGTAAAAAAGACAAATTAATTAGTTTTAATTATCCATGAAAACATGAGAACAAACATTAGTAAGAACATGTCAAGTTAATTACCTGGGAGGGTCGGGTGCAATAACCGGCCGTTGAGCCATAGGTATGGGTCGTCTCGGGAGGGAAGAGGAGCCTCGCAACCAAACTTTAGGTGAGTCGCCTCCCTCCGCCCCCTCCTCCCCCTCCTGCTCCTCCTCCTCTCCCTCCCCCTCCTGGTCCGCCTCCTCCTCCCCCTCCTGCTCCGGCTCCTCCTGCTCCGCATCCTCCTCTCGGTCGTCCTCCGCACTAGAGCTGTGCTCAGAGGGTACAGGCGAGGGCGCCCTCCTGCGAGTACTCCTCCGCGGTCTCTCCACTGTATTTAAAAGAGTTGTGTGTAAGTACAGGTATTAGAAAGACCACTGTAATTAAAAAGACCAAGCGTAAGTACCTTCAGCCGCCGACGAACTCGCTGAACCCTTCCCCTTTTCCCTGTTGGCCCCCTTGGAGGACGACGCCGAACCGCTGCCCCTCCCAACGAGAGAGTTGAGCGACCTCATCACACCTCTGTCGCCCCCCACCATATTTGATCAATCACCTGCAATGACAAAAGGTAAGAACAAGTAGTAGAAATAAAATCACGCGTACTAAAAAATAAATTCGGAAAATATAGATTTATAATACATTATTAGTACACATATCTTACACGAATTAGAAATAGTCATCATGATCCACATTAGCTGGATCACATGACTCATCATCGCTATCACGCGTGTCCATATCTTCAACACCGTGCTCCAAATGAGGTTCGTTGTCAGAATCGTTGTCGTTGCCTAATCGTAGTTTCTCAAGTAATTCTAAGTCTTTCACATTATGAATCACATCTCCGGCATCCTCCTGCTCAATCTTTCATTATCTACTTCCATTCCGATCGCTTCGCTCAAGTCTATCTGAAATGTCCCTTCTAGCCCATCTTCTTGATAAAACTCTCCGGCATATGTGTTTGGGTCAATGTTGTAATCTTCATTGTTTGGGACAGGTAGTTTGCCGCGTGGCGATACTTTGTACACAACATCCCAACCCAGGAGACATTGGTCGGTTTGGCATGGGTATGAGAGATAATAGACTTGTGTGGCCTGTTGGGCCACAATATAAACATCATCTCCTTTGTACACGGATGACCGTCGAATTTCGACTAGCCCAAGTTTCGGAGAACGTCTCACAGCTTGAGGATCATACCAATGGCATTTGAATATGACAGGTTTCAGGGTTTTCGAGCCATGAAAGTCCAGTTCGTATATTTATTCGACTATTCCATAGTACTCGAGTTCATCGTCTCCTGGAGTAAAAATTCCAGTATTTGTGGTTCTTCGATTGGGACGACTCTGCTCGTGGATTGTTGTGTGAAAACGATACCCATTCACATCATAAGCGCCGAATGACTTGACCCTATAGGCAAAGCCTTTGGAAACCTGTTGCAACTCAGCACTCATAGAAGTATCTTTTAGAGCCTACAAGTTCAAAACAGGAAACAATTTCGTCATATTATAGGGGAGCAACTTGTAATGTCATACTACGAACTACGAAAGAGCTAAATTGTTCATTACCTTTTGTGAGAACCAAGAAATGAAATTAGGTCTTCCATTTCCCGCACCCTGCCTAAGAAGGGTATCCATTTCCTGTAGGGTAGGGGCCCTAGGACCGTGCCGGAATTCCGCACGAAATTCCATGTATAACAAAGAGGAACAATGGGGTTGGATGCATAATACAAAGTATTGAAATACTAAACGCTTGTTGAAAACTTACTCTATGTATGGCACGATTTCTTCAAGGTTGGTCAACACATATAGCATGATTTTGCTCCACTCTTCATGGTTCAAGGTCTTGATGGCCGAACTACTTGCACTTCCGAGTTGCCCTCGGAAAAGACTGAGATTCGATTCATGCTCGCCAACATTGTGACGAGAGGGTGGATTATGCACGCTAGGAATGTTGTCAGCATAGTATTTGATGTGAAGTTTGAGACCTCCTCCAGAATGTATGCCTCGGCAATAGAAGCTTCAATTTTGCATTTGTTTTTACATTTAGTTCGAAGCACTTTTTGGCATCTCTCAATAGAATAGCACCAACGTGCTTGCACAGCCCCCCCCCCCCCATTCGTGCTTTGTACGGGAGGTGCAAAATCATATGCTCCATCGGATTGAAAAAGCCGGGTGGAAAGATCTTCTCCAACTTACATTGTGAGTTATGCACGCTAGGAATGTTGTCAGCATAGTATTTTGATGTGAAGTTTGAGACCTCCTCCAGAATGTATGCCTCGGCAATAGAAGCTTCAATTTTGCATTTGTTTTTACATTTAGTTCGAAGCACTTTTTGGCATCTCTCAATAGAATAGCACCAACGTGCTTGCACAGCCCCCCCCCCCATTCGTGCTTTGTACGGGAGGTGCAAAATCATATGCTCCATCGGATTGAAAAGGCCGGGTGGAAAGATCTTCTCCAACTTACAGAGCAACAGGGGCGCCATTTTTTCCATTTCCTTGATCACTGTCACAGATAATTCCTTAGCACAAAGCGTGCGGAAGAAAAAGCTCAACTCTGCAAGCACTTGCCAGACATGATCAGGAACGTAGCCTCGAACCATCACCGGAAGAAGCCGCTCGATCCATATGTGATAGTCATGACTCTTGAGCCCGTTGATTCGCATAGTAGTCAAGTTCACCCCTCGCCTCAGATTCGCTGCGTACCCATCAGGGAACATTAAGTTCTGAATCCAGCGTAGTACTTCCCTCCTTTGGTCCGGCGTTAGACAGAAATCGGCCTTTGGCTTCTTCCACCTCTTCCCCTCTTGGGGAGCCGGAATATTCAACTCTGGTCTGTTGCATAACTCTGCTTGATCAAGTCTAGCCTTAACGTTGTCCTTTGATTTATCAGGCCAGGCCATGATTGAACCCAAGGTCACCTCAGCGACATTCTTTTCAGTGTGCATCATGTCGATGTTGTGTGGTAGAAGGAGATCTCGCATATAGGGGAGCCTCCACAAGCCACACATATCCGCCCAGGCATGTTGCTCGCCATATCCCACAAACCCCATCTTCATTCATCACGAGGGCTTCTAACTCGGCACAAATCTCATCAGGTGTGATCATGTGCGGTATAGGGTCTTTAACTTTGACGCCTTTCCTAAAGTTCTTCTTATCTCATCTGAATGGATGGTCAATAGGGAGGAATTGTCGATGTTTGTCGAACGAACAATATTTGCCGCCCTTCTTCAACCAAATGAACCTCAGACGCGCCTTGCATATTGGGCAAGGGAACTTCCCGTGCACACACCAGCCACAGAATATCCCATACGCGGGCATGTCATGCAGAGAGTAGTGGTACCACACATACATTCTGAAGTTTATCTTTGTAGCTCGGTCGTATGTCCAAACCCCTTCCTCCCAAGCACGGAGCAAATCATCAATCAGAGGCTCCATAAACACACTCATATTATTTCTCGGGTGTTCAGGAATTATCAACGACAGGAAAATGTTCTGTCGTTCAAAGATAACGCCCGGGGGGAGATTGAGAGGGATAACGAACACAGGCCAACAAGTGTATGGGGCTGCCGACATTCCGTAAGGTTGGAAGCCATCTGTCGCCAACGCAACACGCACATTACGAGCTTCAGCAGCTTTAACATGGTGGATCCCGTCAAAATGGGTCCATGATTCAGCATCGGATGGATGTACAAGCTTGTCTGGTTTGTATCGAGTTCCATTTTTGTGCCATGTCATCTGTTTTGCGGTGTCCTCGCTCATGAACAGCCGTTGGACCCTCGGTATGAATGGAAGGTACCGTAGGACTTTCGCGGGGATCGCGAGCTGCCTCTTCTGACCATCACCAGCGTCTACCTCCAAGAACCTTGAGGATTCACACTTTGGACAGTACTTTGCTCTCGTGTTCTTTTCTAAATAAGATGCAGTTCTTAGGACAGGCGTCAATCTTCTCGTAAGACATCTTAAGTGCACGAAGGACCTTTTGTGACTTATACATGTTCTTTGGCAGAATGTGACCTTCCGGAAGCATGCTGCCAAATACCGTCAACATAACATCGAAGGCGTCTCGACTCAGTGCAAATTGGGACTCCACGGCCATTAGGCGCCCAATAGCATCCAATTGGGAAAACTTTGTATGCTCGTGAAGGGGTTGACCAGCTGCAGCTAACATGTCGTAGTACGCCTTCGCGCTTGGCTCTGGCTCATCTTCCCTTCCTCCTTCATCAAACTGAGCTTCCTCAAAGTCATCTAACATGTCCGTCACCCCAGCGCATGGACCTGTCTAAGGTGTATGAAGACTATAAAAAATGAGTTTTGTGGTAAAACAAAATTTGAATTGTCACGTTGCTTCAAATCACAACGTCTCATTCAAAACTCTTAGGATCTTCTCCCGAGAAGCTCCGGTTTGTAAAGAGGCAATGCGTCAACTTGCTCGAAACCTTCTACATTTTTTACCATAGCCTCTACGTATGAAAACATGACATCACGCCAAAATTTATAATGTTTTGACCTTTTTTGTATTTTATAAAAATTTTAAACGAACCGAGCCCAAATGCGGGCACACGGTAAGCGAGCAATATATTCAAAATTTGATTCCATCTAATGGACATGGCATCATATTAGTCTTAAGAATCCGAATAACATTTTTCCGAACATTACATTACATTATTCGAAACACTTACAGTTCAAATTTGTCGTATCGACAAAATTAAAAATAATGATATAAAATGATTAAATATAGCAAACAGACCGAAAAACATGCACAAAACTAACATGGAATAATACAAGGACAAAAAAGTTATTAAAAAATTTTGGAGGCAAAATTCAAAATTTTTGCTGCCTGTTTGCCGTGTGCCTACGTGTGGCACACGGCAAACAGGCCACTTTGCCGTATGCCTTCCTTTTTGCCGTGTGCCACGTGGCCCCAGCACACGGCAAACAGGCCGCTTTGCCGTGAGCTGGATGTTTGCCGTGTGCCACGTGGCAAGGGCACACGGCAAAGCTAACGGCTAAGCCAACGGCCGTTTGGGGCGGCTTGTTTGCCGTGTGCCTGCCACGTGGCACACGGCAACATGCCTGTTTGCCGTGTGCCTGCCTGTTTGCCGTGTGCCCGCGAAGAGGCACACGGCGAACAAGCGATTTCCCGTAGTGGCGTATGTAGAAATTCACTCACCCGTACATACCCAGATGATGATTAGGCCAAAGACAGCACCCGTAGAGTGGCATGACGAGGAGTAATTGGACACGCCGTCGTGTTGCCCGACTTGCACTCGCCGATGATGAGAATGGAATAACTATTATACAAATAGAAAAATAAGATGAGCATGCAATGCATGATTAATTAGGGAGGAAGGACATGATTGCACTGGCTGCCGAAAATGCATGGACGGATGTGGGAGAGGGTGATTGCACTTTTTAAAAAAGGATGCTGATTGTACTTTTATTTTTGAGTAAAAGGATGATTGTACTTGCTAATCCAATGACGGGTGCGCGGACAACGATCGATGAGGGAGGACGACGGTGTGGCGGACTGCATGTGAAATGCGTGGCGTTCCAGCTTTTGATGGGACGCTGATGTGAGGCGGCCGGCTGGTCAGCGTAGAAGGCGGCGTTGGCTTGTGGGGCCACCTCGTCAGACCAATCACCAATGTATTAGAGCATCTTTAGCATATGTTTTTTTTTCACTGTTTCCTTCTATCTTTTACCGGGTGGGGATTAAAATGAAAAAGTTAGCTCCAATAGATCCTTTTCGTGACCCCTTTATTTTCCTCCCTCTTACCTTTCTGAAGGGAAATTCCATCCTCTCCTCTTTTTGTCTCCTCCTCCCTAGCCGCCCGATCCAATCCCTGTGAGCGAATCATGGCCGCACGATGAGCTGTCGGCCCCGCCCAGCTGCCTGTGCGTCGGTTGGCCTTGTTCTCGCTGCCACCGTGCCAACTCGCCCACACTTCGTCATGACCTAGTCCGACTGCCGTTGCACGCCGCTAGTGCGGCCTGGGCGCCGTCATGCCCGCTCGACGGCCCTGGCATGGCCGCTGTCTCGCGCCACTTGCCTACACGTCAGCACTCCCTTGTTGTCGCCGTGCCCGCTCGCCCGCACATTGGCGGCCTTAGCCTGGTTGCACACTGCTGATGCGACTCGGCCGCCACCGTGCCTGCTCGCTATGCCCTGGCCCGACCGGCATCGCACACCCAGAGGCCACCGTGCACGCCATAACTGCTGGCAAGAGTGAAGAACGGGAGAAGATAAGAAAAAAAGGGGGAAATTGAGTGTCGAAAGTGTTGGACATGGAAAAGGGGAAAATTAAAGGGGATGTGCTGCAACAACTCTCAATATGTGAAGGGGGCTTCAATTATATAGCGAGAAACGGGAAAAAGAGGAAATCAATCTACTAGAAATGCTCCGATCTTTTTTCTACTTTCATCATTGGGAATTAATCTGAATACACAAGGTCAGACCAAGTTGATGCAATGAGAGGAATCCGCGGACCTATCGAACGGCCATAGTGTGACCTTAGAGTCAAAGGGTGAATTGGTTTACTTATTAAAACTTTTCTATCCTATGGCCAGCTTGATCTACACTAGATAAGCACAAAGCAACTAACTAGCAAGGTGTGCACCTAGACGTTTGTCTAGTATCTATAAAGTATAAATTCTCAGAAAATTGTTTATGCATGCTGACAGATGCTACTACAATTGGTGCTTTATTATTGGCAGGTAAGCGTTGAGCAGACCAACGAGATATCGATGGACGTGTCATTATTTATTTCAAGGAAAAAGTCTATATCACCCCTCAACCTATGGAGGTGGACTACATAACCCTCAACCTATGAAATGGTCTATATCACCCTCTGAACTTTCAACCAGTCAAATTACCCCCTAAAGCAATTTTGAAAAATTATAGTAAATCATAGAAAAATCATAAAATGGAAAATCCAATTGTGTTGGACTCCAAATGAGTAGATCTACACAGTGAACATATAATATGGTATGATTTAGTACATTTTTCACTGTAGCTTTATATCTATGTTTTTCTTCATAACTGTAAAAAATTGTACTACAACATACCACATTATATGTTCACTGTGTAGATCTGCTCATTTGGAGTCCAACACAATTGGATTTTTCATTTTATGATTTTTCTGTGATTTACTATGATTTTTCAAAATTGCTTTAGGGGGTAATTTGACCGGTTTTTGAAAGTTCAGGGGGTGATATAGACGGTTTCATAGGTTGGGGGGTTATGTAGTCCACGCTCCATAGGTGGGGTGATGTAGACTTTTTCCTTTATTTCAAGCTTGTTAATCTAGCACTTAGTAAGAGATTTGTAGTATAGGGTGATAGCATATGATTGTTGTTACGTACTATGTCCACAATGTAATAAAAAAGAATATAAGCCATTTTAATTCTTTTTTTAATCTCATATTGGTAACGGGTGGGCATAGGCAAATGTAATGGGCAACCATGAAGGCACGTTACCTGTTTGGTGTTATTGGCAACGGAATATTCTTTAGTGTCATGAATGTTATCGCCTAGGTAACGGGCTTCTTTTATGTCTGTCAATAGTACTCCCTCCGTTTTTTTTTCTTAGGCGGTTCACGGTTTTCTGCTTTTTTGGTTATATAGAGCGCGCCCCCTCGGGAATCCATCGACCTCGGTACTCATCCGTCGTTACGAGGGGAATTAAATCGCGAAAGCTGAGCAGTCCAGGCTGACGGGAATAAAGATGGACCGATCCTTCTCCTTTCTCCGTTCCATCCCGCTCCTTTCTCTTTTCTTCCATGGCCAGCACTCCCGTCGGAAGTGAATTCAGTTGCGAGGGCAGCGAGGTCGTCCTCTCCGACGGCAGAAAGGTCGTCCACTCTGATGGCGGTGAGGTCGTCATCTCCGATGGCGTTGAGGTCGTCCACTCCTGATGGCGCCGCAGTGGTCCTCTCCGACGACGGCGATGTCGTCCACTCCTACGGCAGCGAGGTCAGTTGTGGATCGGTTGTTTTCTTTGTAGGAGATTTTGGTGGACAGTTGTGGCGCGGTTGGGAAATATTTTGGCCAAGGGAAAAATACGTCGCGGCTGTTTTGAAAGAGGGGGAAAAACTCGCGGGCTTCTGTACGTAGGAAACGAAGCGACCTGCTGCGACGTGGCTCGCCCGACGAAAGGATCGGTGCAACATTAAACGCTGCCGACTTCCGCCTTGGTCTCTGGAGTCCTCCTTCATCCGCCTAAGAAAAAAAAACGGAGGGAGTAATAAGCAATACGGTGATGGGTCATTTGTAGAGTAATAATAAGAGCATTCTTTACAGTCATCGATGTCATCGCGTAGGTGTACAATAATCCACTTCAGTTTGTGTTATAGACAAGCCATATCAGCATAATCTCATGTGGCGGAGAGAGAAAATAAGAGAGGGTGAAGTGATCTCTAAATCTAGCAATCATCTCGTCCTGTTCTTCAAGTTGCAATGCCAAGAAGGATTGAGAGAGCAATTAACGAAGTTTGCATGCAGGTGCATGGTTTAATAAAAAATAAATTCCTAAACTTTGCAAAGAGATAAGTTATTGTATAAATTGGTTTATTAACTATGCTCTAACGGGCGATACGATAATGGGTCATTTGTTGTAAGGACAGTCCCAACTCTCCATGTCAGCTAGTTTCCATAGCATTATATAGCCTGTCACATAAGCAAAAGAGCTGACATGGCCATAGAGTTAATGAGGAAAGAGAAGTAAAAAACAAGAAATCGTTTCCTACTTCAGAAACGACGTCGACTCGCAGTCCGACGCAGCAAGAAATCGCTCGTTTAGTGTTGAGGCGGAGATGGTTTCTTCCTCACGCGCTTTAGCGGGCCCTACAACCACGCTCCCTGTCCTCAACTA
Organism: Urochloa ruziziensis; assembly: GCA_015476505.1. Taxonomy (NCBI): domain Eukaryota; kingdom Viridiplantae; phylum Streptophyta; class Magnoliopsida; order Poales; family Poaceae; genus Urochloa; species Urochloa ruziziensis. Next base: position 56,521,709 of record CM027121.1, on the reverse strand, counting down.
GGCGCTCGCCATCGTTGCCGCTCACCACGCCGCCGGCCGTAGGAGCAGTCCTGCCGCACGGGCATGCTCATGCATTCGCTTGCCGCCGGCGTCGCGCTGACCTTAAATTGGTTGGTAGTGATTTTGATTTGGAAGCCAACAAGGTTGATTTGGGTGGGGAAAAGTTTGATTCAGCATGGAAAACTTCGATGGGGTGAAGGAGATGGATTGATTCACCGAGAATGTGTCCAATTCAGTGAGAAAAAGTTCAATTGGAGTATGGAGGGAGTATCTATCAAGTATAGATTCTCAGAAAATACGAGTATGGAGGGAGTATCTATCAAGTATAGATTCTCAGAAAATTGTTTATGCATACTGATAGATGCTACTACAATCGGTGCATTATTATTGGCAGGTAAGCGTTGATCAGGCCAAGGAGATATTGATGGAGGAAAGCCGGACATGTTAGAATAGAACATGTCATTATTTATTTCAAGCTTGCTAATCTAGCACCTAGTAGGAGATTTGGAGTATATGCTGATAGCATATGATTGTTGTTACGTACTATGTCCACAATATATAATAAAAAAGAATATAAGCCATTTTAATTCTTTTTTTAATCTCGTATTGGTAACGGGCGGGCATAGGCAAATGTAATGGGCAACCATGAAGGCACGTTACCTGTTTGGTGTTATTGGCAACGGGAGAATTCTTTACTCTTTAGTGTCATGAATGTTATCGCCTAGGTAAAGGGCTTCGATCTTTTATGTCCGTCAATAGTAATAGCAATACGGTGATGGGTCATTTGTAGAGTAGTAATAAGAGCATTCTTGACAGTCATCGGTATCATCGCGTAGGTGTACAATAATCCACTTCAGTTTGTCTTATAGCCAAGCCATATCAGCATAATCTCATGTGGCAGAGAGAGAAAATAAGAGAGGGTGAAGTGATCTCTAAATCTAGCAATCATCTCGTCATGTTCTCCAAGGTGCAATGCTAATGAGGATTGAGGGAGCAATTAACGTAATTTGCATGCAGGTGCATGGTTCAATAAAAAATAAATTCCTAAACTTTGCAAAGAGACAAGTTATTGTATAAATTGGCCTATTAATTAATTAACTACTCCTTCCGTCCCAAAAAGGATGATGTTCTACGATTCAAAATTTCACTTCAAAAAAAACGATTCAAAATTTGTCCAAAAAAGAATGATGTTCTTGGATTCAAACATCATGCAAGAATAATCCGGTGCGTTAATCCTATGCATGATAATTAAAGGGAAGCATATTTTCTTCTAACTTATACATGCAACTCAACTAGCTAAGGATACACACGTCTTTTCCATCCACACTTAGTTTGTCTGAAAAATTCTAGTACATCATTCTTTTTAGGACTCTTTTTGGGACGTAGAGAGTATGCTCTACCAGACGATACGATGATGGGTCATTTGTTGTAAAGCAAACGGGCGTTGTCTCACGTGGTGCATGCTTGTGGCAAGTTTAATTTCATCGGTGAATAATGGAAGCCAGCTAGCTGTTCGAACGATCGAATTGGCCCTATCTGTCCGGCGTACTACGTGGCAACTCTATCAGCAGATAATTGTGTCTTGGAAATCATCATTAATGCATGTGTGTATACCAAATTAAAGTGTGACCCACGCGGGCGGGCTATAACATGCAGTTCATTATTTGTCGAACTCTCTCCTCTATATATATAAGGCCGGGCTCGACAATTCGAAAACACCAAGCTTTTCCCTTTGGTCTCTCTTTCCAGGTTAAAATCACAGGGCCGGAAAGATCGGCCGGAGATGGCGCCGGTGAACTGCTTCGGTAAAGAAGTGAACAATAAGACACTAGAAGAATTGGGGCTACCCAAGACGAGGGAAAACCTAGTGCGGGTCGCCATGAGTGTCACGCTTGACGATGACAGGAAGGGCCTAGCGACCAGGTATGTCCAGAAGCTCAAGCAGCTCTATGGTGACGGAGTGTCTACACTGTGCCTAGTCTACAATGCCACCGGCCACAGCCTCGTCAAACGCGCAAACCAGGACTGGTGGAATGGCAGCCTCTCCGGCCCAGATTACCCTTACGTGATCAGTAACGGCCAGTGGGCTGCCTTCCTTCACGTCCACAACCAAGGCGCAGCGACAGGCTCGTTGGGAGCCGTCGTGTACCAAGGCACTAGTGTGAAAGGAAGTGAACTAGACTTCCTGATCGCCTGGTCTACTCCGTGGTCTGAGGTTTATTCGAATACGGTACGACCCAAAGTCCTAGCCTCATCGCCAATTATTGCCCCTATACCGATTACTCCTATACTCAAAGTACTATTATATTGTTGCGCTACTAGTACACTTAATATGCTGTCTGACGGTATTGCTGAATGCGTGTCCGCCTGCATGCAGGCCTACTGCGAGATCGGCGATACCGACTTCTGGAACGGCCATTGGGACGAGATAGAACAGAAACTCGGATCGTCCGGGTATACTTGGAACAGTATGCTCGAAGATGCTGAGATCGATGCACAAATTGAACCTGGCACTAGTCCTGAGTTTACTGCAGTAATCAGGATCATAACTCCAGTGGAATTATGAGCCGTAGGTGTGTGGCGCCCATCAAAACCTATTACCGTACCTACATCTACATATATTTCCAGCATTATGCTATACACATATACAAGAAAAATAAATATGTGCCGCGTCCGGTGTTCCTAATAAGGCATGCAGTCATCTGTTTGTATTATTTAAGGTTGCTTGTAGTGCGCTTATGTTGTGGCAATGTAAACATGTGATGTACTCTTTCCGATGACGGGGTGTAAGGTTTTTAACCAGACAGTCACATTCTGGATCAATAAATATTCCATTTCCGCGAGATTTTTGCCTTGTAGTAGGTCTTTTACGGTGCTCCATACAACCTTATACTCGTGTTCGAAATGGATCAGTATGAATGGATCCGATAGTCCAAATTAGTTTATATCACTGGAACTTCACATGTGGTATATGGTGGTAAAGCTCGAGTAGTACAGTGGCATAGGGGTATTACGGGAGAAAATATTTTTATTTTTATATTCATTTGGTCTGATATATGGTGGTATAGGGGTATTATGAGAAAAAATATTTTATTTTCATATTCATTTGGTTCGATATATTCATTTCCTCACACATGTTCATTCAGGTTAGGAGCTTCTGGTAAAAAAATTATATTACAGTATAATTACTAAATTGTTCATCCCTCTATACTCTATACCACCATAGGATGGTATGGAGCACCGAAGAAGACCTCTTTTATTTTGTTTACTTCACATGTGGCTACATCAAAACAACGATAAACGAGGCTTAGGCAATCGGCAAAGACCTCCAACACGTCTACAATCGCCCGAGGGTGAGCGCGCCGCCATTGAGCGGCCTTGTGTCGGCCCCAGTAGCCCGCGCGTGTGGATGCCGGAGTGTCGCCCGCGACTCGAGTCCTCTTCTTCAACGACGGCGGGGCACACCGATGGTAGTGATGGCGGTGAGGGACCCAGGTAGGACCCCCTCCTCGCTATCCTTTCCTTTCTTTAGGTCTAGGGTTAGGGTTCTTGACTTTTCTTCGTTTCTTTCTGAAAGTACATCTAGGTACTTAATTAAGTTTTGGTAATTAATGATAATATATATTTGGATATGATGCTTTGCATGAGTTGCGCAAGAATAAAATCAAAAGAAAAGAAAAGAAAGGTGAAAACAAGGTCCCCAATTCTTATTCGTATGGTGATGGATTCTAACGGACGATTTAAATTTATTTATGGTTTGAATTTGAATTTAGGATCACCGTATTATCAAGGGGGACGTGCATGATGAGTTGAGTATGCTAAAGTGCTTATACATGAGATGAAAATCACCCAAGAGAGACACAAACACCCACAAACATTCTTACACAAAAACCTCTCAGGCGTCGGATCTTAGGTGGGATGATCCGGCCCCTAAGTTCCGGCGCGCTCTGTCTGAAATTCATTTTCCATCGGAAGATCCGAACCATGCATCGGATCTTTTAACACTTAGACAGTTTTTGTGTCTTCTCCTCAGGCATCGGATCTTTGGCCGGATGATCCGACCCACAAGTTCCGGCGCGCTCTGTCTCTAATTCATTTTTCATCGAATGATCCAGACCATGCGTCGGATCTTCCTTGACTTAGCCATATTTCAGAGCGCATGTTTTTCAAGGCAGCTTGTCAGAACTTCCATCAGAAGATTCGACCCAAAGTTCCGGGTGGCTCAGTCTCTAATATTTTTCCATCGGATGATCCTAACCTTGTGTCGGAACTTATATCGGAACTTCCATCGGATCATCCGACCCTTGTGTCAGAACTTTCCAGACTTAGCCATATTTCAGTGTTTCAGCCTTATGAAATTCAAATCTCAGAAGATCCGACGTACTGTCAGAAGATCCGGTACGCCTTCGCAGAACACATAACGGCTAGTTTTTCGGGGTTGGGTATTTATACCCCCTCACCCCCCTCATTCAAGGCTTGCTGCCTCCACGACCAAACACACTCCAAGAGCATTCATTTCACTCCTCAACGGGGACGTAGCTCCTTTGTAGGTGAACCTCGGTAACAAATCTCGTGTCTTTGTTCTTACTATTGTTGTTGTTGTTCATCACCTTATTTGCGCCCGATCTATGTGCTTGGTGTTGTTCGACCTTAGAGATCATACTTAGGTGCTTATTTACTTCGTCTAGCAGCTTTGTATTCAAAGGGAATCTTGAATAGCTTGTTAGAATTTGAATCTCGAATTTTGTTATCCCTCTGTGTCGGAAGATCCTACACAGTGTCGGATCTTTCGGGGTTCGGAAGATCCGAGACTGCGTCGGATCATCCGACCATCTGACATTTTCGTGAAGAATTTTCAGGATTTTTAACGGGCCCTATTCACCCCCCTCTAGGCCATTGTTAGTTCTCTAGGGATCGGCTAGGAGTAGATCGAGTGGGTGAATTGTTTCTGTGTGACATACCTTTGCCCCTCTGCGCGGTTGCATCACTGGTTCTGTTGATGTAGGCTGTGCACTGGCAACGAGGGACGGTGTAGAGGAGCTCACCGATGTGCTCGTAGTCGACAACGACGAAAGGCAGGGCCTGGAGGTGCTTCCTGCTCACACAAGTGATGCATAGGTGGGATGGTAAGTAAGCTACGCGCGAGGCCAGAGGTCGTGGGTTCGAATCCTCACGGCCGTGTTCGCACATTTACGCGTGAAAAATACTTGTGACTTGTGACGTTGCGCGTGTGCGGGCCTCCCAGCTCTTTCAAATATTTTTTCCTTTTTTTTGACGTAAAGTCGGCTAGTACCGGCTGGTGTTACCGGCCGGTACTAACATGTACCGTTTAGTACCGGTTGTGGAACCGGTACTAAACAATGAGACACTTTAGTCTCGAAAGTTTAGTACCGGTTCCACAACTGGTACTAAGCATGCCTTCCGGCCGGGTACTAAAGCCTCTTTCTCCACTAGTACGGCAGCCGGAACGCACACTAGCGTGGGTGCACGTGCCGTCGGCGATTGTAGCCTAATCGTGTCCTGCACAAGAACGGGCACACAGGCTGGCGGAAGGGCAAGGGCTTTGGAGTTCTTCCTCACCGCGGGACTCGTGGAAGGCTAGGCGAAGCAAGGAGACGGCGATGCAGTGCAGGCTCGACGCAGTCTTTGGTTCAGCGGCGGTGTCCTCCAGCGCGGCATCATAGTGCCCCGAACGTGCTCCCTCTTCGGCGTCCTGCACGAGCTCGGCGTGGTTGTCGTGGCGCTGCGGTTCAACGTGCTCCGGGACAACGTCGTGGTGGTGGCGCTCTCGAGCGGCGTCCTTGGGCGGCGACGTCGTGGTCGTCGCGGAGCGGCGATGCTCCGGTCCTTGCAGCGGCGGCTCCTCCTCCTCTTCTCTTCTTCTCCTCTCTATCCTCTTCTGGTGCTCGCACCTGTTCCTAGGATTTTCAGGATTTACCGGCGTTATGCGTTAAGTGGTAAACGGCGTTCCCGTCGACAATGAGACGCCAAAGGTGACTTTGGGAATCTCCATATTTGTCTGGTGCTCGGCCCTTCAAAGGTGCTCATAGGGTAGGGTTTATGTACGTGTGTCCGTAGGTGTGAGTGTACGTGCGTGTTGTGAGCGTCTGCGTTGTATTACGTAATTCTCAAAAAAATCGTAGATTTGACTGGATATTGTAGTTTATTTTTAAAAATACTGGCGTAGTGACTAATTTATAAGAAAATTTAAGAGGTTATGTAGATTATCTAATGTAACGACAATGCAAGAAAATTATATACAAAATTAAATGCATAATTATGACTCAAAATAACTAAATTAAATGAATAACGGGGAATCGGCCTTCGGCATGCCTCTCCATTCCCAGGTTGGTGTCAGATTTGTTTTAAAGGATTGTCAGAAAGTGTGCATCCGGGAATCCTTTGCATTGCCCATTTGTAGCCACAGCGGACATCACGACCAGCAGGGAAGACGTACTGTGTGGATGCCAGCTGTTGTGCACTACGGGAAACACACGGTTTGCCGTGTGCTAAGGGCACACGGCGAAGCCTGAAAGGCACACGGCAAACAAAAGGCTTTGCCGTGTGCAAAATGGCATACGGCAAACCTTACGACGGCAAACAGCTGTTTGCCGTGTGCCAGACCACGGGCACACGGCAAAGATGTTTGCCGTGTGCCACGTGTCTTTGCCGTGTGTCGTATGGGGCACACGGCAAAATAAAGTAACTGGCGGTGGACACCTGGAAAACGGCTGTTTGCCGTGTGCCACGTGGCCGGCACACGGCAAACACAGGCTGTTTGCCGTGTGCCACGTGGCCGGCACACGGCAAACACCAGGCTGTTTGCCGTGTGCCGTGACTATTGCACACGGCAAACACAGGCTGTTTTGCCGTGTGCCGTGACTATTGCACACGGCAAACACAGGCTGTTTTGCCGTGTGTCTTGACCTTTGCACACGGCAAACATCTAGTGTTTGCCGTGTGCCAGCCTTTGCACACGGCAAACATCCTTCCCCCTGCCCAAATTTTTGCTGTTTTTGCTTTTAAATGTCCCCTAAACAACAAAAACAATCACATGCAGTTCATATACATTACAATTAACATCCCAGGCAGTTTATATGCATCACATACAATCAAATATTGCTTCACCAGCTCACAAACACCATAAGCCATAACACGGCCACAGAAATTCATACAAAGTCCATAAACAAGTTCATATACAGTCCATACGAGTCGATATGACTCCAAAGTTCATAAACAAGTTCATACAACGTCCATAGTCCAGAACAAGTTCATACAAAGCACACGGCATAGAAACCACATGATACATACCGCTCACTCATCCGCCGGCGGCTGAGTCGGAGGCGGAGGCTGCATACCCCAAGCCCAGGGCGGCGGCACCTGCGACGACGACGGCGGAAGCTGACACGGCAACGACGGAGGAAGCTGACACGGCGCCCCCTGCCACGGCTGAGTCGGCGGCCCGTGCCACGAGCGAGCCTGCATCCCCTGCGGAGACGGCCACGGAGGCGACATATCTGGATTGGTTGGCCCTTCATTGGATGCCGTCGATGGAGGCTGTCCAAAGTTGAAGATATTGAATGTGTTAAGCTAAGTGATTTTACTAAGTCATTGGTTTCTATACTAAGTCTTTCTACTTTGTATCCTGAGTTTGAAAAGTGCTAAGTCACTATAACAAATGAAAGTAAACGGCTATGAAGTCACTCACAGGAGTCGGAGTACCGCCACGAGCTCCAGGTGGTGGACCGAACGGTGACAGCGGTGGCTGCGGATAGCCAAGGACTGCATGTACTGAGCATAGGCCTCCCATCTCCTTGCATTTTCCTGCTCAATCCTTTCTGTCTGGGCCCGCAACTGCTCCTGGACCGTCGCCTGTACCTGCGCCTCCATCTGGGCCTACAAAATATGATGCATGGGTTAGAATACGAAGCTAACGTGTGTAAAGCGCTTGAACGACGAGTGCAACAGAAATAACCTTGAATTGCTCCATGTCTATCTGTACGGCGCTTCGCCTCGGTCGTATAGGCGGTGTGGAGTCGGTTTGCCGAGCACGAAGTTGCGAGAGAGTGGGAGTACTAGCCGTGTCGATCACGCTGCCAGCCATAACGTACCGCCCATGCTTCTTGCCTCCTCCCATCCTCATGACGGTCTCTCCATCAATGGGCTCCGTGTGTGGATCGAAATCCGGCCCCCTCACCGCATTTTCCATCTCGGTGTAGTCACTCAGGCGGCTGTGGACGGAGGAGTTGCTGTATGCCGAGGGGGGGTCATCCGGGTTATACGTGACATCGGAGGTCGCCTTTCCCTTTTTTGAGCAAGCATAAGCCCCGAGAATGTTGATTTCTTGGCCATGTGCCCGCGACTACGGGAAAAGGCAGATTCATTAGAAATTCTGCAGAATTTAGCGTTGGAATAAATAAGTAAATACACGTACCCATTTTTTCTGTATCCCTTGAGGTTGTTGCTGCCTTGGTGGTGTGATGATCCTCCCATCATCCCTCGCCGCACTCGACCACCCTCACTCTTCTTCATGAAACCCTCCGTGAACCACTTGTCGACCGCCATACCCCAGCACCGATCATTGTTAGCTAGCCACCACGGAGGCACCTGCACGCCATCAAGTACGCCATCAAGGCACTACGGAGGCATCGATAATTGATCAAAGCAATTAAATGTTGAACATTTACCTTTAGAAATTGTTCCTTCGTCAGCATCATTCTTCTCGCCTCCACTTTCGGCACGCTCCGCCTCTCGCGTTTAGGCGCATGGTGAGCCCACCACTGTATGATGGCACACAGCTTCGTCTCATACCACATATCGGCCACCAGCTTGCGGCAGGCCGTGTCAGCCACCTCGATCGCCTGGTTCAACGTTCCATCCAGCGGCTTGTAGAATTCCTGCACAAATCACATGATGTATTAGTAATTTCAAAAATAATTGATGAATGCGATGTAACACGACGAATACTTACAAACAGCTTGAGCACAACCCGTCGCGCCTTGCTCCCAAACTCCTGCCCATTCTCATCTAGTTCCAAGTCCTGGGTGGTCGCGTAGTCCTCCCACGACCACGCCGGCTGCTCTCGGCCCCCTTTCTGTATGACGCCAGGGTAGTGCAACCTGCAAAGCTGGCCCAGAATGCCGTTGGGAAGGCGAGAGTGAACGCCTGGCTCCACAATCTCAAAGCCCCTGCCAAAGGTAAAAAAAGACAAATTAATTAGTTTTAATTATCCATGAAAACATGAGAACAAACATTAGTAAGAACATGTCAAGTTAATTACCTGGGAGGGTCGGGTGCAATAACCGGCCGTTGAGCCATAGGTATGGGTCGTCTCGGGAGGGAAGAGGAGCCTCGCAACCAAACTTTAGGTGAGTCGCCTCCCTCCGCCCCCTCCTCCCCCTCCTGCTCCTCCTCCTCTCCCTCCCCCTCCTGGTCCGCCTCCTCCTCCCCCTCCTGCTCCGGCTCCTCCTGCTCCGCATCCTCCTCTCGGTCGTCCTCCGCACTAGAGCTGTGCTCAGAGGGTACAGGCGAGGGCGCCCTCCTGCGAGTACTCCTCCGCGGTCTCTCCACTGTATTTAAAAAGAGTTGTGTGTAAGTACAGGTATTAGAAAGACCACTGTAATTAAAAAGACCAAGCGTAAGTACCTTCAGCCGCCGACGAACTCGCTGAACCCTTCCCCTTTTCCCTGTTGGCCCCCTTGGAGGACGACGCCGAACCGCTGCCCCTCCCAATGAGAGAGTTGAGCGACCTCATCACACCTCTGTCGCCCCCCACCATATTTGATCAATCACCTGCAATGACAAAAGGTAAGAACAAGTAGTAGAAATAAAATCACGCGTACTAAAAATAAATTCGGAAAATATAGATTTATAATACATTATTAGTACACATATCTTACACGAATTAGAAATAGTCATCATGATCCACATTAGCTGGATCACATGACTCATCATCGCTATCACGCGTGTCCATATCTTCAACACCGTGCTCCAAAGGAGGTTCGTTGTCAGAATCGTTGTCGTTGCCTAATCGTAGTTTCTCAAGTAATTCTAAGTCTTTCACATTATGAATCACATCTCCGGCATCCTCCTGCTCAAATCTTTCATTATCTACTTCCATTCCGATCGCTTCGCTCAAGTCTATCTGAAATGTCCCTTCTAGCCCATCTTCTTGATAAAACTCTCCGGCATATGTGTTTGGGTCAATGTTGTAATCTTCATTGTTTGGGACAGGTAGTTTGCCGCGTGGCGATACTTTGTACACAACATCCCAACCCAGGAGACGTTGGTCGGTTTGGCATGGGTATGAGAGATAATAGACTTGTGTGGCCTGTTGGGCCACAATATAAACATCATCTCCTTTGTACACGGATGACCGTCGAATTTCGACTAGCCCAAGTTTCGGAGAACGTCTCACAGCTTGAGGATCATACCAATGGCATTTGAATATGACAGGTTTCAGGGTTTTCGAGCCATGAAAGTCCAGTTCGTATATTTATTCGACTATTCCATAGTACTCGAGTTCATCGTCTCCTGGAGTAAAAATTCCAGTATTTGTGGTTCTTCGATTGGGACGACTCTGCTCGTGGATTGTTGTGTGAAAACGATACCCATTCACATCATAAGCGCCGAATGACTTGACCCTATAGGCAAAGCCTTTGGAAACCTGTTGCAACTCAGCACTCATAGAAGTATCTTTTAGAGCCTACAAGTTCAAAACAGGAAACAATTTCGTCATATTATAGGGGAGCAACTTGTAATGTCATACTACAAACTACGAACGAGCTAAATTGTTCATTACCTTTTGTGAGAACCAAGAAATGAAATTAGGTCTTCCATTTCCCGCACCCTGCCTAAGAAGGGTATCCATTTCCTGTAGGGTAGGGGCCCTAGGACCGTGCCGGAATTCCGCACGAAATTCCATGTATAACAAAGAGGAACAATGGGGTTGGATGCATAATACAAAGTATTGAAATACTAAACGCTTGTTGAAAACTTACTCTATGTATGGCACGACTTCTTCAAGGTTGGTCAACACATATAGCATGATTTTGCTCCACTCTTCATGGTTCAAGGTCTTGATGGCCGAACTACTTGCACTTCCAAGTTGCCCTCGGAAAAGACTGAGATTCGATTCATGCTCACCAACATTGTGACGAGAGGGTGGATTATGCACGCTAGGAATGTTGTCAGCATAGTATTTTGATGTGAAGTTTGAGACCTCCTCCAGAATGTATGCCTCGGCAATAGAAGCTTCAATTTTGCATTTGTTTTTACATTTAGTTCGAAGCACTTTTTGGCATCTCTCATAGAATAGCACCAACGTGCTTGCACAGCCCCCCCCCCCCCCATTCGTGCTTTGTACGGGAGGTGCAAAATCATATGCTCCATCGGATTGAAAAAGCCGGGTGGAAAGATCTTCTCCAACTTACAGAGCAACAGGGGCGCCATTTTTTCCATTTCCTTGATCACTGTCACAGATAATTCCTTAGCACAAAGCGTGCGGAAGAAAAAGCTCAACTCTGCAAGCACTTGCCAGACATGATCAGGAACGTAGCCTCGAACCATCACCGGAAGAAGCCGCTCGATCCATATGTGATAGTCATGACTCTTGAGCCCGTTGATTCGCATAGTAGTCAAGTTCACCCCTCGCCTCAGATTCGCTGCGTACCCATCAGGGAACATTAAGTTCTGAATCCAGCGTAGTACTTCCCTCCTTTGGTCCGGCGTTAGACAGAAATCGGCCTTTGGCTTCTTCCACCTCTTCCCCTCTTGGGGAGCCGGAATATTCAACTCTGGTCTGTTGCATAACTCTGCTTGATCAAGTCTAGCCTTAACGTTGTCCTTTGATTTATCAGGCCAGGCCATGATTGAACCCAAGGTCACCTCAGCGACATTCTTTTCAGTGTGCATCATGTCGATGTTGTGTGGTAGAAGGAGATCTCGCATATAGGGGAGCCTCCACAAGCCACACATATCCGCCCAGGCATGTTGCTCGCCATATCCCACAAACCCCATCTTCATTCATCACGAGGGCTTCTAACTCGGCACAAATCTCATCAGGTGTGATCATGTGCGGTATAGGGTCTTTAACTTTGACGCCTTTCCTAAAGTTCTTCTTATCTCATCTGAATGGATGGTCAATAGGGAGGAATTGTCGATGTTTGTCGAACGAACTTCTTCAACCAAATGAACCTCAGACGCGCCTTGCATATTGGGCAAGGGAACTTCCCGTGCACACACCAGCCACAGAATATCCCATACGCGGGCATGTCATGCAGAGAGTAGTGGTACCACACATACATTCTGAAGTTTATCTTTATAGCTCGGTCGTATGTCCAAACCCCTTCCTCCCAAGCACGGAGCAAATCATCAATCAGAGGCTCCATAAACACACTCATATTATTTCTCGGGTGTTCAGGAATTATCAACGACAGGAAAATGTTCTGTCGTTCAAAGATAACGCCCGGGGGGAGATTGAGAGGGATAACGAACACAGGCCAACAAGTGTATGGGGCTGCCGACATTCTGTAAGGTTGGAAGCCATCTGTCGCCAACGCAACACGCACATTACGAGCTTCAGCAGCTTTAACATGGTGGATCCCGTCAAAATGGGTCCATGATTCAGCATCGGATGGATGTACAAGCTTGTCTGGTTTGTATCGAGTTCCATTTTTGTGCCATGTCATCTGTTTTGCGGTGTCCTAGCTCATGAACAGCCGTTGGACCCTCGGTATGAATGGAAGGTACCGTAGGACTTTCGCGGGGATCGCGAGCTGCCTCTTCTGACCATCACCAGCGTCTACCTCCAAGAACCTTGAGGATTCACACTTTGGACAGTACTTTGCTCTCGTGTTCTTTTCTAAATAAGATGCAGTTCTTAGGACAGGCGTCAATCTTCTCGTAAGACATCTTAAGTGCACGAAGGACCTTTTGTGACTTATACATGTTCTTTGGCAGAATGTGACCTTCCGGAAGCAGGCTGCCAATACCGTCAACATAACATCGAAGGCGTCTCGACTCAGTGCAAATTGGGACTCCACGGCCATTAGGCGCCCAATAGCATCCAATTGGGAAACCTTTGTATGCTCGTGAAGGGGTTGACCAGCTGCAGCTAACATGTCGTAGTACGCCTTCGCGCTTGGCTCTGGCTCATCTTCCCTTCCTCCTTCATCAAACTGAGCTTCCTCAAAGTCATCTAACATGTCCGTCACCCCAGCGCATGGACCTGTCTAAGGTATATGAAGACTATAAAAAATGAGTTTTGCGGTAAAACAAAATTTGAATTGTCACGTTGCTTCAAATCACAACGTCTCATTCAAAACTCTTAGGATCTTCTCCCGAGAAGCTCCGGTTTGTAAAGAGGCAATGCGTCAACTTGCTCGAAACCTTCTACATTTTTTACCATAGCCTCTACGTATGAAAACATGACATCACGCCAAAATTTATAATGTTTTGACCTTTTTTGTATTTTATAAAAATTTTAAACGAACCGAGCCCAAATGCGGGCACACGGTAAGCGAGCAATATATTCAAAATTTGATTCCATCTAATGGACATGGCATCATATTAGTCTTAAGAATCCGAATAACATTTTTCCGAACATTACATTACATTATTCGAAACACTTACAGTTCAAATTTGTCGTATCGACAAAATTAAAAATAATGATATAAAATGATTAAATATAGCAAACAGACCGAAAAACATGCACAAAACTAACATGGAATAATACAAGGACAAAAAAGTTATTAAAAAATTTTGGAGGCAAAATTCAAAATTTTTGCTGCCTGTTTGCCGTGTGCCTACGTGTGGCACACGGCAAACAGGCCACTTTGCCGTATGCCTTCCTTTTTGCCGTGTGCCACGTGGCCCCAGCACACGGCAAACAGGCCGCTTTGCCGTGAGCTGGATGTTTGCCGTGTGCCACGTGGCAAGGGCACACGGCAAAGCTAACGGCTAAGCCAACGGCCGTTTGGGGCGGCTTGTTTGCCGTGTGCCTGCCACGTGGCACACGGCAAACATGCCTGTTTGCCGTGTGCCTGCCTGTTTGCCGTGTGCCCGCGAAGAGGCACACGGCGAAGCCGTTGGCACACGGCGAACAAGCGATTTCCCGTAGTGGCGTATGTAGAAATTCACTCACCCGTACATACCCAGATGATGATTAGGCCAAAGACAGCACCCGTAGAGTGGCATGACGAGGAGTAATTGGACACGCCGTCGTGTTGCCCGACTTGCACTCGCCGATGATGAGAATGGAATAACTATTATACAAATAGAAAAATAAGATGAGCATGCAATGCATGATTAATTAGGGAGGAAGGACATGATTGCACTGGCTGCCGAAAATGCATGGACGGATGTGGGAGAGGGTGATTGCACTTTTTAAAAAAGGATGCTGATTGTACTTTTATTTTTGAGTAAAAGGATGATTGTACTTGCTAATCCAATGACGGGTGCGCGGACAACGATCGATGAGGGAGGACGACGGTGTGGCGGACTGCATGTGAAATGCGTGGCGTTCCAGCTTTTGATGGGACGCTGATGTGAGGCGGCCGGCTGGTCAGCGTAGAAGGCGGCGTTGGCTTGTGGGGCCACCTCGTCCAGACCAATCACCAATGTATTAGAGCATCTTTAGCATATGTTTTTTTTTCACTGTTTCCTTCTATCTTTTACCGGGTGGGGATTAAAATGAAAAAGTTAGCTCCAATAGATCCTTTTCGTGACCCCTTTATTTTCCTCCCTCTTACCTTTTGAAGGGAAATTCCATCCTCTCCTCTTTCTGTCTCCTCCTCCCTAGCCGCCCGATCCAATCCCTGTGAGCGAATCATGGCCGCACGATGAGCTGTCGGCCCCGCCCAGCTGCCTGTGCGTCGGTTGGCCTTGTTCTCGCTGCCACCGTGCCAACTCGCCCACACTTCGTCATGACCTAGTCCGACTGCCGTTGCACGCCGCTAGTGCGGCCTGGGCGCCGTCATGCCCGCTCGACGGCCCTGGCATGGCCGCTGTCTCGCGCCACTTGCCTACACGTCAGCACTCCCTTGTTGTCGCCGTGCCCGCTCGCCCGCACATTGGCGGCCTTAGCCTGGTTGCACACTGCTGATGCGACTCGGCCGCCACCGTGCCTGCTCGCTATGCCCTGGCCCGACCGGCATCGCACACCCAGAGGCCACCGTGCACGCCATAACTGCTGGCAAGAGTGAACAACGGGAGAAGATAAGAAAAAAAGGGGGAAATTGAGTGTCGAAAGTGTTGGACATGGAAAAGGGGAAAATTAAAGGGGATGTGCTGCAACAACTCTCAATATGTGAAGGGGGCTTCCACTATATAGCGAGAAACGGGGAAAAGAGGAAATCAATCTACTAGAAATGCTCCGATCTTTTTTCTACTTTCATCATTGGGAATTAATCTGAATACACAAGGTCAGACCAAGTTGATGCAATGAGAGGAATCCGCGGACCTATCGAACGGCCATAGTGTGACCTTAGAGTCAAAGGGTGAATTGGTTTACTTATTAAAACTTTTCTATCCTATGGCCAGCTTGATCTACACTAGATAAGCACAAAGCAACTAACTAGCAAGGTGTGCACCTAGACGTTTGTCTAGTATCTATAAAGTATAAATTCTCAGAAAATTGTTTATGCATGCTGACAGATGCTACTACAATTGGTGCTTTATTATTGGCAAGCGTTGAGCAGACCAACGAGATATCGATGGACGTGTCATTATTTATTTCAAGGAAAAAGTCTATATCACCCCTCAACCTATGGAGGTGGACTACATAACCCTCAACCTATGAAATGGTCTATATCACCCCCTGAACTTTCAACCAGTCAAATTACCCCCTAAAGCAATTTTGAAAAATTATAGTAAATCATAGAAAAATCATAAAATGGAAAATCCAATTGTGTTGGACTCCAAATGAGTAGATCTACACAGTGAACATATAATATGGTATGATTTAGTACATTTTTCACTGTAGCTTTATATCTATGTTTTTCTTCATAACTGTAAAAAATTGTACTACAACATACCACATTATATGTTCACTGTGTAGATCTGCTCATTTGGAGTCCAACACAATTGGATTTTTCATTTTATGATTTTTCTGTGATTTACTATGATTTTTCAAAATTGCTTTAGGGGGTAATTTGACCGGTTTTTGAAAGTTCAGGGGGTGATATAGACGGTTTCATAGGTTGGGGGGTTATGTAGTCCACGCTCCATAGGTGGGGGTGATGTAGACTTTTTCCTTTATTTCAAGCTTGTTAATCTAGCACTTAGTAAGAGATTTGTAGTATAGGGTGATAGCATATGATTGTTGTTACGTACTATGTCCACAATGTAATAAAAAAGAATATAAGCCATTTTAATTCTTTTTTTAATCTCATATTGGTAACGGGTGGGCATAGGCAAATGTAATGGGCAACCATGAAGGCACGTTACCTGTTTGGTGTTATTGGCAACGGAATATTCTTTAGTGTCATGAATGTTATCGCCTAGGTAACGGGCTTCTTTTATGTCTGTCAATAGTAATAAGCAATACGGTGATGGGTCATTTGTAGAGTAATAATAAGAGCATTCTTTACAGTCATCGATGTCATCGCGTAGGTGTACAATAATCCACTTCAGTTTGTGTTATAGACAAGCCATATCAGCATAATCTCATGTGGCGGAGAGAGAAAATAAGAGAGGGTGAAGTGATCTCTAAATCTAGCAATCATCTCGTCCTGTTCTTCAAGTTGCAATGCCAAGAAGGATTGAGAGAGCAATTAACGAAGTTTGCATGCAGGTGCATGGTTTAATAAAAAATAAATTCCTAAACTTTGCAAAGAGATAAGTTATTGTATAAATTGGTTTATTAACTATGCTCTAACGGGCGATACGATAATGGGTCATTTGTTGTAAGGACAGTCCCAACTCTCCATGTCAGCTAGTTTCCATAGCATTATATAGCCTGTCACATAAGCAAAAGAGCTGACATGGCCATAGAGTTAATGAGGAAAGAGAAGTAAAAAACAAGAAATCGTTTCCTACTTCAGAAACGACGTCGACTCGCAGTCCGACGCAGCAAGAAATCGCTCGTTTAGTGTTGAGGCGGAGATGGTTTCTTCCTCATGCGCTTTAGCGGGCCCTACAACCACGCTCCCTGTCCTCAACTAGGCGCTCGCCATCGTTGCCGCTCACCACGCCGCCGGCCGTAGGAGCAGTCCTGCCGCACGGGCATGCTCATGCATTCGCTTGCCGCCGGCGTCGCGCTGACCTTAAATTGGTTGGTAGTGATTTTGATTTGGAAGCCAACAAGGTTGATTTGGGTGGGGAAAAGTTTGATTCAGCATGGAAAACTTCGATGGGGTGAAGGAGATGGATTGATTCACCGAGAATGTGTCCAATTCAGTGAGAAAAAGTTCAATTGGAGTGGCCTGCCATTGATTTGAGAACAATGTACTCGACCTGGAAGGTTTACTTGGGGAGGCCTTTATTTTCTTGCTTTGGCGATTGGAAAACAAAGCAAAGAAATTAGGAGAGAAGCACGGGAAAGAGAGAGGGAGAACGAGGAGAATGGAGCCGCACCTGGATGTCCCACCGCCCATCGCCTCGCTGCACGGCCACGGACGCTCTCTCGCGCCCGCAACGAAGCTCGCTCTCTCCTCGCTCTGCGGCACTCGACACCTTTCGCCCCGCGCTCGGCAGTCACGGAGCTTGATACCTTTGGTCGCTGCGGATTTCGGCGCCCTTGGCCCCGCTAGCCACGGCTCGGAGCTCCGTGCTCGTGCTCGCCACCGCTGCCCGTGAGCCCCGCCTCCGGAAGCATCACATCACCGCCGCCGCTCACCTCGACCGTTGTGGCCCTGTCCGCCCGTCAGGAGAGGAACACGAGAAGAAAGTAGGGGTAAAAAATATTGAAAAATATTTTTATGGGCCCACATCAAGAACTACGCATTGGACCTTGTATTTTCTATAGGTGATGTCCAGATGTGACAGTATAAAAACTACTGATAGAAACTATGGGTTGTGACTGTTGTGATTAGCACCGGCTGGAGGTGTGAGCCAGTACTAGACAATTTAGTACCGGCTAGAAATATCAGCCGGTACTAAATGATTGCTTTCGGAGGCACTAAAGTGTTTCTAGCCGGTACTAAAATGCAGCTGGAGGCACTGTTCTTTCAAACCGGTACTAAAGTGGCTCATGAGGCATTTTAGTACTAGTTATAACACAACCGGAACTAAAAGAAATGGGATCAAATGTCATTTTTCTAGTAGTGAATGTAGTCTATAAATGATATAGTTTATTTGGTTATAATTAAACCAAGCTTATTAAGTATGCTCTAACGGGGATACGGTGATGGGTCATTTGTTGTAAAGCAAACGGACGTTGTGTCACGTGGTGCATGCTGTGGCAAGCTTTAATTTTCATCGGTGAATGAATGGAAGCCAGCTAGCAGCTGTTCGAACGAATTGGCCCTATCTGTCCGGCGTACTACGTGGCAACTCTATCAGCAGATAATTGTGTCTTGGAAATCATTATTAATGCATGTGTGTATACCAAATTAAAGTGTGACCCACGCGGGCGGGCTATAACATGCAGTTCATTATTTGTCGAACTCTCTCCTCTATATATATAAGGCCGGGCTCGACAATTCGAAAACACCAAGCTTTTCCCTTTGGTCTCTCTTTCCAGGTTAAATAATCACAGGGCCGGAAAGATCGGAGATGGCGCCGGTGAACTGCTTCGGTAAAGAAGTGAACAATAAGACACTAGAAGAATTGGGGCTACCCAAGACGAGGGAAAACCTAGCGCGGGTCGCCATCGTCAAACGATGACAGGAAGGGCCTAGCGACCAGGTATGTCCAGAAGCTCAAGCAGCTCTATGGTGACGGAGTGTCTACACTGTGCCTAGTCTACAATGCCACCGGCCACAGCCTCGTCAAACGCGCAAACCAAGACTGGTGGAATGGCAGCCTCTCCGGCCCAGATTACCCTTACGTGATCAGTAACGGCCAGTGGGCTGCCTTCCTTCACGTCCACAACCAAGGCGCAGCGACAGGCTCGTTGGGAGCCGTCGTGTACCAAGGCACTAGTGTGAAAGGAAGTGAACTAGACTTCCTGATCGCCTGGTCTACTCCGTGGTCTGAGGTTTATTCGAATACGGTACGACCCAAAGTCCTAGCCTCATCGCCAATTATTGCCCCTATACCGATTACTCCTATACTCAAAGTACTATTATATTGTTGCGCTACTAGTACACTTAATATGCTGTCTGACGGTATTGCTGAATGCGTGTCCGCCTGCATGCAGGCCTACTGCGAGATCGGCGATACCGACTTCTGGAACGGCCATTGGGACGAGATAGAACAGAAACTCGGATCGTCCGGGTATACTTGGAACAGTATGCTCGAAGATGCTGAGATCGATGCACAAATTGAACCTGGCACTAGTCCTGAGTTTACTGCAGTAATCAGGATCATAACTCCAGTGGAATTATGAGCCGTAGGTGTGTGGCGCCCATCAAAACCTATTACCGTACCTACATCTACATATATTTCCAGCATTATGCTATACACATATACAAGAAAAATAAATATGTGCCGCGTCCGGTGTTCCTAATAAGGCATGCAGTCATCTGTTTGTACTATTTAAGGTTGCTTGTAGTGCGCTTATGTTGTGGCAATGTAAACATGCGATGTACTCTTTCCCTTGCGGGGAAGCCCGATGACCGGGTGGTTTTTAACCAGACAGTCACATTCTGGATCAATAAATTTTCCATTTCCCCGAGATTTTTGCCTTGTAGTAGGTCTTTTACGGTGCTCCATACAACCTTATACTCGTGTTCGAAAGGGATCAGTATGAAGGGATCCGATAGTCCAAATTAGTTTATATCACTGGAACTTCACATGTGGTATATGGTGGTATAGCTCGAGTAGTATAGTGGCATAGGGGTATTACGGGAGAAAATATTTTTATTTTTATATTCATTTGGTCTGATATATGGTGGTATAGGGGTATTATCAGAAAAAATATTTTATTTTCATATTCATTTGGTTCGATATATTCATTTCCTCACACATGTTCATTCAGGTTAGGAGCTTCTGGTAAAAAAATTATATTACAGTATAATTACTAAATTGCTCATCCCTCTATACTCTATACCACCATAGGATGGTATGGAGCACCGAAGAAGACCTCTTTTATTTTTGTTTACTTCACATGTGGCTACATCAAAACAACGATAAACGAGGCTTAGGCAATCGGCAAAGACCTTCAACACGTCTACAATCGCCCGAGGGTGAGCGCGCCGCCATCGAGCGGCCTTGTGTCGGCCCCAGTAGCCCGCGCGTGTGGATGCCGGAGTGTCGCCCGCGACTCGAGTCCTCTTCTTCAACGACGGCGGGGCACACCGATGGTAGTGATGGCGGTGAGGGACCCAGGTAGGACCCCCTCCTCGCTATCCTTTCCTTTATTTAGGTCTAGGGTTAGGGTTCTTGACTTTTCTTCGTTTCTTTCTGAAAGTACATCTAGGCACTTAATCTAAGTTATGGTAATTAATGATAATGTAAATTTGGATATGATGCTTTGCATGAGTTGCGCAGGAATAAAATCAAAAGAAAAGAAAAGAAAGGTGAAAGGAAGGTCCTCCAATTCTTATTCGTATGGTGATGGATTCTAACGGACGATTTAAATTTATTTATGGTTTGAATTTGAATTTAGGATCACCGTACTATCAAGGGGGACGTGCATGATGAGTTGAGTATGCTAAAGTGCTTATACATGAGATGAAAATCACCCAAGAGAGACACAAACACCCACAAACATTCTTACACAAAAACCTCTCAGGCGTCGGATCTTAGGTCGGATGATCCGGCCCCTAAGTTCCGGCGCGCTCTGTCTGAAATTCATTTTCCATCGGAAGATCCGAACCATGCATCGGATCTTTTAACACTTAGACTAGTTTTTGTGTCTTCTCCTCAGGCGTCGGATCTTTGGCCGGATGATCCGACCCACAAGTTCCGGCGCGCTCTGTCTCTAATTCATTTTTCATCGAATGATCCAGACCATGCGTCGGATCTTCCTTGACTTAGCCATATTTCAGAGCGCATGTTTTCAAGGCAGCTTGTCGGAACTTCCATCGGAAGATCCGACCCAAAGTTCCGGGCGGCTCAGTCTCTAATATTTTTCCATCGGATGATCCTAACCTTGTGTCGGAACTTATATCGGAACTTCCATCGGATCATCCGACCCTTGTGTCGGAACTTTCCAGACTTAGCCATATTTCAGTGTTTAGCCTTATGAAATTCAAATCTCGGAAGATCCGACGTACCGTCGGAAGATCCGGTACGCCTTCGCAGAACACATAACGGCTAGTTTTTGGAGGTTGGGTATTTATACCCCTCACCCCCCTCATTCAAGGCTTGCTGCCTCCACGACCAAACACACTCCAAGAGCATTCATTTCACTCCTCTACTCCCACCCAAAGCTTGATACTTGCATTGATTCACCTAGGGTTTGAGTGAGAGAGAAAGATTGAGTGTGTGACCTTTGAGCACTTGTGAGCTTTCCCTTGTTCATCTCAAGAAGCACTTGAAGCAAGCTTGATTCATCAATCCTGCATTTGTTACTCTTAGAGCTTTGCTCCTAGACGGTTAGGCGTCGCCGATAGCTCCCATTCCTTTGTGGTTTGAGCACCGGAAGTTTGTATTTCCCATCTCTTTGTGAGATTGATAGTAAGTGACTCAATCTTCCTTTGTGGTTGATTGAGGGAGGCAAGGGCTTAGTGACAACCCAGGTTCTTTGTGAACCCCTCAACAGGGACGTAGCTCCTTTGTAGAGTGAACCTCGGTAACAAATCTCGTGTCTTTGTTCTTACTATTGTTCTTGTTGTTCATCACCTTATTTGTGCCCGATCTATGTGCTTGGTGTTGTTCGACCTTAGAGATCATATTTAGGTGCTTATTTACTTCATCTAGTAGCTTTGTATTCAAAGGAATCTTGAATAGCTTGTTAGAATTTGAATCTCGAATTTAGTTATCCCTCTGTGTCGGAAGATCCTACACAGTGTCGGATCTTCCGAGGTTCGAAGATCCGAGACTGCGTCGGATCATCCGACCATCTGACATTTTCGTGAAGAATTTTCAGGATTTTTAACGGGCCCTATTCACCTCCCCCCTCCCCCCTCTAGGCCATTGTTAGTTCTCTAGGGATCGGCTAGGAGTAGATCGAGTGGGTGAATTGTTTCTGTGTGACATACCTTTGCCCCTCTGCGTGGTTGCATCACTAGTTCTGTTGATGTAGGCTGCGCACCGGCAACGAGGGCGGTGTAGAGGAGCTCACCGATGTGCTCGTAGTCGACAACGACGAAAGGCAGGGCCTGGAGGTACTTCCTGCTCTCAGCGCTTCCCTCTCGATCGGACCAGGGTTGGAGCAGTGGAGAACAGTGGCAGCGGCGAACCTCGTAACCCTAGACGCTGGCCCCCACCTCCTCTTTATGGCGCTACGCGGCTGGGGCCCACCAGCCATCTATTGGGCTAGGCGTTCCCGATCAGGACATGAGTCAAGGGCCAACCGGTGGAGATCAACCTAACAGGTGGATGTCCTAAGCTTGGAAAAGAGAGCCATGCACTGTTGGTTGTGGGTTCCTCTTCCCTCTATTCCGGTCTCCTAAGTGCTGCTCACCAAATGCTCGATCAGTTGTGTGAGAAACGAATCTTTGCCCTCGAGCTTTTGGCATCCGGCGGCGGACGTCTAGTAGCGGGGCTAGATTCCCTACCCCAGTCGGCCCCTACCTAAACCCTAACCCTAGGTCGTCAGCCCCTAGGTCATCTTTCCCGACGCCAGCCGCCGACGTGGCTATCTCTGCCAGATCCGATGCTTCCCTGACCCAGACATGCTAGCCTGTGGCTTACCATCTCCCTATGGGGGGTCACCGCCACCTGATCGAAGCTGTGAGCCATCGGTCGTCGCCTGACGCGTGGTGGCGGCGGCTCCCCTCTCCGCTGGCGGCCGTCGTCTAGGCCCGGTCAATAGGGCTTGGCCTCTACTCCCGCCTCGGCCACCGGCCCTGTGGGGACCCCTTGGCAGGACGTCCCTCGATCACCCGTATCAGTCCCTGGATCAGTACGCTGATACGGATTTCGACACAGATTAGTGTCAGAAGCGGTAAATGACGTATAAATTAAAATAACTATATACCGTTTTAACTAGCGGAGCGCGGGCGGGCACTCATTCCATAGTTGGAATGAGCTGTAGCACCTCACATCCCTGGAGTTCTAACCTGTACGACAATGAAAGCAAGAGTGAGTATTCAGAGTTCAATACTCAGCAAATCTCACAAATTCAATAATATAATTATAAATTAAAAGAATGTAAAGGTTGGGCCTGGAGGGGCATTTCCTCCCTGCCAGTCCCGATAATAATCCCAGAACCCAGTCATCGGCACTCCTGCCGTCCGGGTTCCCCATGCAAGAAAGTAAATCTAATCAGTGGGGGCTTTGACTAAGTGGACTCATTCCGGAGTCACGGCTATCAAGATAGGTTTTACACTCTGCAGAGGTCGTACTTATCTACCCCGCATTCGGTCAGTCCCTACCTTCGTCAAGGCAGGTACTGCCCTACGAGACTCGTACCCACCGGTGACCATCGCTGGTCAGCATTCCCTAGGTCCAGCCACAGGTAATACTGGGGGCTAAACAGGGGCCACTAATCATCCGCCTCGCGGACGTCGACCCGGGTCTGTGCGCGCATTAATTAGGGCCCTCGGCCCCAGGGTCTCTGGCCCTGTATCCTAGTCGACCCGTGCCGCCCAGTCCTAGTCCTCTGCCTGGGGCTGTCTCCAGCATACCCGTTCCCGACTTGGTGCGTGCCCAACTCGGCACCAGACGCTACCCAGTTCGTCGGTCGGCACTCTGCACCAATCATACGGCTCCTTGGGCTGGGTTACTAAGTTCCGCTGGTGGGGTGTGAATCAAGGCCTCACATAAATAGGCACTCCCGTAGGCTGTGCCTTTTTGGCATGCGGGGTTGTACTGGGCACTAGAAAGACTCTCCCATGAACCGGTCCTTAGCTGAGATCAGAGCGGCTCTTAGGACCCTCCTAGCGAGGCCATCCTTCCACTCCCAATCTTAAAGCATTCTACGGCGGGGCCGGGCATCCACCCACATGATGCCCCCTCATAGCTTATGCTGCAGAAAATGGTAAACTTTAATTATTTGGGTAATATTATTGGTGAGACTTGCCTTCATCGTCGGTCCTTAGACGTTCTGTACGCGGGCGTAGTCTGTATGTTGACCGGGCGGGGCTTCGGGTCTTCTGGAGTTCCGGCGTCTCGGCGGGCCCGGTCAAGCTATCGGACAATAAAACACATAAAATAATATCAATACATCAATCAATGCCTATAGATTAGAAAGAGAAAGGGCAGGTGGATATTCCGGGGCTTACCTAGGGACCAGGATGGATATCTGACGGATTATCCATTAATTATTTAATAATAATTAATGAATAGGACGATGGGGCTTAGGAGGGGTTTAGCTGGTGAGATGGCTTTTTAGGTGTGGAAGAAGGGCTAGGGATAATTATTCTGAGAATTACTGGATATCTAAGTCATTCCCGAATAATTATATTAATTATTTAGAAATAGATTTCTAAATAATTAAGGGATATTGATTGAATTTCTAATAATATTCTGGAAAACTATTAATATAATTTTCCGAGAATATTATGGGCGGCATGACGGCTAGGGTTGGCTAGTATCTGGGATTTTGGGTTGGGCAGCATAAGGGCTAGGTTTTACCTAGGGTTTTACTAATACTAGGGATTTTTGGTCGGACAGTATAACTGCGGGGTTTTATTTGGGCGGCGCAACGGCTATATGGGGCTAAGGTTTAATAGCTGGTGCTTTTGGTTGGGCGACATAACGGCTATGCCGGGTTAGGGTTTAGTAACCGGGGTTTTTGGTTGGGCGGCATAACGGCTGTACCGGGGTATATCTGCGGTTTGGATTTGGGTAGCGCAACTGCTAGGTGGGGCTAGGATCAGGGTTTCGGTCGGGCATTACAACGGCTAGGGTGGACTAAGCTGGAAACTTGGATCGGGTAGCATCTCGGCTAGGGTGGACTGGACTGGAAACTGGGGAATCGGGCAGCATCCCGGCTAGGGTCGCGAAGTGGCGAGCTGCGATGGGGTTTAGCGGCGGGGGTCGGGCATTGTGCGGCCAGCGGAACTGGCATCGTCCACAATGCTGGGCGAAATGTCTAAAGCTACGCCGCTGGTTAGACTGTTCCGGGCGTACTCGAAAGCAGAGCAGAGCAGCAGTTGGCGCACCTTTTTCCTACGTGTACGTGGGCGGTATGGTATGACTAAAGCTACGCCGCTGGTTGAACTGTTTCCGAGCGTACCTGGGAACAGAGCAGAGCAGCACTTGGCGCACCTTTCTATTGTGTACGTGGGCAGCGCTTCCGCATTGTGTAGAGAGCTGCGCTCTCGTGCGGGTGTTATTGCATGTGAGAGCCGAGCTCCTCCTGCGCTCCCGGTGAGAGCTCAAGCTCTCACTCTCACAGAGCGCTGGAGAGCTCGAGCTCTCGTGCATTGGGGCAGCAGGAACGGGAGGGCTACCCCTCCTTTTATAGGCGCGCTGCGCTGGGACAGGGCTGCTGGGCGCCGGCGTGCAAGGCGAGCGGACGGCGGCGGCTGCTGGGCGTGGGAGCGCTGTGCGGCGTGGCGTGCTGGGGGACGTGTGGCGTGCATGCATCGGCCTGGGGTGCGGCGTGGCGCTGCGAACAGGCGCGCTCAGGCGGCCTGGGGGCGTGCTGCCCCGTGCTGGTTCGGTCCGGTCAGCCCGAGCTTGGGGCGCGGTGCCCGGCGCAATGGAGGGGGAACGAAAGGGGTAAAACGGAGAGAGGAAGGGGAGAGGGGCCCCGGCGGCGAACGACGGCGAGCTTCGGTGGCCGGAGCGCGACGCCGGCGAGAGGCGGCGGCGGGACTGTCTGGCGGCGGCGGGGGGGCTGTCTGCAACCGCTGAAGCAGGAAGAGCAAGGGGCACGCGACGCGGGCCTCCTGGGCCGGCGGCCTGCGAGGCGCGCGCGTGGGCCGCCCAGCCTGCGAGGCGCGCGCGTGGGCCGCCTGGCCTGCTAGGCCGCGGCCTGCTGGCGGCGGGGCATGCGGCCACCTGGGCCGGGGGCCGGCTGAGCAAGTGCGCGCGGGCCAGAAGTGGGGGAAAGGGCAGCTGGACCGCAGGGGGCGCGTGGGCCGCGTGGGACGAGCCAGGCCGGCGGGGAAAGAGGGAGGTGGTGCGGGCCGGCGTCGGCGTGGGCGTGGAGGGAGGGGGGTGGTGCGGGCCGTTTGGGCCGCGGAAGGGGAGGGCGAGCTGGGCTGCCGCGGGAGGGAGTGGGCCGGCCGAGGGGAGGAGAGGGGAGGTGAGGAGAAAGATCAGGGGGTGGTTTTGGACTTTAATTTTTGGGCCGGAATGAGAGCTGGGCTGAAGGGTGGTTGGCGGCCTGCTAGGGAAAAGAAGCTTTTCTATTTTGTTCTAAAGGGATTTGAAGATTAAATTTGAATATGAATTCAAATTCGAGTGAGGTTTGAAGTGAGGGCTTACGATGGAAAAAGATACGGGATATACTGGAGGAGTTTGATACTGAAATTTAATATTCAAATTAGATTTGAATATTAATTCCAAGGATTTGAGAGAGAGGGAGGTTACTATCTCCTGGAATCTTAAGGATTAGCAAAGGATTTCTAAACCATTCAAATGCATCACAAATGACCAATTAAATGCATGGCTTTATTTAGAAAAATGTATCTTAAATATTCAGGAGAAAAGAATTATATTTAATTATGGAGAATTATAGAAAACATATATTTTTAAATGCTCTTAAATAGACGGGGTGTTACAGGGCTACCCCACTTAAAGAAATCTCGTCCCGAGATTTAGGGCTAGAAAGAGGGCCTAGGATTTTCTTCTAACATCTTTACGGCGTCGATTAGGATTTCCGGTATTTATTAAAAGGAATTTCTTCTTCCTTCTTAATTTTTGAACTCTTTTTCCTTGTAGCCATTTGTTTCTCATTTCCATAGATGGGAAATTTATTACTGACACTTGTTTCCATTATTCCCAAATATATCCAATTAATTTTTGCCGGAGCTGGGGTGACTCGATGAAATACTTTCCTGAGTTATTTTAATCCTCAAGTTCTTGAGGTCAAGAACCTTTTCTTTTATTTGGGCTACTACCCCACTTAAAAGGATTCAACTCAGGATTTCCTTGATTTTAATCCGAGATTTTCCTTCCGAATGGATTTCTCAAATTTCTTTTTGAAATGTAAACCTCGGATTTTCATATCGTCTCAGGGTTTCAGTCCAAACTTCTTATCTAAGTTTTCCTTTACTTGGATGTATTCGTGCTTGGGCTTACTACTCCTTCAAATGTCTTATTCTTGATTATTAGAACTATCTCTATCGTAGCTTTCTTCTTGATAACCTTGTGCACCTAGGGTGGTCAGGTTCGGGGAAGGTTATAGCTGGGGTTACCAGATGGGGGAGAAAGGAATCTAGGGTAGGAAACTTGGGTGACTACTTCTCACCAGAAAATTTGGTATGGTGATTCTTCTGGATCGAGAAGTGTCTCCTCCTGGAATAGACAGGTGGTTGTGGACCTGGGGTTGGTGGGTTTTCTAGCTATTCTTAGTGGAATTTGGTTTCCAAATTTTGTGTGGTGATTTTTCTGCCAAATCACCTATTTTTTTTTCCACTAAGATTCATTTCCTATGTTTCCTCTATTTGGAATGGGCTGTCTTGGATTTTCTAGGGAAGTAGCTAGGGTTGGGTGGTTTGTTTCCGAAATGTCAGGCCGGAATGGTCGTTCCAGGTGGATGAGTCTGGTTTAACCATTCCTTGGATAGGGTATAATGGGAGGGTTCTACGGGGTATCCGAAGATGAATCTCCTTTCGGAGTGAGGTGATGGTCATGGCTAATCTTAGAGTTTATTTGGCCATGACTTCGGCTATGGTAATTAAGAGAGGATGATTGAATGGTGGCAGTTGCCGGGAATGGTGAGGGGACGATTCTTACGGAGAGTTAGGAGGTTCT
The DNA here is from genome assembly GCA_015476505.1 of Urochloa ruziziensis. Lineage (NCBI taxonomy): Eukaryota > Viridiplantae > Streptophyta > Magnoliopsida > Poales > Poaceae > Urochloa > Urochloa ruziziensis. Next base: position 56,493,629 of record CM027121.1, on the reverse strand, counting down.
TGGTTTTGGGAGAAGAAGAAATGTAACTGAGGAGCATTTTTCTTAAAGAAAACTTGCATGCCTCAGTGATCTATGAAAACTAGAGTTGTTTATTTCTAGTGGCGAAGAATAGACAGGTGAAGGACTACGATTATCGAGTTGGGATGGGTGATATTCTTTTGGATGGTGGTGAGGTTCTCGTGGATAGATGACGATTGAGGGGCAGGCTTAGATAAGCTTGCATGCCTCAATGATCTGCCAGGAAACAAAATGATTCTATGTTAAGGAAGAGTTGTGGATCCTTGTGGTGGCCAAGGTATTTCGACAGAGTATCGGTTTGGGTAGGAGGCAGGTTTCTCGGAATATCTTGGGAGGGAGCATATGGAGTGAAGTGGGAGGTCGGGGTGATGAATGTACGAGGTTTCTTTTTAGTTTTGGAAGAATGGACCGAGTCAAGGTTTGTGGTTGGTTGACTTGTCTAGGGGGTGATGGGTCGGATATTAAACGTTTACTAGAGAGAGAAATGTACGGACTTCTCTAGTCTTGTCGGTGTGGGGAGGAAATGGATGGAGATTTCTCGGGGAATGGCGTGGTTCGGTTGGGAAGAATTGTCGACGTGCTTGGTGCGTCGGCATTCTTAATTTGTGAGGGAGTGGATTTAGCTTGTTCTCGGGTGAGAGAAGCTTGGATTCTAGGGAAGGCTATTGAGGACTTGGTAAAGATGATTGGTGGTCTGGTTTCATCAAGAATTGGTTTGCTTTGAGGAATAAGCGGAGGTTTGGTTATTCCTATGCGAATCTTCGTGGGAGTTGGCTTGATGAAAATGGTATTAAGATTTTCAAGGTATGGTGTTGATGAACATGATTTTCTAGAAGCGAAGGGAAATCAAGGGAGAGTTGGTGTCAGGAATGACAGGGATTTCGGGAATATATGAATGTCGTTAGTCCTGATTCAAGAAATGATGTCGGTCAATCCAGAGATATTTACGGTGGATGGGGTTGACCTTGGTACAGGTATGAGTAGAGGTTTATTTGTCGGTGGTGGATTCAAGGATTGTAGAATCTAGGGTCAGGGTTTCTAACGGAGATCCTTATATCTTCTTTATTGGTTTCTTCAGCTTTCACGGATTTCTGTTCCAAAATTCTACTCAGGATTCAATTCTTGTCACATTCGTAGTATAACCTTGGTTTATACTATTCCTGTGATTATTCTGTATTTTCCTGGAATATGTGGTTTGTGAGGTCCGACTTCCTGCGGTTTTCCATGTATGATGTCTCGATGACTTCGGAATCTACCCCGCTTAAGAGGATTAGACTCCGTATTCCGTAGTAGACATTTAGAACTATTCTTGCGAAACTTTTCTTTGTTTCTGAATCTTGGCTTGATCTGATGACGTTAGAAGGACAAGAGTTATAGATAATCCTTAGGTTTTAAAGGAAAGAGTGGTTCTATCCACGCATTTCTACAATCAACTACCAATGAAATCCATATCTATTATATGGAAAAGGGGAAACTATTATCCGGGGCTTAGTCAAACATTATTCAATCAAAAGTACGTAGCTATAAGGTCATAGGCTTATTTCTAATACAAAACTCATTATTACTTGATTTCTAGTTACTCCGGCAGCATTTGCTTTTTGACAACCCTTCATCTTATAATTTCCATATTCCAGATCATCTTCCGAACTTCATTCCTATGATCCGTATTTGTCAGAGTAACATTTGGTGTTAAGCATAAGGTAAGGGGAATTCTGGAAACGAAATAAGAATTTTTCGGCAATTTTCGAAAAAGATGAAAAGAATAGAAGGTTTCAGGCTTCCTAATGCGTATGGGCTATCTTATATGGTGCTATGAATTTATTTACGGCTCTGATACCACCCTGTGGGGACCCCTTGGCAGGACGTCCCTCGATCACCCGTATCAGTCGCTGGATCAGTACGTTGATATGGATTTCGACGCAGATTAGTGTCAGAAGCGGTAAATGACGTATAAATTAAAATAACTATATACCGTTTTAACTAGCGGAGCGCGGGCGGGCACTCATTCCTTAGTTGGAATGAGCTGTAGCACCTCATGGCCCTGGAGTTCTAACCTGTACGACAATGAAAGCAAGAGTGAGTATTCAGAGTTGAATACTCAGCAAATCTCACAAATTCAATAATATAATTATAAATTAAAAGAATGTAAAGGTTGGGCCTGGAGGGGCATTTCCTCCCTGCCAGTCCCGATAATAATCCCAGAACCCAGTCATCGGCACTCCTACCGTCCGGGTTCCCCATGCAAGAAAGTAAATCTAATCAGTGGGGGCTTTGACTAAGTGGACTCATTCCGGAGTCATGGCTATCAAGATAGGTTTTACACTCTGCAGAGGTCGTACTTATCTACCCCGCATTCGGTCAGTCCCTACCTTCGTCAAGGCAGGTACTGCCCTACGAGACTCGTACCCACCGGTGACCATCGCTGGTCAGCATTCCCTAGGTCCAGCCACAGGTAATACTGGGGGCTAAGCAGGGGCCACTAATCATCCGCCTCGCGGATGTCGACCCGGGTCTGTGCGCGCATTAATTAGGGCCCTCGGCCCTCAGGGTCTCTGGCCCTGTATCCTAGTCGACCCGTGCCGCCCAGTCCCAGTCCTCAGCCTGGGGCTGTCTCCAGCATACCCGTTCCCGACTTGGTGCGTGCCCGACTCGGCACCAGGCGCTACCCAGTTCGTCGGTCGGCACTCTGCACCAATCATACGGCTCCTTGGGCTGGGTTACTAAGTTCCGCTGGTGGGGTGTGAATCAAGGCCTCACATAAATAGGCACTCCCGTAGGCTGTGCCTTTTTGGCATGCAGGATTGTACTAGGCACTACAAAGACTCTCCCATGAACCGGTCCTTAGCTGAGATCAGAGCGGCTCTTAGGACCCTCCTAGCGAGGCCATCCTTCCACTCCCAATCTTAAAGCATTCTACGGCGGGGCCGGGCATCCACCCACATGATGCCCCCTCATAGCTTATGCTGCAGAAAATGGTAAACTTTAATTATTTGGGTAATATTATTGGTGAGACTTGCCTTCATCGTCGGTCCTTAGACGTTCTGTACGCGGGCGTAGTCTGTATGTTGACCGGGCGGGGCTTCGGGTCTTCTGGAGTTCCGGCGTCTCGGCGGGCCCGGTCAAGCTATCGGACAATAAAACACATAAAATAATATCAATACATCAATCAATGCCTATAGATTAGAAAGAGAAAGGGCAGGTGGATATTCCGGGGCTTACCTAGGGACCAGGATGGATATCTGACGGATTATCCATTAATTATTTAATAATAATTAATGAATAGGACGATGGGGCTTAGGAGGGGTTTAGCTGGTGAGATGGCTTTTTAGGTGTGGAAGAAGGGCTAGGGATAATTATTCTGAGAATTACTGGATATCTAAGTAATTTCCGAATAATTATATTAATTATTTAGAAATCGATTTCTAAATAATTAAGGGATATTGATTGAATTTCTAATAATATTCTGGAAAACTACTAATATAATTTTCCGAGAATATTATGGGCGGCATGACGGCTAGGGTTGGCTAGTATCTGGGATTTTGGGTTGGGCAGCATAAGGGCTAGGTTTTACCTAGGGTTTTACTAATACTAGGGATTTTTGGTCGGACAGTATAACTGCGGGGTTTTATTTGGGCGGCGCAACGGCTATATGGGGCTAAGGTTTAATAGCCGGTGCTTTTGGTTGGGCGGCATAACGGCTATGCCGGGCTAGGGTTTAGTAACCGGGGTTTTTGGTTGGGCGGCATAACGGCTGTACCGGGGAATATCTGTGGTTTGGATTTGGGTAGCGCAACTGCTAGGTGGGGCTAGGATCAGGGTTTCGGTCGGGCATTACAACGGCTAGGGTGGACTAAGCTGGAAACTTGGATCGGGTAGCATCTCGGCTAGGGTGGACTGGACTGGAAACTGGGGAATCGGGCAGCATCCCGGATAGGGTCGCGAAGTGGCGAGCTGCGATGGGGTTTAGCGGCGGGGGTCGGGCATTGTGCGGCCAGCCGAACTGGCATCGTCCACAATGCTGGGCGAAATGTCTAAAGCTACGCCGCTGGTTAGACTGTTCCGGGCGTACCCAAAAGCAGAGCAGAGCAGCAGTTGGCGCACCTTTTTCCTACGTGTACGTGGGCGGTATGGTATGACTAAAGCTACGCCGCTGGTTGAACTGTTTCCGAGCGTACCTGGGAACAGAGCAGAGCAGCACTTGGCGCACCTTTCTATTGTGTACGTGGGCAGCGCTTCCGCATTGTGTAGAGAGCTGCGCTCTCGTGCGGGTGTTATTGCATGTGAGAGCCGAGCTCCTCCTGCGCTCCCGGTGAGAGCTCAAGCTCTCACTCTCACAGAGCGCTGGAGAGCTCGAGCTCTCGTGCGTTGGGCAGCAGGAACGGGAGGGCTACCCCTCCTTTTATAGGCGCGCTGCGCTGGGACAGGGCTGCTGGGCGCCGGCGTGCAAGGCGAGCGGACGGCGGCGGCTGCTGGGCGTGGGAGCGCTGTGCGGCGTGGCGTGCTGGGGGCCGCGTGGCGTGCATGCAGCGGCCTGGGGTGCGGCGTGGCGCTGCGAACAGGCGCGCTCAGGCGGCCTGGGGCGTGCTGCCCCGTGCTGGTTCGGTCCGGTCGGCCCGAGCTTGGGGCGCGGCGCCCGGCGCAATGGAGGGGGAACGAAAGGGGTAAAACAGAGAGAGGAAGGGGAGAGGGGCCCCGGCGGCGAACGGCGGCGAGCTTCGGTGGCCGGAGCGTGACGCCGGCGAGAGGCGGCGGCGGGACTGTCTGGCGGCGGCGGCGGGGCTGTCTGCAACCGCTGGAGCAGGAAGAGGAAGGGGCACGCGACGCGGGCCTCCTGGGCCGGCGGCCTGCGAGGCGCGCGCGTGGGCCGCCCGGCCTGCGAGGCGCGCGCGTGGGCCGCCTGGCCTGCTAGGCCGCGGCCTGCTGGCGGCCGTGCATGCGGCCACCTGGGCCGGGGGCCGGCTGAGCAAGTGCGCGCGGGCCAGAAGTGGGGGAAAGGGCAGCTGGACCGCAGGGGGCGCGTGGGCCGCGTGGGACGAGCCAGGCCGGCGGGGAAAGAGGGAGGTGGTGCGGGCCGGCGTCGGCGTGGGCGTGGAGGGAGGGGGGTGGTGCGGGCCGTTTGGGCCGCGGAAGGGGAGGGCGAGCTGGGCTGCCGCGGGAGGGAGTGGGCCGGCCGAGGGGAGGAGAGGGGAGGTGAGGAGAAAGATCAGGGGGTGGTTTTGGACTTTAATTTTTGGGCCGGAATGAGAGCTGGGCTGAAGGGTGGTTGGCGGCCTGCTAGGGAAATGAAGCTTTTCTATTTTGATCTAAAGGGATTTGAAGATTAAATTTGAATATGAATTCAAATTCGAGTGAGGTTTGAAGTGAGGGCTTACGATGGAAAAAGATACGGGATATACTGGAGGAGTTTGATACTGAAATTTAATATTCAAATTAGATTTGAATATTAATTCCAAGGATTTGAGAGAGAGGGAGGTTACTATCTCCTGGAATCTTAAGGATTAGCAAAGGATTTCTAAACCATTCAAATGCATCACAAATGACCAATTAAATGCATGGCTTTATTTAGAAAAATGTATCTTAAATATTCAGGAGAAAAGAATTATATTTAATTATGGAGAATTATAGAAAACATATATTTTAAATGCTCTTAAATAGACGGGGTGTTACAGGCCCCCTCTCTCACCGGCCGCCACCACCACCGATGTCGGGACCTCGGGGCACCCGCCGAGGCCCTCGGTAGTGGCTCCCTTCTCTTTGGCCGTCGCCGTCGTCTCGGCCTCGGCCGCTAGTGCCTAGGCCCTCCGCCCCACCCCTAGATCTAGATGTCGGCCTCTCCCCACAGTCTAGCGCTGCCGGATTTGGGGCTGGGGCGCCAGGTTGTCACGCTGTCCGTCCCGCGGTGGTGGTGGCTCCCCTTCTCTCTGGCCACCGCTCCCCTCACCCTTGGATCTGTCCGCCGGGATCCCCTCTCCCACCCCCTTGTGAGCTGGCAACGCTGGATCTAGGGCCAGGGGTCGTGCCGCCCTGACCATCCCCCGGGCTTGTGGTGGCAGTGGCTCTCCTTGGCCGTCGTCGTGGCATCGGGGCCTCAGACCTCCCGCCTTCGTCCTGCGCGCGGTCTAGCGGCGAGGCGCGTAGGGGCATGGACCGTTGATAGTCGAGCATCTTGGGCGCTAGCATGCAGTAGCATCTCCGTGCACCCCACCCCCTTCGGTGAACCCCCAGTTTTCCCTATTGCGACTATCTCTTGGTTGTCTGGGCGCCCGTCGTCAGCACTACCCTTGGCTGTGGGGCCCGTTTCTATCGTTCATCATGGGAGAGGGTCGTAGTTGTTGCTACCGCCAGTTCCGTCTTCTGAAGTCTTCGGTCCAATTCTTGTCGCCTCGATCGTCAAGGTCGTTGTTTTCATTTCTTGCAGGTATACCTCATCTTCTTCTTCACCATAGATTGCTCTCTGTCTTTCCATTGTTTTGGATTCCCATCCTAGCCATGGCATTCTACAGTGTGGAGTTGGCTTTGGAGGCCTTTTGGTGAAAGCTATGGCCGTTGTTCGCCGGTACCGACAACGGTTGCGTCCTTTGACGTAGTTAACTCGCTGGAGGCGTTGTTGTGGCCTCCAAACCCATTCGACTTTGCAAAGTGAAGACTTGGATAGCTCCTCAGTGGACAGTCGGATGATGGCGGCGTCGACGTTTCTCCCTTCGTGAAGGCATCGTTCTGCATGACCCTCTCGCCCTACCTCCTCTGGCTCAGGATTGTTAATCATTCGGTGATGTGTGTGTGTTCATGGTGCCTTCCCTCCTGTAGGTTTTGGTCGTGTTAGATGGTTGTTAGGTGGGGTTCCCTTTTGTTTGGGGATGATGTTAGATTGTTAGTTGGCCGTGTTAGATGTTTGTCTGTTGATCTTGTGTTCCGCGCTTTGGAGGTTCTCTCAAAGTTGTATCGTTGTAAAACTCTCTTCCATTTAATACAAAAACGCACCGCACACGTTCTAAAAAAATAAAATATAAAAACAAAATATCGAAAGCACTTATATCATTAATTTTTCTACCCATTCCTTCCACTACAAAACATCTGTTAACCCATGAAGACCAAATTTTGCCATAGATCATTGAAAAACTGTCGCAAAACTCTATTTGTGATGCTTTTTTTTATAACGTTATATGCTATGCGCCACAGATTACACCTCGTGCATTTTCAACAAAACCATCACAGACTGCGTGAAGTTTTTTAGCCATCATAGATTGAATAGCCTAATGCCCATCTAGCTCAACCCAAGCCATCATGCGAGGATCAACAAGCCATCTTGTCAAAACCAGCTAAAATGGACCTGTTTTCAGTTCGATTTGTTTAAGCCTTGGTGTCTGCATCTACCTCAAATGTCCAAACGCTCACTCTGCATTTGCATCAGGTATTTATGTTCCATGTACAAGTTGTTCTGTTCTGGATCATGCATTGTCTTTATCTTCTATGTACAAGTTGTTCTATTCTGGATCATGCATTGTCTCATTTGGAATAGCTGACCTGACCCGTTTAATCAAGTCAAAACTTTTCTATCAATGTTTCTCAGGGGTTTTCATGTTCCAAGTAGCATATATTTCTGTCATCCTCTTCTGATTTCCACAAGCTCATTTTTTCTTTTATCATGCCTAGTTTAACCATTTGCTCCTTTTTTCAAAAATAAAGAAATAAAATAGCCAAATTAGGTGAAGGCCTACAGAATTCAGGCCCAGCCCAAGCTACTTGGTGTGTCCGCATGCTTTTGCGGCCCAACTATCAGCAGAATTCAGTCTACTTACTGCTGCTCTCTCCGTGTGATCGAGAGAGAGAGAGAGAGTTCAGGTGGGCGAGCAGATGGGGGACGCCTACGCGAAGCGGGTGCTGCTCACCGCCGCCGGCGACGCCATCTCCAGGGGGATCACCTCTAACCTTGCCAAGCACGGCTGCAGGTAGGCGCTACAACGCCTCTCCTCGTCCTCTCATTCGCGAGCTCGATCTCCGCTTCTCCCCCTCTTCGTTCGCTTCTGATTCGGCTTGAAGTCTGGTTTTGGTGGGCGACGAGGGCGCGCTGGCCGCGACGGCGGAGGAGGTGCGGCGCTGCGGGGGCGGAGGCGTCGCTGTGGTGGGGTTGGGCTTCGAGGCCTGCGGCGAGGCGGCCGTCGACGCGGCGGTGGATCAGGCGTGGCGCTGCTTCGACGGACTGGACGCCTTCGTCAACTGCTACACCTACGAGGGTATGAACGATGCACATACATAGCCTGACGCCGCAGTAACAATTGGTTGCCTAGACTTGCTAATTGCTCACGCTACACTAAAACTCGTGAACCTGTGGGCAGTGGGCTGAATTGCTAATGCCTCTCCCTCTGTCAAAAAGAAACCAATTGGTAATGCCTTTTAATTCAGCAGGACACTGTGGAAATGAGGAAATACAGAATGGGGTATACCGAATTTGCATCTTATAACATGTTTCACTCATACTGTATTTCTGAACTGTGCTGCCATGATCTTAAATTGGTCTGTTAGATAGCATGTATTGAAGTATATGGTGCTTTTGTTTTAATGGTTCTGAGTCCAGCACTTGAGATGTTGCATCCTTAAACAAACCAGAGGTGTAGTAATATCGCTATTGTCTGAATATACTGAAAACTCAGAAATGCCAGCATTGTCCCCATGTACATTCTGATTCAGTCGATTCTTGTTTTTATTATTATTAAATGTTCTTTTACTACCGTGTTCAGGGGAGGTGCAAGATTGCCTCAGCATAAGTGAAGATGAGTACAAGAAGACCATGAAAGTAAATGTGATAACGCCTTGGTTTCTAATGAAGGCGATTGCAAAGCGGTTCCAGCATGCAAAATCTGGTGGATCAGTTGTGTTCTTGACTCAGATTATTGGTGCTGAGAGAGGATTATATCCAGGTGCTGCAGTTTACGGTACAAGCTTAGGAGCCATTCACCAGTTGGTCCGAGTAAGCATCCTAGTTTGCTACTTCAACTTGTGCACTTTCTCTATGGTTCTGTTGATAGCTCTGGCCAAATAAATCATGAAACTGGCCATGTTGCATTGCTAAATCGCTCATTAAATTGAACAATAAAGTTTGTGTATGAATTCTGCACGGAACGCCTACAAACCTTTGTATTGAGACAGAGAGCAACCTACCAATCTAAGTAACATGATATAACAAACGAATTTCTGGAGCACGCTAGCATGGTAACCCCTGGGGCTGCAAAAGAAATTTGGGCGCGTTCAACCTGAAAATTCAGACAACTTATTGGCCCAAGAACACCTTAACCCTAAAACAGCCCTTGTTCATTAGACGACCTATCAATTCAGGGAATACCTGCTGCATTCTGCTACCCACATACCTCTTTGACCTCAACAATCTGCATCCTTTGGGTTTCTTAGTTTCTGAAAACACTAGTGTTACTCTATATGCCAAAGGTGAAAAGCATGATAGAATTGGCCCTTTGACTGATAAGCCCAAAAAGTTATTTTCATGTACAGCACCAATTATAGAGGAAGACTATCCCTCCAAGGGTAAACATCTGTAATGTTCAGTGGAGATAGTCCATTGATTTCGTCTTTCAATTGCTATCACTGACTGTCATTCTAAGTCTTCCTGTTTCCTTCAGCTATCTGCGATGGAGCTTGGCAAGCACAAGATACGGGCGAATGCAGTCTGCCGTGGTCTTCATCTGCAGGACAAGTTCCCCGCCTCTGTTGGGAAGGAGAAGGCTGAGAAGGCAACCGCAGAGGTCATGCCCCTGCGGAGATGGCTGGATCCAGAGAAGGACCTGACATCCACAGTGCTATACCTGGTCGGGGATGAATCCCGCTACATGACGGGCACAACCATATACGTCGATGGCGCACAGTCCATCGTGCGGCCGCGGATGCGCTCCTACATGTAGCGAGGCGAGGACATAATGGTAGATCAGGAACCTCCTGCCTTAATATGTACAGGTTCCAGGAGCAATCCAGAGCTAACATGAAGAATGTTTCCACATCTCTGATGAGCGGAAGTCTGAAACCGAACACTGCCTGATGTTCAGACAAGGAAAGATAGACACAAAGTAGTAGTAATTTGTTTACACCCATTGATCTCAATCTCAATCAGAGCCCAACAAAGAATTATCTCAATGTTATATCTACTATACGTATTAATCTACCAGGTACTCTTGTATACATACGCGGCCATGGCGCGCCACGCCGGTCACCGGCCGGCCAAGTCAGCTAGCACTTGTCGACGTCCCTCCACTTGAGGTACTCAACTCCGGCGAGGTAATGCGCGTATGCTCCGGCGACAACAAACAAATGGAACAGCTGGTGGCTATGTCCCACAAGATCAAACCTCCCCGGCGCCCACCGCTCCGGCACGCGCGCCGCATAAACAACGACGCCGAGCCCGTAGAGCGCGCCCATGAGCGCCTCGTACGCCGCCGACGCGACGGCGCCCGGCGCAGACCCTCCATAGAGCACGAGCTTGTGCGCGATGGGGACGACGCCGGACGCGCCCATGCAGGAGAAGAGCGCGGCGCGGAGCGGGCGGAGCTCGGGGGCCTGGAACGCCGGCACCAGCGACACGGTGGCCGCGGCGGCGCCCAGCGCCGTGATGGTGCCCATGTAGAGGCCGCTGCAGGGAGGGGTGGCAGAGGAAGGTGTAGTAGGACAGAGGGTAGAAGGAGGTGACGATCAGGGCGGCGATCCCGGCGTAGTCGAGGCGGAGCGTTATGTACGCCATGCGCTCCGAGTGGCATAGGATCAGGTGGCACACGCTGCTTGTCAGTAGGCACGCCATGGCTCCGGCGAGGTACGCGAGCAGCGGCCACCGTGTTACCGGGTCGCCGGTGAGCGCGTCCGTGGGCGTGCCAGTTGTGTCCTGCAAGCAGTTCTTATTGTCAGATTTACTACAGTATAAAGGATATGTACAACAGTAGAAATTGGGGGGATGGAAATCTTTACAAGGGATTGAAGATTTTTTATCAGATTTGCTTACTATACAGTGACAGTGAGAACATGGTGCTAAATATAGTTGGTATCACGATTGATTTACTACAGTAGAATGGGAGTTGTGGTCCAGTACGTGTCAGGTGAAGCATCCAATTACTCCAGTTTGCAGGCCTGCTGTTCAGAATGAATTCCCAAAACAGAGATCCAGAAGGTACAGTGCATATGTGGGTCTCTGTTTTTTTTTTTCCGTTACATTATTCTTTGCCTTGTTTGTTGCCCGATCGAAATCTTATGATTGGGACGCGGCTGGAGAGAGGAATCGGTTGACTGTCATCCTCACTGTATAGTACAGGTTTTATCAACAGGCACTCTACATGAGATTTGCATGTTCAGTTGCATGCAAACACAGACTCTAAGAGAGCAAATCAAGTGTTGCTGTCTCGATGCACGGCTGCACGCATCATGTGGCCATCATGGTTATAATGGTACGGTTGACCACCAGAAGCTCTAAATCAAAGGCTTTCATAAACCGATTTGGGTGTTGCCCGTCACATCCACTGAAAAAGCAGCTACAGTGTTGCACTACTCCTCACTGGAACCGTTGCATGTACCAATCGCTGGCTATTGCAAATCCCAGCTGGTTCGTTCAGCCTCCAACTAATTGCAATCAGGAGGCAGGACTCATAGCTGTTTCAGTGCTAAAAACAACCTTTTAGAACTCTGGATGGCACAAAGAAGAAAAGATTGATTCAAGCAAACCAAACAAAAGAGTACTATTGCTTGTACCAGCCTGATGAATAAAGCTTGCATCAACGGAGTTGTTAAGAACCCTTGCTAGCAGGGGAAGTAAATTTTTTTTAAAGGACTTGGTGTGTGTAAATGCAATGGAGATGCAGAGCCTACCAGCAGCCCATTAAAACATGCCAACTAACCAAGACGTTAATATGGAAGCCACCTACCTGAAATCAGTACGACCCTGACAGGCTCCATTAACTAGAGAGCACATAATCACATGACACGGACAGTCTACTACTACTACACACTGTCTTCTAATTAAGGTCAGAGTCTAAGACTAAATTAAATTAGCGAGCATATAATTAACTATTCACTCCCATCACAAAAGATTATTGTTTTAGAAATCATTACCGAAACCGGAACAATAGTATATATACATGCATGTATATATGTGTAACATTGACGTATTGCGAAAATGCTTTCCAAGATAAATCTCATCATACCACTTACAATTAAAGTTGATCAGTCGAGATTTTAAAAAGCATACTGATGGTCAAAGTTTAAAAATGTTGAGAACATGCAACCTACCCAAATAACGACACTATTTGTGACTGAAGAGAGTACATATATTGGTTAACAAACAAAGAAATTATGGTAGTTTAATTAGTACCTGGATCTGGATGCCATGATGAACATGAGAGGAGGATGTGTTGGGTGGACAGCTGGTTGGGATCTGCTGACCATCTTCAGACAAACCAGCCGCTGCAGCAGCAGATGGTGGCAGCAGGAAACACGCTGCAATTGCCTCGTGCCTCAGCGCCACCGTCATGTTGGCCATCTCCTTCAGATCTCCCCAGTATGCAGCGCTGCTACGGCTACTCCAGCCGCTTCTGCCGCCGTCCCTTGGGATCACCATTGCCGTGAATATTGTCAAGCACAAGAACAGCAGGAACCCTATTAAATGCCTGCAGTAATATCAGTAAATGTCAGGTAATGTGTGGAGGAATTATTGTCTGAAGAAGAAGATCAAAGGAAGGATAAGAAGAAATAACTAAATTGTGGAAATCATGATGCATGAGAGACTGGATGGACTTACGACCAAACGTTGAGGGTCTCGTTGTGGATGGAGAAGATGCTGAGGATGGTCTCCTTCATCGGCCACTCGCACCGGTAGTAGCCGTGGATGAACTCGTTGTCCTTGAGCCAGTCCGGCAGCGCCTCGTACCCGATGAGCTCGCACTTTCTCTTCTTCTCCTTCTCGTCATCGGCGCCATTCCAAGTTACGAAGGAAGTAGTTGTTGGAGAAGAAGCCATGGGTGAAGTTCCTCCTCCAAGCTTTCCAGCACCTCTTGGTTGCAGGCTTGTCTGGTGCAGTGGCCCTTGGCCTTTCTTCTTCAGTTTCTTGCACATTAGACCACAGCAATGTGGTTGTGTATGTAGCTCTCGTCAAGACAAGGAACCATGCATCAGAAGCAAGCCGCTGCTATGCTGGCTGGCAACGGTGGTTGGCTTGTGCAAAGGTACAGCAGAGAATAATGGAGGTTTTGTGTGGAGAAGTGGACGTATCTTCTTCTCTATATATATGCATCTGTCTCTCCTAGCAGTCTTCTCTTGTGCTTGGAGACATGTTGCTCTATGGAGCCAAACATGAGGAGTGCAAGGCAATTGGGATCTTTCGAGACCATATACCTATACTAATAATATTCCAATTTGAGTAGTTGATCCCTCCACGTAGATGCGAAGATTCCCATATGGCTATGTGGTCTAGTAGTTGGGCTGTGTTTGTGTGTGAGAGAGAAGTGGTTGGAATTGCTTGTCCCATACTCCCATGTGTGTTCGAGTGGGAGGAGAAATTTAAAATCTGTCCATGTGTCCCTTTTCTGTTCTTATGAAGTACTATTGTATATTTTTATTTTTACGACTTTCTTGCAGGATTTTATTTATTCGCATGGAGTACTGAGCATTGGTGATGCGCGGTTTCTTCCAAGAAATCAAAGAGCCAAGATGGGATTAGCTTTTCTTTATTGTTGTTGATTTGTTGCTTGATGACGATGGCGTGTCACCTAAACACTGTTTCTATGCAGAAAGAAATCATATGCCAGGATAGATGGACAAATTAAGCAAGAAATGTTAGTCACAAACGCACACGCAACAAACAAACTAGAATTAGCATTAGGAGAAATAGTTACCAAACCTTTTTTTTTTCTTCAGCGTTCAGTGCCGGCCTATAGCACGCAGCAGCTGTCAACATTGTTCCCTTGGCCTTTTAATTACCTTGTACTGTTGGGCTGTCGAAACTCTCTGAATCGACAGATCTGATGCTGCACATGCATCTGCTCCAACAACTTCGGCGTCGTCCAAACGCTGTGAAAAACACAATCTTTGGAGATGACATTCTCTGTTCTTCAGAGTACCGTACAGAGACGTGAGCAGGCCAGGGACATATTAACTGAGCAGTTGGTAGTAGGTTTCACCAAGGTGAAAGAACGAAGAGTCAGAATGGTCAAGATATGCAGATCGCAGCGAAACCTTTATAGTATATATAAAGTAGTTTATAGACCCTTCTTGTCCTGCTTTAACTATCAACTATATAAATATATCGAGCATGTGACAATGTGAGGTGAGAACATTCTTTTGTAGTGTGTATGTGAGCTACTGGCAAAACTAAATTTTAATTTTGGAACTATTGGTATGTTTTTTTTCTGTCGACTAAGCTAGGCTAATATGTACTACCTCCGTTTTCAAATATACGATGTTTAGGAAAATTTTATTAGTTAAAAATAAACTAAATTGGTTGTCCTAAGCATTCATATGTTCGAGAACGGAGGGAGTATAAGTTTACTCCAAGCTACTAGTAATTAATTTAGATTTATTAGAGTACGGGTTGATCTTAGGATCCAATAATGCAATCAGATTTCGATTTAGGTGTTAGTGGTAAAACTTTGATCTTTTTATGTTATTCTCACACGCGCATTATCGGCCATGCTGAATATTGAAAACAAGGCCATAAATAAGAGGGTCTCCAACTAAGAATAAATGAAGAGTGCCCCCATATAAACTCCTAAAAAAATGTGCACTAGTAGAGAGAACACTTTTGAATGATGACAAAGGAACCGGCCAATACATAGCCTGGTGCTAATGCATTAGCATCGGGAGCAACAGGTAGCAGCGGAGCGGACGATTTAGCAACGGTTGGAGGTACCAATCGATGCTAAATGCCCCTCATCAACGCCGGTTGTATATATCCAACAACAAGTGTCGATGAGGACGACGACCATCAGCACCGATTGTTGGATCAAACCGTTGCTGATGTGTCCCTATCAGCTTCGGCTCGGTGCTGATGTGACTTTGAACATCACCACCGGTTTGCAACACCAGCCGTTGCAGATGTTTGCCCATCTATAAAAGCCCTTTATTCTTCCTCTCGTCCAAGCCATGAACACTCCAAGTTGTATTCATGTTCTTCAGGTGGAGGTGGAGGGGAGGTGCTGCCAGACTTTTTGTAAACTTTCTGAAATTCGCACTCATTTAAACATCTACAAGGTGCACAACTTGATTCCCTCATCTTTTATACTCAACTTCTCTTGGTTTTATGCTTTACAAGTATAGAAATTTTGATTATATTGCAAGAGGGATGATTAATTGTTCATGTGTTTTGTTCTTGGTCACAGTATGATTTTTTATTGCTTAGTTGCATACTTGTATAGTTGACCAAAATGATTATAGTGTAAAAACTTCGATATTAGAAATGGAGTATATATATATGGAGAGATTATTTTTTTGTTATTTATATATGGACAAATAATTTCATGCAATTTGATAATAATTATAGCTAATGTATGGAGAGATTAATTTTTCTGACAAACATAAAAGTTTCGATTATAGAAAGTTAGTATATGTATGGAGTGATTAATTTTTTTGACAATCTACGGAAGAAAAATGTTGCTTAATTATTTAATTGACAAAAATGGTTATATTTTTCTTTCGCAGCTTGTCAAGTTTTTCATATCGCTTTAATTTCTTTTGTACATCACATGCTAAACCTAAAAGCGTAGTTAATGTTGACCGCTCCCTGAGTAAAATTCATGGTTGTGTAACTGGTTGCGGGGCCCAAACAATGCTATCCATCGTTCGGATGGATGCATGAAATGAATTCCCTAGCTAGTATGATTCATTAAACCCAAGGTTAAACTGTAATTTGCTCTCTAATTCAATCATGGGGTGTTTAGTTGGAAGAGAAAGGATGAAAAGTATTATTATTAACGAAACGTGTTTCAAAATAAAAATAAACCGACATAAATGAATAACTTCTCGTAAAAAGGATCGCAGCAGTGAACACTAAGATCGAGCAGAGGCACCCTTCCGCACGTGATCTGCCCGCCGACCTCCACCACACGCCGAAGCACGCCGCGCCGGCGCCACGTCACGTGACGCGCAGCGCCGTCCACCATCCTCCTCTCTGCAACGAAACGGGGCCCCATCTCCCGACCCGGTCAGGAAATGCCGCACGCACGCGCCTTCCTCCCACGAAACTTTCAGCTAACCACTGACCAGCGGGCCACGCCACCCGCCCCGCCTCGCGTGGACCCACGTGGTCAGTGTCAGCCACGCGCCCCAGCGCAAAAAATACGCCGCCCACCCGCGGAATCCACACGGAATATTCCACTCGCTCCCTTCCCCCGCCTCTCCCTCCTCTCTCCGCTCTTCTTTCCTCCACGCCTCCTCAGGCTCAGGGGCTCGCTCTCCGGCCACGGCCACGCACCGCCGCCCATTTCGAATTCCGCAACGTGCACGCACCGAGATCTCACGAGGCCCCCGCCGCATCTGCGCATCCTCGAGCCACCTACCCCGGATCCGAGCGCCGCGCCGCGACAACACCATGGGGAGCTCACCGGCGGCGGCGGCGGGCATGGGCACGGCGCTGGAGGACCTGCCGGAGGACGCGCTGCTGTGCATCCTCGCGCTCCTCGCGCCGCCCGACGCCGCCGCCGCAGCGTGCGCCTGCCGCCGCCTCGCGTCCGCCGCGTCCTCCCCGTCCCTCCCGCCCGCCCTCGCGCTCCGCCTCGGCGTCCCCGCCCCCTCCCTCCCCGCTTCCCCGACCTGCCCCGCCGCCGCGCGCAGGCTCCTCCGCTCCCTTCACCGCCTCAGCCGCCTCCTCGGCCTCTGGCGCCGCCTCCCCTCGACGTCCTCCTCCCCCTCCGCCCACCAATCCCCGTCCCTCGCCGCGTTCGAGTGGGCGGCCCCGCGCGCTACGCTCGCGGCCTCCCTCCTGTCCCCCTCCGCCCTCGGCGTCTCCAGGTCCCCCTTCGTCACGCTCTCCATCGCAGGCTCCGGGGACACGGTCGCGGCGGCCGGGGACGTGCCGGTCTGCGTCAACTTCGTCGGCAACAACCACATCGTGGTGGAGACCGCCGCGGCGGGGGAGGACGAGGACGTGGAGATTGTCAGCGGGTCCCCACCGGAGGAGATGTACGCGCACTTTGCCAACAGGAGGAGCCCTGGGGCTGGGAGGAGGAGGCGGGGGAAGCATGGGAGGAGGGGAGGTTTCATGGAGCCCGAGCATTTCGTCAGGATTGCGGATGCTGAGCCGACCAAGGCGCGGCCGCTCCAGGGCCTGTGGAAGGTGCTTCCCCTCTACGCAGAGCTTGCTCGTTTGTTGTTGTTGTTGCGCAATGTCTGAGCTGTGCTGATTCTATTGCAAAGTTTGATTGCGTTTGCGTGTCATGCTTGTTGAATGCTCACGGTGTTAGCTGCTGTTCTTGCAATTGTCCATGAATGAGATGTCGGGGACAGCACAATTTGCAATCCAATGCCCATGAAGATGCATCATTCACTCTGGGTCAGGAACCTTACACAGTTGGGATGGGATTCAATAGAGGATCAGTAGTTCAGTACCTTACACCCTTGTAAATATTGAGGAGCTAAGTCCCTTGGAGATCGGCACACATTACCAGCACAGTTGTTGGGTATGGAATGGAATATTTGAATGCGTTAGAATGGGTTTCTATTGAATGGATGTTGCAAAGGAATTACATTCTCATGGAGTCTGAGATGTCCAATCAGGTTGAAATTTTGCACATTCAGCACATCTGCATTAGTGCTTGACATGCACTTGCTTGACATTTTTTAAGTTGTATGCTTGCTATGGTGAAATACATCAAGAGTTTCGGGATTGTTGTTTCTAATTGGCTCAATTGAGTACCATTGAGGAGAGCATGAAGCTGTTTCTTTAGAGTTGACTATTGGTATTGCTGCTTGCCTGTTAATCTGTTAGCTGCATTATGTCTGTTGTTGATTTTGACAGAAGTCTGAACTGGAGTTTTTTAGCCTTACTGTGATTCACTTGACCTTAAATTGATCACCAGGAATCATACTAGTTCCCAATCGCAATATGAAAATGGATACCCAGAACAACCCTAGGGATTTGGATATTAGTTTTGTTGGATCTTAATACTTCAGATGCTTGGAGAGATCTGTGCCTGTTCTTCCAAAACATTTCTGGGCACGGAATACCTCCATGACTCTAACACTATTTGTATGCGTCAAAAATAATTATGGTCTTATGGGTTTCTTCTATCAATGAAAGCTATGGAATTAGCACTTATGTTTTTCCAATATCAATATGTTATCAACTATTTTCCTTTTATGACAAAACAATTACGGTGGCTGGATAGAATTATATGTGCCTTTAGCTGCATATTATCAGGGTGAAATTGTTGTGGTTTATGCTCATGATCCTTGTATGAAATCCTACAGCAGTTTGCAGTTAATGTTAGGTTGTTTTCTCAAACATAGTGTCAGATTGTTCAGCTTTTTGTTACTTGCCTCTTTAGATTTGAAGCAATATTTTACCATTTTATATGATTTGGAAAGTATAGGCTAATTTGTGTGGCAGTTGCGATTCTTAGATGTGAGATCTCAGGAAAAGCTATACATTATTTGGAATTTATTAATCTTTTACCTCAGTTTTATCTTGTGAATGATGTATATCCACAATTTTGATATTTTTAGTGTTATGATTTACATATCTCACCTAGTTTTTTTAATAGTTGAGCTTTGCCATGCATATTATATTACTTTCCATGTTCTCCAGGGCATATGCGAGGATAGTACTCTGGAATTTTACCTTGTCGCCTATGATGACATTGGTGGAGTAACATGTCGACGATTTAATGATACAAGGGGCCAAAACTCCGGCTACTCTCCTGTCTTTTGGACGACAGATACTACATTTCTTGAACCACCATTCTCTGAACAAGAACTGGATAATTATAGTAATCGCTATCATATCCAAGGTGTGACTTCCAATCATGCAAGCACCGAGAACAGGGTTATCTCTCGGATATTGTGCATCAATTCCAGTCATGATGTGGTTGATCCTCATCTATCGACCCCCTTAGATGATGCGAGGAGCGTAGAGGGAAGGATTTGGCTATATGAGGATGGAACCTTCGGGTTTGGATTTGTTGGCAGTGATTCAGTTATAGATCTGAGGCATGCCTCCTCAGCTGGTTGTATTCTTGACACTTAACATTAAATCTGGGTCGTGGTGGCACATAATTTTTGCCAGCAGACCGCTTGTACAGTACATTTAGGGAAATTCAATAGTTGGCGTTGAGGCATGTTGCCTCTATTTGTTGTACTCTTGATGACAAGTCGCCGAATACGGGTACCTTCTGGCATGTAATTGCTGCTAGAATACCCATGTATCCTGATACTGAACAAAAACTTGGTCCCTTCTGGCATGTACTTGTTGCTAGAATACCAATGTACATTGTCATTTCTTCATTGAATCCTAATAAATTGCAACTGTTACTTCCTCACTGGGAGCTGGTACATCCTTATAGACGAATGATGTGTCCTTGTTGCTAATTTTACAATCTAGTAATAAAGAGATGTTTTGTGACTTCCCAACTTTCAAATGTCCTCGTCCATAGGAAGTTTGTTAAGTTGTCATTTACTATTGTCCTCTCTTGAGAATAGAAAAGTTATTGCTGTCTCTTGAGTTCCTTTTGGTGTTTGAGAAGTTTTCTTAGTGGCAGTGCCAGTTCCATAGATGTATATCAATGTAATTGATTCTCATGTGGTACTAGTTTTTGTCATGTCTGTAAAATATATTTTTTCATGTAGTTGCATCTTCTAAAGAGTAAGTCACTCACTCAATTCAATTCACCTGAAAAGCATCTGTTTCTTTGCATTCATTCCTCAGGTTTCTGGAAAAAAATTGCTGGCAGATTATTGCCTGATCTTTCCATTATTCAAATATGTAGCTTTTGGCCAAATATTTTGCATCCATGTCATGTAACTTCATCTGGTTTTGGTACAGTGACTTGCATGTGTTCATATGTGGATGGCATTATCATGTTATGTCTTTCTAATAAGTACTTCATGTTTCTGCACTAGGTGGAAATCTGATCGGCAGAAGCTATCTGTTTTCATGGAATCTAATGGAAACCTGAATACACTGACAGTTGCTTATGACTTGTTATACATTTAATTAGGTGAGCAAATTGAGACCCTTGCTTGTAGTGATTTCTGCTTCACTGGTAGAAATTTCTATTGCAAATTTGCAATATTGCTGCAGAAATAGTAAACTCATCTGCCAATTTTTGACTTAAAGCAACAACAGGAATAGACAGCATACATGATACAGGCTTTATCATTTGTCCTTACGATCCACAACAATACAAATTAAGATGTAGAGAACTTTTGCTTTTATCTGTGTTTATATTTATATTCTTATAGTTCCACCTTTTTATTTCCATACAAAATAAGTGTAACAAGATCGACAAAAGGTCCAGTATCGGTTGATTGAGGTTGTTGTCTTCAGTACATCCTAAAATCAGTTAATTACAGGATGATGTTACAGAATTTAAATACCGAGTTGTAATACAAAATTCTGCACGGCTTCCACACTATGCACTGAATCGCCATTTTCCTTACTTGCAGTATTTTTACAACTGTGTCATTCATTCGTTCTGTACACTGGAGTTATGGTTGTCCTGACTCCCAGAACATGCTTAACTTTGGTACTCCAAAATTATTATGTATGGCAAATTCCTTACTTCTCTCCCATTATTATTTGTGTACACTCCAACTTAGATGTGTGGTCCAGTTATGGGCCCTCAGAATAATTGTTACTGTCCTGTCTGCAAGAAAACAAACTAAAATGGTTGATGGATGGGAAATTGTCATGTTAGTTGGTCTAAGGGACAGTTAGTGAAGGAAATTGTCAGGATATTCAAGCTGGTGCTGGGGGGATCTCAGCAGCTGGGCAGTGACTGTCATGATTCATCATGGCTTAGAAAATTAGTGCCACCTTGGATCCTCTCAGCTTTATTTTTCTTGTGCAGGTTTATTATCCTCTCTGGATCCTGAACTATTTGCAAATAATATACTTGCTATATTATCGGAAACAATAAAATGCGATGGTTATGCCAATTTTGAATTTGTTTATGCAATTAAACTCAAAAGATGTGCTTGTTGAATACTGCATGTGATATTCGGTATCATGGAACGCTCTGAACTGTCATAATGGACTTGTTGACTTGCTTTGCACCTGCAGGAAAGCTTTTCTTTACCTTCTTCATAGCATTATATTTCACATTACACCTTGTTGTATGGTCCATTCGGTAGTCGGCACTGATTATTTTCAGTTTTTGATCTATAACTTGCCCTTTTGATGCAGTGCCAGCTAATGGATGTTTTCTCTCATTTTTGAAAGGCAGTCTTTCCCCTTTTCTTTCTGTTGGACTTGTTAGTTTTCTCACTATGTTGTTATGCGTCCTTTAGCCAAATATCATTAAAACAATTGGTGGGTCAAGAATTTATAGTTCTCTCTTGTATATGCAGATGCATCTTCTAAGCAATGAAAATGGTGAAACCAGGTAGAGATATTTTGGCTCAAATATAACAAGGTTTACATGCAGATACAAAATATCATGTTCTCTGAATGCACATGACCTCCATTGGTAAAACTGAAACTGAACCGTGCCACAGAAAGATATAGTGCTCTCAAGCAAATGCAAGAAGATTCATTATTCATCTGTGGAAGTGCTCAAAGATTAGTACTCTGCTTCTTCATCCTCCAGCGACCCAGCCTGTGATGTCTTCTCGTGATCATTCTCGAGCTGGCTGAAGTTCCCCTTCTCCTTGATCAGCTGGATATGGTGATGCTTGCAGTAGAGCTTCCCCTCGTGCGCGATGTAGTTGGAGGGGCTGATGGTGCATCCTCCATGGCAGCACTTGAAGCAGCTCTTGTGATACATAGTGTTGTTGACAGTAACCTGAAGGATTAGGGGGCACGTCACAATCAGCATATTGTTATTCATGCAAATTAACTCTCAAGAGGTACGATACACCTGTCAACTTTTCTTATCTTTCAGCAGAAAGTGTCAATAATTGAGCTTCCAACATGGAAATGCAGCAATGGATAGATTTTTTTCTTCTTAGTGACCGTTGTCAAGTATCAATAATTGAGCATCCAACTTGGAAATGCAGCAAATGCTATCTTCATGGATATAACTTTTTACATATTCTTATTCTTTTCTCAAAATCATTATATTTTTTTATAAATCATGAACGGGAATTCAGCAACAGATTGTCAAGTAAAGGACACTCAAAACTGCAGGCAAATGATTGAGATAATAGAATATAGAATCGTACCCTCTCAATTGGATAGACTGTCTTGCTGCATCCAACACATTTCTCTCTGGTGCCAGCAAAGGCGCTGGAGACTTTAATAGCATTCTGACAAAATATGCAATCATGATGAGCATCACCAAGTGCCAGTTGTTGTTAAAGAACAAGAGATGAATAGTGCCAACTGGATGGTATGAAACAGTACACATAAAGAACAATGCTGATCTAGTGATCTGCTTCAGGGGGGCCAAGGTTTTATCAACATTTTCCTTCTTGATATCACTTTTCATTGAGCTAAATTTACTCTGTTCAGATCCACGCGTCACACATCATTACTTTGGGGGGCCAAGGCTTTGAGTGGCTATTTATCTCACCCTTTCCTTTCTCACTACTTTGTATTTGTGTGTACTGAATCTATGATCACTTCAGATTTGAAGAGAGTTATTCTGCATCTATTCTGATGAATGGTTTCATGCCTACTGATTTTCCTGTTTAGCTTGTTGACTGAAAAAGGAAATGCAGTTTAATATGTACTTGGCATGCCTCTATTCTAGAAATAAAGTATGATTCTCATATTGTCGCATACCTCATTCTTTCTTTCTGGCTTGACAACCTTTGGAGTCCCTGAAGCATTTGCAGGTGATGACAGAGGCTAATCAGGCTCAAGAACCACCGGATCTCTCCGTGACGCAAAGGAATTAACCAAGGGAACTGGGGCTGATTATCATACCTTCGAAGCTCTTGTCCAGGCTCCCCGTCCTCTTGAAGAGCTGGTCGAAGTGAGGCCTGCAGTAGAGCACCCCCTCGAAGGAGTTGTAGTTCGCAAGCTGCACCAAGAGAGATCGCCACATACACCGGTAAGTCTCACTCACAGCCTTATTGCATGCTCCAGCAATGTTACAAATCTTAGAGAAGTAGGCAGTAGATACCTTGAGGGTGCCCTTGCAGTGGTGGCAGCGGAAGCAGGCCTTGTGGTAGACGCGGTTGTCGGCGGTGAGCTTGTCGACGAGGTACACCGTCTTGTCGCAGGCGGTGCACTTGGTGGTCGTCCCCTGGAACGAGGTCGCCATTGCTGCCCTCTTCCCTTCCCTCCTCTGCAACACCACTCTGCCTACGCTTACAGAGACAAGCCGGCCTCGAGCTGCTGCTGGTGGCTGGCTGGCTATAGCCTATATGGGAACTGGGAAGTGGGAAGGAACGGTGTGGCCTGGTGGTTGGTGGCTGCCTGGCGTGCTGCAGCCAGGTATTGACACCGCTGGGCAGGACACAGCTAGTGATGGGGAATGTTGGGGGTGGCACGCGGCCTGGCAGATCGGCCGTGGAGGAGCAGGGAGGGGCGTGCTCGTACGAGGTGGGGGACCGGTTCGTCCGGCAAGAACGGGGGGAACGGTGGTGCGGTGGTTGTGGAAAATTTGCGGAGGGGCGAAGCAAAAGCCCGGCGGCAAGGGAGACCGACGGTGACAAAAGGGGAGCGAGAGCACAGTTTGGGACAATTATTAGAGAGAGACAAAAGTTAAGACAGAGAGAGAATGGGAGAATTATTCGGGTGCATGTTTTCAGAACAGGGGAATGCAGTGCAGGGGTGAAATGAAAACCAGTTCCAGTCCAGAGGTGGAGTAGGTGGCTTTGTGATCTTGACGAGTGCGTTTTCCTCCTCGAGTGAAACCGGTTCTGGGGATCTCTGCTTGATTGGAACACGGTGCCATGCGCCCATACCCACCATGTGCACTGAACCAGAGCCTTGACGTGGCTGCAGCCTTCTGTCTTCACTCTTCATCACTACTGCCTGGTTGCTTCTAGTCACAGTTACAGTTAAACAGTCAATCTTTGCCCCGCTTTTCCTGTCATTATGGAGTGGTTGCTTGCTTCTACTGAGAGGGGGCCCAAAAAAAAAAGAAGAAAAAAATATGTCTTTGCTAATTACCTGTGCAATGCAGCTACCTACATATATCTTTTCCATAGTTCATGTTCTACTCCTACATGATGCCTGGCACGGCTAACGTATTTTGTAAATTAGTAAGAAATGAACTAATCAACTACGTAACTAACTCACTTTGTAGGTAAACTACAGTACATAGCATATTTAAACTATTTGTTTTTTAAGGAATATATGCAATACAAAATCTGAGATCAATATATGCATGAAAACAATACATGTTCGTTTGTTAAAAGAATACTAATTTTCGTACTTCTCCATGGGTAAATATTTTTTTTCTTTCTTTCTCGAGGAATCTGAAGATTTTTTTAGCTGTTCGGGCCCCTCTAAGTAAGTACACACGGTGCATGATTATTTAGTGGCATCTTGTTTTCAGCCTTTGCCATTCCACCTCTTTAATTTGTCGGTAGTTCCTTAGGATGCTGGCAAGCTCATGACAGAGCAAATCTCATAGCTGATGTCAAAAACAGGTGTCTGTCTCAATTAGGTCAAACAGAAGAAACGTTCTTGTTACTTGACATATATATTTAGCAGGCATAGCGTAGGTGCATACAGTAGCTATTAGCTCAACAGATTTAGACGCCAAGCTGGCCATTTTTATTAAAAGAAAAACAAATAGATCTCGGCGACAAGGCCACCCCAGCAAACATGGAAAAGTAATGTCTGCATAAGCTCCCTGTCATGTCAGGATTTTTTAAAGCAAATCCTTGTCAGGTCAGATTCTTCTGTTGCAACCTTCACCCTTACTCATTGCCCATGATTTGTTCTTGTAACGACAAGTACTGATCCTGATTAACATAGATGTTGCATGCGTGTTTGTTGGCATGTAAATCTCCATGTGTGGGCCCAACTTACTAATTGCATTTTGCAGCTGTGTCTGCAGATCATGCATGAGTGCCGTGGCTGCAGCCTTCGTGTCGTGCATGCATAAGGTGGTGATGATAATTATTTTTCATTTTTTTGAGAGAATACAAATGATTGCTGGAATTTTGGGCTTGGCCTATGAACAAATTTCAGAATTACTAATAAATCTCAAAGGCCTATGTGTGCATGAGAAAGTGATGGAAATGATGTAGCTCTTTAGTCCCACATTACTAGTGGAGGAGTGGGATGACCAACATAAATATGGAGTTTCTCCAAGCTATGTGTGTGGGAGGAGAAGAGAAGCTCCACACGTGCGCATGCGCTCGCCTCGCCGGGCCAGGCGGGGCGGGGCGATGGGCGCACAACGTCCGCGTGAGTGGTCCGTCAAAATCCGGCCCCTCGCCTTGCGGGGGCACGACTTCCTTTTGTAGTTTTTTATTTTTGGTTACTTGGCTTGTAAGTATGCGAAATATTTGAAATCCAAACGGTTTAGATCACAATCGTGATGTGAGATCGTGGGCTTCCGTATATATGCGACCTATCGGCCTCTACCAGACTATCGTCTATTCGAGCTAGGGTTTTGCCTCTTCTCGCTGCTACGCCGCCACCGTAGTCTACTTGTTGGCGATCAAATTTGGCACTTGTCGAGTCTGGCTAGGCATATCGGTCTAACCTATATCCAAGGGCGGTTAGACCGGTATGGCCCTGTAGCCGGCCCGACAAGGCAAGGGTGGTCTAACCGCTATTCAGGACGGTTAGACCGATCCTGTACACCAAGTCCGAGTAGGTTTAGGAAATTCGTGTAAATTACGAGTCCTCCCGAGATTTTCCTTCTGGGGCAAGACCTCCCCACCCTATAAATATAAAGGGTCATGGCCGATTGAGTCCTACCTAAGACAACCAATCGAACAAATATATTTTACTTTTATCTCTCAAACCCAAACTTTTCCAACCTTGTGTTGTTCTTCCTTTGTCTTTACGACGGTTGAAGGCGTTCTGAGTGGCCTGCCGATCTTAGAACAATCCTATGTGCGCTAGCTCCGTCGGGGTCCCTCCCGAGCCGACGTTCTTAGGCTTTTCGCACTACTTAGCACAGGACCGGTTAGACCGTCTCTCCAGGCCGGTTAAACCGCCCTTGGCTAGGTTGCTGCGAGGTGATCGTTTTCGCGTGATCTGGCATGATTCGGTGTGTTGACCTAAATCTGCGTCAACGCTACTCCATCCCAAGCGCCGGCATGCACAGGCGAACGGGAGAGCAGGTCTACAGAACCGCTCGTCCTTGTGATCCTGCATCGAGAGAGGGCGGATAAGGTTTTTGAGAAGTGCTTTGCGCGACTGCTTGAGGTCTTCGTCACGGCTCGTCCTCCGTCCAACCATCGCGCCGGGGCATACCGTCGCCCTCGTCGCCGGCTGCTGCATTCCGTCAGCAACACCATCGTCAGGGACGAAGCCAGAAAAAAATTAGGAGGGGCTGAATAAAAGTAATAGTTAGGCTTTATGCTTCTATATTGTTGGATTGCTGGTCTAATAAACTTTAGCCCCTCCTGGTGTACATATTTTCTCTGAAATTGGATAGGGAATTAAAGGGGTTTCCTTTGGAACCGCAGCGGTAGGGGGGCTGGAGCCCCACCCGCCCCACCGCTGGCTCCGTGCCTGACCATCGTTGTCCCGTCTGCACCGCTCGTCTTCACGGCTACGCCTGCTCAGTATGTACGCTGTGATCCGATCTGTTCGTTCATCATGTTTTCTGAGATCGTGATGATGTGTTTGATGTTTACTAGTACGTTAGAGAGATCTGCATGTTAGGTTTACTTCTTGTCATGTTTAATCTAGTTTGAAAGTTAATCACGCGATTGCTTATATTTCCAACAGTGATCATTGTGGTTTGATGAACGTGTGAAGGTCACATCTCTCGTTGTGTGTCGTGTCGGCGCGATGTGTTTGTGTTTGTGCGAAAACACAA
Organism: Urochloa ruziziensis; assembly: GCA_015476505.1. Taxonomy (NCBI): domain Eukaryota; kingdom Viridiplantae; phylum Streptophyta; class Magnoliopsida; order Poales; family Poaceae; genus Urochloa; species Urochloa ruziziensis. The sequence goes on along the minus strand of CM027121.1, from coordinate 56,466,522 downwards.
AGAAAATTAAATCGGTACAATTTATTTTGATTATTCAGAGCAAAATTACATTTGCTCTCGTGAATTCAGACGGGCTTATGCTCTCTCATGTTTGTGCGTTTTGAGTAAAAGATAGTTCGTCAATGACCTGACTGCGGCCAGAGTCAATGCCACACCATCACTCCTTGCTCAGCTGCTCTATCTCTACCAGACTACCATACCCTCTCGACTGAAAGACTGCCCCGAAAAGATTCTGAATGATCTTACACATGTAGATAACACTATGTCGCCCTCTATTCCAAATTTTCTATGAGCACCTCTACTAGATTATTGACATGCAGGGTTCTTTTCACCCTGCACACAACGGCTCCGACATTTTTTTTACTTACTTTTACCCCCTTGGATGCACTCATGCATATCTCGTACTAATTTGTAAATTTTACACCGGTGAATCATGAATATCAAAGGTCAGACCATAAATTAATCCATCTACGATTTTCTTCAGCCTCTAAGGCATAACAGCAAGTACCATAATTTGCTCAAGACAGACAGGCATTTGTAACAAAAGAGAAGAGACATTCATGGGGTTAAAACCCAACATTGATGGAATCAGAGAAGAACATTCCATCAAAAATACAATTCCATGAGCAAAGTTCCTTAACGAAAAACTTGCAGTCAACAGAATTGCGTAAGGTGGCATAGACCTCCTTACAAACATCATCCTACTTGTCTTTGTTTTCCTCTGCTTCCTGCTCATATCGGCGTTTGAACTTTGCAATCTGGCCAAGGCTCTCAGCCATTTGACGCTTGGCCCTCATGTGGTACACTTTGCCCGTATGGTTGACCTTGGTCATCATGATATTGATCAGTCTACCACTCTGTGTCACATACGAAATCCATTGCATCTGAGGATGCAGTCCCTTCCTCATCCTTCCGACCTAATCAGAGAGTATCAGGCGAGAACGGTTAGGAAACAAAACTATGGAGAACAATTTTTATCACTTGTAACCTTTGATCACTCCAGATAAACAAGATATAATTATTAAATGTCTACCATCATGGAATGGCGCTTATGGTTGTACAAGGAAACAAAGAGTGGGCAGACCATGGCAACAAGGGTGACCTAAGGTAGGAACTGGTGGTAGTAATTAACAATCCCCTAGTTCTGTTACCCAATAGGTAACGAACAAACAAAATTGAAATATCCAACTCTTGGTAGTTACACTTTCAACAAATGTGAATTACCAGGTCATACTAAGAGAAGGTAACAAAATAATACTGGCATAAAAACATGGCATCAGCAGTGGCATTGCCATCTTAGTAAAAAACAAATGAATATAATCGTTAAATCAGCCATCACGGATTAATCAGTCGCTCAGGAAAAAAACTGCAATGACCAGACTGGATGTATGCAATAGAGATAACCATCAGCATATTCAAAATTCTTCCATATAGCTCAATGACGTAAAACATTGATGCACATAAAAGTTTTGAATACCACTCCAAGCACCATAAATCTGATGGCTTGATATTGCGTGAGCCATGAGGTGAAATTTTATTTGGGCTACGCAACACGGACAAGTGCAAATAACTTTTTAATCCCCTTGTACCCATGGATAATAGCACTAAGTAAAACTCTCCAATATTCAAACCGCATTATTAAAGGTAGGAAGCTTTTTCCAGGAGACAGAGTTGACACCAAGTAAATTAGATAATCCAGAAGCCAATACATTGGTTTTAAATTGTTGGTATAAGCTACTCTTCTTCTTAAAAAACAAAATATAACGATAACAACCATTGTGTTGCTGATTCATTGTAAGTTACTAGCTCTTTCTTTAAAAGCAAAGTTAAAAATGAATCTCAGCTGATTCAGCGTAAGTTATGCTAAAGAAACCAGACACTATTCAGTATTCAGCAAGCATTGTGTTGCTGGTTGGAAGTTGGCAATAGACTGCCGGTGCACGTCCCTATCAGAAAGAAAAGGTTGAATGAACTCAATGAAGGTAGACGATAACGATAACAACCTATACATGAGAATTCTGCTTCCTACAAGCAGGAGCCACAAACCAACAGACTCTGGTCCATTTCCAGCAAACTCAATGTTTGGCAGTGGAATTGTACAGCCAAGCAAAATAGGCACACTCACATCATAGGATAGTTATACTACGAATTACAGAGTTCATAGATTTGGTTTTGTACCCTTCAGCAAGCAAAGCTCAAATAAAACCACAACATATAGCTACTAGACAGGGCGTCCATCTGAATGAAACCAGATTCAAACAAAAGCTACCACAAACAATGAACTGAACGGATTTCATTGGCTTACCCTACCCTGCCTTGAAAATACCACTAATAGCTTTAGCAGTACACGATACAACCAATCACGCCAGCGGGCATTTTTCAGGTAATCCGCGTTTTTAGCGCCAGGCCCTCAGAACACTCATTAGACAAATAGACACCGTAGTACTGACGAAGAACACGGGCACGGAATGGAAGAGTCCTCCGGAGTCGGAGCGGATTCAGCAAGTATAGGAGAGATGCAAGGGTCAGATGCGAATACGAATGGCTTGCTTAGGGTTTGGGATGCTTGGTTTCGCACAGAGCGGAGGGAAGGGAAGGGACGGTACCTTGTGGATGCTCGCCGCCGGCGAAGGGCCCGACGAAAACCTGGCGATGGGCGGCGCCGCCGGGAAACAAGGCCACGAGAGAGAGGGAGACGGCTGGGGGGGGGGGGGGGGACACTGGGGAGGAGAGAGGGCACTGGGCGTCTGGGCCACGACTCTGTTGACCAGTTCATATGGGCTGCCGCCAGAATGCGGCCCAGTGTGAGGCCCAGCTTCTCTAAAAGGAAGATGCCCAGGGAAAAGGCCTACACTTTTTTCCCCCCGATTGCAACACATCATGGTTGGTCACGACTCACGAGCGCTTTTGCTCTTGCGAATTTTGCCTTTGCTCTTCGATAGCAGCGTCCACGATTCTAAGCAGCATGGTCGTGCAGGACTTGGCTGCAGTTTCTTAATTTGATTGATTCGTTGGTCTCACCAAGCGTAACTGTGTTTATTGATTCAGATTACTTAAAAAAAACTCGATTCATATTACACAGTATGTGGGAATTAAAATTAGGGAAAGGCAGAAAGGCATGGGAGTCAGTAGTGATCTGTCCGGATGGAATTGTGCATGGAAGGCATGTAGTAGTACGGACGCTAAAAAGAGAATGGACTACATATGTCATTCCATTTTTTGGCTAATCACTACTCCATGTCTAGTGTTCTCGGACTATTATTTTATACCTGTAAATTTGTACAACAGATTTTATGCCTGCAAATTTGTATATTTCTTTTTTTATAAAATTTGCTTGCCGCAGAGAAAAGCGGTACCGTGTGGCGATAGGTGATTTTAATATTTTGTACAAATTTGGTCAAATTTTTAAATTGTTTGAATACTTCTCGGTGAGTGAGAGTTGTATTCTTTTCTGGAACGGAAAGAGTATCACACAACAGGGTGTCGCATTGGCTACAACAATGATTAGAACAAGCTACACAACAACTTAGAAATTAATAGCGAATAATTAAAATGAGCATATAAAATTATGAATCCTGATTCCTGAATGACGACAGTGTGAAACATTTCCACGAGCGAGCGAAGTCACGGCTTTCTGGACTTGAGGATCATAGGGTGCGTTTACTAAAAGGACCCTAGATCTGGGCCTCTTAGCAGGTTGAGATGCTGCAGTCCTGATAACTCCGCTAGCTTACCACAGCCATTGATTTGGAGCGTCTGGAGCTTAGGTGTTGCTCCCGCTTCAAACGACAAGTCCAGCAGATCATCACAGCCTTCAATTCGGAGAGTCTCAAGCTTAGGCATTGCTCCGCATCCGAATGACAACCTACGCAGACCATGGCAGCCTGCAAGTTGGAGTTCCTTGAGGTTAGGCATAGCTCCCGTTTCAAATGATAGGCCCTGGCCAACAGGGACTCCCAATGGCAACCGGTGCAGCTTCTTGCAGCCATTAATTTGAAGAACTTTGAGCTTAGGCACCGCTTGTGCTTCAATAAACACCTCCAGGTTAGAGCAGTGCCTAATCAGGAGTGTGTACAGGTATGGCATGTCTCCAACGAAAAATGGCAGCAATTGTAGATTATTGCAGCCACTAACTTGGAACTTCTTGAGCATAGGCATTTGTATCCCTGCACCTTCATATGACAGCGACATCAGACTATCGCAGTTTTCAATTTGGAGGGTCTCGAGCTTAGGTACTGCCCTTGCTACAACTGATACCTTCTTCAGATTATTGCAGCCATCAACTCGGAGCACCTTGAGCTTGGGCATCGCCCCTGCTTTGAATGACAAAAAGGACAGAGCCCCCAAATTTGACAGCTCCAGCAGCTCAAGTTCTACAAATACATCCCTATTAAATATTATCTCCGAGCACATGACAGAGTTTTCCAAAGAAGTAGGGTAGTCAAACTAGGCATACGTGCAAGCCCATCCATGATGTCAGATAATCCTGGTCCTTCGAGTCTTGTATTGTGCAGGTACAACTTGAATAGGTACCTTAAACCCAAAATCCATTCTGGAAAAATAAGGTGTCCGTACAGCTTGAGAACTTGAAGGCATTGCAGAGAACATAGCAGGGAGGATGCGTTCAAGCTCCGAGACAAACCATTAGGATCAGCAGAACGCATTGTCAACGACTGCAGGCTGCTGAGATGATGGAGAGTGGAGCACATGTCTTGTCCGTTTTCATCAGTAATGCCAGTGATACTTAATCTCTGTAACTGTGTCAGGTTCTTCAGCTTCTTGATGACTGCAGGGCCTTGGCGTTCCACACTGACTGTGCTCAATGTATTCAGAGTCCGTAGCTCCCCAATCACTTCGGGAACTTCCACGCCCCATGGATCACCACCACTTTGCTGACGAATGTCTTGACCATCACTAAGAGTATGATCAACTTGTACATCCGAAATTCCGGCATGAAGAACATGTAGACTCGTAAGATTAATAATAATGGCTGGCAGTCTCCTGACATTGGTATTTCTGATATCCAATGTCTCAAGGCGCCCCAGCTTGCCTAGTGATTTTGGTAGATGTTGAACATTTGTGTTCCTAAGGCCCAAGTACTTCAGGAGCCGGAACACCCCTATGTGCTTGAGCTCTTGCCCTGTTAGGCCTTCCACGCCTTCTAAATCAAGCACCCTGAGCATCCACATCTTATGTGAAAGAAAAAATGGCCGCCACTCACCAAAGACGGTGAGCGAGCGAACACGGGATAGATTCATGCTCTTGTACTCGTCCTCATGATCCCTTCTCCAGCTCCTCCGTACAACTAGATGCCTTATTGTGTCCTCAGAGGCCATACTATGGTAGTCAAGCATGCACACTAATTTCTCCTCCATGGATTTTGACATGCTAACCTCTAGCATCAGAGGGTGGACACTGCAGCTAGTAATTCTTGCACTGGGCAGTGCTGAAGTCATGGTTGGCTGGATTATGGTCATACTGAGGAACTCATTAAAGACCCTCTCCCCAACTTCTTCAGCTTCCGACCCACGTATTCCCTTCACGTAACCTTCTGCAATCCATCGCTTCACCAACCGCCTACGCTTTATGTTCAAATCATCTTGAAAAATACTGAGGTACATAAAGCAATACTTGACATGGTAGGGCAAATTGTTATAAAAGGACTCCAGGGTTGCCCTCATAGACCCAAGATCATAATTGACCTCTAACTGATCCAAGTAGAGATGCTCATTGATTCTTTTCCATTCTCTGGCGGTACATAGTCTAGAGGCCAGATGACGACCAACATGGATGATTGCAAAAGGAATCCCCCCACATTTATCTAGTATTTGAGTAGCTTGCTCCGCCGTACCCGGCCCTAACTCGACATTCTCAACTGTTCCAAATACCTGCAGGAATAAATTCAGTTACCATGACTATCTTGCATTGTGTCACAAATAGTAATTTGTACCTGATATTTTTTTTGAAGGCACCAGATATTATATTATGAAACTATACACATATCAATACAAAACTAATCATATCATGTTATATTATGAAACTATGGATATGTCTATACAAATAATCATGTCATGTTCGTTTTTAATATCCAAATATTATTGAGAAAGTGACGCAGAAACATGAATAGTTTGGCTTCATATATTCTTATCAAATCAAGCAGAGTTCATAACTATCTATTTGATTTGGACTATAGAAAATAATAATTCATAGTCCAACCGATAACATGAAGAAACTGAATAAAATAGTAGAGGAAACCTTTTTTTGTTATTCCATCCGTTGTTTTGTTGGATTTAACAATAGGATCATGATACATGCAGTGCAGTCATGTCTAGAATATAAATACTGTATGTTAAATTACAGCCAAATGCTTTTGTTTAAACATATATAACAGAAAGAATTCTATTAACTTAGAAAAATAGACAAACTAAACTCTTTCGATGTCACGCGGATTAAAAAGCACTTATTGTTATTTTGCTTTATCTGCTTTCCTGAAATTTGGTCTTATTAGAGTGAACACTCATTTTTAGTTTCTCCCTTAACTTGTTGAACCTCCACATCAGTTCCAAAATAAATAAATTAATAAAATACTTGAATCTGAGTAAAACACATCAACATCTCCAAACTGTTAATGTATAGTTTCAAGAGCGTAATCTATAAATGGTTCTTTTGAGGTCAAAACGACCGATTAGTGTTGATTCACCTATTTAACATCTCTGTGGCATTCATATCACCTTATTATTGCCAACCATCATCCATATCATACTAGTCTACTTTACTAAACCCCATATGTGAATGAGTAAAACAATCAACAAGTCCAGGGACATGCAACTGCAAATTAATAGTTTGGGGACTGATTGTGCCCTGAAAACATGTACGGACTGATAATGTGCTTTGCTCTCTGAATAATACTCAATAGCAAATACTCAGCTCCTTCTTAATTTATATTGTTTTCTAGTAAATTGTTGTAAGCAAATATCATCGGAAGGTATAACTTGTATTATTTATAAAGTATAAAATATATGACTAAGAAAATATGGAATGTTTCTCAAGGATACCTTCAAACGGAATAACTTGCTGGCGTCGTCTTCATGGAGCCTGTTGAGGTTGTATATATAGTCATTCCTGGAGCAATAATTAGCAACCTGAAGTTCCCTTGTGGTCACTATTATTCGAAGTACTACTTTATAGTCCTCTAAAATCAACGATGAATGTACCAAATCCCATTCACCAGTGGTTGAGAGGCCATCCAGAACAACAAGGCATCTGAAAGGCTGGTCGTGCAAATTTGTCTCATAGAAGTCAACCAGCTTCATGTGCATTTTGTGTAATGGCTCTCTTGAATAGGAGCTAGGATAATCTGATTTGAAATGCTGAAGCACCTCTCGGATTAACTCATCTTTGCTCAAATAATTTGACATGGTAATCCAGGCACGGTGCGTAAAGAAATTGTTGACATCTTCGCAGAGGTAGACACTTTGTACCAGAGCAGTCTTCCCAATGCCTGTCATACCACAAACTGATATAACAGCATTGTCACTCCCAATTTCAGTACTGCAAATGTTGCCGATTATCCAATCCATTTCCTTATCCCGACCCACAAGCTGGGGTGCTTGTCCTACTCTAGCCATCATTGTACTCATTCGATCTTGGATCATTTCAGCTATTGCAATCGCACTGGAACTGTCGCCAGCTTCCTCAAACACGATGCTAGTAGAAGCAATGTTTTCGTGGTTGATCTCCCTTGGGCTTGCGTCATCATATTCATCTTCCACACGGTTCTGAGAAAACAAATAGAACCTTTTTTGTTATCTATTTTATAACATACCTCCAAGGAATATAAAAAAGTTTCTAATAAATATATTCAGATTTGAAAAAGTAGAAGCAAATCTGTTTTTGACTTGGCAAAAAAAAGTCATGTCTAGCCCTATATGGTGCTATTACTCTAGACATTCTTAATTTTTACAAAATATAGTGAAATACATATAATAGGTGTTGGTAAAATTCTAAGACAGGATATACATGCATATAGATATCATGACAATATTTAATTTATACCCAAAAAATGTTATAGTAGTATTACACAGAGTAAATCCCTTCTAGTTCCAAATCTAATCACTTAGGATATCGACATGGGCTTTATCTTTCATTTTCTTTGGTGAATTTAGAAACATCGGCCATATGTTGTTAGTCTATGTAACATTTTATATATCAATGGGCCATGTTAGAAAAAAGCTATTGACAATTATATTTACCATGTTGCAGAAGGCAGAGGGAACTGTGGTATCACTGGAGAGGTAGAAACAGCTGCTCCGTGCTCCGCCGGCACAGTATTTGGCTATGTCCTCTCTCTGGGAGGTGACTATGATCCGACTCGCATTATCAATGTCTGGCCGAAAAAACAGTTTGATTGAATCCCATTCTTCTCTTGTGGACACGTCGTCAATGACAATCATGTACGTTTTGTGTTCGAGGTTTTGTGACAGGGACCTGATCAGCTGTGGGACACCCATTGCTTCTATACTTTCTAGAGCATCAAAATCTATACCTTGTGCAGCATCATTTGAGAGGAATTGCCTGAGCAAGCTGCGAATAAACTCTGCCAGATTGAAAGGATGAGGCACCGTAACCCAAGCACAGCACCTGAACCGGTCGGTAACAGCCAGATTGTCGTAGGCCACTCCAATCATAGTGGTTGTCGTCGCCGTCACACAGATAGAGACTAGAATTAACGAGCTGTCTCGCCTGGACAGCAGGTTGCTCAGCCGAATCCCAGATGATCTGTAGAGATCTTCTACATGGTGTCCCACTGCTTGAGCCTCCTGGACTGACGATGGCGTCGGGGCACTTGAACCTGGTGGTTCAACAGTCGTCAGTGAGGCTGTCATGGGGACGTACAACTTCCTCCTCTTGAACGCGTCGTCCATCCGTGCTCTCAGTTTCTTCATCTCATTGGCGATGCGGTGGCGGGCCAGAATCCTTGGTAAAGAGCACCATCGCCACCAGCAGCAGGACGATCTGCCAAGATGAATGGTGCATTTCTCGATCCAGTCCTCGACGTCATAGGAAATGTCCCGGACCTGCCGTCCCCACACCCTCGTGACGGGGTCCTGGCTACGCTCCTCATCTTTGGCCTTTATGTTGGACTGCATCAGCTCGAACTCATATTTGATGAACTCTAGATCACTCTCCACACCGAGCTGCAGCGCTACCTCAGCTGCTGCTGCCGACTTAACGATGCTGAGTGCGGCATCGACCACTGAGCTGGCCATTGCATGCCGCGCGCGGATGGTCTAATGCCCCAGTACTTCTCTGCTAAGCTTGTGTGAATTTTTGTTAGCGCTGGCAGGTGTGGTGTAATGCTTGGAACAAAGAAAGCTTTCCATGGGTTTAAACTTTATAAAGGGACGGGAACATGAAGAGCCCTCGGTCTACCCAAAGATCTATGTTGGTTGGATGTGGCCTCCGGAGAATTTACCGCCATTCATCATCGGGCACATAACCACCTTACCAGGCTCTTAGTAGACTTCAAATTGTATTTGATAATCAGATCAAGAATAAATTAATAATCCAACACCTAGAGACTAAGACTTTGTTAACCACATAACCTTGTCATAATTCATAACTAAACTCTTCTATGAGGAAACCATACACCGTCTGTTTTACTTCAATATTGCTTTTGCGTGTGCTTGTTTCTTTCTAAATATTCTATGGGCATTGAGCAATGCTAGCTTTGGGATACATGTGTGTGGGCGTTCGGAATCAAGATTTTGTATGGTAGGGTACAAAATTTGCGTTTGACTGGGTCATGTGTCGATGAGGAAAATCGTATGAGGACAGTACTATATTCTATATTATACTATTGAAAGACAAAAAGATTTCGTCGTGTCAAACTTGCTCTCATCTAGCCCTGCTGTTCTGTTCCGGCCCCCACAGCCTGTTACTTCTTGTTGCATTGGTTACATAGTCAGTAAAGCGGTTACAGGCTATGGAGAATGTTAAAAGCACACAACATCCGGATGAAACTAAGAACCGGCCGGAGAGCCCTTTAATAACAAAAATAACAACAACAATAACACGACAGAACCAGCAAAACTATTCATATAAAAGATACTAGATACCCGTATCAAAACAATTTGTGCATATTGGAAAGTTCTTCTAACTCATATGCTTTGTTTCGTCCTCTTTGTTTCTTTTCGCGGCAGCAAATGCATATCTTCTAGACAGCGCATGACTATGCTGAAAAGTAAGATGATAATAACCAGTAACTAAATGCCGGCTAAGGTAAAGCTATGAAAGCACTAGATCAACTTATACTATGAAATTATGACAGATTATATTATAGGCGCTAGCGAGCGATGAACTAAATTTAGTACTAACTCCGTTCCAAATTATATGTCGTTTTGGTTTTATTAGGTTCATAACTTTTATTATGCACCTAGATAAACTAGATTCCTAGCAAAATCTATGAATTTAGAAAACCCAAAACGACCTATAATTGCCTCCTGCAATGAACAGGCAATGTTGATGTGATCCTCATTTCATCGTAAATCAAACAAAAAAAATCAATAATTCATCTAATTTATCTTGAGCCGGTGAGGATTAATTTATTGGGCTAGGGAAAAACTGAAATTTGCCTACCTCATCATCTTGGTGGCTCGCCGCTTGCTCTTCTAGCTGTCTCCTTGCCTGCGTGCTCCATGGGCGGCGGCGCGGCCATGCGGCGCTGGGGTGCCTGGGCGGCCTTGTGCTGATCTGCTCTGTTTGCTGGAATCAGCGATGGACTACGGACGTGTGTAACGGAAGGTTGGAGGCAGCACGGCACGGACGCGCGATGCGCTATCCGTGATCGGCCATCGGCACCGGGCGCCGTCAGGCTGAGCCGATCGCCGGCGGTCAATCGCGCCGCCCGCACGTCGCCTCTGACCTATCTCGCATAACGGCATAGCGTAGGACACCGGAAAACCAACAGACGGCCGGCGCTGCGTCGTTTCGTTCGACGGGGCCTTTTGGGGCCTTGCGGCCGGCGCTGGGCTCGGGCGAGTACAGGTGAAAATACTAGTAATGGACGCGCGCCCATGCGCGCGATTTGAATTTATGTTGTAGGTTATTTATAGTCAAATTGAAGTGAATAAGGAATAAATCAAATGGATGAGAGCACATGGCACTACAATATGATTGCCCTACATAACTTAATACAAAGATTGCTAAAAATGGAGAGGCACACAACTTATAATGCAGGTGCAGACAAGGGTATATAATTTACAACATTATAGGCCACGGCAGTGAAAGGTTGTTCAGAATATAAGAAGCTAAGATGTAGTTCATAATTTAGACTTGTGCACATTATTTTGTTGCTTCAGGCTGATGAGATGTCTTCAGTTGTACCTCCATTCCTTTGGCTCATGGTCAGAAAGCTCCACGCTCCTGGAAAACGTATTTGGATTGGGCTGTAAAATGTAGCTGTGAGTTGTAGAAATATTGGTGCCAGGAGCTGAAATATGAGCCGATGTTGTCGTGTCAATAATGAACTTCATCCCTAACTGTGTCCATGATGTGAGATGGAGCTATTCAAAACTGAAAGGCAAGAAATTTTCAAAGAAAATAAATTAGACGGAGTATTAGAAACTCACAATACTTTCAATATTTTCTAGTGGTGACACAAACTTATAATTAGTTTTCTATTCCTTGTTTTAATTGGCTGCATGATTTTTTGAATGACTTCGATATCATTTCTCATATTATGTGAAGCTCCATCAGTAAGTGCACCAATAATGTCAGAGGGAACTACCAAAGCAAAAATATACCCTAAAGGCATAGCAGGAGGTTAGGACTGAGAAGGATTAGCCTGGCATTTTGTCAATTATGTGTAATCACATTCTGACAGTCAGTGTCACCTCGTAAACTCATAAATTGTAATCACATTCCACCTTTAAGACATACATATGTAATAAATAGCAATAAAACCTTATATGAGCATAGCTGTAAAAGTAGAGCAAAAGTTTAAGCAGCATGCAAACAATTCTTATGTTGAAACTGCTGAATCACCTCTAATTATTCTATTGGTAGCACATGCTAGGTAAACAGAGATCTAAGTGACAAAGTGAATATGAAATTAGCAGAAAAAAAGGTTAATTTAATCAGCTAATTAAGCAGAACATAACCCAAAAAACATGAAAAGGGGAAAACGTGAGAAGGATTTTCATAAGGGTGGAGGGGTTCCAACTAAGAGAACAAATAATCGGTTGGGCTATATCTTTTTTTTTGAAACTTGTTGGGCTATATCTTTTTTTTTGAAACTTGTTGGGCTATATCTTGATTATAGATCCATCAATGAAAGCTTGTGATCTAGATATAAATTTACATGGCACAAATAGCAAACCTATGTGTTCAAGCCATGAAGATGTTGAGGATCTGAGAGAACTGGGAATAAAAGGCTTACATTCTAAAGGCCAGTTGTCATATGAGTCTCCACGTTAGAGCACATCAACTTCACTAAAATCTGAAATAAAAGAGAGCATGTGTGTATGTACAGTGAAAACAAATAGAAACGGCACAAACGGAGTGGGAAAAAACTCTTTCTTTTTTTTTTTTTGCAAAGTTTGGAACTGATGTGTCGAGCTGAGGGAAGGACACACCGAGCAAACTGAACAGCCAATAAAGCATATCCTACAATAGTAATGTGCTCCTCTAGGAACCTTGCACAAAGGCTCCCAGCAGCCGCTAGAACAAAAAATGTAATTGAACAACCCGAAGAATCATAATTGAGCACTGATGTTTCTGCAGCTATTTCCTCGATATTATATATCAGTGTGTGGTGAAATTCTGCATTGAATAGAATTTGCCCCGAATGGAGTCGGATTATTAGAATTAATGTCACCAGACATAAAAACATGTCCAAGAACGGTGACGCACAGGAACTATAGATCCATGCCATAAGCTTAAGTTCATTCTCGTCATGTCCTATGGATATGAATGAACCATGATATCAAACAGAATCTTACCATGTTGGCAAAGAAGCAATCACAAGGCTGAACCATGCCAAGAGCTTTGTTAAAGCAAGTTTCATGATCCTAAATAAAGATCAAAGAAAGATGTCAAATTAAACTTTACAAAGACACAGGTGATCTCACAGAAAGATATTTTTCCTTCTCTTTTCCCTATAGCTTGAGGGATTTGATATGCCAAACTATATGGAAATGCTGCACTTGTTCCGAAAAGAATTTTTTCAGACACACAGATGATCTCAGAGAAAGAAGAAAGAATTGCACTCCTTTTTTATATGTAGCCCCGGAGGAAGTAACCATGAGGAAACATTTGTGAGCTAGTATGATATAATCCAAGCGTGAGATGAAAGAATAATAACTAAGCCAGCCAGGAAATGGTAAGAGGTCTACCAAAAAAAGGCAGGCAGGAAAGCTTTCATGATGTAAATTAGATTTCAGCTATATATTGGCAGCAGCTCTATAAATTCGTGATTAATCTGTTCCCTTAGAACTCAGCGGAGTTATCTCCTAAAAATTAAGTAGCAACTAACAGGTTAGAGATGACAATGCGTTGTCTCAACGAAAATAAATACAATTGCTTGCAGATATCAATCTGACAAAATATTTTTCACTTGAGAAAATGCAGGTACCAATCTAGCAATATACACTAACTCGAGACTCTGAAGGAGGCCATGCATAGCTACATAGAAGTTCATGAAATGCATATGTGAAATTGAAGAAATGAAAGCCCTTGGGAACCAACATACATACTTACTTGAGATTTTTTAAATTGTAAGAAGCGATACCCTGACCAAAGAATACGAGGAACAGATACTAAAGAGTTTACCTAGCAATGCATATGTGGAATGCTAATTTGGGAACCTCATGCTTGCAGGGATCTTGATTCTTATTTAGAATGACTTGAAGCAAATATCTGTACAAGAAAAGAAGAACCAGATATCATGTAGGACTTCTTGGCAATTGTAGATATGGCCACTTCAATTTTATTTATGCAGTAATCAAAATAGCTGGCAGGTGAAACATCAAAAACATGAACTTAGCTGGATATATGGTTACTTCAATTCTTATTTCTGCAGTAATCAAAATAGCTTCAAGTGCTAACCAGTTCGAGATTAGTGCCTGTAGCTTTGGGCTATCAGTTATGTTGCCTTTTTGAATAAGAAATATATTTAACCCCAATGCCTTATATTCATGGAGAACATGTCTGCTTAGAGTAGGAATGGGCTGATGGGTTAACTGCATTGGCATAGCCACAGTTGTAACCTAAGTTCATTAGCCTGCAAGGAATAGCAGCTTATTATTTAAATAGCAATAGGCATCTGATTCGTACTAACTATTATAGGCATCTCATATGTGCTAATGGGCTACTAACAGGCAATACAACAAACACTTGATGGGCATCAGAACTGAAGAGAAAAGAAAGGCACAAACGTGTGAGTTCCATAGCCAAATCTTGTAGCGCCAGGACCACCTCCACCTCTCAATTAGATTTCTCATCACAAAACGAGCACCTGCAATATGACCAAATCAAACCACAACATATGGAATATGAGTTTACAAAATTGTGAATGCAGCAAAACGAGGGGAGAGTTGGGTTGACCTCTCGAGGGGAGGGTGCTGTGGGAAGAACGCATCGAATGGGGTCAAGGAGCAGCGCATCGTCGGAAATCAGTTCTTGAGCGGATACAGATAAAGCCAAGGGGGAAAAATCCTCCAAGCTTGCAGAAGACACGAACATATACTATTGCCTCCAGAGGAGCTGCGAGGCGAAGATGGCGATGTAATACTGGCTCGGACCTTGCAGCAGTGGAGACTGGAGAGGAGGCGCCGGACCCCGACGGGGAAGAGAGCCTGCCATGCTGGAGGTGGACGCGCCGGCGGCATCTTGCAAGAGCTCCGTCGCCACCGGATTGTCGCTCAGCTCAATGAGGTGCGCCAGGCGCGGATGGGCACCGCTCGCCCCACCCGTATGCCTTCGCCGCGTGGAGACCGTGTGTTGGCCGCACGCCCCAAAGCTGGAGTCGCCGACGGCGGCACGCATCACAGCTGGGCGGGAGCCGCCGACTCGTTGCGCCTCCGGACGGCCAGCGCCTCGCCCTCCGCCACGCGGAGCCAAGGTAGCGCGTGCCAGGCGGTCGTAGACCGCGCACCGGTGGCGGTGGAGCCGACCGCCGGCGGCGGCGGCGTGCGGTGGGGAGGAAGAGGGTGGGTAGATATTTTGCAAAGAGGATCGCGGGTGTGATTTCCATAAAATGCAAGGACCGAAACGCAAAATGTCGGCGGCAACGGTTTAACACTAGCCGTCGGACTGCCGATCGGACGGCTGAAAAAAATCCACCGACGTGGACCAATCAGCCTGCCGAGGATTCCAGCCGCTTTAATGTTATAGAATTAGGAATTGAAGAGGTGCCTTTTGGGGCTTTGCGGGCTCTTTGAAGAGGAACTGAAGCCCATGTGTGAGGCCCAGAATTTTACTAGGGCGGTGGTGGTGGCGGAGGCGGAGGCCCTCTCCTTCATGCTCTCACTCCCCATTGCCCAGATCAACTCACAATCCTAAGGCGAAGTCACCCAGGGCTCGAACCCCGGGTGCTGCATAATAAAAATCCCCCTCGCTGGTGCGCCAGGGTTCGGGGGATTTTTCCGCGGCCAGGAGCCGAAGTCGCTTCCTCTTAATGAAAAACGGTGGGGGCCTCTCCCCCTCCGGTCGCGTTTTTTTTTAAAGCACACATGGATATGGTCATATAGATGTACTCAATGATCAACAAGGCAATGGGAAATATCTCAAATACATAAAGGGTACAATCATAAAGGAAATCATTAAAAGAAATGATAAAAAACTTACAAATTACAGGACAACTTTTCGGTCCTTCATGCTCTGAAAATAGGAGATGATGTCCCCATCCTTAGTTTGCCAGAAGAACCCCTTTCAATGAATGTGACCAAGCAACCATTCAAATATTTCTGCCCCATCTTACTTCTTCGCTTGTTTTTTATCAAGTTCATTATAGAAAAGGTCGGGTACTGGTTTCAAGCTTTGGTACACGGGGATAACATCGGGTACGAACGGTGTAGGCATCTTGATCGATATGAGCCTTAAGGATGGAGTTGTAGAGGTTAGGAGGCAAGGCGACCAGATTATCCTAGTTCGGTTGGTAGTCGGAAATTCTACTCTGAATGTGATCAGTGCCTATGCCCCTTAGGTAGGTCTTAGTGAGAGCACCAAGAGGCAGTTTTGGGAAGATTTGGATAGCATGGTTAGTACCGTGCCTATCAGCGAGAAACTCTTCATAGGAGGAGACCTCAACGGCCATGTGGGTGCAAGTAATGTAGGGTTCGAGCGAGTGCACGGGGGGTTCGGTTATGGCAGTAGGAATCAAGAGGGGGAGGAGGTTTTGAACTTTGCGTCAGCATACGACTTGTTGCTAGCGAATACCCCAGCTGTTGCAACAGGAAGAACTAGCACTAATTTCCCGTCCGATTGCTTCTTCTTTGCGGCAGCTCTTTCCAGGAAAGATCTCAAATCAGTGGCAGCACTGCCTCCTTTTTTTCCTCTTCATGTTTCAGACCTACAAATTAAAAGCATTCAACATTCAACTTACAATTCGCAAATGCACTCAAGATACAACTAGTACTATGCAGAAATAGGAATATGAGATTGGAAATTTGAGAAATCTAACTTACCAAATCATTTGGATCAGCTGAGTGCCTGACTGCTTCTGCTTGGGTGCTGACAGAGTGATGGACAGAGGCGACGCCGGCCCGGCCGATTCCGCGCCGCCGTGGGTGACTGGGCGCAAGCGGCAACGCCGGCCGCCGCGCCGCCGCCGGCCGGCAGCGAGCCGAGCTCTCCGCGACCCGTCCGCCGCTCAGGCCGCCGCTGGGCGCTGGCGCTGGCTCCCCTCCGCGGCTCCGCCTCCGTGCCACAGACCGCCGCCCACCGCCGACCGGCCTAGGGTTGGCGTTCTCCTGGTGTCGAGAGTCGTCGAGTCGAGTCGAGGGAGAGAGGAGCATGGAGCCGGGAGCACCCTGAGGGAGCGGGGCAGCGGGCTGTGGTGGACTGGGGGTCAGGATTCGTGCGCGGGCCGAGAGAGGGAAAAGTTTGTGGGCTGTTGGCCCATTTCGAGGGAATGAGAGGTGGGCTGGCCTCAGATTCAGCATTTCTCCATTTTTTGATATACATACATGTATGCACTACACTATATATACTTAATTTTTTTCAAAAATAATGGATATTCAATGAATACCATTGAATACTAAGTGGGCCCGCCCCTGCCGCGCCCTCCATGGACCATGGCATGGCATCCCTGCACCGCTTTTTTTCTCTGCCCATGTAGCAGCTGTTATCACCGGCAGTCAGGAAAAATAAAGCATCCAGACCACAAGAGATCCAAAATTACGTATTTGTCACACTAAACGTATCGTGACTAAAAGAGTTAGTTTTTAAAAAATATAGAACGGGAAGAGTTATTTTTAAAATTTTAGTTTAAAAAGGTTAAAATAAAAAAATATCCAGATTGGGAGGGGACTTTACAAAATATTCCATTAAGGAGATTATTTGTTGAAACTTTTGAGTTTTTCTCTTTTTCTTTCATTTCATTATTTTTCTTTGGTACATCATATATTTATTTATGATGTCTTGGCTGCTACTCCGCACTCGGCTTTATAAACCGTGCACACACACTCGGCTAAGCATTGCCACTCTTCTCAACACTGAGCCTCAAATCCCCACACAAGCATCGGAGCTCGGGCGTAGCACTTGCCTAGTATTTGGCTCATAGCCGGCCGTCGGGGTGAACCAAGCGCGCTCGCCGTCCCCGTCGTCGGTGGGCATGGCCGGGGACGCTGGGGAAAAAGGTGCAGAGCGCGTGGAAGAGGAGAAAACACTACCGCTCCATGCAGTTGCAGGCTCTTCCTCCTAACAGTGACGGCAATCCTTCGACACAAGAGGTACCTGCTTGTCATTGACGGCATATCCACAAGGGAGGAATGGGATTCCATCAAACCGTATTTGCGCCCGGATGCCAAGAACTCAAATCGGATCATAGTCACCTCCCCGAATGAAGGCGTGGCTAGATCACTACAGGAAAATTGACCTTCAGTACCGGTCACAGGACGAGTTAGTACCGGTCGCTGTGGCCGGTACTAAGGTCCGGTACTAACGTGCCGCACGTTAGTACCGGTCATAGCCAGCCGGTACTAACGTGCCGCAGTTTAGTACCGGTCAATACCAGCCGGTACTAAACTTTCTTCCCGTGGGCAGCCCGCATCCCCTCCCCTCCTTTTCCTTTTCTTGTTTTCTATTTCCTTCTTTTTTATTTTCCCAATCACCAAACCCACAACAAAAACAACAATCATATGAACATATATCTCACAATCACATTACAAAAATCACAAGAATATATACATCTCCAATCACATCACAAAATCAAATCACATCATGTATCTCACAATCTCTCACTCACAACAACAACAAGTCTCACATGAAAAAAAATCAAATCTGAGAAGAACATAAGACCAAAAAAAGCAGGGGGAGCCCAGCGCCGCCACGCCCATGGCCGGGCCCGCCCGGCCTCGCCGGCGGCGGCTCCCTTCGCGCTCCCCGGCGGCGCCCCCCGCATCTGGCCGCCGGCGCCAGGCCTCCGCGCCCGCTGGCGCCTGGCCGCCGCGCCGCACCCGCCGGCGCTAGGCCGCCGGAGCCAGGCCTCCACGCTCGCCCAGGAGCAGCCGGCGGCGGCTCACTCCGCGCTCCCCAGCGGCGCCCCCCGCGTCCGGCCGCCGGCGCCAGGCCAGGAGCAGCCGGCGGCGGCTCCCTCCGTGCTCCCCGGCGGCGCCCCCCGCGTCCGGCCGCCGGCGCCAGGCTGCCGCACCCGCCCAGGAGCAGCCGACGCGCTCCCCATCGACCTGCACGAGAGAGAAGAGGAGAGAAGAGAGAGATGAAATGGAAGAAAGAGATAAGGATGAGAGCTAAAGGAGCTGCGCGCTTGTGGGGATCGAGATGTAGATGATAAGGACGGGAGTGAGATCGAGCAGAGCAGTGTAGACATTTTAGTACCGGCCATGGACACCGACCGGTACTAAACGACACCCTTTAGTACCGGTCAGTGTTACGAGTCGGTACTAAATTGGCACGCCAATTTAGTACCGGCTGATGTTATTGTCCGGTACTAACCTGGCTTCGCGGGCACTATTGCCTGGAGCCGGTACTAAAGGCCTCCTTTAGTACCGGCTCCGCCTAGCCGGTACTAAGGGGAGGGACCGTAAGTCTTTTCTCCCGTAGTGGATACTGCGCCGGCGGGCTGAGAAGGACGACCGCCTTCTTCTCCGACGATATTGCAAGTCTTCCTGCCTTCTGCAACATGGTAAATTCTCATTATTACTTCATGCATCACACTTACATCCATCCGTTTAGAAATTTTTGTACCATTTTTTTTCATTCTCTCTAGTACAGTAGCAGGCAATTGTTGTTGTACCTCTTTCAGTAGTATTTTTCCCTCATACATGACCCTTCTGCATGGGGCTTTAGATCGAGTTTACACCTGCCCGTCAACAAAACTCTCACTATGAGGATAGAGTTGTCCAAGTAAAGACTATCTTATCTTACTATTACTAATTGTAGGCTCCTTTTGAAAAAAAAGGTAGAAATCCTAAAGATTCCCATAGAAACAAAACATCTCGTCATCAATTCTCATAGAAAAATCCGCCTAAGGTTTGAGTTTGATCCACCAGTAGTGATTTATATAGTGGGGCGGATTTTCCGCTGGGGCAGCTAGGGCCACAGCCCTAGTCGTGGGCAAAAAAACACTTAATACTACTCTTTAAATTTTTTCATGGCCCAACGAGTTTTTCTGCATAAGACCTTTCCACGGCCCAACGAGTTTTTCTGTATACGACCCTAGTCATCCGAATGGCCCAACAATTGCGGCCCAGCAAATTTCATGTCCTTCTTTGCGCCGACGCTCCCACGCTCCCTCCCACATCCTCCCGCTTCTGCTCGCCCCGCTCCCTCAACACTAGCGACCTGACGGCACCGGCGCACGACGTCCTGGCTCTGGCTCGCCTCGGCAGGCGGGCCATGTGAGGGCGCGCCACCACCGCACCGCACAAGCCACCTGCGCCCCTGCTTCCTTGAGGCCCGACGACCGACGTGGCTGGCCGGCTACGCCCCTGCTCCGATGCGCGATGCTCCGGGCTCGCTGCATTGTCCGACGAGTGACGAGTCGCCGACGACCATCAACAAATCCCCAAGGCACAAGCTGAAACAGGCCAGTTTTGCTTTTCATCTGACATCCCCCAGTCTGAGAATCCTTAATTTATTGCTTATGTGATTTTTTATGCCCTATTTTGCAGATTAGAAATCATGAGTCACTCGAGTAAGAGGACCAAGACATTGAAATTCTTTTTTTGACTGCTCCTACACCCATAATTTCACCAACACCAAGGCTACCTGAAATTCTTGAATCAGAGATAATAGTACAACCTGAAACATTATTAACACGAGTTAGGGCCTATTGTTGATGAAGATACGATAGACCGGGTCGAGGATGATTTCCTTTATCATTTTTATTGTGCAATTAGACCTTGAATTGCAATGTACTCTGGAACATGCATTTTAAGCACTTATATAGCATTTTAAACACTTATATGGGCTATCTCTGTTATGCTTATCGCTATGCGGGGTAGCCTAAAATTTGAGTAGTTTAAGCGTCTGTCGAAGTGGCCCTAGGCGTTGAAATTCGCCAGCTTCGCCACAAAATTGCATTTCTGTTACCCCACAAAAGTTGCTTTGATCTCTAGTAACCTTTTTTTCCGACACGATAACAAGGTCGCTACTTCAGCACGCTACGTAATAGAATACTAGGTTGGGTGGCGCGCTACGCCGCGCCCGTTGTTTGATGGATTTTTGTACCTCATATAAACGAGGTGCACGGTTAATGTAATGGCAAGAGCTAGCTAGCATGTAGAAGTATATGTGTTTGCCTTCACAAGCTAGCTGCCTCCACAATATTCTGTACGTGTTCAAGATCCATACGTTTAAAGTCAGAGATAAAAGTTGTTGGGCGCATACACGTACGTGCGCTTGGGAATGGTCACGTATCTCTACTACTTTGGTCATGCTGACGCAAGTGTATAAGCAAGAGTGTATTTTCTTCCTTTTAAATGGACCTGACGACGAAGGGCCTGCCTAGCAGCTGGAGCTCTCGCGCCCGTCGACCTTCCTAAACAGCTCACGCCACACCTCCCTCCGTCACCGAAGGAAAGTTCTATCTATCAATGGAAGCTATACGACCGTCTAATGGCTAAATGGAAAGGGCCCCTGCGTGATTGATCTCTTGTTTAGGAAAGAGATTATAAGGAAAACATATAAAAGGAAAGGATTAATCACAGAAGACAGGAGACGGAACAGCTATTGACGCGGCGGCCGTGCATGGAAGGCAGCGTAGCCGGTGCCTGCCCACGAGATGCGCTCGGCCTCCTGCCTGCCTTCTATTGCCTCTCCTCGACTCTATAAAAGGAGGGCTACTCACACACTCAAGACACACACAGACGGGCAGAGGTAGAGACCAGGAGAAAGCACTCGCTTCTTGCCGCACTCCTCTGCTTCTCTCTCTCAATCACCGCTCCACACACACGCAAGCAAACAGAGAAGAAGAAGAAGGCAAGGTTCGCCTGCTACCGGCTCTGGTGTCGCACGAGCAGGACACCGGAGGCAGGATCGAGGCACGAGAAGGACGCCGGGGGCAGGAAGCCACTGCCGGACGGAGACGACGACCATGGCCAACGCAGGTGGTTATACACACTAACCCTCTTCTCTCTTTTCTCTCCGTTTCATGCATGGACAGGGAGGCATATGCAGGGACGAGTTCTGTCTGTGCGACCTGCATGCCGGAGAATGATGCCACCGGTGGATGCCGTGGTGTCTTCACTCATTTTCGAGTTCGGCGGCGCCCGGCTCCATGATTGCTGCCCGCAGCCTCGGCTCGACGAGGCGAACACCTCGTTGTTGCGGCCCAGCTTGTATTGTTCAAGCAAGTATACATGCT
The DNA here is from genome assembly GCA_015476505.1 of Urochloa ruziziensis. Lineage (NCBI taxonomy): Eukaryota > Viridiplantae > Streptophyta > Magnoliopsida > Poales > Poaceae > Urochloa > Urochloa ruziziensis. The sequence goes on along the minus strand of CM027121.1, from coordinate 56,444,477 downwards.
GCATGCTTGTATTGTTCAAGCAATGAACATTATTATCGTTACTTCAATCAACATCCAACCCTGCAAGTGAGCTCGCCGGCCGTCGGTGTGGCCATGGCCATCCTGAAGCCTGCTGCCTGTTTAAATAGTGGACCTGCTCATCGGAGTCCCCGGCAATTTACACAAGCGTCACAGTATACATGTTTCTAGTTCATTCATCTACCGTAAAGCTGCGATACGACATCGCCGTCGCCGCGTCCCTCTTCTCCATGCATATGTTACCGACCAATAATGACGTACTGTACGTAGCCCGTGGCCGACGAGGCCGGACGACAAGGCGGGCGTAGCTAGGCGGTGGCTACGCTATCACGGCACCACGGACCGACGAGGCCGTGGATCATGCCAACGCCGACACTTACATGAACTCCATCATCCATCTACACACTATGCATGGGAGAAGTGAAGCGAAGACGAAGACGACGACCACGCGCAACTTAATCGGAGGTGTCCCGTGAAGTTAATTCGTGGGAGTAATTAACCGGGAGCTTTCTAATGCCCCGGGAATCAGGAGACCACATCGCTTGAGTTGGATGGCCCTCACATGAGGCTATGGCGCGCATTATATAAAGGGAACTTGTAATTTTGTTGATCAAAGAATTAATGAAATACTCGTTTCCCTATCTTTGTCTTTTATTTATTTGTGTACTTAGTACACTGGCACGTCCCGCAACACGTCGTTTATTTATTTCGTGTCAAACACCCGTGATGGATTAGCGATTGTGCAGTTGGTTTCTATCATGGCAAAACAGCATAACAATGGGCAGTTGCAAGCAGCAAGCGATTAGTTGTTTGCTATATACTTGAGACAGCAGGGTTCAACAAAGTATAATAGGATTGGACACATGGAACTAAAAATGTTATTGCTTCATAAAACATATTTAGTAATTATATGGACATGTATAAAAATTGGCTCTATACAATATGGTGCAATGTATTTGTATAGAAGTCAATATGATCCAATGTATATGTATAGAAAGTCAGCTATATATGATCGACCTTAACAGAAAAGCATAATTAAAAAGTAGAGCACTCGGACATCACTATATAAGCTGTAGGTACAAAAATATTTATCTCATCTTGGCGACAAAAATAATACTGGCAGAGAGGGAAGATCACTTTTTTTTAGTAAAAGTGGATACACATGCGTATTGAGTAGAACCACAAAAACTGTATAAGAAAACTATGCTATATAATGAATTGTTTTTTTAATCCAATTCACCTTGTCTCTATGTCGGAAAATAGGCAAACGACAAAAAAAAAAAAAAAACCAATGGGAACCTAGTTTTTCTCCGTTTGTCGGCTAAGAATCAAAACTCATCACACCATGTTTCCATTCATAAATGCTAGTTTAGGGGCCTACTCTTGATGAATTTTAGATATATCACGTTTTTTCCACATCTAAATACAAGAGCCAAACTCACGTACATATATACACATGCACATTATTTATACTTTCAACATTATTTTAATTTAAAAAGATCGAACCAAAATTCACGCTTAGCGTGTTTCCCTCCCTTCTCGGCGAAGCTTCAAACCGAAAACTTAAATAACTTGCAGCCAAATTCCATATGGATATACTGCTTCAAACTGAAAAGGCTACGCATTCGGTTTTATTCAACGGTCAAACCAGAAAACCTGCCAGCGGCCGGCGCCACTGCCCGGCGGGCCCCACACGGCATTCCGGAACCTCGAAAGGTCCTCCTTTTGGGTGTGCGCATCGCCTTTCTCTGCATCCGCCGCCTGATTCGTATATCCCCAAAAGCAGAGCGCAACAGAACAAACCAGCAACAACCAAATCAGACGCCAGCGGCGCCTCCCGCGACGAGCAGAGCAAGGCGGCGCGGGGAGGGAGGCGGAGGCGGAGGCGGATGGGGCAGTGCCCGTGCTTCGGATCGGCGCAGGCGGCGGAGCAGGAGCGGCGGGCGGAGGAGGACCGGCTCGAGTCGCAGGACGCCCGCGCCAAGGCCGCCGAGGCCGCGCAGAGGAGGTAACTGCCTCGACCTGACTAACCCTCCCTCCCGCGACGCCAAACCAATATCCCCCCGGCCGCGCGGGATTAGCTCGATCGTTGGGTACGCCTTCCAAGATTGGTTTCTTGGTTGATCCGATCCTATTCCGCGTCGTTTATGGTCAGACACGGGCTGGAGGTTTATCAGATTGGGTGAATCGATTAGCGTCCGGGGTTTACGGTGTTGAGTTGAGCGGGTTTCGATTGAACCGGTTCTTGATCAGATGATGGTCCCCTTCTTGAATCCTCCCTCTCCATGAATCGAATTGAATGGAACTAGTATGTTGCAGAGGTGTTACTGTTCCAGCAACCACTAGTCGTTGACCCGGAGCAGGTTGCTTTGATGGCAATGGCGCAACCGCAGCCTTGCGCCCTTGCTCCCTCCTTTTCGTGTCTGCTCTTGCTAGAAAAAATAAATTACATCATTGTCAGTCGGCATGTTTCGGACAAGCTCCTGCTGTCCGGCAAAATAGCAGCCAGGGAGAGCTGGTGGAGAAATGAGAAGTGCCCGTTCTTCTTTTGTCAGATCTTTGAAACTTCTCTGCTCAGTTCGGGTCCATGATACACTCTGCCACCTCGGCCCCTTTGATCTCCTCTTTTGCTATTTTCTGAAGAATCAGTATGTTTTTGTTTAATCGCTTAATTTGCTTCGCTACTGAATTAGGCTGCCAGAACTGTGTCAGACAAAGTTCTACCTTGCATGGGGAACTCAAGTAATGACTCCACATTCAGATGTTCTTATCGGAATTGATCTTTCTTAGATAAGGACGAGTGTAACCATTGTAGAGGAGGCTGCGCGGCATGCTTGATGCTTGGAGAGGGGTTGAATTTGTGAGAAAGAGGAGACTTTAGATTGGGAAGACTTATTTGATTTACTCTTCCTGTTTGATAATAGCGCTTAACCATTACTTGGTCTGAGGTAACTTGGTGCCAATAGTGACAGTATTTTTTTCTCTCAACCTGCAGACAAGAAGCGTTTGACAAGTCAGCAGCTGGAAGAGCAGCAAAAGCACAAATGAAAGCCATGAAGGAATCCAAGACATCAAACCAAGGAGAACCAGTTCTTAAGGTACCACTGAGTTTCTACATTCGATTGACTCAGTTTGAGCAAATATTTAAACCTTGTAAAAATATCATTTCTTTAGTGTTAATATTAATCTTTTTAATCTCTTTGTTTGTTGCAGTGGCAGATGGGATCATAACTCTCATTTGTGTTCATTTGCATCCCCTCAGCTTGTAAGTATGCGCAATCATACTTGAATGCTTCCATTTCAATGCTGTGATGTGGTCCCTATATTTTTTCCCCATAAATGTTGATCAGTCTTTGGGCAAAAACTATGCTGCATGTTATTTTGCTACCATAGGCTGCAGACCATAACAGATATATTGTGTTTGCACTGCCGAGTAATTATAAATGCATTCATTGGAACAAACAAAGGACTCTGGAATTTCAGCTTCGCTGTTGTTCTTTTAAGCTTGATGCCCTTCTTCTTTCTTGCCATAATAGATTGACAATTTTCGAGTTGAAATAGGTTCTTCTTGCTTTGCTTGTACTCAGAACCAGGGGATATTTTTTCCAGCAGTTCTGGTGCTTCATGTTTTCAATTTGGGTGTTAAGCGCCTCACGTATTTGTTCTATGTCTCTTTCAGGCTGTCGATGGTGAACTGGAACCTCATTGTTTTCAATTTCCAAGACGATGCAGTGGCACCTTGTTAGTGACTGTGTGTAGTTATGCCAGTGAAAGTGTACATCCATTTTAGTCATCTGCAATACTGTATATGCGATCCAGAGACTGTCTGACTTTGCAGTTACAAATTTGTATTGTATGAATGAACAATGTATATCAGCAGCAACAGTAGTCTGGTAGCATTTGCATAGAGGTTTTTACCCCTTTTCATAGTTTTCAGTAAGGCTTGCTTGTGCCCTGACATGGGTTCATGGGTATCTCTGGTGTAAATAATCCAAGTGATTTACAGTTACTGAACTGTACGTTTCTACTGGATCTGGTGCAAATAATCATGTAGTTTAGGAAATTATTTAAGCTATCTGACTCGCATTTAGTTTTTTATCATTGTATGATGAGCTTATTGATGGATTGTGTGGTACTGACCCTTTGTAGGATCGGGTTTACAAGTAACATTCCTTTTTTTCTCTTATCCTGCATCATGCTTTGACCGCTTCATCACTTGACCATTACTTTTATTCATCAAATGATCTGCTTTGCTATAATTATACAATCACCAGACTTCAGTTCCGAAATGTTTTCCTATGCATCGAGTTGACGAGGTCACTAGCAGATAACTTATATATATACAAAAGGTTCATGAATTTAACGTCATCAGCTAAGAGTTGCTTTGTTTTAATCTTCAGGAAAGGGACTTTCGGTGCCATTATGAAGAGTTGAACAGGCAACAAGCAAGTTGGGTTCCTTACAAACAGGCATGCTCCGGTTGATCTGGATTATCCTAATCAGAAGATGTTCCATCCACTGCCTTCTAATCTTGGACTAGGAGTTTACGAGTAGGTGCTGTTGGTCGAGAGAGCAACATCATTTATAACAGATGACGTTTGGTATGGAATCTACGCAGGAACAAACCCAGGTAAGATGTCAATAACAACTTTGGCCAATTTTTTTGCGCTTTATGATATTCTTATTCCCTAATGTATCCTCTACCTTATAATGCATCTTCAGAAACTTTTATCTCAGCTTATGGTGCATTTATACCATTTGCTGATGACTTTGGCATTACTAGTGTCAGCACCTCTGTTAAAGGAGTTGGAGTCATTGGTGATGTAAAGGCAATTGATCTGCAGTCCCCAGTTGGCAGTCTCATCGGGAGACAAGTTATCAAAGTTGGAAGAAGCACAACACACATTTCCATCAGATCAGATCATCCGATGTTATTGACGATTCCTTTTTTCTTTGGGATAAGTGGGAGACAGTATCCCAGTTTGTTTTCTCTCAGGCAAGTCTCATACTCTGATCGTTGTTCTGTTCAGCTTTTACCAGCAATTGCAGCTTAAGGGGCTTAACACCATAGGGTAAGTCTAGTAAGGACTGCGATGCCCTAAGAAATTAGGATTTCTAAAAAAATTATTTGGCTCAAGGTATATACAAATACAAAAGCCTGAATTAATTATCATCTATATGCATTTCTAAGATTTTTTATTACTCTCTAATGTAGTAAAAATTGGCACTGTAAGTCTGATCCTACATACTAATGCGAACGGGTAGAAAGAAAGCAAACTCGGCATGACAATTGTTTTTCAAGGTACCAAAGAACCCCCACATGCCAGTGGGTCTTTGATTTAGCTTTACCTAAATTTTTATTTGTTTTCACTATTTAGCACTTCATAACTCTGGTATGGTGAGTACCCAACCGACAACAGCCTCTTCACAAACTCGGTTGGAGGCTCTCATAAAGTTGACTGCCGCCATGCCTTCTTGAAAACAGAGGCTAACTCTTACAATATCTAGAACCTTCTTTCCGTGAGTAAAATGAGAGATTTTGATCTCCCTGAATTCATTGCACACGTTGGAGTTCTCAGTTTCTCACTGAATTTGGAGGTATATAGTAACCCATGTAATTAATTTAATTAATTAAAGGTTTGAGGATCACGGTACCAGCACAATGCACACTGGCCAATGGAAATTTCACGTGACCCAATACTGTCCCTCTCAAGGCTCACGCATCTACATCACTCAATCGCAATTAGTCCCTTGTTTTTTTTTCTTCTGATGGTTCCTTGAAGCAAACTGATGGAGTCTTGGAGCAATGAGAACAACTCGATGCATACTGTAGGGAAACCTGCATAATTTAGCTTTTTAATTAAAAAAAGGAAAAAGTCTAAATTACTCCCCTCAAGTATAACCAAAGTCTGAATAACCCCCTAAAGTATGTTTTGGTTCAGTTTACCCCCAAAACTATGACATTTGGTTCAAATACCCCCTAATGCGATTTGTCTTTTTATTTCTCCATACATAAGGGGAATCTTAAATCAAATTTACAGGGTGGTAGTGGACACCGCAATGTATGTTAGAAAAATATATTATATTTTTTTGTCATTATTTTTCACATAATTTTGTATCTCAATGATTAATTATTATTAAATATACTACCATACGAAAATAATATAAAAAATTTATGATGTATTTTTCTAACATGTGTTATGATGTCTATACCATCTCATAAAATTTGAAATCAAAATTCCACTTGTACTTGGAGAAACAAAAAAGAAAAAATATTTAAGGGGTAATTGAACCAAATGCCACAGTTTAGGGTAAATGAACCAAAACATACTTTAAGGGGTTATGTGGACTTTGCTGCTTACTTTCACACAATTAATATTGATACTTGTGGATCTCAAGGTGCCTTAAAAGTTAAAACGTGACGTTGATGTTGCCGATCGATGTGTATTGCACTATAATTCTTTAAAATTGCTCTGTGATTTGCGTTGCCTATATAGTTGTGGTGCACTTAAATTGTTATTGGAGTTTTGTTTTGACGTCAAATTGTTATTGGAGTTAGTTGGAGATATGATTTTGTCAGCCGTAGCAACGCACAGACACAGAAGTAATCTAGAAATTTGTTTTGTTTTGTTTGTTTTTTAAACGATGATTCTTCAACTTGCACAGCGTGATGGCTCACATGGCAAGTCTGCACCACTAGGCTCTAGTGATTCCACTGCTGTAATTAATATTTGCCTAAACCATGATTCCACAGTGTGATGGTTCACATAGCAAGTCAGCACCACATGGCGGATATAATAAATTTATACTCACCGTAGTGAATTTATATTTTCTTGGAGTACAAGACCACATGCAGTCTCCACTCTCCACGCCTATAAAATGGTGCGCCAGATGGTCCAATGAACTTGAGCAATCAGCAAGTAGCTCTCCAAAACCCATATTAATTAGCATCCCCTCCTGTGGTTCATCGCATGGAGAATTTGCTCCACTCAACCCCATCCCACACAAGCGTCCCGAGCTGCTTCATCCTCCCATCCAGGCATCTCAAACCGGCCACCTCTGCTGCTGTTTCCCTGCCCATCATCGACCTGTCCTGCAGCCACGATGAGGTCTGCCGGGCCATCCTCGACGCCGGCAAGGATTTTGGTTTCTTTCAGGCAAGCATCTTACACTGACCAGCAATTCATATCACACCAAATTATATATAAAGTCACCGAGAGAAATAATAAATAGGCGGTAACTGATGCAGGTGGTCAACCACGGCGTCTCTGAGCAAGCGATGCAGGACATGAAGGCAGTGTGCAAGGAGTTCTTCCAGTTGCCAATGGCCGAAAAGGCGGACATGTACTCGGAGGATGCGAAAAGGGCAAATCGGCTCTTCTCTGGCACCGTCTTCAAGACCGGCAACGTGAGGTGTTGGCGAGACTGCCTCAGCCTTTCTTGCTCCTTCCCCGTCGGTGACAGCGCCAAGGAGTGGCCCGACAAACCCCATAGGCTCCGGTAACATATGTAACACACATAAATAAACTAGAACAAAAAGTTTCAAATTCTCATGGTATTTTAGCCTTTCTTGCTCCTTTGATGTTTGATTGACGCCTTGCAGGGAGGTCATTGGGAAGTTCACCGTGCTGACGAGAGGCCTGGGGATGGAAATACTGCGGCTGCTGTGCGAGGGCATGGGGCTTGGCCATGACTACTTCGAGGGAGACATCAGCGGCGGCAACGTTATTCTCCATGTCAACCACTACCCGCCGTGCCCTGACCCGAGCCTGACGCTCGGCCTGCACCCGCACTGTGACAGGACCATAATCACCCTACTCCTCCCGAGCATGGTCCCTGGCCTTGAGGTCGCCTACAAGGGCGACTGGATCAAGGTCGAGGCCTTGCCCAATGCCTTCGTCGTCAACTTCGGCAGCCAGATGGAGGTGACTATAAATCACTAATGATTGTTTCAACATATTCATTTAATTTCCTGCCGATGTCAACGCCTTCTCATAACAGGTATGAGTATGACTGCTTGGTTTGGACATAGGTTGTGACCAATGGATTGTTGAAGAGCATAGAGCACCGTGTGACAACGAACTCAGCAGCTGTGCGAATGACAGTGGCGACATTCATCAGGCCTACCGCAGATTGTGTCGTCGGTCCGGCAGAAAATTTCGTTAGTGAGGACAACCCGCCACGCTACCCCACCATTGCGTTCCGCGAATTCGAGCGCATCTATGAAGAAAACCTCAAGAACGTTGGAAAGGAGATATGAGGGGAAAAAAAACAGCAGGAGTCGTTCAAGATTTAATCTTGTCCCCCATCCCCTGATCTCTTGTTTCATACAGCCCATACGCTTCTCTTACATTTGGCTACTGGAGTGTAATACACGCATTTGTCCTGTTGATGAGATGAAGCAATAAACGATAAATATTTCGTGTAGGAGTGCCGAGATCCTTTACATGCTTAACCATATGGCCACAAGCCTAGGCAACTTTAATTTGTTGGACTAGGGGTGCACGCAGTCCTTTTCAAGAGGTAGTGCCGTAGTGGAGATCAATGGTGAAGGCACTAGCGTGTAGTGCCTCGCACACTCAGCACACGCTCACACTCCAGGGCTTACATTTTGGTCGTTCCTGTAGGATGGCACGGCCATCATCTTCGTATAGCATTTGCACCCACACCACCGATCCTGTAGTTGACACATCTGGTAGGTTCAACTCCAAGCTCACTAAATTACAGGCAACTAAGGGATGAGGTATCCGTATCTGGAAGCTCTTTTCCTGACCATATGCATCGCCCGGTTGCTGATGTCCTTGAACACCCAGCTAAGTGGGAGACTATTTACTACCTTCTTGAGCAGTAACTAAGAACAAGTCTTAGAGCAAGTCTTATGATAGGTGAACAGCAGGCTAAATGATGATGTGGAGGAGAGAGAAGCAGTAGAGAGAAGAAAACGAACGTCTCGCCCGGCGCCGGCTCCCAGCGGGCGTTTCACGCTGTACCACCTGACACAGCCATTCCCCGCTCACCACGTTGGCTCTGGCTTCCGCAGGCCATTAAATGGAGGATGGGGCCCGCCACTATGACTCCCCGCGCGTGAATGATGTGGAGCTCGAATCGCCTGCCTGCCGACGAAATTATAAACCATGCTCTTAGGCTGTCCGCACTGGTCACACTCTACTCTACCCTTTAAAAGAGAATATTATGTCCTGGTCATCAAGATTCCAACATTTAAATCAACTTCTCCCGCACTCGTCATACTTTATATCCCATACTCTGTACCAACTATACTATATTTTATCCAACCATCCAACTATCATCCCCTTCTCTCTCCCCACCTTTTCTTTTTTTTCTCCAACCCTTTTTCCCCTCCTCTGTTTTTCTCCACCCCCCCCCCTCTCTCGATCATTCTCGCTTCAGCTCCGGCACCTTCCTTTCTCCCATCTTTCTTCCTCACCGACGGCGCGAGGGCGGGGCATGGCCGACGCGGCGGAGGAGCAGGGCGGGTGGTCGCCCTCGGAAGCCTGTGGTCGCCGGCGGATGACCTCCTCTCCGCTGGGCGCGAATCGGAGCCGACGCAGGGGCGGGTCGTGCTCACCGGCGGTGGAAGGACGACGGCGACGAGGCTGGCGCGGGGCAGCAGCAGCGGGGCACCGTCGATTTGATCTCCCCCATCCTCGCCGGCTCCCCACCCTCCTCCGGGCCGCGCGGGGCAGCAGCAGCGGCCGGCCGGCGCCGAGGCAGGGGCGCTTCGGCGTGAGGTCAAGACGGGAGAGGAGCTGGCCCGTGCCAGGGACGACGACGACGCGGCGAGGAAGTCGAGCTTGGTGCGGGTCGCGGTGGGGAGCGCCGCCGCGGCCATGGCCACGGCCGGCGCCAGATGCAGCGGCTCCAGCCCGCCCGGCCCCACCCTCTCCGGCGGAGGAGCAGAGGCCCCGCGCCCGACGGCGGGCCTCCGCGCCGCCCTCCCTACTCCTCTGGCAACCTCCGCCCCTCTCTCTCCATCTGGTTGTTGGGAAGGGCGCGAGTGCGTGGGTCCCGCGCCGATGGCGTTTACCGAGGGCTCTGGACGCCCGCTTGATTTGCCGTCTGCATGCCCGAACGGAATGGTCCAGATCCTTTACTGTGAACCGCTGCAGCAAAAAAAACGGGAAGCGACACGGTAACTATGCCCCGTGGCATGTATCGGGTGGGTTGGCGTACCCACTGCGGACAGCCTTAGGGCACCCGGAGTGTGGGAATAAGAGGGGTGCTAAGCTTCTTACGACCGACCTCATACATACCAGCTTGGGTTCTATGAGGGGTCCTAAGGCAAAAAGCTAGAGGTCCGGCCTCAAGCTAAAGGCTCGGTCTCAAGCAATAAAGAAATCGCTGGAGGACGGTGGTGGGCCACGGGCGCGCGCTCGAGAGGCTGCTGGGGCTCACGCTGCCGCGCGTGGATGGCTGTCGGAGCTCGCGGTCGGACTGGGGCTTCAGGCTGAGCGGCAGCGGCCTGGGAGGCGGAAGGAGCTGTCGCGGCATGAGAAACGGCCTTGCACTGGCTGCCGTCGGGAGATGGAGGTGGAGGATCGTCGGGGACCCGTCCCTTCCGGCCGCCAGCAGCCACCAGGGATTCGCCTCTTGGTCAGGCATGCGCATGGGTAAGTTTGCGAGATCTGGTGGACGGCGAGATAGGAAGACGAAAGGGAATCGGGAGAGTTCGAGCAGATGACGATTGATTTTTTTAGTCTCGATGGGACCCACTCATGAGGTCGGGATGGGCCTTATACACAACAGCCCCGACCTTAGTTCACCGTGGGGCCCATACTTAAGGCCGGTCTAGTCTCAAGCACTCCGGATGCCCTTAGAGCAGGGTTTATGGTTTAGCCAGCTGCTGGCGAATTGCATCTGCCATGTCATCGTGAGCCTTCAATAAAGCCCGTTCATATAATGGAGCCGGCCATTCAGTTGGCTAAAAGAATCACAGCATTAAAGATCAAGCAATTAATGCTTGCATGTAGATACAATCTGATGTGACCAAGATCTTTGTGGCCATTCATGCAATAACATAATCTGGAAACCACACATGCTCATCCAAAAAATACCAAACACATCAACTTAGAGAATATAGTTCATATTAAGTACTAGATAGCCAGCATGATGCTAGATATCAACTGAACTGAACTTCCATACATAAAAATACTACCATGCTTCAGTTCATAAATGCCTCTGTTTTCTGAGAAACACAGCACAAACAGAGAGTCAAGGAACAATTTTTTTTCAACCATCTTAACCTCAAAATTAGTCCCTGAGTTGAATACTAAAGTTGTAAAGTTGTAGTATGTGAATTTTTCTAGCTACTTTCAAAAGATGAGCATTTTTAGGATCACAAACTACAAGATAGAAATTTTACGAGAAACAGATACATTCTTGTTCCAAATCTGCAGACCAAGATATAGCCAGTACCACCGAGTGCAGGCCTAGTACGTGGATCAGATTAATGATAATGGGGGTCTTGTCAATTAAGGAGCGGCTCGCCGCAGAAGCCTATCGATATTCAGTACTAGCAGTACCACGCATTGGCTGTTGTTTTCCTTGAGCTCTCGGTTTCAATTCAGGGTTTGTCGTAGAAATAACCTAGAGAGCAGGAAACACTTACCAAACTTGCAGATCAGAGTCTTCCATATTTGCAGAGGAAGGAGGTGCGCACCAAGGAACCTTGAGGTGATGAACCGGGCATGCCTGGGTGCTGTAGCCCGGGAAAAAAGTATGGAGTGGAGGAGGGCGCCATGGACTGTGGTGGAAACCGGCACCAAGTGCCAGGCCCGAACATGGAAGGGACGCCCGCCGGTGGAACTACACCAGACGGCGGTGGGATCTCCATTGGCGCCGGAGCAGAGGTCCTCTTGGACTGGTGAGGCATCTCGTTGGGGACCGCGGCGGGACTGTTCTCTAGGGTTTGGTGGCGATTGGGGATGAATTAGACAAGGATTTGGGTGGCTTTAACAATCGATTTGGCGCGGGGAATCGATTTGGCGCGCAGGGGATCGATTTGGCAGGCGGGAAATTGGTTTGGCGGGAGGAGCAGAAGAGATTGGGGCGAGGAAGGCGGAGGGAGCATGGGATCGGGAGGAGGAAGAAGTCGCCGGTTCAGTTGCCAACAATGGGCTCAGAGCGGGCGTATGGGCCTCGATTTCTCCGCGTGCGCCGAGCGAGTCGCGAAACGGCCGATTCGTTTTCTCGCTCCTCCACATCATGTGCCGAGCTGACGTGGATTGCTTTGCGCCAGCTGAATCCCATCCGTAATACTTGCTCTTATGGCTACGCCCGCCGCGGGCGGTAAAAAACTCCAGCTCATCAGCTGGGAGACAGGTGGAGGTGGGGTCTCATGGCCATTTAATGCTGGGAGAAGCTCTGTAACCAACATGCAACCAATGAGGTCATAACGATAGCGACATGCAGCCAATAAAAACAAGGAGCGCAGTGTTCGCCCGCATTGCGCCGGCGTCTCGCTGCTCGCTCTTGCTTTCTCTCTCCCCCACGTCAGATTACGATGATATGTACTGCCTCTTCGCTAGCTGACCTGGCCCTATAATACTTGCTCTAAGAGGTAAGACATCATGATTTTTCTTTGTTTATGTGCCACTTGCATACCGCTGAATATATAAAATTTACATTATTGCACTTGGAAGCAGCAAGGACAATGGCATTGCCGTGTCAATCTACACTCGGTACCATGCAGAGAACTTGGGCCTTATGGGCCAAATTAAATATGCATTCCACTACATTTGTGTAGGATGGTAAGAAAGTAGTGCAAGGTTTTATGGGTTACTTCAAAAGGAAATCATCTCTCACTCAATCACATATGATGTGTCGGTAGGATGGTAAGGAAGCTACGTGCGAGGCCGAAGGTCATGAGTTTGAATCATCGCCGCCGCGCACCCGCATTTACACGGGGAAAAATCGCGTTTACTGGGTGGCCATTCTCAGTGTAATATTTCATTGCACGATTTCTAAGTGTAACATGTCGAAGTTGATGAATGAAATAAAATTTCATTTCGAAGAGTACCAAAGTAAAATAAGAGAATAGAGTTGTGTCAGCAAGACTAATACAAAAAGAAGGGGAAAAAAAACTCTAGTTCGTCACCCCTCCTGGACTAGGGCAGCTGAGATCATCATCAATTCCTCACGTAGTCTTCGCACCTCAAGCGTGGGACGGTTGGGATGGACGTGAGCTGCGTGCCGCAGCGCTACTTCCGCTTGCTCTACCTCCGCAGCAGAGGCGGCATGGCAAGAGATATGAACTCTGACTTTCTGAAGCGAAGCGAAGTACTCCAAGCCGAGCCTGCCGTCGTTGTCGTTACCATCCTTGATTCGGCGCGATGCCTCTGCTGCTGCTCCTCCTCCCAGAGCCGCCGGACAGATCAATATCAGCATGCACATAGCTCATACCAAACGAGACGCCGCCGGAATCGTCGTCCTTGCTTGGACGGATCCTGCAGATACGGGCCTCCGGTAACTTCACGTGGCAGTACCTCAGGTTCTGGAATGAGTTGCAGCCATCATCGCCGGCCGCACAATCTGAAGGATTGCAGCATAGTTCCATACTGGTGGACCCCACAACCAGCTTGAGATCACAAAGCTTGGGCAGCTCGCCGAGGATTCTCAGGTCCTGCTGGTCGATGACATCCACTTCCAGGCACAAGTGGGACAGTTCGGGAAGACGGGAGGGGTTGATGCACAAGGACGGGAACCGAGAGAATACTATGGAGCCCAGAAACAGCTGCCTGAGGCTTTGTGGGAGAAGCTGGAAGCCGCCTGCTTCCCACGCTGTTGTATCAGCAGATACCGTAAAATCCCATGTTAACCACAGCGACAGGTCCTCCATCTTCTTGAGATTGCGCATGGACTCCAGCATATCTTTCCACCATACATATGACCATGAATACTCAGGCATACCAAGGCGGAGCACCCTGAGGACGGACCAGATTTGAAGCAGAGACCTTGGTTGCTTTATCTATCTTTACCTAAATCTATCTTTACCTAATAGTAAAGCAAGGATTGCCTCTGTCAATTACTACTCTATCCGTGGGGATAGAACCCAGGACCTTATAGTTCAAAGTTAGTAAGCAGGCCAACTAGACCAATCGTTTTGTTGTGCTGCATCTGTACTTTAACATTTAGTTAAAGTTTTAAACGTAGAACGGCGCATTTCCATCATCAACGTCCGTTTCAGTCCACATAGCTACCATGTTGTTCATGTGTGCTAGCACATGCCCCATCCAATATGCACTAGAGTAGTAGCCTCCCGGCCACCCTCTGGTGAAAAGAAAGATCACGCTGCTATTTATATTTCACAGATGCTCCTCCCTTAATAAATGATGTCATCTAGACTTCATTTGGCTCTTGTACAATGAAGGATTTCATCGACATGTTCGATGATTTATTTGAGAAACATTACTCATCTTCTCTCCTCTTATGTGCCACTATGGTGCAAACATTTTGTTGCTTCACTCTTGTGTTGCTAGCTACGACCCAACTTTCATGTATAGTTAATTTAGACCAAATTCACACTCAACATTCATCATGGCAATGCACGGCCTGGCACCACATTGCTTTAGAGTAAGATAAGGAGCCTGCCACTTTCGATGTGATCAAGAAGTTAGCCATATTGAGGCAAACAAGTTCAATGATAAGAATGTCCTTAGCATGCTGTCATGTATGGGCTATCACAGCCGGCCATAACTTAGAACCCGACTTAGAACCCGGGGTGATGACTTTTTTAATTTTTATTTTTTCATATAACAAATATATTTCACACACATATATATCAAATATTACACAGATATCAATCACATATTCAGACTTACGTCGTCACAAGCATGATGCATTCAAATGTAATATTTTAACGAGACCATCTAAATGTTTTTACATAAAGTTCATACACATCAAGTTCATACATATCAAGTTCCGCTACGAGTCCATCCATCAAATATATTACAAGTTTCATGTGACCAGATAATGTCACACCTTCATAATGTTGTATTCTCCATCTTCGTCTACAACTTGTTCGAGAAGGAACCCGACCAGCTGTTCTGAAAGTGCAATTATCTCAGTCACAATCATCTCCGAGGCACCAACCTCGGCTTCCTGCAACATGAGTTAGTGAAGCAAGCACATGAGTTAGTAAAGCAAGAACATGAGTTAGTGAGTCAAAAATGCATTAACATATGGCTACAACTATTGAGAAAGTAAAAAGACGATACGAACGCTAGCTAGGTTCACATAAAGCGGTAAAGTTCCACAAACCTGTTGTGATGCCCTATCACAGCCGCTTCTCCCAAAACTGGTTGTGATAGGTGGTTTGTAAAAGTGGTTTGTGTAGCAGGTGTAAGAGTTTGGCAAAGAGATGCTCATCAGGGGCAGACCCAACACTACTACACAAACCGGCATCACAGCCGGTTCGGAACCCCCATCACAGCCGGTTTTGGGGGGCGGCTGAGATAAAGCGGCTGTGATAGTCCCCACTATCACAGCCGGTTTTCAAAAGCCGGCTGTGATGGGGGGACTATCACAGCCGGTTTTTGTCTAGAACCGGCTGTGATAGTGGGGTGATCACAGCCGGTTTTTTTCTAGAACCGGCTGTGATGGGGGGATATCACAGCCGGTTCTAGGCTATGGCCGGCTGTGATAGGCTTCCTATCACAGCCGGCCATAGCCTAGAACCGGCTGTGATATATTTTTTTTCATTTTTTATATAGCAAATATATTTCGCATATATATCAAATATTCCATAAATATCAATCACATATTCAGAACCCACATATAAAGCACGATGCATCCAAATATAACATTTCAACGAAACCATCTGGACGTTATTACATTAAGTTCATACACATCAAGTTCAATACATGCATATCAAGTTCCGCTACGCTACGAGTGCATGTCAAATATATTACGAGTTCCATCTAGTCTCACGGCTTCATAATGTTGTATTCTCCATCTTCGGCTATAACATGTTCGAGAATGAACCCGGCAAGCTGTTCTGAAAGTGCAATTATCTCGGTCGCAATCATCGCGGACGCACCAACCTCGGCTTCCTGCAACATGAGTGAGAGCGAAGCAAGCACATGAGTAGTGAAGTAAGAACATGAGTTAGTGAAACTGAAAATGCATTAACATATATGGCTAAAACTATTGAGACCGTAATAGGATCTACTGGCTCTCCGGATGCATCGACCGCGTTTATTACAGTTCGCCCTTGAGGCATCTTGCTTCGGCCTCGCTTGCCCTTAGGTTTTTCTGATGTTTCGGTCACCTCTGACCTGTTTCCAACATGCTCCTACGTGCAGAGATCAAAACTAATGAGATCAATTTGTCACCAAACTAATTATAGCAAAGGTGTGTGCAAACGAACTACCTCCTCAGCACCAAAGTCTAGGTTGAGGTACGCGGAAGGGCTTCCTTCGTGGTTAGCACCATCATCTCCGCCATCCTGGTGAGCACCAGCATTCTCCGCTTCATTCGCGTCTTGTTTCCCAAAACGGGCTCTCAACCGTGTGAAATGACGCATTTTCCTTACATAAAGTGAATAAAAACTAAGATTCTTATTTATAAACTATCCCCTACATGCTAGGTATATATTAATGGCTTTCCTATGAACCGTTTCAAGATTTGTAGCAAAACCCAAAAAAATTGAGAAAGCAAGAAAAATTGAGTAACTAAAGAACTTGGTGTATACTCTATAATATGGTGTAGTATAGTAATTTTAATGTGGAGAAATAAAGCTCCTGAAATTAAAAAAACACACACAAATATTCCCAGCAGCAAATTCCTTGGGCCCTGAACAAAAGACAGCATATGAATAAACAAAAATAGAGAAGAAGGTATAAGAGATAAAAGGGAAATGGTGAGCCTATTTCATACTAGTTGGACAAAAAGGACAAAGAAGCACAACTTAGCACTTGATCTTTGGAGTTGAGACTAGAAGCTCACAACTCATGACTTGAACTCTACATTTTATAGCAAAAGAAAATGAAAACAATACATGAAATTTCTTTTTGTTGTGTATTATATGAAATGTATTATATAGCTTTTCTCTAAATTCTTTCCTAATAATGATATAAGTTTCTACATCTCCATTGAGATGACCTTCGGTAGAAACAAGAAAATTGTTCAGTTCTCAAGCATTCAAACAGAAAGCTATGACAGCAACATGTACATTAAACCTTTTCAGAATTGAGACATCCAACGATGAAAAACTGATAGCTACTAATAGGGTAGATATGTTTGATAATCTAAGATTGTAAACAACTGATGCTACACTACAGATGCCAACCACAAAAAGAAACACAGCTACTAATAGGAAAGGAATGTTTGCGCCGGGAACAGACAAACTTGATGCACGTTCAAGCCACCTTTGCTAACCGAAATATTATAACCAGCATTTGACCTATTCTTAAGAGATAGTGAAATTCGGTTGGAAAGATGGACAATGTGGATATGAGATATCATACCTTGTTTACAACCAAATGGCGGCGAGGGGAGCGTCGAGGGGGCCGGCGGCGTCGAGGGGGGCGGCGGCGAGGGGGGGCGTCGAGGGGGGCGGCGGCGAGGGGGGCGTCGAGGGGGCCGGCGGTCGAGGGGGGCGGCGTCGAGGGTGGCGGCGGCGAGGGGAGCGTCGAGGGGGCCGGCGGCGGCGTCGAGGGGGGCGGCGGCGAGGGGGCCGGCGGCGTAGAGGGGGGCGGCGTCGAGGCCGGCGGCGGCATCGTGGGGGGCGGCGGCGAGGGGGCCGGCGGCGTCGAGGGGGCGGCGGCGAGGGGGCTGGCGGCGTCGAGGGGGGCGGCGGCGAGGGGGGGCGGCGGCGAGGGGGCCGGCGGCGTCGAGGGGGGCGGCGGCGAGGGGGCCGGTGGCGTCGAGGGGGCGGCGGCGAGGGGGCTGGCGGCGTCGAGGGGGCGGCGGCGAGGGGGCCGGCGGCATCGAGGGGGCGGCGAGCGGCGACGGCGAGCAGAGCGCGACGGCGTGGACGGCGGCGAGCGGCGACGGCGTGGACGGCGGCGAGCGGCGAGCGGCGAGCAGACGCGACGGCGAGCAGAGCGGGGGGGGGGGGGGGCGCGACTGAAAATTTGGAAAGGGGGGGGCGCGCGCGGGCCTATATGTTTAGGCATCACAACCGGTTTTAAACAAAAACCGGTTGTGATGGAGGCATCACAGCCGGTTTTTCTTTAAAACCGGTGGTGATGCTCAACATCACAACCGGTTTTTGTTTAAAACCGGTTGTGATGGTGGCATCACAGCCGGTTTTAAACAAAAACCGTTTGTGATGTATTTTTCCATTTTAACAGCCGAAAAATCATTTAATTCATAGAAAATAGAATAAGTTTCGAAAAAAATTGAGACTCCTGCACTAGGCTAAACTTAGTGTATATCACATATTAAAAATATGTATACTGTATGAACAATTTCAAAAATGTTTGAGTGTGTGCGAAATACACATTGGAATAACGAGACACGTCTTTTGCTTTAGTAACGGTCGCTAGTTTTGATGTAGTGCAAAAATTTGAATCTCTAATTTCAAATCTTACATCATACACTTTATTCAAATCTTACATCATACACAATCACAGCCGGTTTTAAACAAAAACCGTTTGTGATGTATTTTTCCATTTTAACAGCCGAAAAATCATTTAATTCATAGAAAATAGAATAAGTCTCGAAAAAAATTGAGACTCCTGCACTAGGCTAAACTTAGTGTATATCACATATTAAAAATATGTATACTGTATGAACAATTTCAAAAATGTTTGAGTGTGTGCGAAATACACATTGGAATAACGAGACACGTCTTTTGCTTTAGTAACGGTCGCTAGTTTTGATGTAGTGCAAAAATTTGAATCTCTAATTTCAAATCTTACATCATACACTTTATTCAAATCTTACATCATACACAATCACAGCCGGTTTTAAACAAAAACCGTTTGTGATATATTTTTCCATTTTAACAGCCGAAAAATCATTTAATTCATAGAAAATAGAATAAGTCTCGAAAAAATTTGAGACTCCTGCACTAGGCTAAACTTAGTGTATATCACATATTAAAAATATGTATACTGTATGAACAATTTTAAAAATGTTTGAGTGTGTGCGAAATACACATTGGAATAACGAGACACGTCTTTTGCTTTAGTAACGGTCGCTAGTTTTGATGTAGTGCAAAAATTTGAATCTCTAATTTCAAATCTTACATCATACACAATCCAAGTCTTACACAATCACGCACATCATTAAATTATTACAAAACCATAACACAATATCACAACCGGTTTTCGTACAATATCACACTGATAGCACAACACGCATTAATAAGTCCTTACAACACCATAATACAGTAGTCTATCTACCCCTGCACGCCACAAACCCTCATGAGATAAGTAGAATAGTTTACATCAATAATGTTTATATTAAGATAACGATCCACATAATCTAGTGCATATATTAATGCACTATCCTTTGCCTTATAATTCGCATCCAATGTCTCACCATATATTGTCATCGAAGGGACTTCTGGTGAAGTCAAGGTTACAAATGCTTGAAAACCACCATTTACTCGATAAGAATGTGGCGGTATGAATGAGTAGCCCAACTGTGGTAGGATGTGATGCAACACTTCTCTCAGACCATTCTCTGTGTGCAGGAATCCATTATACAAGTCATCCTATACGTTAAACATATAAAATTAAGAGTTAAATTTGACATTTTAGTAAAAAATTAAGGAAAAAATAACATATGCATCAGAGTTAACTTACGTATTCCGATTCATAAGCAGGGGAAATCCTTTTAGGCATCTGTGTCACGTCTGTCTCATTCATCTCTAGTGCTTTGAGCTTGAAGAAACTGTAGTCCGGAAAGTAATGTCTTGTATGACTTTGCACTTGTACCAGGGCTTTTCTCACAGCATCACGTGCGGCAACAAATTCTTGATGGTAGGGTCCAGAATGCACGTGGAAAATAACATTTTCACTAGGATTTGGGTCGCGCAAAGCACTGGCTTGGATTGAAAGAGAAACAGTATATCTCCCACGATTTATACCACTTCTCTCTCTTATCACCATAGGACAAGAGCCACTTATGTTAGTTACTACAGTTTTGAACCATTCAAGTGCATTAATCGCCTGATTTCAAAATTAGTTAAGAATCAATACGATAACATAATAATCAGATAATTTAATCATAAAAAAATTACATTATACCAGTCTTACCAAATCCCTACGGATTTCAGGCACAATCGGAATGAACCCTTCAAATACCGGTCCTGGAGGGTTTGGTGGTGGTGCAGTGAGACCTCCCGAAAACATAGCTGGGTGCGGCGGATACAGTCTACCACGACTTGATCTTGCACGCTGTCTCGGCATTATATATATTTTCCTATTTAACGGAAGAAAACATTTAGCTATAGTTCTATATATGATATATAGCAACTTAAATACCTGAGCTTTGCACTCGTATCGAAAGAAAACTACGTACAACAATACAAATGAAAAAAATGCAAGAGAGAAGATGTATATACATATACCTAAGCTTTGTTTGTCGACCGGGTGACGGTGGTGCTCGCAAGCAGGCAGCAGAGAGCGATCGAGAGAGCTAGCAGAGCAAACGAGCGAGAGAGCGAGCCAACGAGCGAGAGAGCTAGCAGAGCGAGAGAGCGAGAGAATGAGCTCGGGCGTGAGCTTGCGAGCAGACACAAGCAATAAGTACTGGGCGGTTTTGCCTCGGGCTGTGTGCCACTCTTCACAGCCGGTTTTTAATAAAAACCGGTTGTGATGAATATTAGAAATATTTTATAATATTTTGCACACAATAAAATTAAAGCAAAAGGCATGGAAAATTAGTGCAATTAACTCTAAATACTTAAACAATAGTAGTGCAATTATCTCTAAATATATAAATAAAGTATAAGTAGTGCAATTAACTCTTAAATACCAAAATAAGGTAAAAGTACTGCAATTAACTCTAATTATTACATAACTATGCATTATTCAACTAACGATGACGGCCTCGTCATGATCACGTCGGACGTAAGCTGGCTCATCATCTTTCTCTTCAAACACAGGTAGGTCGACATCAGGCCCGAGAGGAGGCATGTCGTTGAAGTCGTTCCCTTCTTCCTCGGTTGTGTCTTCAACACCGACGATCTTCCTTTTTCCTTGAAGAACAACGTGTTTTCCATCATTAGCGAGGTCCTTTGCATAGAAGACTTGCACTACATCTTTCGCCCAAACGAATGGTTCGTCTCTGTAGCCTGTCTTCTTAAGATCGACGACAGTCATACCATACTTGTCCTCGAAGACTGCCACTTGATTCACCCACTTGCACCGGAAAAGAGGTATCTTTAAGTTGGGCCCGTAATCTAGCTCCCAGATCTCTTCAATGGTCCCGTAGTATGTCTGCAAGTGTTGATTGTTGTCATAAGCATCGATACGAACACCACTGTTCTGGTTGACACTTTTTTCATCTTGCTTTGTTGTTGTCGGTGATATTATCTCCGGCAGTCTTCCACGGGGTAGCCCACGGAAGTGATTTGTAATGCAGGGAAGATCGCAAAGATCGGAAGCAGGATGGTTAGGATGGACAGACACAAGGGTTTATACAGGTTCGGGCCGTCGATTCGACGTAATACCCTACGTCCTGTTTTGGGATGTTGTATTGCGTGTTTTGGTGATTCGAGTTGGCTCGAGTTGTGGTTGGTTGCTCTCTCGTTGTGGTGAGTTGTTTTGGAGGGGGTCCCTGCCCGCCTTATATATCGGGGGGGGCAGGGTTACAAGTCGGTTTGTATCCGATCCTATCTCTAAAAATCCTTTCCTTCTTTACAATAATTCCTATTCCAACTAGGACTTCTCCTTCCAGATCCTTCCTCCGTGCGCCGACTTGTCCCGCACGTCTT
Source organism: Urochloa ruziziensis (assembly GCA_015476505.1). Taxonomy (NCBI): domain Eukaryota; kingdom Viridiplantae; phylum Streptophyta; class Magnoliopsida; order Poales; family Poaceae; genus Urochloa; species Urochloa ruziziensis. The sequence continues at coordinate 56,422,552 of CM027121.1, read as the reverse complement.
CAGGTCCAGAACGATGAGGTGGGCCGCCCCCTTTTGGTGGGCTGCTAAGCTTGCTCGTGAGGCACCCGGGTACTATATCCCCCACAGTAGCCCCCGAGCACTTCTTGACCGATCATTGGCTGTAATGTTCTGTCTTTTCTTGCATGATTCGAGTGCTCCAAGTTGTCTAAAATCTCATCCGAGTGGTTTCGAAAAAGATCCGAGTGGTTTCGAGGAAGATCCGAGTGCATGCTCAGACGTTCCTGAAAACAATTCTTCAATTATAGTCATAGTGAGGGGAAGGAGTGCTCTTTTTCACGACGCGACAGTGAAGTGAATACACTTAGCCCCCGGGCTTTGGGCAATTTTAGTATGAAATTGGCCAAAGGTC
>CM027121.1:56021565-56422096 GCA_015476505.1 Urochloa ruziziensis | reverse complement strand
AGGGCGGCGGTGTTGTGATGCGTGCGACGGGCCGAGCGGCAGCGCGCGGCGGCTTTCCGGAGGGGCGCTGCGCGCAGCGGCGGAGAAGCAGAAGGGACGTGCGGGGTATCGGGCGGCGGCGCGCGAGGATGGGCAAGGCGGCGGCCGGCATGAGAGCTAGGGTAGACGGGGTAAATATAGACGGCGGCTTTATAGCGGGTTCGCCAGGCTCGACTCGGTCTCGGCGTGCGCGCTGAAACGGAACGAGGCGCGGGCGGATCGAACCGGGTTCGTGTTCGTCTCGGTCGAGAAGGAAACAGCGAAGGCGTGCAACTCCTGGTGCCAATGACGTCAACTCCGAGCCGGGAAAAATTGTGCCGGCGGTGCTGTATTGATTGGGCCGTACGTGCTGGACCAAAAGGATCGCTGCAGGCTGATAAGAGAAAGAAAGCCGCCTGGAAAAAGGGGGGAAAAGATTTCCGAATTGACAGAAAACGCCTAAACACCACATAAAAGATTCTGATCCCGAACAAACTCAGGAAAAATTCTTGAAATAGATTGGAGCACGAGGAGTACTGCAGCTCGTGAAAAGATTTTAAAGACTTCTAATAAATAGATTTAACTCCAGGAAGATGAGAATAAATTCTAGAAAAGTCTAAGAACTCTCGGAGGAACCTAAACGTAGGATAAACACATTTTTAAAACTATGCACTCATTAAACACGAAAATGCATCAGCATGAATGCAACACGCGGAGAACAACTTATTTAATTTTGAAAAACAAACAATTGTTTTTCTTTCTATGCTAAATTCTCTGTAAAATAAATAAGTGTTGGAGAGATTTTAAAATTGAGAGAAAATCATTGCTTAATTATTCTTTAAATTCACATCCTGAAATTGGAGAATTTCAGGGTATGACAAACTTACAGAGCAACACGAGGGACATTCTTTCCATTTCTCTGCAATCATGGTCCGAGATAACTCCTTAGCACAAAGATGGTGAAAGAAATTGCTCAACTCTGCCAGCACTAGGCATAGATTGTCAGGGACATAGCCTCGAACCATCACCGAAGAAGCTGCTCAAGCCATATGTGGTAGTCATGACTCTTGAGCTTGTTGATTCGCATAGTAGATAAGTTCACTCCCCTCTTCAGATTCGTTGCATACCCATCAGGGAACTTTAACGTTTGGAACCATACTAGTACTTCCCTCCTTTGGTCCCTCATCGGGACAAAATCGGCCTTAGGCTTTCTCCATGATCTGCCGTCTTTGGGAGGCAGTACATCTAGCTTCGGTCTATTGCATAACCTCGTTTGATCCACTCTAGCCTTCACATTATCCTTTGTCTTATCAGGAATGTCCAGGATTGTACCCCAAAGTACCTCGCCAAGATTCTTTTCAGGGTGCATTACATCAATGTTATGTGGAAGAAGAAGGTCATGCATATAGGGGAGCATCCACAAGCTCAACTTATGAGTCCAGGCATGTTGCTCACCATATCTCACAAAACCATGTCAACTTTTTACCACAGCCTCCACATATGATATCATGACACCCTAACAAATCTCATGATTTACAGACTTTGGTTGCATTTTATAGAATTTAAAAACAATTCAGCTACACGTTCGTGGTCATGTATCGGGAACAAAATGTTTGAAATGTCGTTTCATTTCATGGATAGGGCCTCACAGTGGGCTCAATATCATGAATAACATTTTATTTTATTATTTGAGTCACTTGCAGTTCAAATTTAAATTATACGAGAAAATACCTTTAAATGAAATAAATTAAATAAATATAACAAACAAAGCCAAGAATATACTAACTTTTAAAATGGAGTACCACATAGTGTACAGTAGAAAAAGTTTGGGGGGAGGGTAGATGAGGAAAAAGATTAATTTGTCGAGTGCTTGTGGAAAACACTCGGCAATATCATATATTTGCCGAGTACTTGCGGGAAACACTCCGCAAAATCATATGTTTGCCGAGTGTTTCCCAGCAGCAGTCGGCAAACAAAGGCCGCCTGCGCCACGTCAATTGGCCGCCCCGCGCCACGTCGCCACGTCAGAAGTTTGCCGAGTGTCGAAGGTTGACACTCGGCAAACAGACGGCTTTGCCGAGTGTCGCATCTGGACACTCAGCAAGCATCTAACGGCCGGCGCTGTTCTTAATGGCCGTGCAACGGTCGTGGCATGCGACGGTCACGTGCTGTCATTTTGCCGAGTGTCCATTCTTTGCCGAGTGCCACCTTTAACTTTACCGAGTTGGGCCGGGCCGGCATAAATGGAAGCCTTGTATGAAACTCTAAAGTAGGCCTACTATACTAGCAAAAGAGAACGATAAAATAACAAATATGGTATAGTGTACTGCATACCAACGGAATACATCAAGAAACTTACCTATTTAATGTAATTGTGTAATCTTTATTTGAATAACTTTATTCTTGTGGTGCTCCTTGAAATGAAATCCTCAATGATAGACTCACAATCAATCTTCTTCAATAAGTCACTCTCAAGTGCTATCATGGCCAAATCATTAAGTCTTTCCAGTGTCATTGTAGAACGCAAGTAGGACTTCAATAGCTTCAATTTAGAAAAGCTTCGTTCTGCTAAAGCGACCGTCACAGGAATTGTCAATGGAACTCTGTATGCGATAGTTGCATTGGGAAAACGATCATGTCGCTTCAAGAACTTCATAATTTCAATAGGGCCCATATTTTCTTTCGGAACAAAATCTTGAAGAATTTTTAACTCCACATGTAGTTCTTTAGCATCAATATCAGATTTTCCATCTCTTGCAAGGGTAGCCTCAAGATTTTCACATGAAGATTTCAAGCTCTCATTATCCAAGGACTGTAATGTCTCAGAAGTAAATAAGAAACCAAAATTCTTCTGGTAACCTTGGTATTGTTCAAATCTTGTCGTTAGTGATGAAATAGCTTGATCAACAATAGATAGAAAATAGTTGATTCTGAATTATTCCTCTTCAGACTGAGTGGAAGTATTTGTGTCATCTGGGTTCTCATCAAATTGTCTCTTTCTTTTAATTTCTCATTTCTTACGAAATGTTGTACCAATATCCATCTCAGGTGCAATTCCTTTGGCAACCTCCAATGCCTCTAAGAAACCAGTTTCTCAATAGCAACATCTATGAGCATATCTTTTCATTGCAAGTGCTTGCTTACTAAATTAATAGCATATAATACTTCATACCAGATGACCACTGATACGATAAATTCATACTCTCCATGTTCATTATTTGCCAAACCTTTAGCTTCATTGCGTGTTTTTACATCTTTTTCAATATCAGATACCTAAAATAAAAATAATACATGTGTTAAAATTGGCCAAAGGAATTATGTAATAATTTCAATGCAATATAAAAATATCGAATACCTGAAGTAGAGCCCCTTAAATGCCTGCACATTGATATCTGATAGCTTTTACACTTTCAACATGACTCTCCCCCCGTGTAGCTGATACTGACTTGAGAGTCCATCCCGATATATGTTCTCTTTCAGAATGTGCCATTTTTTAGTAGAATTTGCAAAGATTATGTAGATGCGCTGGATGATCCCAAAGAAATCTCCAGCTCTACCACAATTCTTGGCCATGTCACAAAGTGCTAGATTAAGGCTATGGCAACCACAAGCAGAATAGAAAGCTCTTGGATTTATTTCAAAAATTTCTTTTGTACCCCCTTATTGCCTCCTTTCATATTTGACCCATTATCATAGTCTTGTCCTCTCACATTATCTATATCAAGATCAAGTCGCTTTAGTTCATCCTGTACCGCATCAAAGAGGCCTTGCCTAGTCGTATCTTTGACCTCTATAAATCCTAGAAAAGATTCTTCAATACAAACACTATTTGTAGAAAAATTAACATATCTTATAATTAAAGACATTTGTTCTTCGTGGCTTGCATCGGGGGTACAATCAACTATTACAGAGAAATACTTTGCTCTCTTTATTTTATTAATAATTTCAGACTTGATAGCAGATGCAAGTAAGTGAATCAACTCATTTTGAATCTTATAATCAAGATAATTAACATTAGTTTCTGAATTGGTAATGCGACGAACGTGCTCTTGAATAATTGGGTCAAATTCAGCCAACATCTCTGTCAGCACTAAGAAATTCCCATTGCTATCATCATAAAGTTTGCTGTTAGCACCATAGAATGCTAGATTATGCTTGGCAAGAAACTTTACAATGCAAACAATTCTGAACAAAACTTTTCTCCAGTGCTCCTTTTCTTTCTCAAGTTGTCTCTGAGCAGCTTTATCAATAGTTTGGTCCTTTTGCAACCTACTACGCAGCTCATACCAAGTGGATGTATTCAAAACATGATCTGCACTTGTCTCATGCTCTTTAAGTCTATTACCAAGATGTATCCAATCATTACACCCCTCGGCTGCCAACTGACCCTTTCGATGACCTTTGGTAAATAATTTACAGCTGAAGCAAAATACTCTATCAAGTTCCTTAGAATAAACGAGCCAATCCTTGTCGACATGCTCTCTATTTGATAGAATTCTAGTATAGAAGAGTGTAGAAAACCTTCTAGAATATCTATCCTTAGGACCTTTCTGAACGGATAAGTCTCTTTTAGGGCCCTCTTGTGCTAAAATGTCAATCTACTTAGAATCAAGGGAATCCCAATATCTTGGATCAAATATATGAGTCTGAAAAGGATCACCAATATCCGCAACAGGTGAAGTATTCAAGTTAACATCAACAAGAATTTCCTGATCCTCCAAATTATTTTGTGTCTCAGCCTGTGTAGGAGTAGGATTGTTGTCAACATTACTAGTGGCCCTGATGTTATCACCGTTATCATCTATTTCGATGTTTGTGTCATCAACAAGAATTTCCTGATCCTCCACATCATTTTGTGTCGCAGTCTGACCATTTGTAGGAGTAAGATTGTTGTCAACATTATTATCAAGTGCAGAGCCCTGATCATGTGTCTGAATATTGGAGGGCACTTGTGATTCTTTTACGACATATTTATCTATAGCTCAACTCTTTGTTTCTTTTTACGCTTTTGGTGGCCTGATTCATACTTTCTAGATCGATTCGTGGAAGACATGACTGCACAAAATTAACAATTAACTAATTAAGCTATTAAAAGTAGAATTGAATTGAATAGTTGAAGAATGAAAAAGTCACCTGCACTGCACGGCTTCACCACCACCAGCACCTGTCGATTCTAAACACTGAACTTTTGATTCACTGATTTGCAAACAGCCAAGCAGGAAGTGCACTTGCAGCCGTGAGCCAGCACGTCAGGCTAGCTTCCTGCCTTCCTGGCTTCTCATCATCGACGGTCCACGATCACAGAGACACGGATGACGGACCACGGCTTCTCGTCGGACGCTGTTTGCCGCCGGCCGCCGCGGCAGAGCAGTCGCCCGAGGCCCTGCCGGCTGCCGCCCTAGAGGAGATGTCGATCCGATTCAGAAGTCGAAGACGAAACGTTGCCGGGGATTGCGGACAGGGACTGACGGGAATAGTTTTTGGACTAGAGATCGTCGGGCCTGGTGGGCTGTATATAAAAAATTAGAGGGCCCAGACAAATGGGGCCATATTCCGTCGCACGGGCCGCACTTCTATGGGTCTGACCATGTTGCCGAGTGTTTTCTTTTTTACACTTGGCAAAGGAAAAGTCTAACGGCCGACCGGTCACGCTCCAGCGCGAGCGAGTGACCGGCCCGGCCCACTAGCTCGTCTTCCTCCTCCCTCGGCCCTCCCAAGTTGCTACGAAGTAGCAACTGAAGTTGCTCCGCGCCGCCGAGCGCCGTTCGAGGTGCTCTGCTTTGAGTTTGGCGTCGAGCTGGATGACGTGGTTAGCCCTTTCTCTAATTCTCTGTCTGTATAAATATATATCCGCTGTCTCGCTTTGCCGCCTGCCGTGTTTGGCTGTTTGGGTCGCGTTGATGTCTGATCGAATCCTGAATTTTGGGGGCTTGGTTCGTGAAGAACGTAGTAACTAACCCCGCAAAATAAAAAGAGGAACGTAGTAACTATAGTGACTAAAAAGTAAAAACTATAGTGACTAAAAAGTAATCCAATTGATGTTTTGACACAAACAATGATAGTATTAGATTTGCTCAATGCTTTTACTGATTCGGTGATTCCTTCTTTGTCTGATAATTTGGCGGAAGAAGCTTCCTTTTTTTTTTTGAAAATCTTCCTATTATATTAGGATCTGATCTGCACATAGTTTTAGGTCGACGTGATAATTTTGACTTGGAATAGTGTAACTTAAGCATAGAAGTATAGAACAACTGCATTCATCATCTTCACAAGTTCAATATGGTGTTTGTATGTGTGGAGTTACATCTGCTTCATAGCTATGATGCCTTTGCATGTTTTGTTTCATTGGCATTGGTACGATTTGCTATGTTTGAAGGACTACAAGATCTCTTCGCTTTTTCACTGGGACTGAAGCATGTCCCATATGGTCAGGTCTTCAAGAGTAGCAGCACTGAATGATACTTGGTCTTCAAGAGTAGCAACACTGAACGATGGATGCTGTTAGCTCCGTCTTACTACTGAGCAGTCGGTGTTTTTGGTGAGAAAGTTGAGCATTAGATTTTTCGTGTGATGTGCACACTTTCAGCCAACTAGTTACCGATGGTAATGAGCTTTCATGTAGAAAGGTCGGCTGATTTTTGCCGATTCTAGCTGATTCAATAGTGTTCTGTGAAGAAGAAAAATTAATTAATTTTTGCTAATTCTGGCTAACAAGCAAAGTGAAGATAATCTATTTCTGGAGATGTAGCTGCCGATCAGCGCTAAATGGTTGCCTTCTGTTGAGCGTGCTAGCAACCTATGAGGAAATGCATCTTCGTTCTTCTCGACACAGGATCAGAATGGATTCAGCTCTCACTGCAGACCAAAGTATCTTCTATTGTTCGGGAAAGATTATTGCCTCAACATGTTATTCAGATGACCATTGTACGTTCCTGGATGGAGGCACGGGTCACTTGGCTAGTTGGCTCTACGCCAAATCCTCCATGTCGGAGGAACCGAGGAGGTAGCCTTGCAGCTCGATGTTACGAATCTTTATGTAAAGATAAATTATCTTAAACGAAAAGAATTACACATTATAAATTTATTTTTTATCAGTAATGCTAATCTTGTATCCTTAATGTATATAAAATCTTAGATATTTGTGATCATTAAAGCTAAAAATAATTTCACTTATTCAAACATCATCAGATTCATCATGAACATAATAGTTAATGTGAAGTTAAAATATTTTTTTATAGGATAGAGGTATTGTAACTGTATAATAAGTATTTAAAAAAGGGAAAAAAAAAGCACTGACGACCCAACCCGGTCGTGCGCCTTCCCTGCCGCTTCGCGGCGACCCTTCCAAGTTGGAATATTCTCCAAGTTGCAACCCCAAAGAGGAGAGTAGTGCCTTGCCGAGCTGCCGCCGCCGCCCGCTCGCCGGCTCCAAGCCTGCCGCCTCGATACACCAGCTCACCACCCATGGCCCAATTCGCTGTGGTGCCAGTTTGGCACCCATGGCCCCAAAGCGCAACCGCCGCGGCCAGCGCAGCCGCGTGGGGCCACCAGATCGGGCACCATCGCCGCGGACGAAGCTTGCCGGGTTATCATCGCCGCCAGTGGAGCAGCCCCAGCATTGTACCGACCGAGGCCATCCCGAGGTGAGGTCATCCGATCTGGCTCGTCGATTTATCCGTCGACAACCGTGGATGCATCCATGGCCCCTTGGCAGAATTTTCCCCAATCTGCCAGCCAAGTTGAGTATGTAGGTGAGCATAACGCATTATCACCCATCACCACTTTGTTTGATCCTGAACGCGTTGTTGCTCAATCCGCCCTCCCAATTTATTAATGTAGGAATTATTCCCCGCCTGAGCTTATAAATTGGATCGGAATGCGCTGATGATCAGCATTACCATTTCTATCTCAAGAATCAGTGAGCCAGTTGAGCAGAGAGGAGTGAGATGGAGGCGGCGGCACTGAGTGTGGGCAAGTCGGTGCTGGATGCTGCGCTCAGCTACACCAGGTCCGCTGTTTCGGAGGAGGTTGCTTTGCAGCTTCACATCCAGCGTGACCATGCTTTTGTCAGGGACGAGCTGGAGATGATGCGGTCTTTCATGATGGCGGCGCATAAGGAGCAAGATAACGACAGGGTGCTCAAGACCTGGGTCAAGCAAGTCCGCGATGTCGCCTACGACGTCGAGGACTGCCTCCAGGATTTCTCCGTTCATCTGGACAAGAGATCAGGGTGGCCCCTCGCTAGGTTGCTGCTCCAGCGGCGGCGAATCGCCAAGAAGATGAAGGAGCTGAGAGAAAGGGTTGAAGACGTGAGCCAGAGAAATATGCGTTACCAGCTCTTTAAGGGTGCTGGCTCCAATCCTGCCACTGCTGCTGAGCAGTCTAGCATCACTGCTGCTTCCATATTCGGCATCGACGAAGCAAGGCATGTTGCAAGGCAGCAAAAGTCAAGAGCAGATCTTGTCCACCTCATCAGCAAGGCTGGACCAGGACCTTGGAGTGATCACAGTATGGGGAACAAATGGTGATCTTGGGCAGATGTCCATCATTCGAGCTGCCTACGAAAATGTGGATGTCAAAAGGAAATTCCCATGCCGAGCATGGGTCAGGGTCATGGACCCTTTCAGTCCAAAGGACTTTGTGCAGAGCATGGTGAAGCAGTTTGACTCAGCTGTAGGAGTTGATGTCCTGTTGGACACAGAGAAGACTCTGTTGGAGGCGGAGAACGAGCAGTTGGTTGGGGAGTTCAATCGTTATGTGAATGAGAATAGTTACCTGATTGTGCTTAATAATGTGTGCACAATCGAACAGTGGGATCGGATTAAAGTATGCTTCCCAAACAACATGAGAGGGAGTCCGCATCATAGTGTCAACAACACAAGTTGAAGTTGCAAGCCTATGTCCGGGTAAAGAAATCCAAGTATTAGAGCTCAACCAATTGTCTGCTGATCAAACTCTTTATGCATTCTATGAGAAGGTAATATTCAACATTTCAAAATCATCCAATAAATGCTAGCTCTTTTATTCTCATAGACTCTATCAATATATTGGCAAGTAAACATCATTTGGCTTGTTGAATTAGAAATCTGGCATTTAGTATTTATCATTTATATGCCAATAAATTTATGATGAAAGGGGTTATGATGCTAAAAGAGTTACATTAACACATCTAGCCATTTTAGCTATTTGCATGGGTCACCTTGCTACTTAGTCTTAGTTTTGAATAATAGCAAAGAGGAGATAAATTGTATTGCAAGGTACTTGTACATCAGATCATGGTTGCCAGTGATCCTTGTTCCAATTCGACAAGATTCGCTAGTAAAATAGATCATAGAATCATGATTCTATCAAAAAACATACATAAATTTATATAAAATATTAAAATCAAAACCATCCATTAGAGTGGCTGTTGTAGGTGCTGGTTTGCCAAACCTAACGCGCCCCCTCCTCCTTTACCCGGTCTTGGGACCGGCTATGTTGAGACGACTCAAGAAAGTCCTCCAGTCAACACAGGTGGAGTTAAAATATTAAAATCAAAACCGTTTAAGCAAATTTGTAAATTTGAATTAATATATTCCCATCACCTTCACTTAATTTTAACATCATTGAAATAGGATCTTACTGGTCCTATGCAATCTTTATGTGATATGACACTTATGATCTTGATTAAGGTTCACAAAATGATCCATATCATGTATGCTCGATAGAATCATATGATCATACCATATTTGTTAGAAACTCACATGCATATATTGAAATTGTTTCCTTCTGTTCAGGGTTCTCAAGATGCAATGGAATTGATGACAGCAAGGCCTACCTCAAACGCAGCCACAACAAGTGCTAACAACTCCACATTGTCCACTTCTGAGATGTCAGGAATTCAACCTGAAGGTGCCGCTGGAAATACTGCTGCTAGAAATAGCCGTATTAACATTCGAACAAATTATTTGGATCAATCTCAGCTCATCGGCCGCGATCAGGAAAAATCTGATATCATTGAATTAATTTTAAATCAAACAGGACAAGAACTTCCAGTGATTTCAGTTTGGGGAATGGGTGGTGTTGGGAAAACCACTCTAGTCAAAGATGCATACCAAAGCCAAAATCTTAGCAGCATGTTTGAGAGACGTGCTTGTGTCACAGTGATGCATCCGTTCATTCCCGAAGAGCTTCTTAAGAGCATAGTTATGCAACTTGATGCAGAAACTTCTGAAAAAAGGAGTGTGGTTCAGTTTTGGGGTAGCACAAGAAAATCATTAGCAATGATGGGAGTTGAAGAATTGATTGCAGAGTTGGTTAGGCTTTTAGAAAGAAAGAGGTCGTTGATTGTTCTTGATGATTTGTCATCTACTGTGATGTGGGATTGGATAATACGGAACTTCCCTCGATTGGAAAATACAAGCAGAATAATAGTTACCACAAGGGAAGAGAATATTGCAAGGCATTGCTCATCGAAACAAGAAAATGTATACAACCTCAACGTTTTACAATACAAGGATGCACTTGACCTGTTCACGAAAAAGGTACTGAAACAATAAGTATGCTGTGTTTTTATTATGAGTTGAACTTACATTATAGTTTTTACTACTAAATAAGTTAAATCCCACTGATTTCAGGTATTCAAGGAGACAACAGACTTGGATGATCATCCTGAATTAATTGACGAAGCGAAACTGATCCTTAAGAAATGCGAAGGGCTTCCCCTTGCATTAGTTACAATAGGTGGCTTCTTGGCAAACCAACCAAAAACACTTGTGGAGTGGAGAAAATTGAATAAGCATCTCAGTGCTGAACTGGATATGAACCCTGGAGCTTGAGCCCATAAAATCAATCCTTAGGAAGAGTTATGATGGTTTACCCTATCATCTCAAGCTTTGTTTCCTGTATCTATCCATATTCCTAGCAGGTCACAAGGTTAACCGAAGACGTTTAGAGCGGCGTTGGATTGCAGAAGGTTACTCCAGGGACATTTGTGACAAGTCTATGGAGGAAGTAGCCAGCAACTATCTCATGGAACTAATAGATAGGAGCATGATAGTACCCTCTCAACAATCAGCTTACAGCAGAAAAGAATTTGACTCTTGTCATGTACATGATCTCATGCATGAAATTGGCATCTCAAAGTCACTGGAGGAAAATCTTATTTTTAGACTGGAGGAAGGTTGCAGCTCAAACACCCAAGGCATGGTTCGCCACCTTGCCATAAGCAGCAACTGGAAGGGAGATAAGAGTGAGTTTGAGAGCATTGTGGACCTATCACGTATACGGTCATTGACAGTATTTGGGACGGTTAAGCCGTTTTTCATTTCTGAGAAGATGAGGCTTCTGCGAGTGCTGGACTTGGAAGGCACGGAAGGTCTGGTTGATCATCACCTTGAGCAAATCAGCGAGCTTTATCACCTAAAATATCTTTCTCTAAGGGGATGTGGTGATATCTATTGCCTGCCAGATTCGTTTGGTAACCTGAGGCAACTCCAAACATTGGATATTGCATTCACAAACGTGAGGAAGCTACCAAAGACAATCACCGGACTCACAAAGCTACAGAACTTTTGTGCTGGGTCTGTTGGAGTGAGCGAGGCTGAAGCATTCAAGGAAACTGTAGAAGATGCGCCAAAGCCATTGACGAACCGGCCATGCATTTTGACCGTATGCTCACTGGCCTGTTGTGTAGCATGGTGTGCACCTCAGCTTTTGAAAAGGAGACTCAACTTCGATGGCGAACCAAACAGGCACGATGTGTGCACTGTCTGTTGTTGCTCCCTGCTACCTCTTCTGGCAAAGCGCGAAAGTGTACGTGGTGTTCAGCTGCCAAAAGGGATCCGAAAACTGAAAGCCCTGCAAACAATGGGTCTTGTGAACCTTGCACAGGGGAAGAAAATCCTGCATGACATAAAGAGGCTTACCCGTCTGCGGAAGTTAGCAGTGACAGGCATCAGCAGAAGAAATGCTCAAGAGTTATGGTCAGCTATTGCCAACCTTAGCTTCCTGGAATCATTGCTGCTACGGGCAGAGGGGAACATGGGCTTACTTGGCTGCTTAATATTTGGCACATTGTCACCTCCAAGAAATCTGCAGAGCCTCAAGCTGTATGGCACTGTGTGGGAATTGCCGACATGGATCGAAGGGCTTCACAATCTTGTGAAACTAACGCTAAGGAGCACAAGGTTAAGGAATGTTGATGCCGCCATTGAAGCCCTAGGGAAGCTACCAAACCTGACCATTCTGCGTCTGAGGCGGGAGTCGTTCCTGGGTCATGAACTCCGTTTCAGTTTCCGTGGGGAGGCATTCCCAAGTCTTACAGTGATGGAATTTGATCGCCCATTCAAGCTGCAATCTGTGGAGTTCCACGAGGTAGCATTGCCTAAGCTTGAACTGCTGAATTTTTGTGCTTGGAACGAGGATACACGCGTTGGGCTGGTGTCTGGGCTCCCATATCTCACAAGCCTCAAGGAATTTACACTTAGTGGTTGTACCTATGACGATGACTTTGTGGAAGACCTGCGGGCACAGATTGCCAGGAACCCAAATCGCCCCATTTTCAAGACTGAGCGGAGCGCTGCAGTGGAGGCAAGTCCATCGGTTGAACAAAACTAGCAGCAATGTTTTGTTCCCCGTTGAGTATTGTAATGTTATTTCCATTGGCTGCTGCTCATTCCATTTAGTCGTTTATGTGTTTGTGTGCTAAGATAATTGGGTGCATATCTGGTGAAAACCGCAGAGTATTGGAAACATAAAAACTCTTTGAAAAAAAATACTCTGAACTTTCCAGAAAAATTTAAAACTTGACAAATTTTGCCGCAAAAGTTGATATACAAAATCATTCTAGATTAATTCATTCAAAATTAACAAATTTGGATGCATTTGCACTGGATGACAAATTCTGTCCTCTACTGCAATTGCATCCAGAATTTGTCAGTTTTCGCATTGCCACAACTGTGTTTTCGCATTGTCAGAAGGAAACAGAATAATCAGCTCAAGTAACTCTTTACTAGTAATGAGCGCGCGCCCATGCGCGCGATTAAACTCAAAAGTTACACGATGATGTAAGTAGGCTACATGGCGGAGGATACATATAATTTCATAATCATCATATTGGTGTTGTCATCTTATACTGAGTGTTAATACATTGGGGACATGATTTATTGGTGAAATAATTATGGAAGATAGGTAAATGATACATAATAAAGCAAACATAGAGTTCCACTATTGATTGATGATAGGAAATTAGTTGTCTCACATTTACACTGCTAATAAATGATTTTTTTCATTGAGGAAATAATTATACAGTAGGTTATAGAGAGTTACATAATTATACATATGGTAGGTTTGTAGAAGTAGGATTAATTTTTCTAGATCTGAGCTCTGCCATTGCTTTGTAGTCATTGGACCCTTCGCTGTTTTTCGATAATGGCCAATGTCATAGAAGTCGATGTTGCGATGTATTTGGGTGAGAGAATGGCCTAACTTGTCCAGTGGTTCTGTTGGAGGAACACTGCCATTGTAAGTAACTTTGATGTTCTTTAAATCAGCACAAGATAGCATGCACATAACTATATGAATTTCGAATCTAATAAGTAAACATTACAACTATATACCTTGACATTATTTGCATATTGGGAAAAGAAGAAAATTCAGACTAAGATAGATTCACAGTCTCGACCAAAGTCCAAACTAACACAGCGTGAAAACAAAACTGATGGAAGGCAGTATGGAATGTTCCTGTACAGACTTCTATTGCAAAATTCACTATTATTTGGCTATGTGTTGTCTGGTGTTTGTCATCCTTGTAAATAAAGTGGCTATATGACTAAGAGGAAATAGCAGATAACCAAGCAGGCACTAAACCAAATAATAAAAGTATTAATAAAGTTTAGAGAAACATGTTAACTCAAATGCCAAATGGTAGGAGGGATACACGCATATAATCTAATTTGAATAATATGATTTGTTTATCTATTGCTAATTAAGGAAATCTATGGTTGCATGTTCATCTGATTTAATTAGCAACAAATTGAGCCAATGTTCTAGGCCATTTGTTCTACACCATTAATTATATATATCTTGACAATTTATATTTATGTCCAGTAAACTACTGAAAAAAGAACAAACATGTCCGACCTCTTATCATTTAGGACATCTCTACTTGGAGGAGGAATGGGCTGATTGGGTAAATGCAGTGGGATTGGGACAGATGTTGTAATCTCAGTGACTTAAAACAAAAGATAGCAAGGAATAGCATCTGATTATTCACAGTAACAACTATAGATGGTAAGTATTGGTATAAAAGAATGTCAATAAAGTAAATTATCACCAAGAAAATTCAGACTTCTATCAGGTTGCAATAAAAATTACTTCTAAGTATGTACAAAGTTTAACCAACTTTCTGTCAGAAGTAGGACAAAGCTTCAAGTTTATTTATAGGTCAAGTAGGAGACCTGAAAACTTCTGAAATCTCTTGAAGTGTGCAGCCATTTCATAACTGGAAAAAAAAAAGAACACATGGAAGGCACAACCTTTAGCCCATAATGCATTTCAAACTAAACTACAAATAGAACATGAAATTTAGTCCATCAAAGTAATACATGCACAGTAAAATACAGTTTTCCATGTCTCGTTTTGTAGCATCTATAGGTGAAATAATTTGTTACCTGTGCTCACACATACTTAGAAGCAGAGACACTGAATTGACATACTCCACGCATTAGAAGCAGAGCCGCTGTAATAAATATACCACTGTAAGATAAAGTAGCATCTATAGGTGGCAGGAGCCTTGGGCAGAAGCACCCATACTCCACGTATTACAAGCAGCGCATATAACTCTGTATTTTCTCTAGATATTTGGAGGAAAAAGAGAACAATAAAGTACTACGGTTCAGGTCTGATTATAATTATCTTATGGCGGCAGATTAATTTGCAATTTACGATGTAATTAACACAAGACCTCTAAGCTGAAATAATGTATTTGTATGCCTTTTCTTAAGTTGTCTATTCCAAGGATCACTGCCTACAGCATGTCTTCAACCACTTGTGGTTATCAATGCAAAATCGAAAGAGAGCAAGCATGAGCAACAAATCCGAGAAGACCGCGAGGAACTTACATCGGGAGATTATGTTTGATGGGGTCATCCTGACAGAGGAGTAAAGCGTTGTAGTGAGGGCAGATCCATCGAAGCCGTAGAGCTGAGCGCTGTCATGCCTTGCGCACACGGGCAAACTTGGTCCTGTTTATGTGACCCTAAATCCCAAAACCAAAACCCTAACCACCATGAATAGGAGAGCTGCAAATCGAATGACAGAATAGAGGAGCATCAAGTCGTGGAATCACAAGCAAGAGAGCCAGAGAGGAGAAAACCTAAGCCGACACTCGGGCAGCACGACGGCAAGAGGAACAAGCGCAGGGACCACGGCTGTGCAGAGGGGAGAAGTTTTTTTTCTTACGGGAGTAAAAGCGCCGCATGCCGCTGCCTGATTCTTGGGGAAGGCGGCGTTTTTTCATCTGGAGGCGGCGGCGGCGTCTACAAGCGGAGGCGACGGCGATGGTGACGAGCGGTAGCAGAGGAAGAGGGCGTTTCTTTTTTTTTCATGAGAACGGGGCGGCTCTTTTTTTTTCCCCCTTCTGAAGGCCAAACGGCACCTCCCGACGTTTCAGGAGAGATCTAGTGACGGTGATTTTTTTTGGCTGAGCAAATAGCAGGAGCCGTCAAATCTAAATCCTACGGTGAAAAACAAATTGGTGACGTGGAGCAGCTGGCCGGCTGAGGATTCCAGCCGGTTTAATGTCGATAGATATGTTCTTCCCGACAGTACGGTCCGGTGATCATGGCTGCTGGTTGTCTGCCCCCATGCTCTTTCTTTTTAGCAGAAAAGCGGACTTCTATTAACCCATTGGTCAAGTCACTGGCCACAGCCCACAGGACAAGTTACAAAGAATCGAAATCGATCCAGCCAGAGCTGTGATCCATTCCCAACTGGACCAACGCCATACTTCACGAAGAGCATCTCCAAAAGACATCTTAAATTAGATATCTTATCCTGACAAGTAGTGAGATATCCTAAACAAAATTTTCCCTACTTTTCTGTGTCCTACAGCAGTTCCCCTAAACATAAACATCATATTATTTGAGTGTGAATGAAGTAGGGAGCGGCTTGATACTTTCTAGATGCGAGAGAGATAATAAGTTATTTAGGATGTTGCTACTAGTAGGGATTGGTTTAGGATTTCTGTTGAAGGGGAGTTTTTATCCAAAACTCTTAGATTTGTATTTAAGATACGATTTAGAGTGTCTTTTGGAGATACTCCAAGACCTCAGCCACCCTACCTTAGTTCCAGAGTTGTTCTTTGGCAGCAGGCACCAGGCAGCAAGCTCGGAGCTTCAGGGAAATAAAAGTGCCTGTATACCATTCATTTTGGTTCGCACAACCCAAAAATTATTTTGACTGTCTACAAGAAGATTTTAAAAATATACAAAAGAATAGGAAAAAAGCTTGAATAAAATAAAATCACTCAAGTTGACCTCCTCTCTGCTACAGAGGAGGTCAAATTGGAGTTGCAATTCTACTTTTTTTAAAGTTATTTTACTCTATTTTGACTAGAATTTGAACCTACAACATCAAGTACAATAGCCAGGCTGCCGGTCCTCGGAAATGGAAACCATGCTCCAAGCAGACAGCAGCGCATGGTCATAATTTATGCCTGCGCGAGTCGAGCTGGGCAGATATATTACCTACTATTATTTTTGTTTGAATAAGGTAGAGTTAGGATTCTCTCCATTCGCATCCCTGTCCATAGAGCTATCTTCCCTCCAGACAGTCCCCGGCGTTGGCGGTTCTCGCTTCACCTTGGGAGGCTATGCTGTGAGGTACTTTTGCTTCCTCTATGTTCTCTTTGCGGTCTTCCTTGGTGGACCTGCAGTCTGGCGGTGATTGTTGGGAGGGTGGACCACTTTAGGCCTTGTTCGGTTAATACCTTTCTCAAAGGTATTGAAAGGTATTAGAGTGTATTGAGAGGTATTTTGACTTGTTAGGGATTTAATACGTCCCAATACGACTCAATCCCCCTCAATACGACTCAAAACGAACAAGCCCTTAGTGTCTTTTGCAAGCGATTCGGCGATGGCGATATCTTTTTTGGCATTTCTCTCTTGCGTCGTCAGTCGAATTCACCATGAGATTATCTATGCTGGGTGTGTCCATGCTGCCCACAATGTCGCTGGCCTTGCAACTACTGACAAGGCTGCTGGAAGCGGGAGGAAGATTATCTACCAACTTATAGAGAAACCAGGTTGGTTTTGGTTACCACCTTCTTTGGTGGTTCTGGTTACTACCTTATTTGGTAGTTCGGTTACCCCTCGGGGTTCGTCGTCGTTCGATGAGCTGGGGGCTTTGGTTCTTGTGGCGTCAGATTTCTCGGTATCCGACGATGTTTTCCGGCCGGGTCGTTCATCGTCTACAAAGCACGTCGAGTTTGACGTAATGCAGAAGACAACAATAAAAATATGTTGCTTCGCCAGAGAGGAAGTCGGCTTCAAGCAGTGTGCTCCGGCCGCCGGTGGCGAGGAAGACCAGGACCTTACAAGGACTGTGTTGTAATTTTTTTTTCTTTCAAGAGTGTTCTTGTAAGATTTGGGTTGTAATTGTAACCACCAAAAGTTTTATGTGAAATATAAACCCGGTTTCTCAAAAAAAAAATCTGAACCTCGTGCATAAGTAGGTTAGGCCTTTTCTTGGGCTATTTTGTTTCTGGGCCGTTTACGTTTCAGTTCCAACTAATATTTTGCCATTAAGTTTTATGCTAGTTATTATTATTATTATGTTTATTATTCTCACAAAAATTACTTGATTACTTTGATTTGATTGAGTATTAAGTTATTTAATTAATGACTAAGTCCATAGTTCGAGTAATATGATATTTCAATGCAATAGTTATTCCTAAAGCATAAAGGAAACATAAATAAACTTCCTCTTAATTTGAGCTTATACTCATTTTACAGTGAAAAGTAGTACATAAAATATTAAGGTGACATTTGGATAATGGGATATGGGGGTGTGATTGGGAAAGGAAAATGGATGAATGGTTTTGATTAAATGAGTTATGAAGAATGGATGGCTAGAATACAAAGTTAGCTTTTTGAGGGCGGGAAATCTTTTCCCATTCCCTTTTCCCAAATGCCACCTAAGAAATTAGTTTCACTGTAACTTTAAATCTAATAAAACTTAATTAAATAGTGCAAAAATATTACTAATGTTAAATTGCATTATATATACTATGCCCATTAAACTTGCAGACAAAAACTTTAAATATAACACAATTTCCCAAAAATTATTCCTTAATTTCCTTAAGCATCTCCCTCCATCCCAGAATGTAGCTACATTTAGCATTCAAAATTTGTCCCAAATACAACTATGTTTGTCGTTTGGAGTTTCAACAGCCTACTTAGGTTAACAGTCCAAAATTATTGTACATGTTTTTTTTACGGTTTCCTTGAATAAACCATGCACCTTTTGGTTTTCAGGCCCGCTTTTCTCCTAATAGGAACTCGTACCATCTTGGGAGGTTCCTTACTAAAACATATGCAAGCTTATTGTGCTGGGAGAAATAAAAACTTTAATTAGAACCCAGCTTAAATAAGAAATGATAGCATGAATACATGTTGACCAATGCCTCAAACAGAATAATACATTATATATTCTTGCTTAGTCATACTCCATTTCTTGCAGGTCCTAGGTAAATTCGGCATTCCAGACCCCTTGTTGGCGCTCGTTAATGACACATTTTTGCCCCTGTTTAACTTCAATATTTGAATAAATTTAATATCTAAACTATTGATCATACTCTATAAACGGGACGTTTTCGCATATGCATCTATTTTTGGAGGATTTTGGTTCACGCAGGTTTTTGAGCTATTTTGGAGCGAATATGGACCAAATCCGAGACTAACGCCAACACGGTAAAGATGAAGGCCCAGGCCAAGCTAGCCGGGGAATTTCGAAGCCCACTCGCGTCCAATTCCAGCTCACCAACCTCCAAGAATGCTTAGGGGCTAAGTCTCTGAAGATATGATCAAGTGATTTTGGAATCAAGACAAATCAAACGGAGATTTGGAAGGTTTATCAAGAGCCATCCTTATCCCAAAGCAACCGTCGTCCAGGGCCCACATGCAGTGAAAGAAAGACTTCAAAAGCATCAAGAAAGCGTGGGGAAAAAGCTGAGCCCAAGATGGCCCAAAAATAGGCCGTGTCGTGCGGCCCAGGCCCCTTTGTGCCGCACGGCACAAGCCGTTTCTGGGGCGCCTCGCCTCCCCCTTTGACCTAGGGTTTCCCAGGGCTATAAATAGTTCCCATTCCATTCGGCACCCATCAAGTCATTTTCCATTCAACGCCGAGGAGCAGAGAAGCTAGAGGGATACCTCTCGGAGAGCCGAGAGTCGTGCTAGTTGTCTAGGGTTTACCCTAGCCGACATGGGAATCCTGCGCGGAAGACCACATCGGAGTTCTGGAGCTAGGATCATTAAGATCAAGGTAGGATCCCGGTGGAGATCTTGTGATGTACAATCATTCATGGTGAAGTTATTATGTGTTTCCGATTATTCTTAGCGATCAAGTGCCTCTCTTTATGATTTTGCTCTTTCTTGGGTTTGCTTCTTCAATCTATTATCGAGATAGATTGTTCGGGGTGTTCTTTTAGCCATGGTGGCTAGGGGTTCATATGGGATCTACCAAGGAGTTCAACACGTTCTTCGAACGTGCCCTTGTAACTAACCACGCCGATAGGGAGCACCGTGACAGGGTGTAATCCCGTGTAAGGTGACGTTCTCGAGGGTTTGATCGGAGGCCATGATTTAAAGATGCTTTCAATGAGATTCACATCTACCTTCTACTTCACTCTATTTGCTCTGAACTACAACATTTGCATGATCTAGGTTACTCTAGATTGGTTATCTCTATGTTCTCTCTTGCTACCTCTGGTGTTTAACAGATTTGATTAGATTAATCTTAAACCCAAGTGTTTTCTATTCTAGTTAGATTGGTTCTTGCATTATTGGTTCCACAGATTGATAAACCTTGAGGGAGTATTCTAAGGAAAAAGCTACACATGATCCGTACGCTTGCGGGTTAAACTTGGTGTGCGTAAGTGCCGCCAACACCCCTGCATTTTCGTGGAGATGGACATGGAATCTCTCTTAACCAGTTATGTTCAGTGAACCATGCAGCCAAAACCAAGGGCATATCTACAGGGTATGCCGCGGCTGGCATACCCTGTGTTTTGGCCCATCAGAACAATACAGCCCATACAGAAAAAGAAAAAAATCATCAAACCCTATACTTCCCGCAGTATCGCACGTCGCCGCTTGCCTCCGACGTTTCAATTGCACACGTTTGTCGCCATAGCCTGTTGTGGGATATGGGTACCCCTGGGCCCATCACCGACAAGGGTGACGGCCGGACAGGGTCCACATACTGACAGGGGTGTGGGCCGACCCCGAGGTGGCCCAAAAGAAACCGCCGACTTGCTGAACAAGATTGATGATGACTTAGCCCGCAAGGCGTGCGGCGCGATGCTCGGATCCCACCCGGAGATCGTGAAGATTACATTGTAACCGACCCGGATTGCTTTCCTAGTTGTAAACCGATAGGACTAGATCCTAGCCAACTTGTAACCCTAGGTCGTCCCCCCTATATAAGGCGACCTAGGTCAACCCCCCGGGGCAACTTTCCCATTGGATCATCTTACGCCCCATTGTAGCCACCAAACTCGCCATTGCTCCTCGAGCTTTGCTGGGAAGAGAATACAAACACCTCTGAGCACAGGACGTAGGGTATTATACATTTGGGTAGCTCGAACCTGTATAAATCCCCTTGTCTTGTGTTACCTCGAGCTCCCTAACCCCGCGATCACCTCTACATACAAATCAACCATCTGGGTACCCTTGGGTGGATTGTCGGTCCGTAGATCTGACACCTGTAGTCCATCTATGATCCGCCGTCATCGACCCTCCCCTTGTTCCGTTCGCTGCCCGGCGCCTGCCGTCCCTTTTGCTTCCCAAGCCGCCGGCAGCCCAGGCAACCAGGCCAGGAGAGGAGGCATGCACACCGGCCACCGCATTCTTCTGCAGGTATGTGTATGCGGTACGCAATTTGGTTGTGTTGATCGATTGATGACATATGACTTGATGTCTTCTTCTCCATCCATTCATACTCTTTGCCATTAAAACAAATATTGATACATGGATTTATTATTTGTAGAACTGTTGGATTATGAAGAGGAACGGAGACATTGTATCCCTTTTTCAAAAACATGCAGCGAAGAAGGTGGCTGCTGCTATTGCTTCATCTCCTTCACCAGCTCCTGTTGCAAGTATGGTGGAAGAGCAACCTCAAGAGAAAGACATGGTGATTGATGAAATTGTGAATCCTATGCCATCTTCATCGCCAACAATTTTAGCTGAAGATGTGTTGCCACCGCTGGTTTATGACATCAACCGCCATCCAGGTGAAAGGTTGCCCATTCGAAGCTATCCTGTTAATGATCAAGATGCAATTCGAAGAGCATATATTATTAAAAGTGAAGTCAAACCTTGAGAGCATAATTTTCCAAAAAGGAAAATTGGGAAAAAAGAACGTCAATTCAATTTCATGTGGCTTTGAAGGGACCGTGACACCCTAAGAGAGGGGGTGAATTAGGGTTCTATAAAAAACTAAGGCTTGGAGCACATATAAAAACCTATTTCAATTTCTATCTAAATGTGCACTAGGTTTTTCTATGTGTTGCTATCCCTACCGTCAAAAGTTTTGCACCCTAGGTTCCAATCCTAGAAACTACACATGGCAATTCTAAGAAAGGTAAATGCGGAATTTAGTGCAAAGATAAATGCGGAAATGTAATGAGATAGAGAAAGCAAACTCTCGACACGGCGATGTATCCCGAGGTATTGGAAAGCCTTCCACTAGTCCTCGTTGTTGGAGCCCCTCTCAAAGGGAATGCCCGCGCAAGGGCACAAACTCCCCGGTCGAGTAACTCCGTAGGATAGCCTACGGGACTTCCCCACGCGCAAGTGGGTCTCTGCTTGCCTCTCCTGGATGCTCCTCGCCGCCTCCACTTGGTTGAGCTTCGGCAAATGCCTAGAGCCTCACCTCCCTATCACAAAGTAACCGGTGGCCACTACACAAACGCGGTTGGAGGGTCTCACAAGACTTACAAGCCCGAAACTTACAACTCTTGGTGCGCGCAAGCACCGATACAAAGGAGGTATACAAACCTCGCCTAACTCTAGGCTAACACCTAAAGCAATGTGCTAAGCGGCCTAAACTAGCTCTAATCAAGGCCTAAGCCTTAAACTAGTCGCCTAAATCTTCTATTAAGCACTTTGGTGGCAAGAGCACTTGTGTGTATGTGAGAACCAAGCCAATAGCTTCTCCAAGCTCTAACACCCTCCAAATGGCTGGGGGTTGGGGTATATATAGCCCCAAGCCACTCAACTAGTCGTTGCTCCAACGGGCTGAAAGATTCGATACCACCGACTGATTCGGTGAGCACCGATGTAATGCACCGGACAAATTCCAATGCATAGTCGTTGCACTAGCCGTTGAGCCAAAACGACCACCGACCCATCCGCCGCTCTGCTCCAAGTACCACCGTATGAGTCGGTGCTATCTTCAACACTGACAGAGCCAATTTTGAGCCGATCCTGAGCCGAGCCGAGTACCACAGACTTGTCTGGTGCTGTCCTTGTGACCACCGGATTGTCCTATGCTCCAAATATGCAAGTCTCTGTCTCGGTCTTGAGCATCACCACCGACTGATCCGCTGCTCCCTGTTTGGTACCGCCAGATTGTCCTGTGCTTCATTCAAACTTGGCCCTGCTGGCTTTCCGTGCTGACCACCGACTTTGTCCGGTGCTCAAAGAGATGCTCCGATGCTCCATAGAGATGCTCCAGTGCTCTTGAAACAGCAGGATTCGCTTCGCGTCCTTGCGTGTCTTCGTCCCGGCTTTTCTTCTATGATGTCTTGGTCTTCTCAAAAGTCTTCTAAGGCTTTGTACACGTCTTCATGACCTTGTTTGAGGTGTTTGATCACCCAAGTTCATCACTTTGCAACCATGCGACTATTTCATTATATACTGGCAAACGTCGTTAGTCCATGGGTTAATGTTGACACTCAATCACCAAAATCACTAATGGCCTATTACTAGGTCCATTTTCCTTACAGGCTTTATAACCATGATTGGCTTAAATATAGTATTAAGAAGGATTCCGCGTTTTGCTTTGTATGCTACTTGTTCAAGAAGGGCAGTGGGTCAGATACATTTATTTTAGATGGTTGGAGAAATTGGAATATAGGAAATAAAGCACTTCTCAGACATATGCGTTCTAAGGCACACAAGGCAGCTTAAGAGGGATATATTGGCTTTATTAATCCCAAGGTTGCAATTGATTATCACATTGAGAAGTGGAGTGATGAGGATCTTCGTCTTTACAAGATAAGATTGACTTATTCTAGATATTTGAAGTTTCTTTTGCATCAAGGATTGACATTCCGTGGACATGATGAAAGTGAAGAATCTAGCAATAGAGGGAACTTCATTTAACTTTTGAAATTTCTTGCAGCAAACAGTGAAGAAGTGAACAAGTATGTTTTGAAGACTGCTCCAGGTAATTGCACCTTAACTAGCCCAGAGATGCAACAACAGATCATTCATTGTTGTGCCATAGAAACTAGAAAGAAAATGATTGAAGAACTTGGTTCTGAGCCCTTTGCAATTTTAGTGGATGAGTCTAGTGACATATCACATAAAGAACAACTAGCTCTTTGTTTGCGTTATGTTGATAAATTGGGAATGCCATGTGAGCACTTTATTGGAGTTGTTCATAATGTCGATGATATCAGCTCTTTATCACTTAAGGAAGCAATTGAAGCTTTACTTGTTAGTCATGGCTTGGCTACTACTCAAATACATGGTCAAGGTTATGATGGGGCTAGCAACATGAAAGGAGATATTAAAGGGCTGAAAACATTGATCATGCAAGAGTCACCTTCTGCTTACTATATTCATTGTTTTGCACATCAACTCCAACTAGTTCTTGTTGCTGTTGCTAAGGGCAATACAGATTGTAAGGGGTTTTTTGATCAAGTATCTCTCTTGCTGAATATTGTTGGAGTCTCTTGTAAGCGCCATGGGATGCTTCGAAATGCAAGACTTGAGCAAATCATGAAAGCACTTGATTGTGGTGAACTTAAAACTGGGAGTGGATTAGATCAAGAGATGGGGTTGCCTAGGCCTGGTGAAACTCGGTGAGGCTCTCATTACAAAACTATAAGCAACATCATTGCTATGTATCCTTCAATACGTGATGTACTCTTTGCTCTTGGAGATGATACTTCACATAAGGCTGATTGGACAAAAATACATTTTGTGGTTGGAGCATTTGAGTCCTTCGAGTTTGTTTTCTTTGCACACTTAGTGTTTACAATTCTTGGAGACACAAATGAATTATCAGAGTGTTTGCAAAGAAGGGAGAAAGGTATTCTGAATGCAATCTCGCCCGTTAATGTGGCAAAGAGTAGAATGCAACAATTGAGGTATGATGGTTGGAATCAATTCCTTGAAAGGGTCACTTTGTTTTGCAACAAACATGGTGCTGAAATTCCTGCTATGGAGCATAATAATGTGCCTTATGGAAAATCAGCACGGTATGCCCGGAACCAAACAAATGATGACCATTTTAGAAGACAAGTATATATTGGTGTTATTGATCAAATTAGTCAAGAACTTGATTATCGATTTGATGAGATAAATATGGAGTTGTTTTCTTGTATGTCAGCGTTCAATCCTTCCAACTCATTTGCTTCTTTTGATGCATGGAAGCTACTCAGACTAGCTGAGTTCTACCCCAATGATATCATGGGAAGTAATTTGCAAAAACTTGAATTGCAACTTGATAATTATATTGATAAGACAAGATAATTGCTTCAAAGGCCTAGAGAACCTTGTTGACCTTTCAGTTAAGCTTGTTGAAACAAAGAGGGATAAAGTGTATTATATGGTTTACTTGCTTCTCAAATTGGTATTGCTTCTATTGGTGACAACGGCAAGTGTTCAAAGAGTATTTTTTGCATTGACTTTGGTTAAACCTAAGACAAGAAATAAGTTGGGTGATAGTATGTTGGATGATTGTCTTGTCACATTCATTGAGCCGGATATTTTTTTCAAAGTGGATGAAAATGATATAATCCAAACATTCATGGCTATCAGAAAGCGCAGACCGGAGAAGAAGGACAAGAAGTAGCGTGGTAATTGTCTTCCAAGTTTTGCATATTTTAGACTTAATGTGTTTAGACTATTTTTATATTAAAATGTATGCAACTTTTGCACTCAACTATTGAATTTATGACTTTGAATGTTATTTTTATCAACGATTAAAATTATTTGTCCGATTATATATGGATCGTACCGTTTATGCATCATTTGAACCGAATTGTATATGAAAAATTATCGTGGCATCCCCTTTGGACAAAGCCTAGCTACGCCGCTCGCCAAAACCTACGGACTGGATTATCAAGAACGGCCTTCTCATTCGATCTTCTGTATTGGCGCCAGCATCCTTCTTTCGACCTTGAAAAATAGCATGCCATGTTAAACATGCCGACAGGTCAGTTTCCTTTGTAGCATTTTTTTTTGCTAGGCAAGAACAGTTTCCTCCCGGTTGCCATTTTATTAACACTTCAGCCTTCATTCATCGCAAAATTTCCTGTTAAAAGCGAAGCTAGTGTTTGCTTCTGAAGAATTCGGTGTCGGGAAGTAAAACTTCTGCCCTCCAATTTTCTACCTCCCATGATCCCATCAGTTTACCATGATGTTCAGGATCAGACCCTTTACACCAACCGCAGCGCCGTCGTGCTGCATTACCTGGCTTTTCCAGCACCGAGAGATCCAGGGTCCACGCCGACGCCGGTGGCCCTCCGCCGCTTCTTCTACTTCCATTGCAGTGCCGCGAGCGGTGTGGCGCGTGTTGTCATCCTGGCGTTGTCTTGTTTTTTTCTGTGGCGCCGAGTTGGGGATCAAATACTCAAATCTATGCAGGTCTCCATCAGATGCAGACTTGTTCCGATGGCGACTTTGGATCCATGCGAGGGGCGAGGCGGAGAGACGCCGGACCAGGCGAACAACGGAAGGCCAGGGCGGCGCGGCCAATCCGCTGCCCCCGTCGGCGAGATCTGGCCGCAATTTCACGAGGTCCAGAGAGGGAAGGGTCAAAGGGACGCCGCTCTCGGCCACAATGCCAAGGCCGTCTCCGTGTGGGGTTGCAATTTGCAATGCTACTTCGCTTCTTCATGGGGGGGGTTGCTGTGTGGACACGGTCTATACTATGGGGTGGCTTGTTGTTTTTCTATCTTCTTTTCTGTCTGTTTTTTTTTTCTTTGTAAAGTTGTTTTATGTCTTTTGCCTGCCTAATTGGACGCTTGAGGCTTGTTGTTCTCGTTCACACCCATTGGGCTAGGTTTGGTTCGATTCTCTCGTGGAGACCATCTGATGCGGATCCGTCAGCATTCTACTTTGGTGTTCACCCTTGCCAGTTAATTGGTGCTGCTATTTTCCTTCAATGTTTTATGCGCATTTCATTTTCCATGGCAACAATGTACATTTTCTCTAATGAGGGACAGGAGAGCATGCTAATAACCTGAGAGTGACAGTTGTACCCCCGCAGTCTTCCAACATCGTGTGAGCCGAAAAAACAGACAAAATCCTCTTGTTCTTTCTATGTGGAGTTAAGCACTAGAAAAAAGGGCGTGTGAACACAAACGTTGTCTTCCAAGTTCCAGATTCAACTATTCAAAGGTTGTTTTCAACTCTGCTCAGCATGCTAACATCAGAAAAGGGTTTAAAAAAACCGAGATACTTTGGGCCAATTCCAAACTAGGTAGAAGTAATTTATAAAAAGCTCACTATTAAATGTTGGCAGAACATGTTGGATTCCTAACCCCTTGTGCTACGTGAATACTTCTTCCATACGAGTATTGTATAAGCACCGGTTGCTCCTTCTTTTGTCGTGATTGGATTTAAATAATACCATCACCGACTAATCAAGTGCTACTTTGCTCCTTATTTGTAACACTAACGATGTGTACACCTCTTAATTTGCTTATTCGTCAGCTATCAGCCTATCACTGCCTACAAATTATGCATGCTAAAACCCTAGCTTCATGCAAAATCTCTAACTTTACGATTATAATTTAAGACACATTCTTCAATTCAAATAACGTTAATTACCTACTCGCTTACCTAAGTCGCGGTGCACAACACGTAACGCAATGGAGTGCAATTGCTTAATTACCTTTTGGCACGGTCTCTCACTGTCGTCACTGGCCAACAGTAATTCCTCTCCTCTCCAAGCTAATCAGACTGCCACTGTCCACCGGCGCACCAAACGCCGGGTCCACGCAGACCGCAGGGCAGGTCGTCTCCACCTCCACTCAGATGGTCCGATACGACCGATGCTCCCGTCGCCAACGGCATCCTCGCCGTCCATCCACTTAAACCCCCACCCCTCCCCTCGCCCCACCACCCATTCCCACCACCACCCCCACTTCCGCCGCCGCCGCCGCCGCCATGGCGTCCTCCACGGCGGCCTCGCCGCTCACCTGCCACCACCTCGGCGCCATCCCTATCCCCCGACGCTCCCGCCTCCCCTCCCTCTCCTTCTCCCTCCGCCGCCGCTCCTCCTCCTCCACTCCCATCTCCCTCTCCCACTCCCTCCCCTCCAAGCCCCTCTTCACCACCACACCCCAACCCCCCAACTCCTCCTCCTCCTCCCGCGCGCTCCTTCCACCCGCCTCCGCCTCCGCCGCCCCCGCTCCCGCCCCCGCCGCGCCGCCGCCGAAGCCAGCTCTAAAGGGCGCGGCAATCACCCCCCTCCTCGCCACAATCGCGACGGGAGTCCTGGTCTGGCTGATCCCGCCGCCCACCGGCGTGCCCCGCAACGCGTGGCAGCTCCTCGCAATCTTCCTCTCCACAATCGTCGGCATCATCACCCAACCCCTCCCGCTCGGCGCCGTCGCGCTGCTGGGACTCGGCGCCGCCGTGCTGACCCGCACGCTCACCTTCGCCGCGGCCTTCTCCGCCTTCGGGGACCCGATCCCGTGGCTCATCGCGCTGGCCTTCTTCTTCGCGCGCGGGTTCATCAAGACCGGCCTCGGATCCCGCGTCGCGTACGCCTTCGTCGCCGCATTCGGATCCTCCTCCCTGGGACTCGGCTACGCGCTCGTCTTCGCCGAGGCGCTCCTGGCGCCCGCAATCCCGTCCGTGTCCGCACGCGCGGGCGGGATCTTCCTCCCGCTCGTCAAGTCGCTCTGCGAGGCGTGCGGGTCGCGGAGCGGCGACGGCACCGAGCGGAAACTCGGCGCGTGGCTCATGCTCACTTGCTTCCAGACCTCCGTCATCTCCTCCGCCATGTTCCTCACCGGGATGGCGGCGAATCCGCTGTCGGCTAACCTCACGCAGGCGACCATCGGGCAGGGGATCGGGTGGACGCTCTGGGCCAAGGCCGCCATTGTGCCCGGGATGCTCTCGCTCGTCCTCGTGCCGCTGATCCTCTACGTGATCTACCCGCCGGAGGTCAAGTCCAGCCCAGATGCGCCCCGCCTCGCCAAGGAGCGGCTCGCCAAGATGGGGCCCATGAGCAAGGAGGAGACCATCATGGCCGGCACGCTGCTGCTCACGGTATGATGCGATGTTTGCCTCCCCCCCACTTTCCTTGCCTTTTTTCCTTTAATCGTGCCCTGAAGTTGTCTGGTGCTATTGGTGTTTTCTATGCTTCTGAATCCTGATAGTTATAGTGACCTGGCGTCTTGCTTAGTTTCTAGTGTTATACTATTCTGAATAGATGCGACGTTTGATGTGTGTAGTGTTAAGATTCAGAACTTGTCTTGAGCCTTTGGCAATGGGAACTCCGTGCGTGAGATGTCTGCTTCATGTGTTCAATTTTCTGTTTAGTGATTGATACTGAGTATAATTTTTTTCTGTTTAGTGATTGATACTGAGTATAAATTGGTGAAATTAAGCTCAGACCTATGGTTTCTCTTGGTGCATGGAAATATTCAGTATTTGTGATTGTCAGTGTCACTGAATACATCCCCAGGCAATAGTGTTGTTTCATATTATTCCTCTGTGAAGTTTTCTTGCATTTTCCTGAAGTACTCCATGTTGGTATGTAATTCAGAGTACTATCACTCAGATTGAAAACCTAATTCTGCAAAAACAGAGTTGAACTAGTCAGATTGAAAATCTGATTCTGCAAAAACAGAGTTGAACTAGTCAGGGCGTTGCTTTGTGCATTTCTTCACTGAACATTTCCTAGCTGAACCTGATTTTGTTTACTAGCCTACTGCCTACCCTAACATCCGCAACATGCATGGAACTAAAAGGCTTTGTTGTTGTTGAACTTGATTCTAGTTACATTTCTGTCATTGCCCTGTCTACATCTAACTTGAATAGAAACTGGACTACATTTCTTCACTGAACATTGTGCTCTGCATGTCACCAGGTTGGTCTTTGGATCTTTGGGGGAATGCTGAATGTGGATGCAGTGTCTGCAGCAATTCTTGGCCTATCTGTCCTCCTAATCACAGGTGTTGTCACATGGAAAGAGTGTTTGGCGGAGTCTGTGGCATGGGATACCCTTACATGGTTTGCCGCACTTATCGCGATGGCTGGCTACCTCAACAAATACGGGTTCATCTCTTGGTTCAGCGAGACTGTTGTGAAGGTACACTGACTCCTCCTCTCATAACTTTCTCCTCGCAACAGAATTCAGAAGTTTGAATGGCATATAGATTATCACAGTGCTGACCAACTATAATAGGCATTGAGCATGGTGTGAACTTTGATGTCTCCAAACATTGTATTTGCTGGTGATGTTTGTCATATTTGTAGGTTCCACCAAGTTGAATATTGTCTTCAGTTCTGATACATAATTGCAAGAGAAGTAGAAATAGTTTTCTTGGTTCTTGCTTTGCCTTGATTTGGGTTTGATTGGTACTTGGTAGGCTTATATACCCATCAGCATGAAAATGATAAAATAATTGAGGCATGTGGTTCAGTGCCTATCTTTTTCCCCTACAAGTCCGATGCCATTTTTTGGACCTGGTATTCCAATGAGTTTATTCTTTGGTTAATCCAGACTGACATTAACATCATCCAATGGACTGCATTTTAAAAAAAATACTGAGTTCTCCTGAATTGACCTTCTCTTTGTGTTTCTCACAGTTTGTTGGAGGCCTTGGTTTGTCCTGGCAACTTTCCTTCGGCGTCTTGGTGCTGCTGTACTTCTACTCCCACTATTTTTTCGCCAGTGGTGCTGCACACATTGGAGCAATGTTTGCTGCTTTCTTGTCAGTGTCGAGTGCCCTGGGCACCCCCTCGCTCTTTGCCGCCATGGTTCTCTCATTCCTCTCGAACATCATGGGTGGCCTCACCCACTACGGGATTGGTTCTGCTCCTGTCTTCTACGGTGCTGGGTACGTCCCGTTGGCTCAATGGTGGGGCTACGGGTTTGTCATCTCCGTTGTGAACATCATCATCTGGCTGGGTGCGGGAGGCTTCTGGTGGAAGATGATCGGGTTGTGGTGAGCAGTGCAGTAAAACCGCGAGCGTCATTCTTTTCTTTCTGTTGTTCTGGTAGATGGGGAGAAGGAAAACTGTTCCTGAATTTGCGGTGGTACTGGCTCCCATGTTCCACAAGTTTTCTCGTCGACATGATTGCAACCCATTCTTTTAGTTGGTATCGGTGGTACATTTGTTTCGATCCTTCCGAGCGGCTAATTGTGATGCCAGGGTGCAGCTTTACTGGCAAAACTGATTATATATCTGAGTTATGCTGAATGCCCAATGAATCATTCTCTTCATATGTCCCTATGGTGATGCCTGTTTTTTTTCCTTTAATGTTCGGAATCTGCTGCCATGCGCTTTGTTTATGCTCTGTGTTACATTGGTGTGCATCTGGTAGCATTGAGCTGCTCGCTGGATCTTGGTTGCATGATAGTGGGCATACGGTTTGCCTGCTGATGAGTATAGGTTGTTTCATCCTGATGTTGTGGTGGTTCTGTTCGTGGCTTGATAGTGCATTACTCAGTGATGATCCTCAAAATGCAAGGAGGCTGCTTGAATTGACGCAGTTTTATGTTTTGTTGTCTGAATGTACTCTCTGAACTGAACACTGGTTAGATCGTCAAGGCACAATCACACTGTTGGACTGTTGGTGGCCATATGGCATTTCGTTTCGCCTCTGAAAATCCGAATGGGCGGACGACTTGTCTCACCTTGGACAGATGGCGCGATTCACGTAAAGAATCAGCGCACAACAACTACGACAATCGAGATTCCCGCGAATAACGTGTTACTGCTGGTGTACGGTCGTCATGCAAAGCAGTATACGAAGCTAAGCCCAAGAAAATGACCGGCACTTCCGTCATGGGCGGCATCGGTAGCCCAAAGGCCAAAGCACTCTTTGCCTCTTCCCAACCGAAAAACGGTAGCTTATGTTTTTTTTAATCCAAATATTAATTCCAACCATTCCTTTTCATTATTGTGAATGGTTCTTCATGGAACACAAAACATGAAATCCTTATCCTTGGCAATTAAAGCCCTACGTTTCATGAGACGGGTGTAGATTCAGCCCAACATCTCAGCTTCATAGATAAAAAGAAAAAAAAAGTTTTTCCTCTTTTTCTTTTTTTTTACATGTCGAGTATAATCCTCATTTCCATAAGTAATAATCTCAAACTGATAACTCAATTTGGCATCTCAAGAACAAGAAAGCAAGTGAGCTCGTGCACACAAAGATGGAGCATCTCTCTCAAGTCTCAAGTTCGTTATCTCTGGTACCTTTTACAAGTGGGCGGTGAATGTGATGACATGGAAAGTCCTACCGAAAGGGACGCCCACTTCTCTCACATGAAAAGGGCGGTGAATCGCCGGGCCTGGGCTAGGGCTAGCCTGGGCAAAATCTTTGGCAAAACGTATATAAGTCGGGGTGTTCACGGCATCGAAATCTTCTACCGAAAAAGGTTGCGAAGTCGTCTGATGCGCTACGAACAAATATGCTAGATGTGATAGTCCCTGTTCGGCTATTCGGTTTTCATATTTTCTTTCACCTCCTCACTCTCTCCAAGTGGGTTTTTTCCCCTATACCTTGTCACGCTCCCATATGGACAATGATTCTAGGGAAATTCTGCAAAATTCATTCATGTATTCCAATGGGTCCAAAATAAACGCAAATTCATGAAGATTGTTTGTGATATCAGGCGTATGTAAAACGATGCAGACAATTTTTGTGCAAATTCATGAAGAAAAACGCAGGCCACATGACCTCAACCTAGAGCAAACATGAACATGGTCAATCATAAATGAATTTATCACGATGAGAATCATTTATTCGAACGATAGATGAACTTTACATAGGGTTTTTGGCAAGATCTAATCTTCACTCGTACAAACTAAACTGCATGTAATAGCCGAGTGACTCTCGGTGCAAAGCTTATCGGACTAGTTTTGTTTAAACATTAGCGCCGATGCACTTCCTTTTTCGACTAATTAGCTTGTCCGTCCTACTCATGAAATATGCAAAAAAAAAAATTACAGATCTAGCTAGCAAATCGCGAGACAAATCTAATGCCGGGTAATTAGATGGTAATTAATTAAGAATTAGCGGACGGTTACTGTAGCATTACTGTTGCAAAATCGTGGATTAAGTAGGCTCGTTAGACTCGTCTCGCGAGATACACTCCATCCATGTAATGGATTATTTTTTTGTCTATATTTAGTACTTAATGCATGTAAGATTCTCTTCGATGTGATGGGTGGAAAAAAAATTTTACACACAACTAAACGCGCGCTTTGACAGAAGATTATTTTGTCAAAGCGTCAGCAATCATGTGAGCGAAGCAATTCTGGGTTTGGTAAGCTGCCGGGCCCACACAACGGACGTGCTGTGTCAAGGCCACACCGAAGCCTTGGACAACGGCGCACCAATGTGGAATGTTCGAGAAGAACCCTTGGCACAGACGCTACGGTACCCGGACATAGTAGGGAGTAAACAGGAGAAACGAGCATCTACGCGTGTGCTTCATGATCATATCGTGTTTCCTTAGCGGGGGTATATGCTGATGTTTTTCACCAGTCTAAACTAAAATTTTCTTTTCCGCTTAAAAGAATGTTTACATCAGACTTGATTATTTATGCATGCATGTATAGAGTACAATGAGTCGAGCACACTACAAACACTAGCGGCAGGTCTGACTGAACCGAAAATTACTTGGACCTCGTTGCTACTCTAAATTTTAGTTTGGCCGGCCAAGTCTCTTTTTCATAGTTCTTTTGGGGCCAAAATTAGGCGCAAACATCTAATTTAACGGGCTCTACTCCCTCTGTCCTAGATTAAATACATTTTTAACATTTAAATTTTTTCCAAATTAAACAGCCAATATGCTAGCAATAGGTAGTGGGCACTGAGCAGTACACGGTACCCGTATTTGTGGGCCCATTTGCTAATTAAAAAACGTGAAGCAGCACAACTGGCCGTGAAAAGTTGAACTCTCTGGTTACTTCCATTTGTTTCAGCACGAATCCAACGGATTATTCTAGAGCTTCTGTCACTTGTAAGTAGGGGCAGTTATGTAATTTACATGTATACTAATTTTCTCATTTGAATTTTTAGAGTGCATTTAAACGGGGACGGAGAGAGTATATTCTATTCTCACCCATTCCGAATTATAGATAATTTTATTTTTTAAATAGTAGGATATACTAGGCAGCAGAGCTATAGAGTGGGGGGAGCGTATATTTTCTATTACAATCATTTACTCGAGACGGTGCTAAGGCCAGTCCCAGCGAGAGTTTCATAAGAATTAAATAGGCTGTCATGTCAGTATTTTTGACGATATGACAATATATTAATGAAAAGAGAGGTGAAATGGGTTTCATGGTGATGAAACTATATCTATACAGTTACCTAGACATCCTGTGTGTTGCATGTAACCTAAGACGAACACAAGATAAAACTATACATTGAGGGAGAGTGTTTCATTATAGTTTCAAGCACTTTTAGATGACGTGTCACTCTAGATAATTATGTTAATAAAACTTGCGTTGAGAATGGCCTCACAAATCGAGTGACCTGAGCTGAGGAGCCTTAATCCCAGATTACAGTAGAGCGAGCGAGCTGAAGCTTTTTCTTTCTTCCACGTGCCGGTGCTCGAGCCCCTGTCGAAACTGCGCACGTCCCTGGCCCACACGGCAGTCTTGGCCAGGTCCGTTGCCTCGGGGCCCGGGCCCTGGGGCGGAACCCGCGCGGCGCGTCGGGAGCCCGATTTGATCCCCGCCTCCTCGGGTCCGCGCGCTCGAGCACGCCGCAGGCACGAGCCAGAGTGGGGAAAGGCCTTGGCTACTGCCCTGCCATCTACCCGCGCTAGACGGTCACCACTGACACGCGGGACCCGTTCCGCGTCCTGCCCCACCTGGCGGTGGCTAAGCGTGTCGGAGGGCGCGTACAACGGACTGAATGGCGGGCCCCGGCGCCTGGCGGACTGGCCGGCCGGCCTGAGCGGGCGCGGCGACCGAGAGGAGGTGGAGCAGGGCCCGACCCGCACGCGCGGAGCGGATGGGTGGGGTTCGCTCGGTCCCACACCCGCGTGCCCTGCTGGCTGCGGCCGGCTGCAGTTCCGAGTTTACCCCTCCGGTGGTGTGTGGGTCCCTCCAGTCCCGTGGTGATTGGTGAAAAACGAAGCGGGAGATTGGCCACCCGTGAGCGAGCAACGGAGCAACACGACATTGTTGGGAAGTTATGAAGTTTTGTAAGAGCGCTTGTATCTGTAACATTTAGCCCATTTCCAAAAATTAGAAAATAATAACACTTCGTGTTAGGCGGAGTAGTACTACCTAGCCGAGGACTTAGCATTTTTTTAATGTAAGAACTCAATAAGGCTTGGTCTACGTACTATGAAATTGAGAGGAGAAAAAAAAACATAGATAAAAAAATGGTTTTGTTGTGCTTAAGCCTTGCGAAAAGTACAAGTCTAAACGAGCCAGAGCTCCCCCGCTCGTCTAATACCTAGATTTTTTAAAAAGAAACATGCATCTACGTAGAGTGCTTTGGTGGCATACTGGCATAGTGTCTACTCCCTCCGTCCACGAAAGAATGCAATTCTAACATCTTACAGGTATACCAATAAACATGTGAAATGACTAATTTACACCTATGTCACTATCCAATGTTACAAGCATCACTATAAGAAGCTACTAGAAAACACTACAAAGGTTAGTCTTGTTATAAGCATATCACTATGAGAATCTACTAGAAAACTCTACAAAAGGTTTGTCTTTTCTCTAAAGTTGCATTCTTTTATGGACAAATTTTGAACTCTAAAGTTGCATTCTTTTGTGGACGGAGGGAGTAGATACTTTTTTTTTAATTGTCGCCTTAAAGCTTACCACTCCTACCAAGCAAGAGATAGATCATAGATGTGGTTAATTAGTTCTTTGATTTGACATTGTCAAACAACATGGTTATACTTTTTTACGTTCTTGATCTTACCTGCTTCCTATTATTCTTTTCCAATATTAACCTAGTTGCTTTCGGGCAGGCATCGACTACATCTTCTAGGTTGAAAATATTACACCATCGACAAATCACGTGCCAGATCATAAGAAATTACTACTTCACCGAGTAGGCTACTACTAATAGCAAATTAGACGGAGTCAAAATCCACTTTCACTATCGAACATAGTAAACCAATTTCAGACTAAGAGATAAATTTTAGCTCAGTAATTCTTTTTAGCTGTTGACGATGGTCACTAACTCTGGATGACTGTACTAGAGTGGCTAACAAAATCTCAAAGCACACAATAAAAAAGTATTATGAAACCTTTTTTCTCCACCTTACATATTCTAGTTGGCTCAATTTTTGTGGTTTTATCGTCAATCCATGAAGATCAATTACCGCTACCATGGAGGGTATTTTGTCTCCATCTGGATGTATTCAATTTCTAGGCTTAAAAGGGACGCTATGAAAAATGTAAGTATGTTGGCCTAGTGACATATCAAAACAAAAATGCGAGTTGCCTCGTCAGGTGGAATATCAAAACAAAGTCACGCATGACAAAAGGTTCGATTTCAGCAGATGTTATTGGGTCAGAGGAAAAGAAAACAAATGTTTAAAAATATCGTGTGTGTTTTATTTTTCAAAATGAAGCTAACACTCCACCTTCCAATCAACTTTGATTAAATTTATATTCTAGAAAAAGCCGATTCAACTTTGTTTTCAAGTAATAAACTAGATATTCTTTATTTAAAAAACTATTTTTTATGTTGAAAGCCTTTTTAGGTATCGATATATACTAGTTTACCTTCATCTCATTGTAGACCTTTGCATCAGGACGAGTTCAACCCCCAAGCGTGAAAGACAAGCGAAGAAAACAACAAGATCATTTCATTTTCAGGTCACTTATTTCGTTGCTGGCATTTTTTAATCCACCAATTAGGATAAAGAACTTTTCTATCCTACATCTATTTTCTTAATCACCTATAAAAAAATATTTTGGCATTTTCCCGCCTGATTGTAGAAAAGAAAACTACACATTCCGTGTGCACCAGCACCACAACCAAATTTCACCATTTACCAAGCAGCAAAGAGGTGAAAACCCGATTCTACCCATAAAGCATAGCAATAGACCAAAGCTGCCAAAAACCCAACCCAAGCAAAAACCTAGCTTGTCCAAAAACCCAAAAGCACAAACTTGCCTTTCCCCTCCTCCCTCTGCTCTCCCTCTCCGCCATTTCGTCGAACACCTTCTCCGATCGCGCGCCGCCGGCCATGGCGGACGCCTCCGAGGCGGCGGCCGCCGTCTCCGCGCGGCTCCTGGAGCTCGCGGCCGACGACGATGCGGAGGCGCTCGGGGAGCTCCTCGCCGCGCACCCGTCCCTCGCCGACGAGCCCGCGCCGTGGTACTCCCCGGCGCGCGGCGCGGAGCCCATGACCCCGCTCATGGTGGCCGCGGCGTACGGGTCCGTGTCCTGCCTCGACGCCCTCCTCTCGCCGCCCCACCTCGTCGACCCCAACCGCGCCTCCCCGGCGTCCCTCTCCACCGCGCTCCACCTCGCCGCCGGCGGCGGGTCCTCCTCCTCGCCCGCCGCCGTCTCCCGCCTCCTCGCTGCCGGCGCGGATCCCACCCTCCTCGACCACCTCAACCGCCGGCCGTCCGACCTCGTCGCTCTCCCGCCCAACTCGCTCCCGCTGAAGAATCACCTCCTCTCCCTCCTCGGCGCCCGCAAGGAGTGGCCGCCGGACCCATCCCTCCCCGACATCAAGAACGGCGCCTACGCCTCCGACGACTTCCGCATGTACTCCTTCAAGGTGCGCGCGTGCTCGCGCGCCTACTCCCACGACTGGACGGAGTGCCCCTTCGTCCACCCCGGCGAGAACGCGCGGCGGCGGGATCCGCGCAAGTACCACTACAGCTGCGTGCCGTGCCCGGAGTTCAAGAAGGGCGCCGGCTGCCGGAGGGGGGACATGTGCGAGTACGCGCACGGGGTGTTCGAGAGCTGGCTCCACCCGGCGCAGTACCGGACCCGGCTGTGCAAGGACGGCGTCGGATGCGCGCGCCGCGTCTGCTTCTTCGCGCACACGCCGGAGGAGCTCCGCCCGCTGTACGTGTCGTCGGCGGCGGCGGGGTCGCGCGGCGCCATGGAGATGGCGGCGGCGATGGGGATGGGGTTGCCGTCGCCAGGGGCGTCCTTCACGCCGCCGCTGTCGCCGTCCGGCGCCGGCGCTGGCGTGGCAGGCGCGTGGCCGCAGCCGAACGTGCCGGCGCTGTGCCTACCCGGGAGCGCCGGGAACCTTCACCTGAGCCGGCTGCGCACGTCGCTGAGCGCCCGGAGCATGGCGGCGGACGAGCTGCTCGCCTCGGCGGACTATGATGGGCTCGTCGGGTCGCCGGCCTCGGTGCGCTCGGCGAGGGGGAAGACGCTCGTGCCATCAAATCTTGATGATCTGTTCTCCGCGGAGATGGCGGCGTCTCACTCGCCGCGTTATGCGGACCAGGGCGGAGCTGCTTTCTCGCCGACGCGCAAGGCTGCCATGCTGAATCAGTTCCAGCAGCAGCAGAGCTTGATGTCTCCCCGGGCGACGGCGGCCTCGGTTATCCCAGAGCCAGTGTCTCCAATGAGCTCTCGGCTTCTTGCGGCCCTTGCGCAGCGGGAGAAGATGCAGCAGCAGACTCTGAGAAGCATGAGCTCAAGAGACCTTGGCTCTGGCGCTTCTGTCCTGGTTGGCTCACCGGTTACCTCGAGCTGGTCCAAATGGGGAATTCCCTCCGGCGCCCCAGATTGGGGTGCCAACGATGAGGAGCTCGGCCGCCTCAAGAGGTCCTCGTCGTTTGAGCTCAGGAGTGGAGCCAATGGCGATGAGCCAGACCTCTCATGGGTCAATACCCTGGTGAAGGAGCCAACACCGGAGAAGCCATCCATCAATGGGACAACTGCAATGGAGTCCATTGGCACTTTGAATCAGGCAGCAAGTCATGAGGGTATCGGCGGCGGCGAGGACAACACCGCCGGGGTCATTGGCAGCTGGCTTGAGCAGCTCCAGCTCGATGAGATGGTAGTCTAGAACAAACACAAACACGTATCGAACAAGAAAGGTGCCATATTTTTTTTTGCTGAGATTCACCAGTTGCTTCTACTTACTGGAATCACTAGCCTCATACCTTGCTATTGATTGCTGGTGATACATTCTTTTGGATTTGGTTAGTGTAGGTGGTGAGATTTCCACCACCATTTAGTGTTCTTATCCACAAGTGAAAGAAATTGAGGAATTGGAGCTGAGTCAATTTGTATCGAATTGCCAGCTTGTCTAGGAAAATTCCTCTCCTTGTACCTTCCTTCCATATATCCTTCTTTTGCTGATCATTCCAAAGGTTAATTCCTCTCTTAGAGAGGATTGTGAATTATTATGTATGCTAGTGCAAGCATCTACTAGCTCCCATCCTTTGCTTCTTGTGAAGGAGTACGAGGAGAGAGGACTCCTGCTTGCATCAGTGCTTCGGAGGCCTGATGGTTCATGATTGGTGTAAAACACCCTACTGTTGTTGTACAACTATAGGATTCATGACTGATGTAAAATGCCCTACTGTTGTGTTGTACACTTGTACTCAGGGCCCATGGTTGTGTAAAATGCTTTCATTGTTGTACCACCAAGATTAAGCAATGCAACATCACTTCCTTCAGAATTCATTACATGCTAGTATCAATTATCACCTTGTATATGCATTTCATGGATTGTGCGCTTTTGCTTCTGTAATGGTTGCTTGATTGGTGCTGACAGCAACTGTTTTCTGTTGCAGCAGCAGCAGCAGCAGTGGCTTGTGCTGCTGCACTGTGTGTTTTACACTGGATGTCTGTTGGGTCAGTGCTAATGCTAGGTGCTAATCTCAGTTCGGCATTGGATTTGATGGGTCCTGTGATGTTAATCTTTCCCAGGTGGTTTAGCATGATGCGTCGATCTCTGCAAGGGTTATGTTTAATGTGCTCCAGATGAGTGTGACCTGGCCACTTGATGGGTCTTCGTTCTTGTCAGGATAAAACAACTGGGGCGGCGGCTCGGTATGGCCGCCTCGTGTCTTGGCTTCTGTTTGGTCCTGGTTACGGTGCACAGTGCTGACTCATACAGTGACCTGGATTTTCCGGTTCAATGTATCGTTTCATATTAAAAGCAGTATATAGGTGCGACCTTACAGGAAATAATGCTAGTATGTTTTTAATATCAGTTGAGCTGTTCGGGATAGTATGGCAAAATATTTTAATATTACTGTAGTTGTTTTTATGGGTAGTTTATTTATTTTTTATGAATGTCTCTTGCTTTCCTGATATTTTTCTCGAAGTTACATTCCTTTTTAAGTATTTTATTTAAAACTCAGCAAGGAATTACGGCATAATTGAATGTCTCAGTATAGTTTGTTTTGTTTGTGCATTGATTTCCATTGTATAGTACGGTTGTACCCTCAAATTGTTTATAAATGCTGTTTTCGCTTTGAAGTGAATTATATTATTAAATTCAAATCTTTCTAGTGCTGCAGTACTAAATAGTTTGCAGGTTGGCATTGCAGCTACTCTTTGATATAATTGGGAAAAAAAGTCAGATTTGTTGTTTAATTATTTGAGAGAGTTGTTTCTAAATGATGTCAGCCATCTTAATCGATTTTAAGAAATGGTTAGGTTCAAGATGATTTGAACTATAATATATAGGTAAATGGTTAGGTTCAAGATGATTTGTTAGGGCATCTACCTCACTCCTGATGACATTCAGGTGCATCTACCTAAGCTAGATCACAATTATTGTATTTATTTTTCCAAAGCAAAATTCCATTGCAATTGCGAGTCTACAAAAGATCACAGCCTTTTGTACTTTTGAGTTAATAAACTTACAATTTCGACTCAGAAATCTTTATTCTTTTTGAAAGATGACTCAAAATCCTTTAAGAATGAACGATAATAAGTAAGCGTAGGCCAGATGACATTTGCAAAAATAGGTATCCTTTGGTATTTAAAAATTGTTTCAGGAAAAGGGGACTTGTTGAGCAAAGTAACATTGACGTACATATGAAACTAGTTGATGAAATGATATGATGCTCTGTTTTCCATTTTAAATGTGGGTTGGTTGGTCGGTGGAGAATGGAGATTGGGGAGGGCGAAGTACATGACACAAGCAGATGTGGATTCCTCTCTCTGAGATAACCAACTCTCCTATGTTTAGTTGCTAATACCCCAATCAACTGTTGGGCAGTCAAAAGGGTCTGCATCAACCAATTTATGGTTACCACTTTTATAGTTCCATACAAGTTGTAATTTCTACGTGATTGTGATGCAATGTTTACGGATAGCGGATCAAAGAGTAGGGAGGAGAGGAAGAAAAGGAAGGATATACTGCACTCCAGCATCTGCCACTTCTTATTGATACTATTTTTTTATATATGCTTATACACTATTTTAGTTCGGGCTGAAGTTTCAAATTGGTTTATTGAAGCTACTTAGAGGATAATATTATAATTATTCTAATACCGCACCAAGTAATTTTTCTAGAATAAACCAAAAGGAACGAAAATGACATCATGTATCATGTGTATCCTCCTTTTTTTTTTAGCTCCATGTGTATCCTCCTTTGGCTCCCCCTTTTGACATTTGTTTGTCCTTCGCGTGGAATGCTTTTCTCAACTTGCGTCCTTTCGGTTGGGATTAATGTGAGTATGGAATTGTTTGGAACAATTAACTCAGTTCTTTTAAGGTCTTAACTGTCATACTAAAATTTCTCATCAAATGGCATATGTATTAATTTAACAATATCCACACGCCAACATTACAGGAATTTGAAAACACCTCTATAAGTTTATATACATATTCGGATATCCCTACTTCCACTGGTGTTAAGCTCAAACCGTTTGATTCTCAAAAACACATCTAACCTCACCATATATACATTGATAGATGGAGGGGTGCAAATGGATACAACAGAGGTGTGTTTTGGTCACTATTTATGATATCCTGTTGGTGTAAGCACCCCTTTTTAGTTAAGCTATCTAATTGTACACAATACATGCCGAAAATACAAGTCTTTTTTTTTTGGGTTGATGAATAAGCCCTTTTACTATTCGACCCAGTATTTGTTATCCAGAAAACCCTACTAGCATATGGTCTGATGTTATTCCAAAGCTGCCGTTTAGGAGATGCTAATGAAAAGCTGCTTTTAAGAAAAACTAGAAAATCTATCTTTAATTGGCTTTTGAATGGATGGAAAGGCGTAATGTATGCAATAGAGCTCAGAATATCATCACTCATAAGCCACCAAAAGCTCACCTCAACCAGGTTACGACCTCTAATACAAATACAGATTTTACTTTTTTTTAGATTAAGGATTGAAACTGTTCCGGCCTCAGCATTCATCCTGTGAATGCCTGCGGCCCACACCACAACTCTCGTTCAAACTGAACCACAAACAAAGACCATACAGTCTGAAACTGATCGCCTGCAAGCGATCCTACCCAAACTAAACAGACCTCGTACAGAACTAAAAGGAAAGCCGATTCAGGCCTCAATTCTGCTCCAAACACCCCAACCAAACTTGCTGAAGACTTGCAATGCTGCTCCCTCCAACCTCCTGCAGCCTTTCTTCAAAATGATGGTCTCTTCCTCTTTAGATAGTTGAGACCACGTCCTACTCCAGTATGTCGCCCTGAAGATTACCTGCAAAGGTGAATTAGCATTTGTTCTTTGGAATACATAGTCGTTTCTGTTAAGCCATAATGCCCACAACATTGCTGAAGCCCCAACCATTATTTGAAACTTCAACTTGCGATGACAGCCATCCAGCCAATTGCCAAAAAGATCGACAGTATTTAGAGGTGGTCGTAAGCCAAAGCAAACTTGCACCATTCTCCAACACAGCCGAGCCAAGTTACATTCAAAAAACAAGTGTTGAATTGTTTCTTTAGAATTACAGAAGCAGCACTTAGTACTCCCTTTCCACCTTCTTTTGCTAAGATTATCTTTTGTCAAAACCACTCCTTGTCTCAGGTTCCAAAGGAAAACTTTAATTTGTAACGGCAGCTTGAGCTTCCATAAGCCCAGACTGATTCTTAACCCATACCTTAGCATTATATGTTTATACATTGATTGAACCGTAAACGACTTATTTTTATTCAAGTCTCAAAAAATCTATCCTCCTGCTCTATTAAATTCACCGACATCACCCTTTCCACCAAGCTATGCCACTGCATCAACCTTTCTCCTGTTAAAGATCTTCTAAAAGAGATGTTCAAAGGAACTGAGCCTAACACCTCTGCTACAGACACTTGTTTCTTTCTAGCAATGTGGTACAGTTGAGGAAAACTCTCTCTGAGAGACTCATTTCCTACCCACACATCCTCCCAGAACCTTGCCTGGGCACCATTCTGAACTTCAAATCGTCCTCTTGACAGAACTTGCTCCTTAATATCCATTAAGCCCGACCAAAACAGTGAATCCCCCGGTTGTTTTGTTACTTGTGTCAGAGATTTAG
Organism: Urochloa ruziziensis; assembly: GCA_015476505.1. Lineage (NCBI taxonomy): Eukaryota > Viridiplantae > Streptophyta > Magnoliopsida > Poales > Poaceae > Urochloa > Urochloa ruziziensis. Next base: position 56,378,979 of record CM027121.1, on the reverse strand, counting down.
ATTTTAAGTATTTCCTCTTAACCATTTCTTGCCATACTCCCCTTTCATTTAACAACCTAAAAAACCATTTGCTCAGCAAACAAATATTTTGAACCTCTAAATTCAGAATACCCAAGCCTCCTACACATTTGGGCCGACACAAAATACCCCATCGAGCTAGACGATACTTCTTTTTATGCTCATAACTTTGCCAAAAGAATCTTGATCTATAATAATTTAGTCCTTTTAAAATACCTTTAGGCACTCTCAAGAAGGACATCATATACATGAGTAGACTGGAAATGACCGAGTTTATGAGCACTAGTCTCCCTCCTACTGACAGCAACTTCCCTTTCCAACTACTTAACTTTTTCTGAAATCTACTCTCTATATCCCTCCACTCCTCCTTATTTAATCTACTGGAACTCATAGGGATCCCTAGATACTTAAAAGGCAACTTTTCTCCCCTACAGCCAAAAAGCTGAACAAAGTCGCTTGCCTTCTCCTTAGAATTTCCAAAACAAAACAGTTCACTTTTGTGAAAATTAGTTTTCAGTCCAGCCAACCTCTCAAAAGCACAAAGGACTACCCTCAGGTTTCTTGCCCCTTCCAGATCATCTTCCATAAACAAAATAGTGTCGTCAGCATATTGGAGAATCGACAAGCCGTCATCTTCCAAATGAGGAACTAAACCCCTAACCTGACCACTATCCTTTGCTCTAGTAATTAAAATGGGCAGCATATCTGCCACCAAATTAAACAAAATTGGAGACAAAGGGTCTCCTTGTCTGAGTCCTTTCCTAGTTTGGAAAAAATGTCCCACTTCATCATTCACCTTTACCCCAACACTACCCCCTTTAACAGTACTTTCTATCCATTTACACCACTGGACCGAGAATCCTTTCATCCTCAAAGCCTGCTGTAAAAAGTGCCAATTAACCTTGTCATAGGATTTTTCGAAGTCCAATTTAAGGACCACCCCATTTAATTTTTTCTTTTTTAATTCATGCAAAGTTTCATGGAGTGTAACCACACCATCCATAATATACCTTCCTGTCATGAAAGCAGTCTGAGATGGCCTAATTACCTTACTTGCAATTTGAGCTAGCCTATTAGCACTGTTCGCCTAAACGGTCGTTTAGCCCGTTTACACACCGTTTAAACGCTACACAGTGTCTAACTGTGTCCGTTTAATCATCCGTTTAACCCGTTTAATGGCCGTTTAATCCGTTTAATTGGCCGTTTAGTCCGTATAATGAGCTAAACGGTGGGTGACCAACTGTTTACCGTTTAGCGTTTAGGATAACACTGCCTATTAGCCAAAACTTTTGTAAAAATTTTGAAACTAACATTGAGCATGCAAATTGGTCAATAATGTTCTATCCTTGTAACCTCTGCTTGTTTTAGGATAAGAGAAATTATCCCAAAATTCATAATGTAAAGAGGTAATTTGCTTTCATTGAAGTCTAAAAACATGGCCATTAGATCCTCTTTTATTAGACTCCAAAAAACCTGATAGAATTCTACAGGGAAGCCATCTGGCCCTGAGGCCTTATTGTGCTTCATCTGAAAAATAGTTTCCCTGACCTCTTGCTCACTGAATTTTCCTTGTAAAATTTCATTCTCCTCAGTTGTGACTTGAGGGATATCCTCAACCAGATTCTCATTTAATGAGATGTCACTTCTTTCTGTTGTGGCAAACAACTTTTTGTAGTATTTTGTGATAAAATTCAGTAGCTCCTCCTCCCCATCTATTGTTTTATCATCTTGCTCGAGCTGATTGATTCTTGTTTTCCTTCGTTTCCTATTTGCCACAGCTTGAAAATATTTAGTGTTACTGTCTCCTAGTAGAACATCTATTGTTTTTGCCCTCTGAGCCCAGCTCAACTCCTCCTCTCTTAAGATTTGTGCTAGTCTTTCCTTAATGCATTGTTTTAAATCAATCTCATGTTGATCTAATAACCGATTTTCAGCTTCCTTATCTAATTTATCTGCTCTTCTTAACAGCTCCTGTTTTCTTTCTTTTGTGCCCCTTTCATATTTTTATTCCATCCTCTTAGAAACTGTCTTAGTCTCCTAATCTTCCACTGCCATTTTTGCATTGCAGTAGTCCCTCTTTTTTCTTTTTTCCACACATCTGCTACTAAGTCAAAAAACCCATCCTTTAATAACCAACCTAGTTCAAATTTAAATAGAGGTTGTTTTTTAATCAGTTTTCCCCCTCCTGTGTCCAAAAGCAAGGGTGTATGATCAGAAATTTCCCGGCTCAAAGCACTAACAGTGGCCAAAAGAAATTTCTGTTCCCACTCTGTACTCACCAAAATTCTATCTAATTTTTCATAAGTAGGATGCTTTAGTGAATTTGCCCAGGTGAACCTCCTGCCTGACATTTCTAGCTCCCTTAAATCCAAACCATCTATGATGGCATTAAAAGGGAAAGGCCATCTAGCATCAAATCTGTTATTATTCTCATTAGCATTCCTGATGATACTAAAAGAGTAAATTGCACACACCATACAACAACTTATACGACTGTATCACTTTGATCCAACAAGTAGCAAAACGTGCAAATGGATACATAAACTTGTCGAATGTGTGCATATACGGTCATACGTACTCCACATAGAGGTATTGTGCCACCGTGATAGCTTATGTGGACGATTGTATCCATGTAACTCTCTATCTTTATCCGACCTTTTGATCTAAGTGTTAAAGTTAATAAAAAACACTAACGATCCGTGAACAGAGTAGCTCCAGAATAATCTATTGTACATTAAGGGTGTCAAATTAGATATGTTGACATTAAAAAGGACAAAAAGTATACTAATAAATATGTTTCACCTAATTGCAATAATCAACCACGTAAATGGAAAGACATTTTCAGAGATTCAAGAATTCGACGCCCTTCAGCTTCACGACAGCATGGATGAATAAATAATGATCCATTAAGCCGGACTTCACACCATTCTCTAGTCATATGACACTAAATTTTATTTAGAGATGCTGACATTTGAAAATAGAATAGTAGATTATTTGTACTTATCAGACCGTTTGGGCACCAAGCATCGCAGATGGTGAACTGATTCAGTTTGCATTGTTGCATGTACTGGCGTGTTACAATATAAATATTATTTTTTTAAAAGTAAGATGGATCTTTTTTTTTTTACATTTTGCACCCATCTTCAGTTCCGTTGGCAATACGAACTAGCCAAATTTCAGTTAATACTTATACGATAATGAGAAATAAAGATAGGGAGTTATGCGCATAAAACCGCCCACGTCACTTGCCACAGTGGCAAAATACATCTACATGGAGTACACATGACCGTATATGCAAATATTTCACAAGTTCGTGTATCCGTTCGCATATTTTGCTACTTGTTGGACCAAAGTGATACAACCATATAAGTTGTAGTATGGTGGGTGTCCCAACAACACAGGTTTTTTTCCTTGTTACAGGACTGAACTAACTCAATGAGGAAAGTCTCTTTGAACTGTGGCTGTGCAGCCCCATACACAGCCACCAACACCCACTGGAAATCATCACACCTATTCCTTACTCGAAATTTAACAAAGAAATCCCCTTCCTCAATGCTCCCTATATCAAGAACATCATGGTTTATCCCCAATAGTATTCCCCCAGACCTACCATGAGGCTCGGTCCAATGCCAAATGAAGTTCCTACCAGCACACAGATTATCTAGTGTTGCTTGAGGAAAATCTTTTTTACCAGTCTTCATTAGAGCAATAAAATCTAGATTACGCTCTTTGGAGGAGTCATTTAAGAATCTTTTTTTAGCCAAGTCACTAAGACCTCTGTTGTTCCAAAAAATTCCTCTCATTTTACCAACTTTGTTTTCCTCCTCACTTTACAGGCTCTTCTCCTTAGTGGCTTAGCACTAGACCTGTACACTTTTCCAACAACACTAAAATCACTACTTAGGTGATCAAATATGTCCTCATCATAAAGTTTCTCTGCTAACTCTTCACACAAAAATTTAACTGCCTTTGGCTCTAATACATCCAGATTTTCATCTTCCCACTCATTGCCCTCAACAGAAACCATGTCTCCCTCTGAGTCTACTAAGCTCCTGTCGCCTACCCCCTTGCATTGCAATTGCAAGGACCTATGTACCTCTATTCTAGGAGACAAACACTCAATTCCTATTCTACCCAGCAAATCACATGCAGGTAAAGAATTAGCTGAAGCAATTGAGAACATACCTTCAGGATACTCAAGTGCTTTTGTTGCAGCCCTTCTCTGAGCCTTTTCCATTGCATGTTCATCACTAGCCCCGGCCAGCCTTGGACTAGAGCGCATAGGTGAGACAATGGCTTCAGGGATTGCCGCCGCCGCCATCAACTTAGTCGATGAATTTGTTCCCTGCAGCTCCCTTTCTCCAGCAACCCCTGCCTAGGGCAGCTCCAACTTTTCATTACCAGTATCAACTTCCATTTGCACCTCTCCTTTTCCTGAGTTCTCTTCACTTCCTTCAGCCAACACCTTATCAGCTATATCTCCTAGCAATTTCCCCACTGACGCATCCAAAATCTCTTCTGCCTTCTTCCTCAGGAAAACCATGAACTCCTCCTCAGTCATATTTTGCACCATCTCCCTCAAAAGCACTACATGCTCAGTACTGTTTCCCTGTCTTGTGCTAGACCCACCTGACATGCTTCCTTTCAACCTCTTGGCCTCCCTGTTCTAGTCTTCCTCCTCCCTACTTTCCTCAATGCTTTCCCCCTTTCCAGCTAGCTCTGTGTTCCACTCCACCTCCATCTCTTCCCCATTCTCATCTACTCCTTTCTTCTCTACTTCAAACCTTAGTTCGAAGTAGTGATCCCCAATTACTACATCAAGCCCTTGAGGAATAAAACTTGGATTGAGCACCGCCACCATTATCCTCCCAAATTCGCTTTTCCTTGTTGTTTCCATGTCAACTGTCTGCGTGGATCCCAAAATTGAGCCCACTGCCCACAATTCAAGAAACTCTCTAATCTCCTTCCTAATTCCAAACACCCTAATCCAAACCTTAGGCAATAGATAACCCTCCTCCTTGTCATGCCACAATTCAAACTTGATTCTAACCCCTTCAGGCACGCCCGCTTCTCGCACATCAGCTCCCCCAAAGGCAATAGAACGCTGAAGTTCAGACTTTGAAGGGAACGTTGTGATGAAAGCGTTTTCCTCGTGCTCAACTAGTTCCCACTTCCATTTCCCTGGGTAAATCCTCTGTGAACTTGCCCAATCACCTGCTCCTTAGTGAGCTCTCCACCCTCCACGGTTAACAACGCCTTCTTAGTGTCCTTCTACTTAGCTCACCTCAACAAGAACTTCGTTTGTATCAGCTTCCCAGCTTCTAAGCAGCCGAAGCCAGTGGAAACAGAAACATACAGCCTCAATAGTACTCCGTAGACCCAAACAAATCGCGACATGTCGTGGTCCAAATCGCTTCATGACAGTGATAGCCGTATTGCTAACTCATGATCAGAGAAAAAACATACCCTCAGCGTTTTCTTCTTATTTTTTTCCCAAGCAAGTAAATAAAAGTCAGTGGTGGGCGCTCAGTCATTAGTGCTAATGCCAAAGTTGCTGAATGCTTGGTGCATGCTACAGAGTTTACCCAGCAGGACCATGAGACGGCTCAGGAACAGCACGGCCATTCGTGCAGAGGAATTCAGGATCACATCCCTGAGCTCAACCTGCACCTGCTCCGGCACGCCTGCATCCATCCACCATCGTTAAGGAGCATTTAACTTCTGTTGCCTGATGGAATTTACGGCATGGTTCTGACAAGCTGCAGCGCATTATGGCATTTATCCTGACGGGCAATTTTTTTACAGAAAGAATAAATTTAACAGCACAACACCTATTTTCATGTAAGTAAGTGACTCCGTTAATTTTGCTATCCACACTCTAACTCAACAGTCGACACATTTAGAGAAGCAAAGCATATGATATTTGTGAAGAACAGTGGACAAAGTTTGGATAGCAAAGTTGACCGCGATGATTATTAAAACCTGTGATACAATACAACTAGAACGATTTTATTGTCAGACAAGACGGTGCCAAACTGCTCCATCATCTCCATGAACCATCAAAAGTTTCTTTGATTCCTCTTACTTTCACCCATTGATTTCAGCGAGAAAACCTGCATGACAGGTTATTTTCAGCCGATGAATGGACCAGTTGGGAGACACGTCCTTTGTGCCATCCCCATCTCTGAATTGTTCATGTAGAAATCACCAATCAGATGGGAAACTTGCAGCCTCTATCACCATGTAGCCAGCTGCACGTCCAAACCTCTGAAACTTCATTACTCCTCACACCTCACATTATAAGAGCTAGTCAGTTATAGTAATGCACGTCTGAATCAAGAAACAGATGCACAGAAAGGTTCAGACTTCAGAGTTAATTCATTGTGTTTCCCAGAAACATGTACATTAAAGCTGAAAGAAGCATTGTGTCCAGATCAGATCACTGAGTTTTTAGCAACGTATGGTGTCATAATCTAGATGTGCTTTTCATGCTTGGCGTCTGTCATCGTCCATGGACAAGCCTGGGCTCTGTTTGGATTTGAACACCGAAAAAGGATCCCAGCCTGGTTTTGTGGATTGGGTTTGGATTTGAAGCAAAGCCATATTTTAAAGATCTGGGTTAAGCTAAGAGCTGATGGCTCAGCTAGGTATAGATGGCCATTTGGCACGAGGCTCATGGGCTAGCCCAAAGCACGACTTTTCGGCCCGACACGAACACAACCCAGCACGAAGGCCATTGGGCCCGTGCCGGCCAAGCCCACTTGTCGGGCTGTGCTGGGCGCAGATTTGAGCCCATCGTGCTGGCCCAGCGCGGCCTGACCTTAGCCGGCCCGACGTGGCACGGTGGGCCGGCACGCGGCCCATTAGCCCAGCGGGCCCAACGGCCTGACATAAAACCCCTCTCCCAACCCTAGTCGTCCCCTTCCCTTCCTCATTCCTCCCTAACCCCGCCGCCTCCACCACCTCCAGCCGCCCCTCTCTTCCTCCTCCCAATCCCGCCGCCCCCCTCCCTCCCTCCTCCTGGTGGAGGGGGACATGGAGAAAGAGCTGTGGGGACGGATCGACGACGACGTGCTGCGGGCTGGCACGGGGCACGACGGCACGCTGGGCTGCTGCGTGCCAACGGGCCGGCACGGCACGACAAAAAGGACGGCGTGCTGGGCTGGACAGCCTCGCCGGCACGCGGGCGGCACAGGCACGACACGAAGTGCCCTTCGGGCCGCGTTGGGCTGGGCCGCGTCGTGTCGGGCCGTGCTGGGCTGGGCGGCCCATATGGCCATCTATACAGCTAGGTGAAGTTGTGTGATCAAGGTTCGAGTTCTCTTGGGATAATATCTGCATGTCCATTTTCCTTTTAATAAAGTGATACCCAGCTCCTGGTATCCTCTCTGTTCTCCCTGCCCTTTTTTTTTTGCTAACCGTGTGTATTTTCTTTTGAGGAAACCATCCTAACAGGAACTACTTTTCAAACAGGATAACTACTCGTGCCAGCCGACGAAAAGTCCATTATTTACCTTTGCATTACATCAAGGTCATCTATCAATCAATCAAACGAAAGTGATATCAAAGTTTTAATCCCCTTTTCGGCAGATGGTTAAAAACCTCAAAACCAACAGCAGCCTCTGCTTTTGCAGAAGCTTCTGGTATATGTTTGTTCTGTACCTGCAGATGGTGGAAGTGTTATTCTGATCAGATGTGATCTGAAAGCAAATAGCATCCAAATGCAGTGTTTGGGATTTTGGAGAATGGTGTCATCTTTGGGAGCCTACCTTGCTTGTAGTTGAAGCCCCACTTACCTGCACAGCGGCATGCAAATCCTTTGTGCTCGGAGTAGTACACTTACAAGCCAGGAGGAAAACACTGAAATATTGTGCCACAAGAATCTCACAGAAAAAAAAGGAATACTTCCCTTACAAGGCTACAATACTTACAGTATCAGGTTCGAGGTGTTTGGATTACTTCGGATATGCTTAGGATGTAGTTTCAATTATTTGGTAATCTTTTTCAGCTACAGAATCCAATCGCGAAAACATATAATGAATGAACTCAGTATGTAATAACCCGCAAAACCTATCAAAATTAACTGGTGTTAAATCTTTATCAACCACAGTATCTAACTTGTTTAAGTACTGAACCTAACCCAAACTAGGCGTAGTCCTGATAATGGGCCATTAAAATCCACGGGCTGGAAGGATGGGCCAGAAAGAACGAGTCTTGCCAAGAAGGCCTTTTTTTCTTTGTTAGTTGGATGTGTAGTCTGGCCCAGCCCAAATCAAATGGACATACATTTTTTTTAAGAACAATACAGCAAAAATCCATACCAAGGAGAGAGAGGAAGGCACCTGCAGGCTGCAGCTTACGAATGGTCAATAATTGTCATTTACCGACCTCGACCGCTGTTTCTTTTTGTGACTACTTTTTTTATCCCCCATTATGAAACTATTTTCTTCTTCAGAAAAGTCTAACCAACCATTTTCAATTTTCCAAACTCAAATATGAAAGGTATTTTGTCATCCAAGTTTACATTTGGTTACCTGTATGGAAACACTCGACAATCAGCTTGAGTGCAACATGATCCAAATAAGTTAAGAGAATCACAACATAGTCAAGCAATGAGCTCAGTGTTATTAGGATCACATGAAAAATTAGATAGACTCCTGTCAGATCATCCGACGCACAAATTTCTCTCAACAGCAGAAAATTACACAATCCCCTCAAAAATAAGGTACAATCCCTCGCTATGCTTTCACTTCGTTGTGGCACAAACAAATAATAAATGGAAATAAATTCCATGTTTGTTTCCGTCCGTCCTTTTTCCTAAGTAAGATGTTTCTGAATCTGAAGCTATCATCCCATGGGAATTGATCCAAAATTCATGTCAGCACTTCTGCAGTATCATTTGGAAGAATGCTTTGGGTCATCTAAAACACCCAAACAAGCTGTTGTCAGAAGGAGTTAACTGAGCGTAGCTTAAGGCCCCTTGTTCGTCCTGGGGCACCGCCTGAGAGAGATGACAAATCAAGAGCCAGCCTGCAGGAAAGTTCAAATACAGAAACAAGATTAAGCACCAAATAATCAGGTAATAGCATGCCATTGAGTAAAAAACAAGGAACGATGACATACAAGCTGGCAGCTCCACTTTTGGATTCATTTGTTTCAGATTGAAGCATGATTTCTGAGTCATTTTTGGACACAATAGAGTAACTTGTGGTTTGTTTGCCATCCTTGGCAGCTGATAATAATGAAATTTACTATCAGAAAAACACACACAGAAGCATCAGTAGAAAGTGTAAGCAGCAAAGTTCATAAGACTTACAAAAATCATCTGAATCCTCCTGATCGTCATCCAGAGCGAGCAAATTCTGCAGGTTACAATAACAGTTATTTAGAGAAGATGAGGATCATAACTGGAGTCTTGCATTGTAAAAGAGTGTGGCAAGGTAGCAAGGATCTGGGTGAATTACCTTCAAATTCTCATAGCAAGTTTCAAGGTCATCATTTACCAAAAGATGATCAAAGAGACCTGGTGAATTGGACTGATCAAGTTCAGCCCGAGCATTCCTAAGTCGCTTCTGGATCTGCTCCTCTGTTTCTGTACCCCTGTATAACCAATTAAGCAGACAATAAATCAAGCATGCCATCTGGTTATATGATTAAGAATTAAATAATCCATCACATGAGCCTAGCCAAACACTACATTTCATAAACTACAAATATACCGTGCCCGAAGGCGCTTCTCTAGTTCCTCGAACGATGGAGGGCATACAAAGATGAATATTGCTTCAAGAGAAGATGCCCTCACAGATCGAGCTCCTTGGACATCAATGTCGAGAATACACCTCTTCAATGAGAAAGCAAGGGAAAGATGAAGCAATTCACCTTTCAGAAACTTGTAGGAAAAGATTGTAGTAGTCTTACCTTCCCCTCATCAGTAACAGATTCAACAGCTTCAATACTTGTGCCGTAAACATTTCCATGAACATGAGCAAACTCAAGAAATTTGCCCTCACTTATATCTTTGTCTATTTTGATCCGTTCTGTAAAGTGGTAGTGAACCCCATCTATTTCTTTCTCCCTTGGAGACCTTGTAGTGTGACTAACAGAGAAACCAAACTTTGATGGATAGTCTTTCATCAACTTTGCAATCAACGTCCCTTTACCAACACCAGAAGGCCCACTAATCACAACCGGTTTTTGGCCCACGCCAATTACTCCCTTGCTCCAAGAAACAACTTCTGTGCCCTTAATTTTCCGCTGCTGCTTAACAAAGGGGGTGTCTATCTGAAATAAAGAAACAAGAAGAATGTCAACTTAGTTTGGTTGGTTCTAGATATATAAATGAATAGACCACACATGAAACTATGTTTTTTATAACATTCATAAGTCTCTAGAAAAGAAGCAAATAGGAAATAAAAATACTAAGCCCTTCATGCTATCATCTAGTGTATTCAAATCTGAATAAGAAAAACAATACTGTATCAATTTGCAGTGTATACCTCAAGGAACCAGATAGACTCATTCAAGGGAACACCTTTCTCGATAATCAATATCTTCTCGTCGTTTAAAGGAATGGCCGACTGTGACTTGGTCGGAGTAGGCTGTGTCCCAAGTACTGTGGGTACAACCCTGCCACAAGATTGATGATAGGAGTGAATAGATATGAAAAGGTAGAGTGCAAGGGGAGCACACAAATGAAATGGTGAAGTGCAGTACCAAGTCTGAGTTTGTTTGTCCAGAATTTTAATAATAATGGATGACTTGGAGTCATCATCTGATCTGCCGATAACATACTGCAGAAGCAAGAAAACTCTGTTATGGTTCAGCTGGTTCAATATTACTCCATGGTAAGATAAATGCAAGTAGACAACACAATTGCACAGGCTATGCCAATTTTTATGCATCTTAGCAAGGGTATTAGCAGGTGAAGCCATGCAATCCTATCTAATTCTAAGCAGATAAAAGAAGCTAATGCAGTATCCTTCACCTGTAGGAGTATATGGTACTCTACTTCCTTTCGCATTTTTATGAGAAAAAAAAGGAGCGGGTCAGATCATCTGTGCTTTCTGAAAGCAAAAAGGGGATATGGTATACTTCTTGCCATTCGAATCCTAACTCACAACAGATAGGCTAAACACTGACAAGGTAGCTACAAAGGTTGCTGGTACTTTTAGGATACTAGAAAGGCAAAGCCATCAAAATCAGGCATCAAAATCGCAGCATGTCCGTCTTTTGTCAGTAGCAATCAGCATAACACATCAGGCATGTCCAGCAACAGACAAAACACACACGAATGACCGACTGACCAGGACTAAAGCTAAGCTAATTTGAGCAAGTTATTAATCCATCCAACTCACCGTCTTGTCGCCGACATCCACGGCGTTCTGCTTGCAGCCTGTGGTGGCCTTCTCCACGCTGAACTCAACAGCCTCTTCACCCTGTTTGGCAGGATCAAACGGGTAAGCACGAGTGAGCCACCAATCTAGTACTCGATGGCACTATCACCACACGTGCACACAGGCGCGCACGCCACAACAAACGATCAAGCTGCCAAACACACGTGCGCTAAACAAACTAGGAAAGCAACTCACCATGGGATGTGGCGCCGCAACAGGGGCAGGTTCGCCGCTCGCCGTCCTCTCTCTCTCTCTCTCTCAGGCCCTGTTCACGGAAAGCAAGCGGAGACGCTTTAGGATCGAAGAAGCAAAAAAGATACATTTTGATTACTGAATCAAAGCCGCCGCCGCCGCCGTCGGGCTACCGAAACAATGGAGCTCCGTGGCTCACAGAGCACAGCAACGAGAACATTCCGCACGAGGCCACGCCCCCGATGCGGGCGGCAAGCGGGGAGGATCACCAGGGCGCCAACTCGACGGCCGCACGGATCTCCTCTTCGTGCGAGCCCGCGGCGCGTAGGCGAGGAGGACGCCCGGCGGCGCGCAGCTCGCGCACGAGCAAGCAAATGCGAGAGGAATAACAAGCCCGACGCGGCGGGGGCGAGGCGGCGTGGGAGCTGCGTACCTGGATCTGGACCGAGGCGCGCTCCGGAGAATGCCGCGGCGGGCGGGGGGTCAACGCCGAGGAGGAGCAGGCGAGCGGCGGCGGCGGCGGGATCGGGGGATCACGGCGGGGGGAGGAAGGAAAGTGGGGGCTTGTGGGGAAGCGACGACGAGGCCGCGGTGCCTTTATATGACTTTTCCTTCTCTTTTCTTTCCTTTATTTTTTTTAGCATTTTTATTTGGACCAGGCGGTGTTGGGATTCGGTGGATCTGGTCTTTGGCCTGGCAGGTCCTTTTCGCTTTCCCGGCTTCGCACACCTCCTCGCCTCGGCTCACCTGGCCATCATGAAACCTACCTTTGCTTTTCCTTGCATCTTCCCAAGTTGACTCAAAGCAAAACGCTTCTGGCGTGTCTTGGTCAAGGTTTTTTATTTCGGTTTCGGTTAACAAAAATTTCCCGGACGAAATTAACGAAAATTCGTATTTTTTGCCAAAAAATTTCGGTCAAACCTAGTCAAAATCAATGAAATTTTGAAGCCTTTTAGCTGTTAAATAAAATGTCTTTACTTTGCACTCATAAGATGTGATCCATCCTAGCAGGAAGGCCATTATTTTCCTTGCTCAGGACCCCAGGTCGATCCCCTTCCGTGTATTTTTTTATATTTTATTACACCGTGGTCCCGCATGTCATTGAGAGTAAAAAATAAGAAAACTGTGCTGAGCCCAGATATCGAACGCACGACCTTTGAAGACGCAAAAAACTGCGCCGGCCACTACATGATATCACTATAACGTTTATTAGTGCATTCCTAACGTTTACAAAATATAAGCTATCGAAATATTTTGGGCATTATCGCTAATTTCGTCCACGAGCGAAAATACCGAATTTCGTGAAATTTTAATGAAATTTCGACGAAATTTAAATCCCTGGTCTTGGTCCTTAGACTCGATTGTACCAATAGAGTAGACTCCTCATCTGGCCTCATATACACGTCGTCGACGTAGACCTACATCTCAATAAGAAAAATGCTGTAATATAAGAATTTTTTTTTAAAAAAAAGAAAAGGTCTCTTGAGTCTTGACCCGGCCTTGTTTGAAGGCCACTGTGGGAGTTACATCATGAACTTTGGCTGGCAAGTTTCATCCTTGAAGCTTTCACCCAACTATACTCAAACAAGCAGTTAATTTGTTGGTGTTGTGCATAGACTTTGAGGTTGATCCACATATGAACGGTCGATGTTTAGATCGATTTTTAATAGGTCGTGATTGGGAATTCCATCGTACACGGTTGGAAAACACCCATCACATGCGTGGATATTTTCCAATTGTGAATCGTGCTTACGAGTCGTAGGTGTAATAATAGGATTGATTTTAGGATGGATACAAAAATTCTACTAATCCTTAATTCTCATCTACGGTCAGAATGTTGAATTAGAAGCTAAGATTACCCACCTACTAATGGCCTGTCAAAATCTCTAAAGTAAACTTTTATCGCTAAACACGTGTGGTGGGTCAATCAAGAATCCTGATAAAAATCACAAGTGTTTTCCTTTCCGTTGAAATACTGTCAATACAATTCTCAAAATACCGAGCTTTCGATAAACGATGTGTGGCACACGATTCACATATGTGAACCCAAAACTATCAAGAACATTTTTTTTCATGCACAAAACATGCAGAAAACTATCGAGAACTTTTCTTTCTTGTACGACACATAGAGAGAAAAAAATTACAAGTACTACTCGTACGAATTGGATTAGGACATTGTTTCCGCGTGCCTAGAACCGAACAAAACCCAAGCATCCAATAAGCTCCCATCCAGGAGTCGTCAATTTTGAACCGAGGTTCCTTGCAATTGCAAGACACACGGCAACTTGGAATTCCTCCCAATTCGTGCCTCGATTGATGTGACGTGATGCCTTCCAGCAGCTGATGATGAGCGGCAGCAGGCGGCGCCAACCTGCACCGGTTTCCGTTTGACGCAAGCAGCCAATTGAGGAAAAACCATCGGCCGAGAGCACCGAAAACGACCCGGCCGGCCAGCCGAGCTTTCATGCCCACAAATGCCATCTACCAGCGAGTTAGTGACGGAGGACGAGTGGATGACGACGACCTTTCTAATGTCGACACCCCTGATGATAAAAGGGTCATGATTCTAACGATGCCGACCAGTGCGGATTCTTGCGGTTTCTGGTGAGGCAAGAGAGTGGTGAACTCATGGCGTCTATGAATCTGATCTCATAGGAATTTGATTCGATCTCGGGCGCATCAAAGCCGCTTGTGCTGTATACCAACACGAATTATATGCGTTCCTTTTTCGGTACAAGTGTGGAAATTCACCATTAACTCTATTTTTAGACATTTCAATAGAGCACGGATAAAAGGTCATTAGCCCAATGCAAACTGTACCCAGTCGGAATATATTGAAGGGGTGATAATTGTTCAGTGAAACGATTCATGAGTTACATAGGAAAAAGAAAAGTGGGTCATCTTTAAGATTGACTTTGAGAAGGCTTATGACAAAATAAAATGGTCATTTGTACAACAAACCTTGCAAGTGAAAAGATTTTCCGATGCATAGTGCACTTGGATAAATTCTTTTATGCAGGGGGCATGTAGGAATTAAGGATTAATGATCAAATAAGACATAATTTCCAAACATCAAAAGGCCTACAGCAAGGAGACCCATTATCTTCACTTCTTTTTAACATTGTGGCAGACATGCTAACAATTTTGATTAATAGAGCGAAAGATGATGGGCAAGTGGTGGAATTGGTGCCACACTAAGTAGATGGGGGCTATCGGTCTTATAATATGTTGATGATACTATTATTTTCATGGATCATGATTTGAAAAAAGCAACTAATATGAAATTATTATTGTCTACTTTGAACAAATATCGGGTCTTAAGATTATTTTTCATAAGAGTGAGGTCTTTTGTTTTGGGGAAGCAAAAGCACAGGAGCAGCTCTACTCCCAATTATTTGGATGCCAGCTGGGTTCTTATCCTTTTAGATACCTCGGCATTCCAATGCATTTTCGAAAACTTGGGAATAGAGATTGGCTGGCTATTGAGGAAAAGTTTGGAAAGAAAAAGCTCATGTCAGTGGGTGGACGTCTGGTGTTGATTAACTCTGTGCTAACTAGCCTAGCCATGTTTATGTTATCTTTCTTTGAGGTGCCTAAAGGCGTTCTTGAGAAATTGAACTACTACAGGTCTAGGTTTTTTGGCAAGGGGACGATCATATAAGAAATATAGATTAACAAAGTGGAGCATAATTTGCTAGCCCAAAGATATGGAGGGTCTAGGTATTTTGAATATAGAGGTCCAGAATCAGTGTCTCCTAAGTAAATGGCTTTATAAACTGTTCAATGAAGATGGTTTATGGCAACAACTTCTTAGAAAGAAATACTTGAGAAATCAAACCTTGACTCAGATACAACACAAACCTAATGACTCGCACTTTTGGTCAGGCTTAATGAAGGTTAAAGAAACCTTTTTAAACTTTGGTTCACTGCATCTTAATAATGGTGAGAGTATTAGGTTCTGGAAGGACCTATGGATAACCTCTAAAGTTTCAATATCTAACCTTATATAACATTATACGGCGAAAAAATGCCACTGCCGCGTTGGTCTTTAGTAGAATTCCACTAAATATCTCTTTTAGAAGAACTATTTTTTTTGGAAAACCTTACGCTGTGGCATAACTTGGTTGCTAGAATTATACATGTTCAGTTAAATGATTCAAATGATTGTTTTAGGTGGAATGTTGTGCAATCGAGTGTTTTTTCGTTACAATCAATGTATAAGGCTCTCATGAATAATGGTAGTGTGACTCATTATAAACCAATATGGACATTAAAGATGCCTCTCAAAATCAAGATTTTCTATGGTACTTACAGAAAGGGGTGGTCCTTGCAAAGGATAACCTCGCAAAAAGAAATTGGAATGGTAGTCTGAAATGTTGTTTATGTAATTCAAATGAAGCAATACAACATCTTTTCCTAGATTGCCACTTTGCCAATTCTTATGGAGGGTGGTTCACTTTTGCTTAGACTTGCGCCCACCGCGTAGTATTACTCATATGTTTAGTACGTGGCTTACTGGGGTAGATGCCAAGCTCAGGAACATAATTTTAGTAGGTGCGTCAACTTTTTGCTGGGCTATCTGGCTTAGTAGGAATGATATGATGTTTGACAAATCTCTTATAAAAACTTACATGCGGGTCATGTTCAGGAGAACACATTGGCTCCGGTTCTGGAGTCAAATGCAGCGGCGTGAGCAGGACAAAGAATTAATAATAAATGTATGCAAGCGTCTTGAAGCTTCAGTCATGCAGATCTTCGCACATCACGGATGGAGGTTTAGTAATATGATTGACTATACTTAAATCCCATTTCAAACTTGGTTGTGTGCTTCTTTGTCCTTTCTTACAATACTTTTGAGCGGATGGATGAGCTACAAACTTTGTAATAAGGTGTTGTAACCTTTATTGAAGGTCAAAGCCGAATGAAACATTCGTTATAAAAAATAGAGCACGGACACTCACAAATACGAGTACACGTACACACTCACAAATACGAGTACACGTGCACACTCACAAATAAGAAAAGGAAAAAAAGGTACTGTCGAGTACTGTATAAACCATCGCGAGATGCGGCCCACATAAAATTCAGCCCATACCAGCCCAGTACCCTGCTCTGCTCTGAAAGCACGAAGGCGAGACGGGGTTTTTTAGGTGATCCCCGTCAGAGAGCTCGCCGGATGAGGTGGCGGCGGCCATCCCTTCCAAATTGCGCACCCGCTATCGTCTAGTCTTCTTCTCCGCCGGCGAACGGTAAAGGCGGCGCCTTTTCTTGGTTGCATCCCAAGATTCAAGAACCCGCTGCGGCTCCTCGAGTTGAGGTATGGATCTGGGCTTTCTTCTCCTGCGTACGCGTTGGTGCCGTATCTTATTTTTAAGTTTCTTGAGTCTCGAAGCATATATCTTTATCTAGGGTTCCAGGTGAACTTTACTCTAGATGTTATAATTTCAAGCCGCAGGTGGTTAATTGTGTGTGCTGGGGCAAATTGCGCACAGGAAACAATTCTGGGCAATTTTTTTTTGTTCGGATTCTAGGAAGATACTTATTCTGCTGTGGAACTTGCCCCGGGTTCTTCGACCTAATTGCTTGTGTGATTAGTTATTTGCCTCCAAGCGTTAATGTCGATTATGCATATTAGTGTTATCTTGTAGCCTTGGACTAGTTCTAGTTTATCTGTGTGTATTTCAGCTGTTGTTTCAGATACCTAAGGCATTTGGAAAGTTCAAAAGCTCATGATTATATCTTCCTCATGAGCTTCGGTTGATGCCTGATTATCTTAGTATGCCTGCTTATTGAACCAAGGAACTTTCCCAGGAGTTTGATGCTGCTATCACTCTATGGTGATAGTACTGATTATTGTTTATGGAAGATTCCGAGGACTAACACTAGTGCCCTGATTTTTTATTTCATTAGTTAGGTACTTTGAAATGTTAATGTTATTTCAGTAAGTGATTTTTATCTTGTAGTCTTGTTGGCTAAGGTTGGATCATGTCAAAAGTTCTTTTTTCTTGCTCAGTGATTTGGAGATAATTAAGCTCTACTTCAATCAACGTTTTTCTGAACTTGGCATATTTTTTTCTCAAAGGACTGTTAAAAAGTTAATGCGTACATGCTTATTGATGAGATTTGATATTGCCATTTGATTCTTATGTTCTTGCTTTGTTCTTGTCCCATTGATTTCAGTACAGCACTCTCAATACCTGGTGAAACTTAAGATCAGATTACCCAAGTGGTGAAATTGCATTGCTCAATGGAGGATCTACCTGTGCCACTGCTTGCAGAGATCATCATGAGGATTCCCAGCACAAGGGACCTTAACTCCCTGTCTCTCGTGTCAAAACGGCTGTACACAGTCGAGGCAGAGCATAGGAATGCTATCTTCATTGGATCCGGCCTTTGTCCACGGACACCGGCCATGTCATCACTCTGCTCCCGGTTCCCAAATTTGCGCAAAGTGCAGATCAGTTACGATGGCTGGACGCCTGACTATGGGGTACAGTTGGATAATCAAGGCCTCCATGTGCTTTCTTCCAGTTGCCTCTTGTTGAATGATCTCACCCTAGTCCACTGCTCAAACATTGATGACGCTGGTTTTTCTTATATTGCTTGCTGCAAGAAGCTGATATCCCTCAGGCTACACAACATGCCAGGAATTAGTTCGAGTGGGCTTCTCTCCGTGGCTATTGGATGCAAGACTTTATCTACTCTCTACCTCAATAAATGCAAAAATGTAAGTGGCACGGAGTGGCTTGAGTACTTTGGTAGGAATGGATCATTGGAAGAACTTGTGCTGATACTCGTAAAAGAATTAGTCAGTATGACCTCCTGAAGTTTGGTCCAGGATGGATGAGGCTCCAGAGGTTTGAGTTTGAGGGAAAGAGAAATTACATCTTTTATGAGCCTTGTGTTTCCTCACACATGTCTCACTACCATTACAAATATGATTTCTGTTGTGAGAGCTTGAAGAGTTTGAGGCTGGCGCACATTATAATTCAAGAAGAGACAGGGCTCCGTTTTCTCCTAGGGAAGTGTAGAGCATTGGAGAGGCTTTGCCTGCATCTTGTCAATGGCCTAAAAGACTGTGACATGGTTGCAGTATCCCAGAGCTGCAGCAATCTCAGAAGCATCAAACTTGTCCTCATGCCTCTGAAGTGTCGACCTAGATCTACTTTCTCGACATCATTCACTGATGACAGCCTTAAGGCTCTAGCTCTTGGCTGCCCTAAGCTTGAAGATGTTGATCTCGCATTTGGGGGCTGCGATCCCTGTTGGCCATCTGAAATTGTCTTCACACAGGAGGGCCTTCTAATGCTCATCCAGTCCTGCCCACTGTTCGCCTAAACGGTCGTTTAGCCCGTTTACACACCGTTTAAAAGCTACACAGTGCCTAACTGTGTCCATTTAATCATCTGTTTAGCCCATTTAATGGCCGTTTAATCCGTTTAATTGGCCGTTTAGTCCGTATAATGAGCTAAACGGTGGGTGACCGACTGTTTACCGTTTAGCGTTTAGGATAACACTGCCCAATCCGTGTCCTTGTGCTAACTGGTGCAAACTTCTTCAATGACGTAGGGATGGCAGCCCTGTCATACATGCTGTTCTTGGAGACTCTTGACCTTATGGATTGCGTGGCGGTCACTGATGCTGGGATACACTCTATTGCGGGCACCCCTCGTCTGGTAAACCTCACGCTGCGGGAGTGTAATCATATTACTGATGGAGGATTGACCAAGCTAGCGCACGATAAGAACCATTTCAGGCTGTCCTAAGATCTCTCAGCATGCTATACAGGGGGTCGCCACGTCAGTTCACTACTCGGTTGAGTCCCCAAGATACATTGCTCTAGGAAGGTTCTGAACCCAAGGCTATAGATGAAGTAGCCCCAATATTTGTATTCCCGCTTTGAACCCAAGGATCTGTGAACTGTGCTGCAGTCAGATGCCCAGATATTTGGAGCTTACATTATCTCTTTAACCTGCACAAATCCACCTTTTTCCGGTAGATTTGTGCAGGGTAGTACTTGCAGACCCTGGCACTACTTTCAGACAGATGTTATGAAACTTTGATATCATGGGTGCCGTTTTCTCAACATGTGTACATATACAAGTTCAAGATTCTCGTTTCTGCATTTTCCTAACTTGCTTTAATCTGATCTTGATGTTAACTGAAAACAGGAGTAAAAAAAAAACTGGATGCCCACAGGTCATATGTATATATAAATTCCCAACTTCTACGAAAATATGAGAAGCTCCTTATAGCGTGATAGTTCATCGATATGTGCTCCATTGATCCACCATGTGATCAGCAGTGGCCACAGGTGCAACATCATGTCAGCGGCAACGATCCTCGGCGTGGGTGGTACAAAGTTCTCAATGGTCTTAAAAAGCAAAACGTCCTTTTTACCTCCCTGGACATTAGGGCGAGTCCGCGTGTCCTCCCTAGTCTCGAAAACCAGTCCATCCAAATCCCTCAACTCACAAAACCGGTTATTTTTCCTCCTTCACTCGAATCCACTCTGGTTTCTGTCCTAGCTGGCGCCACGTCAGCCCGTCAGAGGCTTCTTCAACCTCATCTCGCCGCCGTCGCCGAAATCCCTCCTCTTGCCTCTCCCAGCAGTTCCGCCGCCTCTCGATACTACTCCCGCCTGCTCCCCTCGGCGCCTCCCCCTCCCAGTCTCCACCGAAAGCCTAGCCCAGACCCTCTGCCGCCGCAGCCCCCAATGCGGCACCGGCGGCGGCTGGGCCCGCGGGGCTCGCGCTTCTACAGGCCATGGAGCTCCACGAGTCCAAGGGAAAGTAGCGAAAGGCCCTCGGCCTTTCCCTCACTATCGTCGGGTCGTTGCTCCCCGTCATGCGCGTGCTCTGCCTCGTCGGCGCCACTGCATCTCGTGTCGGCCTCGCGCGACGATGGGCTCTCGAGTCCCTAGGTGTCGCCGCGGTCCTCACCGCTCGGCGCGGGGCATCCCGAGGTGGCTGCAGCGGGCGCCGCCGTGCCCGAGCACGACTGTGGGACGCCCAGCCGCGGCCGCTCGAGCGCACGCTGGTGGGCCGCTGTACTGCTGCGCCCAAAGCCACCTCGTGTCACTGTCCATGCCGCCGCGCCCGAAGTTCGCAGGCTCACCTTGGCCTTCCCCGCGCCGGGGCACCGGCGTGGAGGACGGCCGACCAGTGCCGGTGGAGGTGAGACAGGCAACATTGGTGGAGGAGGGGAGGCAGAGAGGAGAGAGGGTGGATGACGTGGTGCCAACAGGGACAAAAACCAGATTGGATTCGGGTGGAGGAGGGAATGTGACCGGTTTTGTGAGTTGAAGGATTTGAATGGACGGTTTTCGAGTCTAGGGAGGAAACGTGGACTCGCTCTAACGTTCAGGGAGGTAAAAAGGACTTTTTTCCTCTTAAAAATGTTCTTAAAAGAATATATGGATATGTCCACAGCCCATCGCAAGATGCAGCCCACAGCCCATTGAGCCCAGACAAGTAGTGACGAGGATGCCTTTTCTTCTCGGTTGTGGCAGCACAGTTGAGTAGTGACGAGGTTTTACCGTTTTAGGCGATCCCCACCCATCGCCCCTCGGAGAGAGGGGCCGGCGGCGGCGACCCCTTCAAGAAAGATTGCGCCGGGCTCCCATCCCATCCGCCGCCGCACACAGCGTCACAGCTCCCCCCGGTCGCCGCCATCCTCGACTTCCCCGGCTTCCGTCCTCTTCATCTCTCTTGGGCACGCTAAAGGCGGCGCCTTTTCTTGCTGGAAAAAGTGTATTTTTTATCCCTTAAATATCATAAAAGTGTGGCTTTCATCCCTCATGTTTCTATTGGTGCAAATCAATCCCTTAACTAACTAAAATGGTGCATTAGTCATCCCTACCTCGGTGTAACAATGGTTTAGAGCCATTTACAAAAATTTAAGCCACTAATCATTCAACTAACAATCACTAATTAGACATTTCATAATCAAAGTAAACATTGTTGTTTTCTAAATAACCTAGCTAATCAGTTTGATTGGATTAGTTTATTCCGAAACAGTCTCCCGCTAGCGAAAACATTAGTTAGACTTTAATATTTCTTTGTTACTACTCGATGAATGATACAATCACTTAACTATTAACTATTGCATACAAAATCAAGCATGTACTACTTGCTGAATGGAGCACTAAATCATTGTCAAGATAAGGTAGGGATGATTAGTGCACCTTTTTGGCTAGTTAAGGGGTTGATTTGCACCATTTGAAACATAAGGGATGAAAGTCACGCTTTCACGATACTTGAGGGATGAAAAATACGCTTTTTTTCTTTCTTGCTTGTCGCAAGATCTGCGGCGCAGCCTCTGATCGTTGGTTACTTGTGGTATGGCTCTGGGTGAGAAATCTCTGTGTACTCACAAAAGAGAAATCTCACTCAGAATACTCACAAAAGAGAAATCTGTGTACTCGTGGATGAGATTTCTCTTTTGTGAGTATTCTGAGTGAGGCCAGCGGTAATATCAAGCCTCCAGGGGGTGGATTGCTCTAGAAAAATTATTTAGAGAAATAATTCTCCTTTTGTAGTTCTGGTTCTGTTGGGATTCTAGGAAAAATAGGTCTTTTTATGTTCTGATGGAATTACGGAACTTGCTTGGGGTTCCATAGGCATGATTGCGCATAGTTTGGGTTTCCTATCATTAGTTAATTGCTTCCAAACTCTGTAAATTCGGCTTATTAGTGTTATCTTGTAGCCTCGTATGTCTCAGTGGTTTCAGATACGTAAGCTGTTGGTTTAGTTTGAGTTTGATAACGCCATTTAGAGATGCATAGGGCGCTGTAGCCTATCGAACTTTCCTTATAGCGATGTATTAACTGATTCTCCAACGACCTTGGCTGGGCCTGCTGCCGATCTGATTTTCTTCATAAACTTTACTTATGTATCTTGCACTAAAGTTAAGCCACCGCTTTGCCTTTATACTGTCGATTTTATTAACGTCACTATGTCAGTTCAGCTGATGAGTTTTATACTTTGATCTAGTAGTATTGTATGTTTTAGGTTGATGATGTTAATTAGTCCCTGTTCAGTGGTTTAGAGATAATTATTATAGGGCTATGTAAGTTAATCTTTGTACTGATGATAGCATGAATTTTGAACAAAAATAGATAGGTTATGAAGTTCATGAGTATTTGCTTGTTGATAAGTTTGGATACTGCCTCTGATTATGCCCATATGCTTTGTTTCTATCTTAATCCAGGTCTCTCAATACTTGTTGAACCAATGGAGGATCTCCCGGTTCTACTGCTTGCTGAGATCATCAAGAGGATTCCCAGCACAAGTGATCTTAACTCCCTCGCCCTCGTATCAAAACGGTTATACGCCGTTGAGGCAGAGCATAGGGATGCTATCTTCATCAGCTACGGCCTTTCCCCTCCAACATCGGCCATGGCATCACTCTGCTCCCGGTTCCCGAATTTGAGCAAAGTGCATATCAGTTACTATGGCTGGACGCTTGACCATGGAGCACAGTTGGATAACCAAGGCCTCAATGTGCTTTCATCTGGCTGCCCCTTGTTGACTGATCTCACCCTAATCCATTGCTCAAACATTGATGACTCTGGTCTAGCTTATATAGCTTGCTGCAAGAAGCTGAAAACTCTCAGGCTACACACTCTACCGGCAATCAGTTCAAGTGGGCTTCTCTCAGTGTCTGTTGGTTGCAAGAGTTTATCTACTCTCTACCTCAACAGTTGTGAGAACATAGGTGGCACACAGCGACAGATGCAGTGGGGGCCCTGGGCGGTCTCAAGCACCTCGTACGACCAGTTCTTTCATTTGGGAGAAGGGCAAGGAGATGAGGTGGAAGCAGAGGAGGAAGAAGTGGATGAGCCCACAGCCACTGGTGGCATGGAGTGTGTTGTATTGTGACTCAAATCCTACTTGGATTAGGACTCAATAGGGGTGTGCTTTAGGACTTCTAGTTCTACTAGGACTTGAGCGATGAATCCTACTAGGAGTAGGACTCCTACTTGCATGTATGGGGCTTTGGAGGGGACTATATAAACAAGGGGTAGAGGCTCTATCAAATAAATCAAGCCAAGGGCAAACACCAAGGTCTCATCCAAGGCTTGTGAGAAGCAATTAGGAGCGCTCAAGAGGAATAGGCTAGATAGTTCTATAAGCACTAGATTCTTGTATGAGGCAAGAATCCGAGGGTCCTAGAGGGTCAAGTAGAGTTGTGAGGGAGCGGCAATCACTTGTACTCTTTCGGAGTTGTGCTTAAAGAATTTGCGGTCGGCTTCGCCAAATCCTATTCTCTTGTTGTGGTTGCTTCAACGTCGTCAACTAGGGTTTTCTACGAGATTCGTCTACTTCGTTCTTGATACTGTGCAAGCTCGTGTCATACTCGCAATATCCTTTCAAGATCCGAGGGTTGCTGCGCATAACGAGGGGTATCAGATTCTAACAAGTGGTATCAGAGCCAAGGTCGGATTGAGCTGATTTTGTGAGAAGGTCGGCAGTGCTAGGGTGCACGAAATCAAGACGATGTCAGGGATGTGGAATCAAGTAGAGAAATTTGATGGCAAAGGGAATTTCAGCGTGTGGCAGTGTGTGGTAACAGATGTGCTTGTCCAGCAAGGGTTAATTGATGCTCTTGAGGGGACCAAACCGGAGAGCACAACCGCTGAAGACTGGAAGGTGATGGAGCGGAAGGCTGTCAGTACAATTCGACTATGTCTCTCCGATGAGGTAAAGTACTCGGTAATCAAGGAGAATTCCCCGAAGAAATTATGGAAGAGCTTAGAAGAATTGTATATGGCAAAGTCGCTGACAAATCGGTGGGTGCTGAAGCGTCAACTATTCAGGTTGCGCATGGAGGAAGGCACACGATTCGTTGACCATCTAAATGTCTTCAACAAACTTGTCACGCAGCTGGTTAGTGTGGATGAGGAAATTGAGGAGAACGATAAAGTCGTCATACTGGCTTCATCCTTACCACCATCATGGGAGCAATTGGTGATGAATATTCTCGTCGGGAAAACTACTCTCAACTTCAACGAGACAGTTGCATACCTGTTGGAGGCGGAGTCCTTGAAGAAGCCACAGGAATCTTCATCCTCGGGTGATCAAGCATTGACTGTTTCAAGTGGAGCAGGCAAATTCTTGAATCGCGGGAAGAAGAAAGGCAAGAGCAAGGGCAGCCGTACATGCTATCTTTGTGACAAAGAGGGTCACATGATAAAGGATTGTCCAAATTTGAAGAATATGAGAGGAGCATGCTCGGTGGCAAGTGAGGATGAAGGTGATATACTTATCGTCAGTCAACCAGGGACTATTCATGATTGGATATTAGATTCAGGGAGTTGTTTCCATGTATGTTCGGCAAGGGAGATGTTTGACGAAGGATCTCAACGCCCGGCGAATGGAATTGTTCACTTGGCGGATTGCAAGGAGTATGCTGTCACCAAGGTGGGAACAGTTACATTGGAGATGCATAATGGAACACATTGCACACTCACGGGAGTTCGGTATATCCCGGGTTTGAAAAGGAATCTAATATCTGTAAGGTCGCTAGAACTCCAAGGTTGTGGCTTATCACTTCGAGGTGGAGTTATGCGAGTTACTTGCAAAGGGCAGGTAATCATGAAAAGTATCTGGATTAATGGTGGATACCGAGTGATAGGAAATCTTAATGGCGGTGCAACCATTGGGAGATTTGGTAAAAATCCTGATCAGGAGAAGGAAGCTGTCTCGTCAACAGCAGGTACTCAAATCTCAGTTGCAGTCAAGTGCAAGGCGGCAAAGGTGGTTGCAAAATCTAACAGTCGTAGAGGTGAAGCTGCAAGCTGTTGGAAGAAGGAAGACGTGGTGGGACCGACGACCACGCAGTACCGGCGAGCAGGTGGAGCTCAGAGGCGGTACAAACCTATGGCATGGAGGGTCATAGGAGAAGGTGGTGTGGTTAACCAAACTACACAACGAAGGAGCTCTCAGGTGGAGGGTCCAGGCGCTCCAGCCGGGACACTCACACGCATATCGTGGTGATGTGCATGAGCCTCTGTGGTGGGGGCACTCTTGTGGTGAGAGTATAAAAAAAGAAGCCGATTTGGAGCGAATTCTTGGAGGAGCATGATGACTTCGATGGATTAGAGTCAAGGTGGAGATTGTTGTATTGTGACTCAAATCCTACTTGGATTAGGACTCAATAGGGGTGTGCTTTAGGACTTCTAGTTCTACTAGGACTTGAGCGATGAATCCTACTAGGAGTAGGACTCCTACTTGCATGTATGGGGCTTTGGAGGGGACTATATAAACAAGGGGTAGAGGCTCTATCAAATAAATCAAGCCAAGGGCAAACACCAAGGTCTCATCCAAGGCTTGTGAGAAGCAATTAGGAGCGCTCAAGAGGAATAGGCTAGATAGTTCTATAAGCACTAGATTCTTGTATGAGGCAAGAATCCGAGGGTCCTAGAGGGTCAAGTAGAGTTGTGAGGGAGCGGCAATCACTTGTACTCTTTCGGAGTTGTGCTTAAAGAATTTGCGGTCGGCTTCGCCAAATCCTATTCTCTTGTTGTGGTTGCTTCAACGTCGTCAACTAGGGTTTTCTACGAGATTCGTCTACTTCGTTCTTGATACTGTGCAAGCTCGTGTCATACTCGCAATATCCTTTCAAGATCCGAGGGTTGCTGCGCATAACGAGGGGTATCAGATTCTAACAGAGTGGCTGGAGTACCTTGGCAGGGCTGGATCACTAGAGGAACTTGTGTTGGTGTTTTGCAAAGGAATAAGTCAGTACTAGTCAGATTAGCGCACCATGCTATTAAATTTTTTATATTCTGAAATATTAATAAAATAACATATATTGCTTGTATTGTGTTAGTAGTAACGTTGTATTGATTATTAAATCAAGAAATCAATTAAAATAATTAAAAATTTAATTGATCAGTATTAGAATATAAATTCATCCCAAAATAGTTATACCTTACATCATTGGTTATTTGAGTCTAAGCGCCATACAATAATTTTCGTGATTGAGAATTTGATAATTATTAGGCATTTATGTTGTATTGGTTCTTTAAGCACGATATAATATTTTTCAAAAATTGTAAGTCCTGTTTTGCAAAAAAAAAATGGTGGGCCCCACATATAGTGGTCCGTGGGTCCCACGTACGGGTATGCGGGTCCCACATATGCGGGTCATGTGGGCCCCACACACGCGTGTCACGTGGGTCCCACGCATGGTGGGTCCCGTGGGACCCATGAATAGTAGCACCTAGCCTAGGATTGCTTCAATTCTTGGAGCTTTAATATATAGGAATAGATGACCTCCTCAAGTTTGGCCCAGGATGGATGAGGCTCCAGAGGTTTGAGTTTGAGGGAAAGAGAAGCTACGATATGATTGAGCCTCGTGATCCCTCATATGTGCCTCACCACCAGTACAAATATGGTTTCAGCTGTGAGAGTTTGAAGAGTCTGAGGCTGGCACATATCGTAACTGAACCAGAAATAGGTCTCCGTTTTCTCCTGGGAAGTGCAGAGGATTGGAGAGGCTTTGCCTACATTTTGTCATTGGTATAAGTGACAGAGACATGATTATGCTCTCCCAGAGCTGCAGGAATCTCAGAAGTATCAAACTTGTGCTCATGCCTCTGTTCTGTCGATCTACTTTCTCGACACCATTGACTGATGACAGCCTTAAGGCTCTAGCGCTAGGTTGTCCCAAGCTTGAGGAAGTTGATCTCGCATTTGCAGGCTGCGACCCCTGTTACCAAACCGAGATAGGCTTCAAACGGAAGGGCCTTGTGAAGCTCATCAAGTCATGTCCAATTCGCATTCTCGTGCTGACCAGTGCCAACTTCTTTGACAACAAGGGAGTGAAGGTGCTCGCATCTGCAGAGTTCCTGGAAACACTTGAGCTTATGAGGTGCCAGGCAATAACTGATGGTGGGATGCACTACATTGCGCGTGCCCCGCGTTTGGTTAACCTCACACTTCGGGAGCTCAACCATGTTACTGATGGAGGAGTAGCCAAGGTAGTACATGCAAAGAAGTTAGAGTCTTTGACTGTTGAAGGCTGTCCTCGGATCTCTGCTCAAACTGTGGAGGGGGCAGCCAGATCAGCTCACTACTCTGTTGATCCCCCAAGCGTATGTGATCTACAGAGGTACTGAACCCAGGCCTGGGTGAAGAAGCTCCAATTTTTCGCATTTCAGCTTGACGCGCACACTGGATTTGTTCATCGTGACTGCCTTCACATCATTATCTGGTTTATCTGCTTACTGCTGCTGTGTTTGGCCCATGTACACGCGACCCTTCGATTTTTGGCATCAGCTGACGTGTGATGACCCTTGTGGTGCCTGTGCAGCACCAATTCTAAGCTTGTTGAACCTTTTATGTTTCTGTAACCTTAAAAGTTCTACCCTTGGGTTGAACTAATTCTATGGTGAAAATTCCCCTAAAACAAATCTCCGCAACCTCCTTTTTTGTGACGCTAGTCACAGATAAGCCACAATTTTCCGTTTCATGTTAGAATTTGAAGGACCTATTTTTCTGTGGACAATGTGGCGCTTGCTGGTCCTGAGTCCTGATATATATTTTTTTTCTGAAACTGCAATATTTATGGAAGTGATTCTGAAGAATGATATTGGGCGCACTTAAATTGATGAGAAATTTGCAAATTTGGGTCTCTAAACATCACGCTTCGCAGTTTTGCCATTGCTAACATTGACTCCGTAAAAATGGGCCTCGAAACATTGACCACTTGATTTTCATGCCATTAGATGTATTTTCCCTCAATTTTCATACTTTCCCTTTTATTTTGCACATGAATAGACGGTTTTACCCTTTCTTTTCCAATCAAGCTACATGAGGACCGTGATTTTCCAATCAGGCATGCGACCGATCGTGAATTCGTGATGCAGCTCTGAGATGCTGCCGCCGCTTGACGGAGAGAACTGTAGACGCGCTGACACCGGCCATGGACGATGCCGCGGCGCTCGCCCCCGGCGGCCATGGCGCGCCACCCGTCCCGCGGCCATGGCGCGCCACCCGCCCCGGACAACCAGGCTGTGGCACCCACCCCCGACAACCATAGCGCGTCGCACGGCGCACGCCCCTGCTCGCCAGGGCCAGGAGTCGCTGCTCGCCACCGATGTCCATGGCCTGGTTGAAGCAGGTTGCCGAGGTTCTGGACGCGTCGTCCACCCTAGGCGCTCCTGGGCCGCGATGGCCTTGTTGCTCCCGCCTATGGCATGGTCGAGCCTGCCTCATGCACGCACGTCCAACCAGCATGCCGCAGGATGCACGCACGTCCAGCCAGCATGTAGGGTCGACGGCAGCCTGACCTGCAGGCATGCGCGTCCGTCCATCCAGCCTGATTGGAAAAGACAAGGGCAAAATCGTCTATTCATGTACAAAATACAAGGAAAATTATAAAAATTGAGGGGAAATACTTCTAATGGCATGGAAATCAAGTGGTCAATGTTTCGAGGCCCGTTTTTACGAAGTCTCTTTTAGAAATGACAAAACTGCGAAGCGCGATGTTTAGAGTCCCAAATTTGCAAATTTCTCTAAATTGATATATATGAATGCATCTGTGGTTCTCTTTCCGAATTGAGTGATTTCGGCATGTACAAATGCATCATTGTTTTTGCACAGACGAACAACTTCTGAAATATTGCTGGTCTGGAAATTATGTGACCCTTTTTCAATGGAATTAGCACTTTAGTTTGAACCAAATAAAAAAAGAGAATGCATGCACTGTGAGGTTTTACTGTTTGGTTCCATTGCGAAATGTATTTCATTGCATTGCATTGCTTCTCAAAAGACAAAAATAAACAACAATGTCCTTTGTGTTCAGTGTCATTGAGCTGCCGATCAAAGATGCTGTAAGAATGTCCATTTGCTGCTTGTTCCTGTTTATTACTATATATGCATCACGGGTCCATTAACTTGTAGCAGGGTGTCAGATAAATCTACAAACTTCTAAAGTGCATTTCTAGATCCACATACTTTATAAGTTGTATCATCTAGATACATCCCTCGTCAAGAACTTGAGGGTTCAAATTCCAGCGTCGTTGCCGGAGGTTTGGGAACATGGCGTCCGCGGCGGCGACGGCACCGGCGTAGGGCTAAACGGCAGCTGGGCCAGTTAAACCAGATGAGAATTATGCTTTGGAGTTTGGAGGGAGAAATTTCCAATCAGTCGTTTGATGGTTCAAGTGGACCGAATGGACGAGCAATCCGAATGACGGCCCATATAAAGAACGGGCCTATAGTGGGTTAGACTCATTTCCTTTTTTTCTTTTTCTTTGAGGAGCCCATTCGCGAGTTGCGGCCCATGTCAAAATTTAGCCCAAGACTCTGCCCAAGGTCAGTAGAGCACTGCAGATCAAGAAGCGGCGCGCAAGCCTCTGATTGCAAATCGTCAACCCATCCATCATTTCTCTTTCGTGCTTCGCGTTCGTGGCCGGGACGACCGCACAGACGCAATCCGATTCTTGTGCCTCTAGTTCAGATGGATCTCATAGAGTCAACCAAGGGGTTTTGATGCTTCCGTGTCAATATGAGCTAGTA
The DNA here is from genome assembly GCA_015476505.1 of Urochloa ruziziensis. NCBI lineage: Eukaryota > Viridiplantae > Streptophyta > Magnoliopsida > Poales > Poaceae > Urochloa > Urochloa ruziziensis. Next base: position 56,348,846 of record CM027121.1, on the reverse strand, counting down.
CTGTAGCCGTGTTGATTGTGCTAATAGTGGGACGTGCCCAGGATTCACTAGACCTTGTACCACATGATTCTATTTTTCATGTCACCAGTCATATGGTCCAAAATGATAATTTCAGTTCAGCCGATGAGTTTTATCTTGTTGTTTCTTGATTGTTTCAATCAATGATGTTTATAATATTTTTCTTTAATTTCCCCTCCTGATCTCGCGGTTTATTAGACATAATTAGCTTTGTACAATGTGCTTACAAACTTACAAAGCACATAAGCTTTGTAATAGTTGTCATGAAGAATTGTTCTTCTTCATGACAATGTGCTTATGGATTTTAAATGAAAACATAAAGCTTGCAAACGTTTTGAGCAGTCACAACTTTATGAGGTTCAATATTGGGATCCGATCATGCTTTTTTTAGATAATGGAAAGAAAGTTTCGGCTTCATCCTCTTCAACAGAGAGGAATCAATCCAACCTATTACAAGAAGTATCAAAGTGCTAGTCTCAACGAAGTGAAAAAAGACAAAAGAACATCTTAAAAACTGATTCGCAAACTAAAGAACCATCCATTTGAATTGAAGAAACGTAAGGCTGCCATCTCCAAGGTCTGACATGCCGAAACGAAGAGGTTTACATCCTCTTCAGTTCGCTGCGGTTTGGCCCATCACCGTAGCCAATACGTCCCCCTGAATAGTACCCGCAAAAATGTTTTTGGTTGACATCTGCCAAAACATTATCTGAATTTTTCTGGATTTGTTTTCGCTCTGGAAATAATTCCTGGAAAATAAAAACCTAATCCTATTGGATTGGGCCGAATCAAACCAACCTCGGCCTCATACCTCTCTGTTAGTGGGCCCCGCCTACCCCTATAGGCCGAGTCTGCGAGGCCCGGTTTGGGCTCGACCCGCCAGGCCCATCGGAGCCCATCGGCCGCTGCGCACGGCAGCGCCGTCGCCGCAGCCGGCCTTGGCATGCGCGCCAAGCCGCAGCCACCTCCGCACCCCTATAAAGGGCGAGCGCCCTCGCCCTACGCCCCCCTCTGCCACCGCCTTCGCCTCTCTGCGCAGCGCCGCCGCCACACTAGCCGCCGGATAAAGTTGATAAACCTTCACACAACATGAGGATAAAGTTAATTCTATGCGCTAATAATAGTAGTTGTCTAAATAATGTAATTATCACATGTTTCAATGTATTACATGCATTTTTATATCGGTATGAGTTTGTTGTCTTCTACCATTTTCCAAGATTTATGACAAAGGAACAGAGATTTCAGAGGAACAATTGTTTAGGCACATGGTCTCAAGTACAAATAAAATAGGACAATCCACCCAAGAGGATCATTGTAATATCTAAAACTTAATAGAGAAGCAAAATATAACAACCTAACCTATGTAATAATACTGACAAAAACATTGGAACAAATAGAATGCTAAAACTTCAAGCCTCGCCTCCTCCTTCCTCTCTTTCCGCATCTTTTAACCACTCATACCCTACAGGGCGTACGAATGCTTGCTCGCTGCATTCCCAAACACTAGGCAGCCAACGTCCTCCAGCGCAAGGGATGTCAAAATTGACCTGATCCTTGCCATCTTTGAATTCAGACATATCAAATTCCACAGTCATCCTCTCAAGTGCCGGTGCACTCGCGAGCAGAAGCCGCAGAAGACGTATCTGGCTGTCCAACAGCACAAAGTCATATATCTCGAGGTTCCGTAGGTGCTCTAGGGAGAGGTTCAGGTTGTCCCAATCCGCCGACTGGCATATGCAGCTTAAATCCAAGCATTCCTTGCCCTGCAATTAGTCCAGAAGATCATAAAGCTGAGTTAATTTTCTTTGTGGTAAATCACACAAATAATTCTAGAATATCTAGATTTATTTGTTTCATCATATGAAGCCTAACCCGGCCTGATGTTTTTGAACTCGGGTTGGCCTGCTAGAATTGTGGAAATGAATGGCAAGGTCATACAATTAATCTCACCGTGGAATTGATGTCAATGCAGAGGTATTCCAAATTGGTACACTTTGCAATGAGCTTCGCTACCGAGGCTCCGATGGTATGCCCATACGCATACACATTCATTGATAAGTTGGTAATGTTGGGGAGGTGGGGTATCTCGGTCGTCATGTCCACAATATCTCCCTCCTGAGTCTCATCTCCATGTGCCTCCTTCAAAAGAAGTCATTTGTGTTATGCACATTTTTTAACGTTTGTGAATTACTGCTGGAAAACTTCACATTGGCTTGCGCACGTTAGTGCTGGTCGGCCTGGAGCTGATACTAATATAATGCTGCGTTAGTATCGGCTTTAGGAAACAGTGCACGTGGAGCCACGTTAGTACCGGTCGAGGGCACCAACCGGTACTAACGTGCGTCATTTAGTACCGGCTCGTGTTATTGACCGGTACTAAAGTGTCCAGCCCATTTAGTACCGGCCAATAACACCGGCCGATACTAATGATGCACGTTAGTGACGGCTGGTGCCCTCAGCTGGTACTAACGTGTCCTCCGCGGGTTACTTCAAAAGGAAAGCATCTCTCACTCAGTCACATCCTATGCACATATATATATTTAAGAACAATTTATTTACCAAATCTAAAAAACTACATAGTCGAGTATAGATACATAAAGTATACGACCTTTATTTAGAGAGAGCTATATAATATACCTTGAAATCCGACCACCAGTAGGGCAAGTTCACTTCCAAGCGGAGACGGTTCACGCCGGTGCAGTTCCGGAGCAACCACACGGTCGCTGAATTATCGTTGCAGTCGCCGGCGCCGCCTTCGCCGCCGCGCCTGAGCCCGTGCGACCACATCTGCAGCGACACGACGCGCCGGACGCTAGCCGCGCCGTCGAACTGCAGGAGCTTGGGGTGGCGCACGAACACGAAGTGGAGCTCCTCCACCCTGGGCGCCGCGATCCTGGCCTCCGAGATGGCGCCGCAGTTCCAGACGGAGAGGAAGAGAAGGCCCGGCGCGGCCACGTCAAGCGTCTCGAGGTCCCGGAGGGACCCAAGCCGGAGATCCTCGAGCGTGTCGGACGCGTCGAGGCGGAGCGTGGTGAGCCCGAGGATTTGGTTGAGACACAGCGACCTCAGCTGGGGGCAGCAAGACGATGACAGGAGGTCGCTTAGGCGGAGGTCGTCGCCGCTGGCAGGGTCGAGCTGGGCGTATCTGAGAGTCATGTCCGTGAGCGCGGCGAAGGCGCCGGCGGCACCGGCTACCGGAACCTTGAGCCTTGCATTGCCTAGAGTGAGGTCCATCTCCTCGGCTCTCGCCGAGCAGGGCATCTCGACAACGAGAACTCTATCCTCCTGACATTGTTGTCGTTGTCAATGTGCTCCACCATTGGTTCTTCATCTACATGTTCTCCTTCCTCTTCTCCCGCTACATGCTTTTCTTCTTCTTCTTCCTTCTCTTCCTCTTCTTTCCCTTCTTCTTCTTCACCATCATCGTACTCCTCCTCTTCATCCTGAGCTTCGTCGTCGCCATCCTCCTCCTCCTGCTGTGGCACTATCGGCAAGGCGAGCGCGAAGAAACCAGTGACGCGGCACGCAGCAAAGTGTAGCCACGTGGCGATCTGCTCCGGCGTGATGTCTCTGCCATGGTGGTGCACCATGTCCATGAGGTACACGTCGTCCTCAGATGTGTAGACGAACAACAGCTCCAGGTCCTCGACGTCGGGGCCTCCACCGGCGGCGGCGCGCCGCGCGATGGTGGCGCTCGCGGCGGCGATGACCCGGCGCGCCGCGTCGCCGTCGGCCTCGCCGTAGCTCTCCGGCTTCCTGCCAACGCCGAAGCGGAGGGCGGTGGCGTTGGACCATAGGTGTCGCCACCGCCTCGACAGGACGGAGGTCCGTGCGACCTCGCCGGCGGCTGGCAGGTAGAAGAGGATCCTCTGCAGAAGATCGTCTTGCTGGTCGCTGATCAGGTCGACGGCAGGGATGGCTGTCGCCGCCGGCGTCATGATCGATGGTTCCCGATCCATAGATCGATTCCTGCACTGCATGCAATTGGTGATACGCCTTTATATTTGCGCGCAATATGATTATTAGATAAAAGGTTTCCGATCCATAGATCCATAGATCGATTCCTGCACTGTATGAGACAGGGCCGGGACTCAACGATAAAATTTATACGTAGAAGAAAAAATGAAGCATCCTGCAGTTCCAAGGAAGGGAAAAGAGTCCTTTAAATTTTTTTATTTTATTACCTCTACTGATAACATTAATTTTATGGCTTTGGCCTTGCCAGATCTTGATGGGAAGAGGCGATGGATCTCTCCGGCTGCTTTGTCCGGAGTGATGCTTTTGTGGAGGCCCCCATGTTCGTAATTTTTTTCTACATTTATTACAAGAATTATATTAGTCATTATTTGTAGGCTCATACTGCCACAACCTTATCACTCACTAGTGGGCCTGCGGTCGGCCTTGATCCATGTCGGTAGTGGACCCCAGGGTATCCATATCCCACACCGAATGTATTGGTTTGGAAATTTAAATTTGAATGGTCCACCATGTTTTCGTGGTGTTCTTAATAAAGAGCACATCTCAAGAGAGAATGAGCACGTTTGAAGAACGTATGCAATATGAATGTATTAGAAGGAAGACAAAATGCTTGATCTTCTCCTCTAAGCCTCTTAATCATTTTGGAAGTTGAAAGTTAAAGTTCATATTCAACGACCTAATTAACAAAGAAAGGATGTTTTACTAATAATGTTATTACAAGCCTATCAGCCATAATAACAACAATAACGAAAACTTTGAGGGACATAAGACTGGCAGATCGACATCAACCGTTATCCTCTCTTTCACCACTTTGTTTACCGGGTGCCCATGTATACTTTTTCGCACAAATTGATCCCCATGTATCGCACTCCCAAACACAGGGTGCCCAATGACCTCCGTAACAAGGGACATCAAATTCTACAACCTCGTCTTCTTCAAATTCAGTCTCTTGGATCACGGTCATCCTCTCAAGTGCCGGTGCACTCGAGAGCAACAGCTGCACAAGGCGTACATTGCTGAGCAGCAGCTGGCCGTCGCAGATATCAACATTTCTTAGGTTTTCCAATGGGATTTTCTGGTTCTCCCACCCCCTTGGGTGATCGCAAATGCTCCAGCTCCGGCGCCGAGACCCTCATCGATCGCCGGCGGGTCCATGTCGTAACAGCCCTTGATGGCAAGGCGCCGGATTCCCGGCGCGTCCACGGCGAGGGACTGGAGGTCTCGGAGCCGGAGCAGCCGGAGCTCGGCGAGCGTGTCCGCCGCGTAGACGATAAGTTGGGCGTGATAGGATTGTAAGATCAACTAGTAGTAGATGCTCACGGGTAAAACTTGAACAATAGGATAAACAATTTGGCTAACACATATATATTACACTTAGAACTAGAACAATGCATTTAGAAAGAGAAAAGGGATGCATAGACCATTGGTAGTGGCGACGGGGTCGGCAGCCATGGTGACGGTGGCGGTCGCAGGGGCGGCCGCGGGTTGAGGCGGCGCTGGAGCGGAGGGGATGATACGGTTGAGGTCGGGGCGGTGGCACCGTGTGCGCCGCACCCACCCAGACGTAGGCGGCGGTCGAGGTGGAGCTTCCCGCTGCTCCAGTGCTCCCTCGATCGGTAGGGTTTGTAGGTGGGGTGCTGGCGGCGCGGTCAACCTCGTGATGAGCGCCCTAGCCCCCCACCCCATCTTTATAGCACTGTGCAACGGGGGCCCACCAACCAAAACTAGGTTGGGCTCCCCCGATCAGGGTGCATGGACCGAGCCCATCACGGCCTTTGGGCCGTGGTGGTGGAGATCGACCTAACAATCTCCCCCTCGATCTCACCTTATGTTTTCTTACCTTAAGCTCTTCGCTTGACATCCACTTCATAACAAAAAAGCACATTGAGCATGAGTCATCAAAATTGACATTTCAATCAGATTAATCAGCCACAATAAACTTCTCTATTGCAAAGGATCGTACCTTGGGCCATTATCCAGTGATCATAAGGCTTTCCCTTAAACCCATACCGGTAATGTGTTCTCTAAACACACTGGGTGGTAAACCTTTAGTGAGCGGATCCGCAAGCATATTTTCGTACTTATATGCTCCAGACTTATAGTCTGATCCTGGATTTTATCTTTCACAACATAGAATTTTATTTCTATTGGTTTGGTAGCGTTACTCGACTTGTTGTTGTGAGCGTAAAATACTGCAGGCTCATTATCGCAGTACATTTTAAGTGGTCTATTAATACAATCTACCACTTTCAAGTCGGGTATAAATTTCTTTAGCCACTTGGCCTGCAACGTTGCCTCATAGCATGCTATAAACTCTGCATACATCGTGGATGATGCAACCAGAGTTTGTTTAGAGCTTCTCCACGAAATAGCTCCCTTTGCGAGAGTGAATACATAACCTGACGTGGATTTTCTATCATCCTTGTCTCCCGCAAAGTCTGCATCTGAATATCCCTTTATCTCTAGAGAATCAGATCTTCTGTATATTAGCATGAGGTCTTTTGTGCCTTGCACATACCGCAAAGCTTTCTTTGCCATTTTCCAGTGCTCTATGCCTGGGTTATCTTGATATCTACCGAGTACTCCGGTGATATAAGCCAAATCAGGGCGAGTGCACACTTGTGCATACTGTAAGCTACCAACTGCTGAAGCATATGGAACCATCTTCATTTGATCGATCTCATACTGGTTCCTGGGGCGTTGAAAATCCCCAAACTTATCGCCCTTCACTATCGGTGCAGGTGTGGCTTTACTCGCATGCATATTATATTTCTTTAGGATCTTCTCCAAATATGTCTTTTGCGATAGTCCTAAAACCCCGTTTCTTCTATCTCGGTGAATTTCAATGCCCAGAACATATGAAGCCTCACCAAGATCTTTCATATCAAAATTAGAGGACAAAAACATTTTTGTCTCTTGCAACATTCTTTTATCACTGCTAGCAAGCAGGATATCATCCACATATAGGATTAGGAAAATATATTTTCCATTCTTAAACTTTGCATAGATGCAATTGTCCTCTACATTTGCCTTAAACCCAAATTTCTTAATTGTCTCATCAAACTTCAAGTACCACTGTCTAGAAGCTTGTTTCAATCCATAAATGGATTTTCTTAATCGGCATCCCATGTTTTCTTTGCCTTCCACAACAAAACCTTTAGGTTGAGTCATGTATACGTTTTCAAACAGATCCCCGTTTAAGAACGCTGTCTTTACATCCATCTGATGTAATTCTAAATCATAGTGTGCCACTAATGCCATTATGATTCTAAAGGCATCTTTACACGAGACTGGAGAAAACGTCTCATTGTAATCTATTCCTTCTCTTTGTGTGAACCCTTTAGCCACGAGTCGCGCTTTATATCTTTCAATATTCCCTTTGGAGTCACATTTTGTTTTGTAGACCCATTTGCAGCCTACTGATTTGGCTCCTTTAGGAATTACTTCTAAGTCCCAAACCTTGTTGGCACTCATTGAATTCATTTCTTCTTGCATGGCTTCCAGCCATTTTTCAGATTGAGCGCTTCTCATGGCCTCTTCAAATGTGACGGGATCACCCCCCATTTGAAACTCTTCTAAGTTGCCAATTTCATAGCAATCAGGAATAGCTGAGCGTCTCACTCTTGTAGACCTTCTCAGTCCTCCCCCAGCTGGTTCAGCAGCTGGCTCAACAACTGGTACTTCAGGAACCACAGGCTGTTGAGGTACTATTTCTTGAGCAACAACTGGTTCAACGTCTTGTGCCACAATTGGTTCAACTTGAGGAATAGGTTCCACATTCTCATTCATTGCTGGCACTACAGGGTTAGGAGCTTGTACCGGTGTCACAGTGGCTTCCACTGTTGGAATTGACACAGGTAACTCGAAAAAAGGTTCTTGGATCATTGGGCAAGGTGCAAAGACCCGCTTCTCCTCAAGATCTATCTCTCGAGTAGCCATGCTCCCCCTGATCATCTCATTCTCTAGAAAAACTGCATGTCTCGTTTCCACAAACTTTGTGTGTCTGTTAGGACAATAGAAACGATACCCTTTTGTCTTTTCAGTATAGCCAATGAAATAGCAACTGACTGTTTTGGGATCTAGCTTCCCAATATTTGGGTTAAAGATCTTAGCCTCAGCGGGGCAGCCCCATACACGCATATATCTGAGAGAGGGTTCTCTACCCGTCCAAAGTTCATAAGGTGTCATAGGAACTGCTTTGCTAGGCACTTTGTTTAGGATGTGAATAGCGGTTTTCAAAGCCTCCATCCACAAATTAACTGGTAAAGTGGAATAGCTTATCATGCTTCTAACCATATCCATCAAGGTACGGTTTCTCCTTTCAGCTACTCCATTTTGCTGTGGGTCACCCGGTGCACTGTACTGGGCAACTATGCCATTTTCCTGAAGGTACCTTGCAAAAGGTCCTGGAATTTGGCCATACGGGGTGTGTCGACCGTAGTACTCCCCCCCACGGTCTGATCTTACTAATTTTATTTTCTTATTAAGCTGATTCTCGACCTCAGCTTTAAATATCTTAAATTTATCCAACGCTTCTGACTTTTGTTTTATTGGATAAATGTAGCCATAACGGGAGTAATCGTCTGTGAATGTGATGAACGAATCAAAACCATCCACTGATGCAACGGGAAACGGACCACAGATGTCTGTGTGTATTATGTCTAAGGTTCCCATGCTTCGTTTTGCTACTTTGTTTACTTGCTTAACATATTTGCCTTTGATGCAATCAATACATTGTTCTAAGTCTGAGAATTGTAGCGGTGGAAGAATTGATCCTTTAACTAGACGTTCCATTCTCCCCCTCGAAATGTGGCCTAAACGACAGTGCCATAATTTCGATGAAACGTCATCAATTCTTTTCCGCTTCTTGGTTACTTTTGTAGACGAGGATATATTTTCAATCTCATGCACAATCTTAGTACTCGCATACACATCTTCACATGCATACAAATCATCATAAACAGATAACTTATAAAGTTTGTCTTGTCGGAAGGCAAGACCCACACAAACTTTATTTAACATAATTAAACATTGTTCACTGTCGAAAAGACATTCAAAACCATCGTCTGCTAAACATGAAACTGAAATTAAGTTTCTGCTCAAAGAGGGAACGTAAAGAACGTCGTGTAGCTGAAGCGTGAAGCCGTCTTTCAACTTGATGGGGAGTTCTCCAATCGCCTCCACTTCAGCTTCAACGCCGTTGCAACTTTAACTCCTCTTTCTCCTCTTTGCAGCATCCGGCTCATACTTAATCCCTGCATAGAATTAGCAACGTGAGTAGTTGCACCTGAATCAATCCACCAAGTAGATTTATCATAACATAAAAACAGGGATTCATCTACAAAAGTAATATAATCCTCACCCTTTTTCCACATCATTTCAAGCCAGTCAGGACACTTGTTCTGCCAGTGTCCCGCCTTTCCACAATGCAGACACTCATTTTTGCCAACTTCCTTCTTGTCTTGTGGCTTGTTAGAGCGATCAAACTGCACTGGTGCCTTGCCCTTTTCTTTGCTGGGAGCATTTGAAGGGCCACTTTCCCACTGGTTCTTAGGCTTAAAGTTCTTGTTGAAGTTCTTGTTGGGAAAGTTCTTCTTCTTCTGCTGATGGTGGACGTAGTTGATTTGTCCACCATTCTGTGCAATCATTCTGTCCTCATCTTGCACACAGCGGCCTATGAGTTTCTGCATATCCCATTTTTCCTCTAGGGAGTTATAAGTGATCTCCAAGTTGGAGAATGCAGCTGGAAGTGAGCGAAAAACTGTATGGACAAGAAAATCTTCAGGTAGTTTCATGTCCAATGCAGCCAACTTCCCATGTAGGTTGCTCAGCTTCAGGATGTGCTCTCTCACACCTCCACCCGTATATTTCGTGTTTAGAAACTGATCTATCAGCGTCCTGGCATAAGTCTTAGACGACCCAGTGAACTGGGCCTCCACTAGTGCCATATACTCAGGGGCAGTGTGAGCAACACCCTCTGCATTCTTCTCTGGGATAGAGTTCCTTATGGCCTCTGCCATCTTTGTCCGCATAATCAGCAGACATTTCTTGTTGGAAATATCCCACTTTCTCTTCTCGAGATCATATAGAGCTCTGACAGGGGCATGGTCACGCTCTCGTGCCGCGAATGCCTCATCAGATTCATTTGCTCCACGCACTGGTGCCTCAGGCAGTACCGGATATGGGTAGTTCATGGCAGTGTCAATATCTGTCATCACCACTGCCAGGTTGAACTGCGTGCGCCATTCTCCATAGTTGCTTCCAACTAGGATAGGGATATCAGACACATAGCTTGAGGAATTTGGGCCTGAAATTTTGACATAAAATTGGTGAGAATAATAATAAAAATAAAAATAAATATTGCATGTATTAATTTAACTTTGGTCAAAATCAACACATACAACATGCTTTCTACATTAATTCTATATCACCTTTGGGCAGAAAATAGAATAAATGCATGATAACTTGACAAAAAAAAATATTTATAATATTGTAATTATCAGCTTTGGCCAGAAAATAACAATATCATAAAACTAAAAATAATACTTTCTACTTCTCTAATTAAATATCCCTTTGGTTCAATTTAACTAGAGAATAATTACGCAGCGGAAAAACATCAAATATCATGAGAAAAATAAATTTTCAGAAGCATTCTACTCTCTGTAAAAATAATTACATTGTGCAAAAATTTAAACAGAGATTATTACTTGAAAACATGCAAAAATAAACACAAAAAACAACCAAATATAGCTTCTGAAAATAAATAGACTTAATTGAAAAAAGATACTATGCGCAGCAACGAATTTGGCCCGCGAAAAGAATCGGCCCAGTGGCCCGCGCGCGCGGCCCCCGCGCCTTTGCGCGAATTTGGCCCAGCAGCGGCCCAGCAGCAGCCCAGCCGCAGCCCAGCCGTCAGGCCAGCCCAAAAAACACTGTCGCGTTAAAGTCTGATTTTGGCCCCTGAATTTCTTTGCGCGTGCGCGTTTTGCCCTTCGCAGTCCAGCCCAGGCGCGCTTTCGCGGCCCAGCTCGCTCGCGCTCTGGCCGCGTGGGCTTTAGCCCAGCAACCAACGGCTGGGCCGCCGAAGCAGCCCACGCCCTCTTCCCTCACGGGCCATTTCCAGCCCGCATGGGCGCCAGCCGCTCTCGGCCGTCGGATCCGTCGATCTGAGATCGACGGCTCCCCGCGCGCGTCGCGCGTATAAAACGCGTGCGCGCCGGCTCCCACTGAAAAACCCTAGCTCACTTTCCTTTCTCCCCCCCGCTTTCTCCGCTTCCGGTCCGGCGGCCCGCGCAGCGCGGCGGCGGCCATGGCCGGCGGCGCTCGGCTTCTTCGCCGGCGACGGCGGGGACGAGCGCCGCCGGCCATGGCCGCGGCGCTCCTCTTCATCCCTTCCCCTAGCTCCTCTCCCCTCCCTCCCAAAAATCCACGCAGAGAGATCCAGAGAGAGAGAGAGGTGAGGGGGCTCGCGGCCCACCGTGGCCGGCCTTTGCCGGTCGTGGTGAGGACGAGCGCCGCCGGCGCAAGGGCCAGCGCGCTCCCCCTCCCTCTTTCAAGCTTTGGCGCCGGGGTGAGCCCCTTCGCCGGCGAGCGCGTTCGCCTCTGTGTTGAACGCGCCGCCGTCGAGGTGTCTCCCTCCGGCGTCCTTTCCCGCGTCACTGCGGTGATGGCCGGCGGCGGAGAAGACCAAGGTAGGTCCCCCCCTTCACCGCGCCCCTTTCTTTTAGATCTAGGGTTAGGGTTAGGTTAGGGTTTCGGGATTTTGGATCTGAGATCCACTTTCTTTTTCGATTTTTCATCGATTTTTGCTTCCTTTTCTTTGATTCTTATCGAATTTCTTCGATTTTCTCCGATTTCACACTCTATTCCCCTCTGTCTAAAACTAACAGCGAGTATTTCTTTTCTTTTTGAGTGCTAACTACCCCGGATCTCTAATCTACTACTAGATTAGGCGACTGATACCATTGATAGGATTGTAAGATCAACTAGTAGTAGATGCTCACGGGTAAAACTTGAACAATAGGATAAACAATTTGGCTAACACATATATTACACTTAGAACTAGAACAATGCATTTAGAAAGAGAAAAGGGATGCATAGACCATTGGTAGTGGCGACGGGGTCGGCAGCCATGGTGACGGTGGCGGTCGCAGGGGCGGCCGCGGGTTGAGGCGGCGCTGGAGCGGAGGGGATGATACGGTTGAGGTCGGGGCGGTGGCACCGTGTGCGCCGCACCCACCCAGACGTAGGCGGCGGTCGAGGTGGAGCTTCCCGCTGCTCCAGTGCTCCCTCGATCGGTAGGGTTTGTAGGTGGGGTGCTGGCGGCGCGGTCAACCTCGTGATGAGCGCCCTAGCCCCCCACCCCATCTTTATAGCACTGTGCAACGGGGGCCCACCAACCAAAACTAGGTTGGGCTCCCCCGATCAGGGTGCATGGACCGAGCCCATCACGGCCTTTGGGCCGTGGTGGTGGAGATCGACCTAACAGGGCGAGCCCGTGGACGCTGCGGAGCTCCGCCCTCCTCAGCCGTGGGCTGCAGCACGAGGAGAGGAGCCGGCCGAGGTTGGTGTCGTCGACGCTGCATCCGAGTCGGACGTGGCAGAGCGTGATGTCTGTCAGGGACGGTGAGGATTGCGTTGGCTAGAGTTAGGCTCATCTCCCGGGCTCTGGCCGAGCTGGGCAGCTCCAAAAAGAGTGCCACGTCATCATCCTCCTGCTCTTCTTCTTCTTCATCCACCAATTCCTCGCCGTACTCCGGCATGGCCTCATCTTCTACCTCCTCCTTCTCCGCTGCGGCGGCCATCGTCGAGGTCGTTGTTGGCTCGTGCACGTTCTTCTATCTTGGATTCCGAAGACAAATAATCGATCAGGTAGAGATTGGCGCAAAAGCGTGCTTTAATTAATTTCTCTACGAACTATCTGTTCGTGCAAAAGCGCTGTCTACGGACGTGTTGTAAAGGAACTCGAGCTGTCTACGGATGGTGGGCTCGGCTTGAAGGACCTCGCCGTCCTCAACAAGAGCCTCATGACGAAGCATGTGCAGCAAGCTGTTCGCGGGAGAGAGCAACCCGTGGGAGGACTGGATCTGCTTCTGATACGACGAAGGCCGTGGCTGTCGACGACACACCGTGCTGGCGGGACATCAAGAAGCTCATCATACTCGATTACCGGATGTTGGGACGCGCATCAGGCAAACTCCACCGCCTGCTCGTTGCACAAGGATCTAATCCGAATGACCCACGATTCGTCTTGATGCCATGGCTGCAAGACCGAATCAGTCCATGATTCAGAAGGCCGAGTCGATCTGTGATTCGTTTTTCACCTGACTGGCGCGCGGATCGAATCGGGTCATGTCTCGTTTCGGAACATCTCGCGATCAAAGGTGTGACTCGAAGAGGCGCGTGAACCAAATCAGCTTGTGATTCGGTTCGTTGCACTCGGCAACCAGGGATGAAACTCGAACAGGCACACGAACCGAACCAGCCTGTGATTCGGTTCGTTACGCTCGGCGGCTGGAGGAGCGACTCGACCAGGCGCTCGGACCGAATCGGGCCATAATTCGGCCCGGAACGTTCAACCAAGGGGCATCTAATTCGCCTCAGGGCTCTAACGATCTTATGTTGGTATGTAGCTATTTGAAGACAGGTTTACGAGAGGAACGACGAGCGGCTCGGTGCGCGGAGCCCAGTCAAGGCGCCAAAGCCTCCGAAGCTACTCGGGGCATGCGATGACGAGTACAAGTTGAAGTTGGCTTTCTCATGTAAAATCCCGTTTGTATCCAATAAAGTAGAATATTCCCAGTACAATTGTAGCAGGTAGGGAGTAGAAAAGGTATATGTGACTGAGGAAGTGACCCTCCGCCTCCCTATAAAAGGAGAGGGCGCACCACTTTGTAAGGGTTCTGATTTCCCTCACTTCCCTCTCGCTGTACTGTTCTACTTTCATTCCTGAGCTCGCTCTAGAACCAACACCGGACACCGACGGCCGTCACGCTTGGCAACGGCGAAACCACCTCCTTCTGGCAACGGTGAAACCACTGCCATGGCGCCCTCGACTCCCCGACTACCCCTTCCCCGTCGACACACCGTACCTAAAGATGAAGACCTTCTGTTCGCAACATGCCCCCGCTTGAAATTGCTCTGGGCTCGCTTACTGCCAGGGCATGCACCGCCCTCCACCGCACAGCATGCGTCCGAGGCCATCGGTGGGATGTCCCCCCCCCTCTCCCACGTCAGGCTGGCTACATAGCCGCCGTTGCCGTGCTTTGGGTCATATGGAGAGTCCATAATGCCATGACTTCAACGCTGATCAACAAAACCCTGGCGTCATCGCTCACCATCTGCAGGCTTATCTCAAGCTATGGGCTTGCCGTGCACCGTGTCAGATAGTAGTAGATGTAGGCCCTGTTTAGATCTAGGAAAAGCGTCATCTTTTCACGAAAAGTTATCCACCTACAGAACCGTGTCAGTTCATTTCTAAAAACTTATGAAATGAAACACACAAATCGTATTTTGCCAATATAACTCGTAGTTTTCTCTTTTCTTTTCTTTTCTTGTTCGCTTTAACATTTTATTACTGATGACACGTTCTAGTACGTATGCCACCCATTCCTAGCTTGGCCTCATGCTTGATGACATGTCAATATGAAAACTACCCGTACAAACTACTATGGATTGAGACTACCCCTTCGTTCGATAGTTGAACCCATGGCCCATATACAATACGAGTCCTGTTACAATACGCATGACATGTATAGTAATTAGTAGATTAGTAGTCTGCATACATATACGCAACTAGAGAAATCGAAATACAATTGCAAGCAGGCGTTGTCGATTTATGGAGTCCTCTGCTAGCGTGCACGAGGAGACGACGCCCCCATGGACGCCGCCGACGTGATCAGCGATTGCCCGACAAGCTACTCTTGAGAATCCTGAGCTTCACTGCAGGAACCTGGTAGTCGCCGAGTGTCTGTCCCAGATACTCGACGAAGGCCTAAACACACTCGGCGAAGTGTTTGCCGAGGGTAACACTCGGCAAAGAGCCACTCGACGACTGTAGATTCGGCAAAGAGCTTCTTTGCCGAGTGTCATATTTCGGGCACTCGGCAAAGGTTTGCCGAGTGCCTGGGCCGACACTTGGCAAAGGTTTGCCGAGTGCCTAGGCCGACACTCGGCAAAATAAAGCGCACTAACGGCCCGCCACGCGCCGTCGCCGTGTGATGACGTGGCGGCATCCGTGACGGCGTTGTTTGCCGAGTGTCGGATCGCGACACTCGGCAAAGCAGCACCTCTTTGCCGAGTGTCGGATCACGGCACTCGGCAAAGATCTGGCCGTAGAGCCACGTGGCCCCGCAGCTTCGCCGAGTGTCACGGCTAATACACTCGGCGAAGATTAAGCCTTTGCCGAGTGTTATGGTAAATACACTCGTCAAAGGGTTTGTCTTCGCCGAGTGTATTTACCACGGCACTCGGTAAAGCTCCAAACACTCGGTAAAACTGATAGAAAATAGCAGAAATGGTCTCTTTGCCGAGTGTCTATGGTAAATACACTCGGCAAAGGCCCTATTTGCTGAGTGTACACTCGGCAAAGCCACTGACCTCCCCCTATTTTATTCGTTCGGTCGCGTATAACGTACCTTACTCAACAAATATTACAGGCAGTTCATATAAATCACAATAAGCATTACAGACAGCGCATATAGATAATATCCATAACCATTAATCTATAGGAAGCATCACAGCCAGTTCGACAACACAAGTTCACTAGTTCACAACCAAAGTACGTTCACAACCAAAGTATGTTCGTTCACAAGCATAAACATTGTCTACAAATCCACAAATCGCTAAGGAGGTGGTGGGTTGGGTGCGAACAGTTGGCAGCCTAACCGAACCGCCAGGTCATCGTCTGGAGGCCTCTCGTTCGACGCCGCCGCTGATCCAGCAAAATTCTACACAAAGCATAGCAGATTGCATGTGTGAAACAAGTGATAAAACAGAAACATAGTATATGTTTTTTGATCGTCTAAAGTTGGCCAACTAAGTTTTCTAAAGTTGTCAATGGTGAACAACTACGTTGTCTAAGGTTGAAATAAAACTTTGTCAGGTGACTCACAGGAGAATATGATGCAGGAGGTGCTGCCATCGGCGGAGGAACCAGTGTGAATGGTGACGGAGCTTGCCCCATCTGCACTGCCATAGTACTGAACCACGTGTGCCAATCCACCATCTGCTGCTGCCTCGCCCGCTCGGCCTCCTCAGCCTGCTGCTGCCTCCCCCGCTCCGTTTGCTCCCGCTCGGCCTCCCACCACACCTGCCACCGCGCCTCCATCTCCTCCCTTTTCCTCCTCTCTTTCTTCCACCTGGGCCTGCAATATGCCATCAAAATGTTAGAATGCAAAGTAAAGGTATGTAAAAATAAACGAGTGACGAAAAAAACAGAAATAACCTGAAGTGTCTGCACGAGGACGTGTGCAGCGGTCGGCGCCTGACGTATGTCCGGGTTAGCGCTGCCAGCCTGAATCTGGGACAGAGTGGGAGTAGTGGCTGGGTCGAGTGTGCTATCGCCGAGGGCATACCTCCCATGCTTTTGCCTCCTCCCATCCTCATGAGAATTTCTCCATCAAACGGTTGAGCGCTCGGATCCCAGTCAGGCCCATACTTTTGCTTTCCCATCTCCGTGTATGTAGCGAGGCGGGTGTGTGCCATGGGATTGCTCTACGCCTCGGGTCCGGCCTCCGGATTGTACCGGATGTCGGACGTCGCCTTTCCCATGTGGGATAAGGCAATAGCCTGAAACTCGAAGAGTGTCTCGCCGCCACCATGTGTCGCCGACTACAAAACACAAAAAATAATACGGTTAGAAATTATGCAGAATTTAGCGTTAGAAAGCGAAATGACTTGACTTACCCATCTTTCCAAAAATACTTCGATGTTAAGGCTGCCCATATTGTGTGATGCACCTGGCATCTCCAAATGGCGTTCTCGGGCAGCGAGGTGTTCCTCCATCCATTCTTCAGCGACCCACTTGTCCACCATCTTCTCCCACGCATCTGGATGCGGGGCACACCACCACGGAATCGCCTACACGGGATCAAGTATAAGATCAGATTATAGGTACTTAATCTCAGAAACAATCGTAATTAGACTAGATCAAGTTCAAGATCAGATTTTACCTCTAAGTAGTGGTCTCGATTCAGGTACATGTTTCTTGCCACCTCTTTATCGTACTTAATCCCATGGTCAACCCAATAGTCAATGACGGCCTGGACGCGCGCCTCGTAGTGCATATCCTTTACGAGTTTACGACACGCCATCTTTGCATGGCAGAAGTCAGCCCTCTCCTTCTCTCCAGGAGCGCATCTATAGAAATCCTGCATACAAACGCGATTTATCTAGTCATTATTTCAAGCATATGATATTCTAGCGAGAAAAACTTACCCACAGCTCCACAAGCACCCGCTCCGCCTTGTTGGGGAACAACCTGCACTGCCGATCACAGATGTCGGCCTTGGGGCAGAAGTAGTGGTCATACGTGTAGGCCGGCTCCTCGATCCCGTGATGTGAAACCATGCC
Source organism: Urochloa ruziziensis (assembly GCA_015476505.1). Taxonomy (NCBI): domain Eukaryota; kingdom Viridiplantae; phylum Streptophyta; class Magnoliopsida; order Poales; family Poaceae; genus Urochloa; species Urochloa ruziziensis. The sequence continues at coordinate 56,331,278 of CM027121.1, read as the reverse complement.
TGGGAAGTGTCTCCTGCATAGAATACCAAGGATGCCGTTCACCTTCCGTTTGTGAGAAGAACTAGGCTCTATCACCTTCCAAAACCTGTGAAGTAATTAGCATACATTGTTAGTTTCTTTTGTGATTTTCAACATAGAGGGTGCAAAGGTACAAATAACATATAAATTTACTTACCTTTTTTTGGCCGGGGCGATCATGGACGACGATCAAAAGGTATCGGTCGCTTCGGAAGAGACGAGGGACCGCGCTGCCATATTTTCATCGCAGTAGAGGAAGAGGATCCCCTTGTCGCCTCCACCTCCTGCAGCTCCTCCTCCTCCTCCTCCTCCACCGCGGCAGGAACATCCTCCTCAGAGGAGGACGAAGACGACGACGAACGTAAAGGGGTGGGTGCCCTACCCCTCCCTCGCCCCTTGCCTGCACCGCTCGCTCGCCCCTTGCCTCCACCCCTACCGCGCCCCTTGCCTCCACCCCTCCTGGAATCCTCAGGTGCATCGGACCCACCCCTCGGCCTCTGGTAAAGTGAGTTGACATTCCTCGTACTGCCCACCATCTTGGCTCACTCACCTGCAATTAAAAAGGCAAAGAAAATATAATTAGAAAGAGATGAAAAAAAACAAAACATAATTATAAAGAGATGCAAAATAAACAAAACATAATTACAAAGAGATGCAAAATAAACAAAATAAATTTTCTAATAAAAGGGCTAGGATCATACATGTTTAGAAATACTCATCAGCATCGGGATTAGCTACTTCTTCTATCTCATCATCACTATCACTCATTTCTAGATCCGCATGCGACTGCTCCAAAGGAATAATTTCTTCACCAATGTCAATACCGTCACGTATTTTTTCAAGTAACTGTACGTCCATACGGTTATGAACCACATCTCCATCGTCATCGTCTTCAATCCTTTGTTCTACTTCCATTTCATCCGCACCGGTTAATTCTATCTCAAAACTACCTTCTAATCCATTTTCTTGGAAGAACTTTCCGACATATTCCCTCCGTCCCAAAAAGAAGGTCGTTTTGGCCTTCAAAATTTGTCCCAAAAAGAGTGTCGTTCTCGCTTTCCAATACAACACTATCTCTATCTCTCTCCTCATCTATTCCTTCTCGATTCTTGTGCGCTCTCTACTTTTTCCCCTTCCTTAATCCCCGTGCCCAACACCTAAAACGACCTTCTTTTTGGGACGGAGGGAATACGTGTTCGGGTCTAAGTTGTAATCTTCATTGTTTGGGACTGGTAGTTTACCATGTGGCGATACCTTGTACACAACATCCCAATCTTGAAGACGCTCATCAGTTGTGCACGGGTACAAAAGGTAATAAACTTGTGTGGCGTGTTGTGCCACGATATATACATCGTCTCCCGCATAGACTGATGATTTTTGAATTTCGACTAGCCCAACATTAGGGGTCCGTCTGACAGCTGAGGGATCAAACCAATGGCATTTGAATATGACAGGATTAAGAGGTTTGCTTCCACCAAAATCGAGTTCGTATATTTCTTCAATTATTCCATAATACTCGACCCTATCAAGGGCTGGCGTGCAAACTCCAGTATTTGTCGTCCTTTGATTAGGCATCTTCTACTTATGGCTCCTTGTGCGAAAACGATAACCATTCACATCGTAATAGTTAAATGACATGACCCTATAGGCACAACCATCGGCAACCTGTCTCAACTCAGCACTCATGGACGCATCGGTTTGGCCCTGCAAGTTGGCACAAGATATTATTGGTCATCTAAGTTGTAATGTTAAACTAAATAGGAGGTAAATTGGAATGTACCTTATGATTGAACCAAGAAATGAAATTGTGGTGTCTAAGAAGGGTATCTACTTCATGCGGGGTAGGTTCCCTTGACTGACGCCAGAATCGATGAATAAATTCCCTGTACCAACGAAAAACATGAGGTTGGATGCAGAAGATGGACTACGTAATGGAAAAAGTTGGTTGAGAACTTACGCCATGTAGGGCTTCACTTTGTCAAGATTGTTCAACACATATAGCATGATAATGCGCCACTCATCGTATTTTAATGTCTTGGGGGTGCCTTCACTTGCACTTCCGAGTTGCCCTCGAAAAATGCTGAGGGTCGTTTCAACATCACCAGAATTGTAACGTGTTGATGGATTATACACGCTAGGAAGGTTAGCATCATAGTATTTTGTCATGCAATTTGACACCTCCTCGAGAATGAATACCTCTGCAATTGAAGCTTCTATTTTGCATTTATTTTTACATTTAGTTAAAAGAACCTTGTGACATCTTTCAATTGAGTAGCACCAACGGTTCTGCACAGGCCCCCCCATTCGTGCTTCGTACGGGAGGTGCAAAATCATATGCTCCATCGGACAGAAGAATCCAGGTGGAAAGATCTTCTCCAACTTACAAAGCAGCACAGGGGCAAGTTTTTCCATTTCTGCCATCACGGTGGGAGATATCTCCTTAGCACAAAGGATGCAGAAAAACATGCTCAACTCTGCCAGCACAAGCCATATATTGTCGGGGACATAGCCTCAAATCATCACCGGAAGTAGCCGCTCAAGCCATATGTGGTAGTCATGACTCTTGAGCCCGTTGATTCGCAAAGTAGCTAAGTTAAGCCCCCTCTTCAGATTCGCTGCATACCCATCACGGAACCGTAACGTTTGGAACCATTTGTGAACTTCCCTCCTTTGAGCCAGGGTCAGGACATACGGTGCCCTAGGCTTCTTCCACCGTCTGCCATTCTGGGGAGTTGGTATGTCCATCTTCGGTCTATCACATAACCGGTTTTGATCCACTCTAGCCTTCACATTGTCCTTGGTCTTGTCAGGAATGTCCATGACTGTACCAAAAACTGTCTCGCAAATATTCTTTTCAGTGTGCATTATATCAATATTATGTGGAAGAAGAATGTCAGACATATAGGGGAGCTGCCACAAGCCACACTTAGCAGTCCAGGCATGTTGCTCACCATATCCCACGAAAGCATCTTTTTCTTTATCAAACTTGAGAGCGTCTAGTTCAGCACGAATCTCGACACCTATCATGATATGTGGTGGAGGTTCCTCAACAACGACACCTTTCGTAAAGTTTTTGGTGTCTTGTCTGAATGAATGCTCAAGAGGAAGGAATTGACGATGTCATGGGAACTTCCCATGAACACACCACACACAGAATAACCCATATGCAGGCATGTCATGCAATGAGTACATGTACCAAACATGCATTGTGAAATTCGTCTTTGTAGCTCGGTCGTATGTCCATACCCCATCCTTCCAAGTATGTTCCAATTCATCAATCAGAGGATGCATGTATACACTCATATTTTTCCCCGGGTGTTCTAAAATAATTAACAACAAGAAAATGTTTCGTCGTTGAAAGAGGACGCTGGGGGGAAGATTGAGAGGGATAACAAACACGAGCCAACAAGTGTATGGGGCAGAAGACATCCCATAGGGATTAAACCCATCTGTTGCTAGGGCAACACGTACATTACGCGCCTCTGCAGCTTTCAGACTATGAATCTCATCAAAGGTTCTCCATGATTTACCATCGGATGGATGTACCAGCTTGTCAGGATTGTATCGACGGCCATTTTTGTGCCATGTCATCTGTTTCGCGGATTCCTCACTCATGTACAGTCGTTGGATCCTCGGTATAAAAGGAAGGTACCGTATGATCTTCATGGGGATTGTGGTTTGCTTCTTGTTGCCATCCGCCGAGTCTACCTCCACGAACCTGGACGACTTGCACTCTGGACATCTCTTTGCATTCTCATGTTCTTTCCTAAATAAGACGCATCCTTTCTCACAAGCATGTATCTGCTCATATGGCATCTTAAGTGCACGAAAAAGTTTCTTTGCCTCATACATGCTCTGCAGCAGAATGTGTCCCTCCGGAAGTAGTTTGCCAACAACTTGCAACATTACATCAAAGGCTTCTCGACTGTGGCTAAACTGAGACTTTATGGCTAACAGGCGAGCAATGGCATCAAGTTGCGACACGGTGGTATGATCATGAAGGGGTTTTTGTGCCGCAGACAACATGTCGTAATAAGCCTTCGCACTTGGCTCCGGCTCATCCTCTGTACGTGCTTCATCATAGTCATTCAACATGTCTGCAACCCCGGCATCATCATCAAACTCCTCGATGCGTTGCCTCACGACATCGTCTCTCACACGCTGGGTCTCACCATGGCAGGGCCACCAGGTATACTCTGGCGTAAATCCTATCCCGATGAGATGTTTGCTCATGGTGGTCTTTGTTTGTCGTTTACGGTTTGCACATTTCACACACGGACAGAAAGCACCTGTAGCCTTGGCAAATGCAAAAGCTTGGTTGACAAAATCTTCTATCTTGCTAATCGATTCAGGTGTTTTAGCAGCAAAGCCCGTGTACATCCACTCACGGTCGTCCATCCTCTAACAGATCACCGAGACATGTCAAACTCACTTGCATCTACCAGAATGTGTATCATACTCTAATAGGTAAGGATAGGTCCTAATCCCACCCGAGGATGTGTAGATTGAGTTAGTTTTCATGCTCTACTCCTATCCAAGCCAGAATTTCGGCAGCACCTCACCGCTGTTCTCCAAATACACGTCCTGGAAAGGAGATTGTGTATTCGGAGAATAACGGGGAGGTGATGCCGAAACTCTGTCTCAGATAAGAGCATAACATGAAAACTGAACCCATCTACACATCCTCAGGCTGTCCAAAAAACGTGGACAATTTGAAACAGATACGGTCATACATTTGCAAATATCTGCATATTTCAAACCGTATCTCTTTTGAACGGGAGACGCCTAATTAGGTTACGTGACCTACAAACATGAATGAAAAGGAAGGGAAGATGCGCTCACCAAGTACAAGGACACCGAAGCCGAGGAAGGCGTAGACGAGTCGTCGAAGGTGTACACGGCCCGTCAGCGGAGCAACGGGTCCACGAAGGTGTACACGGGGCTGGTGGTGTCGCAGGGGGGTCGAGGAAGCCGCTCCTGAAAAAAAAAGCCAAAAATTAGGTTAGGTAAAAATTTTGCCAGCACCTCCCTACAAAAGGAGGTTTCCAAAACCTGCAATAACAAGGGCACGATGGCCGACAACAACATACATATCGGCACGATGGCCGACAACAACATACACATATATATCTTCATCCCAACACAATTTAACTTAACAAATTCATCTCTATTTAAATTGACGAATGCTTTTCAATGTTTTCATCTCTATTTAAATTGAAAATGAAAGGGAAGATGTGCTCACCTAGAATGTGGGTGCCGACGTCGGGGTTAGCGGCCCGGGCAGGGCACAGCCGGCCGGGAACTGCGCCAGTGCGCCTGCCAGGGCCGGGAACGGCGCGGGCAGGGGGCACAGTTGGCCGGGGACGGAGCCGGTGCAGCTGCAGGGGCCGAGAATGGCACGGCCATGGCCACGGCCACTGCCCGGTGAGGACGGCGGCGGCACCGGGAGGAGGGCGGACGGCGCCGGGGAGGAGGCGCGGCCGGGGAGGAGGCGGCGGCCGCGCATGTGGACAGCGGCGCGGGGGGCTTGCGGCGGCGGCGCGTGGGGACGGCGGCGGTTGGGGAGGAGGCGGCGGCCGCGCATGGGGACAGCGGTGCGGGGGGTCGGCGACGCGTGGGGCGTGCGGTGGCGGCGCGTGGGGACGGCGGCGACGGGGAGCTGGCCGGGGAGCTGTGCGTGTGTGTGGCTAAGTGTGGGAGAGGGGGTACATGACCGTTGGCCTGCTGTTTGCCGAGTGCCCGCGATTTGGCACTCGGCAAACACCTGGGCTTTGCCGAGTGTCCGAGATCCGACACTCGGCAAACCTCCTCTGTTTGCCGAGTGCCCAAGTCAGGACACTCGGCAAAGCCCTTGTGTCCCATTATTTCATGCTGATTCACTTTTTCAAATTCGAAAAAGTTATACCATTTTACTTTCAAAATAAGTTTTCAAATCTACTCAATAACGCTGATTCACTTCTTCTACGAATATTTTTATTATTTTATTATGTCTGACCTTGAAATCAATTTAGATAGTTAAAATTTTATTTAATTGGAATTAATAGATAAAAAATATCAAACTGTTTCAAAAAATTACAAACAATTTAGATTAACTAAACCATGTTGTCTATTGCCTATACAAATTTTTATGAATCCAAATTCTATTCCAACTTTCAATTTAGCTAAAATGTAATCGAATCCTTCTCAACTATAAGAATATTCTTCGGACATTCTCCGGATCGTAAGGGTCGTACATAAAATATTGTTCGAAACCTGCTCTGCTATTTACCACAACCTTCACGGATGTTAACATGATATCTAGACAATTCTCATGTTGTTCAGACATTTTTTGCATTTTATATAATTATTAAACTACACAGTCACACATTAATGTTCATGTATCGGCAATAAAATATTTAAAATTCCATTGTATTTGATGGATAAAGACTAACAATGGAGTAAGTAGCATGAATAGTATTTTTCGACTCACTATATTTTATTATTTAAGTAACTTGCAGTTCAAATTGACTTATTTGGGAAAAAAGACCTAGAAATTAAATAAAGTACTTAAAAATAGCTATCAGACCAAGAAAATTTTGCAACTTGGAATTTTAAGTACTAAGAGTTGTGTATGGAGAGAAGAAAAGTTTCAGGTCGCTTGGAGGATTTTTTTTAGTTGTTCGCCGAGTGTCGGCTGATAACGCTTGGCAAAGATATGCACTCAAATCTTTTTTTTTAAAAAAAATTTGCCGAGTGCACGTCAGCGACACTCGGCAAAGGAGGTCTTCGCTCGGCGAAGGGCTATCGCCATGAATTGGCCGTTCGACCCGCCTAGTCATGTGGTTGACACGTGACACGCTTGGCCGAGTGTCCGTTAGTGACACTCGCGAAGTGTTGCCGCCGTGAATGCGCCGTGTGCCCCGCTGGACACGTGGCCGACCGGTCAGTTTATTCGCCGAGTGTCTACTTCTGACACTCGGCAAAGGTCCTCTTCGCTGAGTGTCTATGTCTGACACTCGGTAAAGGTCCTCTTTACCGAGTGTTTTTGTTTTGCCGAGTGCCGCGGCCTGGGCACTCGGCAAATAGTCTGTTTGCCGAGTGCCCGATATATTACACTCGGCAAAATTCTGGCACTCGGCAACTACTGGATTTCCCGTAGTGCTTCCTGCCGGCGGCGAGCGAGGTCCTCCGTCCTGTCGAGGCGGTGGCGCCACCTCTGGCCCAAAGCCGTCGAGGAAGCCGGAGAGCTACAGCGAGGCCGACAGCGACGGGGCGCGCCGGGTCATCGCCGCCGCGAGCGCCGCCGTCGAGCAGCGCGCCGCCGCCGGTGATGGCCCCGACGTCGAGGACCTGGAGCTGTCGTTCGTGTACACGTCGGAGGACGACTTGTACGACATGGACATGGTGCACCACCACGGCAGAGACATCACGCCGGAGCAGATCGCCGCGTGGCTACACTTCGCCGCGCGCCGCGTCACTGGTTTCTTCACGCTCGCCGGGCCTCCTCGACCTCGCCGTCTGGAACTGCGGCGCCATCGCGGAGGCCAGGATCGCGGCGCCAATGGTGGAGGAGCTCGAGTTCGTGCGCCACACCAAGCTCCTGCAGTTCGACGGCGCGGCTAGCGTCCGGCACATCGAGTCGCTCCAGATGTGGTCACACAGGCTCAGGCACAGCGGCGAAGGCGATGGCGACGATGACTGCAACAATAATTCAGCGACCGTGTGGCTGCTCCGGAACTGCACCGGCGTGAAACGCCTCGGCTTGGAAGTGAATTTGCCCTACTGGTGGTCGCATGTTAAGGTATGTTACAGTTTTACCTGAGCTGTTAGCTGTCTCCAAATGTCGTATGCTTGATATATATCGTCTACTATGTAATTGACTAGGAGTGTAGTTTTTCAGATCGGTAAATTGTTCATAAATATATATGTGTGCATAAGATTTCTGAACAATGTTAATATGTTATGTTCAGTTGGATTAAGTTGTAGTGCTTTATTCAGAAACGTTAGAAAATGCGCATAGACTTTATATATTGAAGGAGGCACATGGTGATGAGATTCAAGAAGGAGATATTGTGGACATGACGGCCGAGATACCACACCTTCCCAACTAACGTCAGCAACCTTACAATGGAAGTGTACGCATATGGACATACCATCGGAGCCTCTGTAGCGAAGCTCATTGCAAAGTGCACCAATGTGAAACACCTCACTACCGGAAACCACCCCTTTGCCGTGTGCCTGGGCCTTTGCCGTGTGCAGGGCCACGGGCACACGGCAAAGGGACCTCTTTGCCATGTGCCAGCAAGCAGGCACACGGCATCAATAAAGTAACGTATAAGTAGTTCCTCTTATAAGTAGTTCCGTGTTTAGAAATCACACACCTCTTATAAGTAGTTCCTATAACTAGAAGAGAGATGTATAAGATTGGTGAACAATCTTACTACTGGTATGTTGTATGAACTTTTGACCAAAATCAAAATTGTTTTGATCGAAAAGTTATGAAACTTTGTAGTTCACAACTTTTTTATTTGAAATCATCTTGTCAACGAAAAACTAAGTTTGTATTTCTCAAATTTGAATTTCAAATTTTGTAAACAACCTCGGATGAACTTTTGGCCAAAATGAAAGTTGTCTGGATCAAAAAGTTATGAAACTTTGTAGTTGACCACTTTTTTGTTTGAAGTCATCTTGTCAACCGAATCTAAGTTTGAACTTTTTCAAATTTGAAAATTCAAATTCTATAAACGACCTCGGATGAACTTTTGACCAAAACGAAAGTTGTAGATCTTGAAAAGTTATGAAACTTTGTAGTTCACAACTTTTTTATTTGAAGTCATTTAAGGCCTCAAATAAACAATTTACACTCGAAAAAGTTTAATATGAGTGGAATCAAAATTGGATATGGACACAAAGACTCGGGTGGTGCAGTGGCAGAGGAGGCTACACGCGAAGGGGAGGGCGAGGGTTCGAACCCCGCCGGCCGTGTAGCGCAGAAAAATCGCGCGACTTGCGACTTGATAAAAATATTTTATTTCGTGTTTTTTCGGGATCAAAATTTTGCCGCGTGTCGCTCTTTGCCGTGTGCCAGATCGGGCCTTTGATGGCTTTGCCGTGTGTCTTTTCCTGGCGGCACACGACAAAGACCCGGAAGCCGGTAGTGATGTTTCTACTTAAGGTTGCTGTGAAATCTTGATATCGTTGCTAGACATGTTGATGTGGTTAAGGATTTGCATGCATGTTAAAATGCAACTGTGGATTCAATAATTCGGTCGATGTGGTTGCTAATACCTGTATACTGTCACACCCCAAAATTTCAATTTGGGGATGTGAACAATTTACACAAATAAAACAATAGATTTTTGCATATTTATAAAATTCTAACAATTAGTTAATACAAAATCACTTAACAATACGGAAAAATGTGTATGTTCTAAATAAATAATCAATATCAGGTATATAATTTTGGTTTGTGCATTGACCCCGTTCAGTAATTAATGAAGCATATTCTGGTGGTCATTTTATCTGGATTCGCCATTGACAATCGTCATCCAATACAGGCATTAATATGTTATCAAGGACTGTGTAGCGCTAGCGTTCGTCCATCAAGATCCGCAGGGTAAGTTAATGCATCATCTTCATCCTAGAATAGGTTAGATTCTTGCATGTAATGCTATATATATGATTTGGCACTCCGGCAGCATCCGGCAAACGATGACCTCATATATGAGGAGGCCAACGCAACAGCGGCTGCCCCGCGATCTGTAGCTGCTGTCAACGTGCCACGGTGTTAGGTTTAGCCTCACATAAAATATTGAATATGGAGGAGCACAATATATAAGGTGGAGGCAACCTTCACTAATGAGATTAGTCTTTTGGGTTGAGTTAGCCCCAAAGCATTACTGTTATGGGCTCCGGTGGACTCGAGTCTGGTCGGGCGCCGGCTTGTGGGTATAGTTGGCTGGGCCGGAATCCACTACGCACTCTAACCTAGGATAATATATATTCAGGCTCACATGGCGATGGGTGAGCCCGTGGATGTCTCGTGTTGTTATCGGAGAGTCGGACTTAGGACCTAAGATAACCTTTCGGGAGATCACATGGGTTACACATGATGGAAGTGTTGGCTCCGATATGTGACACGAAGATTGCTAGTTTTAGTCCCACATCAAAAAATGATGGTGAAAGAGCACAACATATAAGGCGGGGGCAATCCTTAGTCATGGAACTCAACTTTTTTTGGCTGATCGAGTTAGGCCAAAGTCTACCATTTGTGGGCTCTGGTGGACGTGGGCTTGGTAGGACGCCGGCTCGTGAGTATAGCGGACTGGACCGGAATCCGTTTCGCACTCTAACATGTGGAAGGATGTCCGACGACAGAAGAAGTTCAACATTGAGATTTTAAAATGTGATGCAGAAGCTGATGTGGCGAGAATGAAGCAATTTCCTCATCAAAGGTCCTCTAGCCTAGTTGGTTAGAGGGGTTGAGACATCATCACACCAGTAGACCCAAGTTCGATTCCCTGTGTGGGAGCAGATCTATGAGGCTAGTTTAAAAAAAATCATGGATGTTGTTCTTTTTACCCCACTAGATCAAGTTCTTTTTAAAAGCAGTTTTCTCCATGTACCAACAAGAATAATATCGTGATGCTGGACTTAAACAAATCCTAGCCACCACAATAATCTAGCTAGCTTTTGAGACACTGGACTGGACTACTAATAGTTGTCATGCATGTTGAGTATATCTTTTTATTATTTAAAAAAAATAAATCATACGCACATATCTCTAACTGCCTGTGCATTCATTGAGTCCAACAACAGGCGTGAGAGCCGAGCCGAGCCTTTCCAGGCTTCCACGCGGCAGCAATCAGTTAGGGGTCCTCACGGGGAGGGGTTTGGGGACCGTCCCCACCCAATTTTTTTCCCCAACAAAGTTCACGAGAAGAGACAATCTTGATGGCGGCGGCCGTCACCGAAGCCGCCGACCTTCTCAGCGACCTAAGCGATGACCTGCTCCTTCGAATCCTCTTCTTCTTGCCGGCGGCTAGCGACGTCGCTCGGGCCTCCGCCCTGTCCAGACGCTGGCGCCATCTGTGGCCGCTCGCCGCCGCCCTCCGCTTCAACGTCGGTAGCATACCGAAGGCCAACAACGGCCGCATCGACTACGACGCTGCCCGCCGGCTCAACGCCGCCGTGACCGCCGTCCTCGCGCGGCGCGGCGGCGGCGGCGGGCCCGACGTCGAGGACCTCGAGATCACCCTCATCGACGACTTCGGGGACGGCCCCTTACTGCTCGTCGGCTCAGATCGCCGAGTGGCTCCTGTTCGCCGCGAGCCGCGTCACTGGCAGATTCGATCTCGCGGTGCCGTCGCCGGCGACGAGGAAGTTCAGGGCCATCTGGCATCCTAATCCGACAGCGAAGGCCACTGACAACGACGAGGAGAAAATTCTCTCGGCCACGCTCCCCTCCTCGGCAAGATTCATGGAGATGAGCCTTAGCCTGGGAAGTGCAATCCTCAGCATACCGGTGGCCACCGGCCCAGCCATCGCTTTTTCTGCGCTTACTGACGTCGTCCTAAGCTTTGCCCGGATCGCCGGCGGCGACGACGGCCGCCTCAGCAACCTCCTCTCGTCGTCCTGCTGTCCCCGGCTGAGAAGGCTGCAGATGATGTACGTGGACGGGCTCACCGCGCTTCGACTTCGCGCGGCGAGCACGCTGGAGGAGATCCGGTTGGTCTTCATCTCTAAGCTGGAGTCGCTGGAGGTGGACGCGCCGGGGCTGCGCATCTTGGACCTCAAGCGCTGCTTCGACATCGAGGCGGCCCGGATCTCGGCGCCGCGGCGCGCTGGAGGTGCTGGCGGGGGAGCACATTGGCCAAATGGAGGGCCTGTTTTTTGACGGCACGGAAAGCGTCCGGCGCATCGAGAGGCTCCAGATGTGCTCGCACAGGAATCGGCTCAAGGAGGAGTACTACATGGACAGTGAATTGGCCGTGTGGCTACTGCGGCATTGCACTGGCTTGAACTGCCTTGGCTTGGAAGTGGAGCTGCCATCTTGGAGCGTCAAGGTATGTATATCATATCACTGCAAAATGCAAATGCTGGAGTATGAATTAGTGACGTGATTCTAGAAACATGTTTTCACTTACTATTCATATAGTTTATACTGTTTCTAACATTATTATACGCCTTGAAACAGAAGCATGACGTTGTTGAGAATGTCTACAAGGATATGATAATGGACATACCACAGCTTCCCAATATTACACGCCTTACAGTGACAGTGCACGGAAGCAGACATAACATTGGAGCCACTGTGGCCAAGCTTATTGCAAAATTTCCTAGAATTGAGTACCTCTCCATTCACATCCCCTTGAGCTTTATAGTAAGACTAAGATTCATCTTTATAATTTTATTTATTTATTAGAGATCAGGGTATGCCTACCTTCCCTCCTGGCATGGGCAAGCTTGAACCTATTTGTTCTTTGTCTGATAATAGAAGAATTTCTCTTTAACAGATCAATGTTTAATTAATGCCAACTTTTAACATAATGATATATGTGTGTTGGTCTGATATAATTGCAGATGGAAGAATGTTTGGATCCCAGTTGCATTTGCAATCTCCCAGAGAACTGGGAGAAACAATTGATCTCTCTAGAATACCTACGAACTGTGGAGATCTATGGCCTAATGCCATTTGGTAACCGTGCATGCCTCGTCGGCCTACTGCTTCGGAGCTCACCAGGGCTCGAGTCGATGACCGTGTCATTACCGCAGCTGGTTGTAAAGAATATACAAGAAGAAACAGGACAGGAGGTAATTTTTGAAATTCCTTGTCACGGAGGATTTTGGGAGCCCTGTGCATGGGATTGCTGTGAACGGGGATTCAGGGGCGTCACAGAATACAAGTGGACGCCAGGGAGGCAAGAGAGGGCCATGAATTAAGATGTACTACGCTGATTGCATATATGGAGTGTTTTACTTTTTTTTTAATTCTGTGTTAGTTATAATGCATCAGTGATATTTCAATAATCGGTAATGAAAGACTGGTCTGTTCTTGTTTCATTCTAATTAAGTTAAATTATGATTACCATGGATTGGGATGCAGTTTGTATTATTCAGTGAAAATGTTCGATCTTTGAAGTTTGAATTATGGAATTTTTATACATTCAAAATTTTCAAAGTAATGTGCTCTGTCCGATTAACCTGTTTCAATTATATGAGTTGCCTTGGCAGCTCTGGTTTCTCTTTAGAAAAGTGAAAAGGCAATCAACCAGCCTACCCTTTCATTTGCAAGAATGTGACTGTGAAATTTCAGGATTGGTGATGAAATTTTAGTAACGTGAATTGGTGGGGTACATTACCTGGAAAAATAGAAATGTCAAAATTTATTTAAAAAATCAAATGATTCGTTACAAACTTTCACAAGTGCACTAGCGTGAAATTACATTATTCAAGAACCTCATGCTATAGATCGATCCATGTTCATCAGATATTACATACTACTAGTACATTATCTTAACTAAAATCTTTTAAGAATATGGAGTTCTCTGAGCGAACTATGAGATCAATAATTGCAATTGTTTTACAATCTTTATAACAAAATATAGGTCAAATGCTGACACCACTGTGCCCATCGTTGAACTCAATCATTCAGAAAATACTCCCAGATCCTGGGGCGTCCAAGTTTTAAGACACCCCTCCAAACAATCTTTACCTGCAGTTCATACACTCTAAGAAACAAGAGCTTTGCCACTGCCACAACATCTCCTCGCGCCATTGAGGAGGGGCCCCCACAACATCTCCTCGCGCCGAGGTGGGGAGGAGGCAGGGGAGGGAGAGAGTCGCGGGGGAGTGGACGGGGGATGGGGTAGCAAATTAAAGGGGGCAGTTCCGGGAGAGGGAGGGGATGGGGCGGCGCCGAGAGAGGGAGGGAGATGGAGGCCAGGAGGAGGTGACGGCAGGTGTTTATGAAAATTGAATTTGCCATGTGCCCTTGTTCTAGCACTCAGCAAAGATCATTTTGCTGAGTGTTTTTTTTTTCTTGTACTCAGCAAAGATCTTGTTTGCTGAGTGGTTTCTTCTCAGCACTCAGTAAAAGGCATGTTTGTCGAGTGGCTGAAAGATTGCACTCGGCAAACAAGTTGTTTCTTGTAGTGCTAATTAGGGCCAAGAAGCTTGTTAGTAGAATTTTCCGCATTATTCCCCCCATAGTGAACTTCCAGCATTCAGCTTCACGGTCACTGTCACAGAGAAACGTTGATGAACAGGTTGTTCATCCCGTGGAACAGGACTATAGTTAACACAAATAATCCACCAGTTCCAAATTTTACTTGAGTGCCTGCCACTTAACATGTTATACAAAATGATTAAGTTTCTGCTGTTTCCAATTGTCCAACAACTATTTTACCAATGAAATTAGATGGCCCCATGGAAATACTGACTGCGAGGGAAGCTTCAACAGCATATGGAATAAGCATATATACACAAACTCCTGTGCGACCTCGCTGGGAGCGGTAAGAAGCTTAGGATTTGCAGAAGCAGGTAGTCGTGGAGGTGGCTGATCAGGTCGACGTCAGTGCGGCTGCCTCCATGGTGTTTCTTGCCTTGTGCTGTTCGATCTTTTCTTTTTGTTTTTTGATTGGCTCTGCTTGCTACTCGTTTCTCTTGTTTGTTGTTTTTATGGATGGATGTACGCGTTTGGTACATTTTGCGTAAGGGTTCGTGAGCTCCACGGATTCAGAAAGCTAAGTTAGCAGTATGAGGTCACTGAGGTGCAAATTCCAGGACATTAACTAGGGAAGTCAGGATATATAACCTGATCCTCAATGTCATGCCTGATCTTCAATTTCTATGCATAACATCGTGTTACTACTCTTGATGACAGACTCTTTCATGTTTTGGGCATCGATCTCCTAATACGCATGAATGCAGAATGACAAGAATAAAATGCCGACAAGCCCTGTCCGTTCTTGCTGCTTATAATCCGACCTTGTACACTTTTGAATACAATTCAGGTGTGATACTCTCCCCCCGGTGACCATACAAAAAAAAGTATCAAACATATATAATAAGTTTCCACATAACCGTACATACCGCCTACATATACATCAGATACCTCGCATCCATTTATATTTCACAGGGCGAACACACGTCCCAGCTCATTGCATTGCTGAACACAAGGTACCCAGCGGCCACCATAGCAAGGGATGTTAAATACTTTGTCCTTATTACCGTCATCTAAATCCGAGACATCTAATATGTCACAGTCATCCTCTGAAGTGAAGGACTGCTGGCAAGCAACCACCGCACAAGGCATATCTGCTGGTAATTGTGTAGCAGTACCAAGTTGCGGATCTCTACATCTCTTAGGTGTTTCAGGGTGATCAGTTGGTTATCCCAATCCTTTGGTTGATAACATATGCAATTGACATCCGCACACTTTCTCTTTTCCTGGATTATAGCAAATTAAAATATATAAATCAGTCCTTTTTGTGGGTTAATAAATTAAAGCACTTATGTGTATTTAATTATGTACTTTCATTTACTCTCCAACCATGACCCTGATCACATTTTAATTAGTTTGCTGCCGAGCTGAGCTCGCGCAGGTCTGACCAAGAGAGAAGTAAATAGGGTGACAAGGTTATGAGCTCGTGGTTCTTTTATTCTTCCATTTTCAGCCCCTGCAGTTTCTGTTAATCGCCACACTATGTATATGTGTCTTGTGAATCTTATGATCTAGCCCCTGCACATCATAATACATCTATTCCAGGCCCAAGTTCATGATCTTTTACTCATAAAACTCTTACTCATAAAACTCTTGATTATCACTTATCTTAGATTACTGTTCACTGTCTCACATGATCACACAATTTAGTCCCTGTTATTCTTTCAGATTCGCATATAGGTCCCAAAACATTCAGACCCTTGTATCTTTTTATCTGTATATCGGATTTATGCGATTCTTGCGCTCACGAGTTCGTAGCGACGAGTACTACACGTTAGTAACCTTTATAGTACAATTTTATAATGTTTGTTGTACTGTTTTTTTTAGTTTGTTTGTTTTTTTTACTTCGTTTGTCCTCTTGTATGGTGCTTGATGCGAATAGAAGAAGGCAATCGTGAACCCCGCGGAGCAAGAGTTCAACGTTGTTGATCAACCTGAAGTTAAACAGCAAGTGTTCCTTGATCATAGCCTATCACCTACTTTATTTTATTTTAAATAGAGTAGTTAGACCATTAGTTGCATGCTGTGTCATTAATATGAATCCTATGTTAGGGTTTACTAGATTTTCTTATATCATTCCTTGAAGCCCGGGTTGGTTGGTTTAGTAGTTATGCTTAGCTTTGCAGTACTTTCGGTTGGGCTAATAAAAGTAACCTATATAACATGATAATAAAGTTGAGGAGGTGGAAACCTCGGTTATATGTTGGTGTGGGAAATCTGGGCAGGATGTACCGAGTGGTATGATGATCTGGTATTTTGATTTGGAGTTTATGGGCTTGTGCTAGTTCCTGCTTCAGATTCTAAGGACCGGTTCATGGACAAGTAACCCTGCAAAACAGCGCAACCGTGAGACCTAAATGGGCTCTGGGACTGGCCAATTAATTAGGGAAATCTTTTTGTGGACATTAGTTTCATAGTAGCTGGAGACAGAAGAAGGCTTCTATGCTCTCTACTTTGGATAGGTATTTGGTACCGAAGGATACTTCTACGGCTTACCTAGTCCAAAAGTACAGGAGGGACGGGAGATTGCTTCTATGGCATGCGCTATGAGCTAATACACGGGAGATGACTCTTTGTAAAGGCCTTGTAGTGTGACCCAGCCGCACATCTCGGAAATGTGAAATGGGGCCCGCGACCCCTGGCAAACGGGAAATCACGACTCATGGTGAAAGTGTGCAACCTCTACAGAGTGTAAAACTGATATATCAGCCGTGCTCACGGTCAAGAGCGGGCCTGGACTTCTTCGTGATTAGTGGTGCTTCAGATGCTTGGTTGATTGGTGGATCAAATGGATTTTAGATGGATGGTCACGGGTGCGTCGAGCCCGGCAGCGCCGACGAGCGCAACCTCGGCGACCTGCTGTAGGCGTCCTCCTGCCCGCGGCTGCGGCGCCTCCGGCTGGAGCTCGTCAGAGGGCTCGCCGCGTTCCGGCTGCACGCCGCCGCGTCGCTCAAGGAGCTCCGGCTGGAGGATATCCTCAGCCTGACGGCGCTGGAGCTGGACGCGCCGGGCCTCCGGGAGCTGCACGTCGACGGCTGCTACAAGCTGGCGGACCGCGGCTCGACGGCGAGGATCTCGGTGCCGGCGCTCGAGACGCTGGCGTGCGCCGACATGTGCGGGCCGGACGGGCTGGAGCCTGGAGGTCGTCGATGCGCCGGCAAGCTTGCGCCGTCTGGAGAAGGTCTACCTCTATTCCCATGCCCCTGACGAGGACTGGAACGCCGGGTCAGTGGGGCTGTTGCAGCTGTGCACCGACGCGGATAGCCTCGGAGTGGACATATCGCCCGTTGAGTTAATTCGTAACGTATGGAAAAAAAGCCAGTCACATCAAAACTCATCAAACAGTCCATCAGTTACCAATTTTTCTTTGCAGCCTGCTGGCTTAAGAATGGAGGAGACCAAGGAGATGATGAGCTGTGTGCCACTTCCCAACATCACCAACTTGACCATCAATGTGAATGGCGGCCGGTGGCATGAACTTAAAGCCACTATTTCCAGGCTTGCTGCAAAATGTAGCAGAGTTCAATGCCTCTCCATTGACATCAAGTCTGCAGTAAGATTTGAAATAAACATTTATGAACTATCTTAAGCTTTTTGGCCACCAAAAACCCTTATAACACTTTTCATTTGTTTTTCTTGACTGATCATATTTACAGAACGATTTATGCCCAAAAGTCGGTTGCCTCTGCAACGTGCAAGACGACCCAACGATCTCTCTGGAACACCTTCGAGAGGCAAAGATCACCGGCTTTTGATTTCCAAATTTCATCATTTTTATAAAGGTACCTTTATAAAAATGATGAAATTTGGAAATCAAAAGAGCCCTATTACATGGACTCAAACGCGGACAAAGCATTGTTCTCTCTACAGACATTTATTTTTCTAATAATTGAAGTTGTGAGTGGTGTGTGTACACCACACTACTGGTATGTATGCTGCCGGTGTCGGATCCTCCTATATCTCGTCTTCAGGCGCATGGATTAATTCAATCTATCTTGCAACTAGCGTTTGCTTTGTTTGAATAATTCGTGTCCATGGAAACAGTGCTAAGGTTTGGGTCGATTGAGTCCAATCCAGCGTTGAGTCCTCGTCATCGAGTCATTAGGTGGCTGATGCTGCTCCCGCTCATTCTGGCGGCGGCGAGCCCCGTCAGTAAAGCGGCGGCGGCTGCTTCTTCTAGAATACAGCCGGCTCAGGATGCGTGGGTGTTCTGAAAAAGCTACATCGCTCTTTGTGTAACGGGCATTTGTCTTAGTTTGGAGCCACAAATAAAGCCTTCCTTCTGTCCTCTTAGCCAGCCAGGAATAAGGCTTCCAAGTTGTGTCTTTGGTCATTTTCCCTTTCAGTCGAGTCGTGTGTTTTTCATTTCCCTTTCATTCAGTCGAGTCGTGTCGTATGGACTTTGTCCAAGTTTGAGTCCTTGTAATAGGGCTCTTTTGATTTGCAAATTTCATCAGTTTTATAAAGGTTGTGGTTTATACATTCTTCTCTCTACAGAAATTTGTTTTTTCTAATTGATGTTGTGAGTGGTGTGTGTGCGCCAAACTACTGGTATCTATGCTGCCGGCGTTTGGTTTGTTTGAATAATTCGTGTCCACGGAAACAGTGCTAAGGTTTGGGTCGTTTGAGTCCAATCCAGCGTTGAGTCGTCGTCATCGAATATCCCTTAGACTAGGGCTGTACACATGTGTCCAGGATTTCTGAAAAGCTACCGTTCTGTGTTTCAGTTTCGGCTGATCTATGTTTCATTCAGAACTACTGTATTACTCTGTCGATCATGATAATCGTTGTTCAGTGGAAAGAGTCTAACAGAACTGTATATATACAAGTTGATCTAAATAGCTAGCGGGCAGCCATACGTTCACCCTAAGATCCCTCACACAGAGAAGGGTGTCGCCGCCATGGCGGCGCCGTTCATTGCAAACGTACATAAGGCCTTATGAAAGGTGGTTAAGTAACCAATCTATAGAGCCCACCAAGACCCATTTGAGGATGACCCATTCAATATTTCAGTTGAAAAAACTTTCGAAAAAATGTTAGAATGGTAGCTTTTAGAAATGTTGAACCTTAACATTTTTGTTGGAACGGTAGCTTTTCAGAAATGTTGAACCTCAACATTTTTTCAAGAAATGTTGATAAAAAAATGTTGAATCTCAACAAAATTTTTTTAGCAAAAAATGTGACCAACATTTTTCGAAAAGATGAACCTCATCATTCTTCTAGAAAAATTCTGACCAACATTTTTTGAAAAGTTAAGCCTCGACATTTTTCACTTTGAACCAACATTTTTTGGAAACAAAAGGTTGAGCATCTTCTTTTTCTCTGTCGCCGGCGAGGTCCGGCACCGGCGAGCGGTGGCATGGCATGGTGGCAGCCGCGAAGCCTACTCAAGCTCGCTGGGCTGTGCGCAATGTTCGCCTACACGGCCGTGTAGGCCGTGTACACGGCGTTTAAACGCTACTCGATGGCTCACTATGCAGTTTAGGCCTAAACGGTTAATTACACGGTCAACTCGTTTACACAATCAAACACGGTCTTATATAGTGTAAACGATTGACTTTAAACGGCACAAAATGGATTTACACGACGTGTAAACCCATGTAGGCCACCGTTTAGGCTATATACTACCTGGTACTTGTGTGTCAATGTCATGAATTCGAAGGTGCGAATCAGTATTATTGTCGCAGGTTGCCTTTTGGTTATATTTGTATAGTTGATTACATGTGTTTTTGTGACCTATGTTACCTATGACTCGATGAGTGTCTAAGAATTGAGAATTGGTCTCTATATTACTTATTATCATATCATTTTTACTGATGTGGTATACTACCGTGTAATCCGTGTACACGCCGTGTACACGGCGTTTACACGGCCTACACGCTAAACGGTGCTTGACCGAACGACTACCGTTTAGCGTTTAGGCTAACATTGGCTGTGCGCAGTAGCGGCCGCGGAGCTCCCGCGCCGAGCTCAAGCAGCGGTGGTCGGTGGAGCTCGCGAAGAGCTCTAGGTGCAGCGGTGTGTGGCATGGGCGGCGGTGGAGGCCGTGGAGCTCCCCGAGACGGTGGCGACATGGCATGGCTGGGTGGCGGCGGAGGCCACATTGCACGTGTTAAGATAATTTTATTGATTTTTTTATTTTGAATATAATTTTAATAGTATAATTTATTTCTCATGTATGTATTTTGTTCCTTTCGTACGATATTTTGTTCCACGTGTTAAGATTTATGTTCCTTTCATACAATATTTTGCTCCTTTCCTATAATATTTTGTTCCATATGTTTGGATGATTTTCACTTTAACTTCTGTATGATGATATTTTAATCTACTAGATGTTTTGTTCCACATGTTAAAATTTATGTTCCTTCTATATTATTTTTTTGTTCCTCATGGCCACATGATTTGTTCCGATGGTTAAAAACGGATCTTCTTTTGAAAAAAAAATGTTTCATATTCTTTTAAATTTAAATATAGGCAAGTGTGGTTTAGTTTTAAAGATTTTGTCAAAAGAAATATAATGGTGCAATCGGATTTTAATTTGAACACTTGGTTCATCACATATGAATTCTTTTAAAATGTGTTCTTTGTGGGGCCCGCGCCTGGAAAAACGAGAAGCACTTTTCTGTTTGCGCGTGGTGAAGCCTGCAAAGGTGTGCGGCATAGGTCCGCAAGCCGCATGTGCGGCGCATAATCGCTCCCTGCTGCGGAACCACGCTTGTTGCCTGAAGGAGACATCATGTTGCATAATATAATAGCTCCGATGCAGCCCCACGCGGCCTAACAATATTTTTCCTTTCTCCTAGTAACGACCCATCGCAGGAAAACAGTTCATCCCACTAAATCCCATACCTGCTGCTGCCAGTAGGGTTATGTTTCAGGTTTAGAGGCTTTGGAGTTAATTCAGGGTTGGGACTTCTCCGGCGAGGACCGAGTATAAAAGGCATGGCCTTGGGTGGCCACGAGCCCACGACCCGGTGGTGGTGATGGGCAAGGCGGTCGGGTGCTACTGCCCACATACAAGTGGTGGAGAACAAGCGATGGGTGTGGTCAGTGGCGGACCGAGCGGCCAAATAGAGCCTAGGCAAAGCATAAGACATCAATCTTCCCGTCTCTTGCATCCATGGACGAGAAAAGCTAGCCTTTTGCAGTTGCAGCACCGGAGCCCGGGCATATACCTAGGGTCGCCGGGCGCTGAGTCCGCCACTGAGTGTGGTGGTGGAGGTAGGGGCAGATGACTTAGCGATCTCCCAGGAAGCGCTGGGTTAGGTTATGGAGAGCGGGGAGTGGGCTAGTAGAGTAGGGATGAGTGACTGAGGGGGCAACGGGTGGCGGCAATAGATCCGGCTGTGGGAGCGCGCCGGAGGAAGAGGACACGATGCAGATAAAGAGAAAGAGTACCTGCGAGTACTAGTGGACTGCACACTTCTGGTGAAGGATGCTAATCGCACTCGAGACTTGAGTTAATGCATTTTTTCTATGTTTTTTTATCTCGTTCACGAGCTTGGTAGTCTGGCCACCAGGAGTTTGCAGCTAGGCTACATCCACCACATACTACAAATTTTGCGGGGCGGGTTTACGGGCTCGGTAAAGAGCCATCCCTGCATGCAAGCCAAATTTCCACCAACCAACTATCTATGTTCTAGGAAAAAAAAGTTTTAATGCCGTTGATTGCCATGTGATGTTTGCCTTGTTATTTCGTTGAGAAAGCATTCACTTCAAATAAGCCATTTAGGGTCTCCGAATCACTGGCGGTAACGTATAGTATAGATATATATCGCAATTGTAAAGCAGCTATAGTTTAATCAACTGCAAAATCCATGTATCTTTGATTCTCAAGACACCATATATAATATCTAGCTAATTCAATATGCACCTTTATAAGTTCTCATAGGATACTATGCTAGTTCATCAAGTTTGCTCATGAATGTTGCTGAAAATTGGACATTGTCATCGCGTGTTTGCTGTTTGCCCGCGGCTTTGCCGTGTGCCACATCACGGGCACACCGCAAACAGGCATGTTTGCCGTGTGCCTGGCCACATGGCACACGGCAAACACTTGGCACACGGCGGCCCACCGCAGGCACACGGCAAACAGGCCGGCACACAGCAAAGCGTCCTGTTTGCCGTGTGCCTGGTCGCGTGGCACACGACAAACACGCGGCGCACGGCAAAGCCGTCTGTTTGCCGTGTGCCTAACGGCAGGCACATGGCAAACACGCCGCCCGAAATGGTCGTGTGTTGGGCCGTTAGTTTTGCCGTGTGCCCTAGGCCGGCACAGGCCTGTTTGCCGTGTGCCAGGGGCACACGGCGGCCCGCCGCAGGCACACGGCAAACAGGCCGGCACACGGCAAAGCGTCCTGTTTGTCGTGTGCCTGGAAGCGTGGCACACGGCAAACACGCGGCGCATGGCAAAGCCGCCTGTTTGTCGTGTGCCTAACGGCAGGCACACGGCAAACAGGCTGCCCGAAACGGCCGTGTGCCGGGCCGTTAGTTTTGCCGTGTGCCCTAGGCCGGCACACGGCAAACAAGGTGCAAAAAAAATTAAATTTTGCCTCTAAAATTTTTTTCTAACTTCTTTATCGATGTATTATTCCATGTTAGTTTTGTGCATATTTTTCGGTCTGTTTGCTATATTTAACCATTTTATTTCATTGTTTTTAATTTTGCCGATAAGGTAAATTTGAACTGTAAGTGTTTCGAATAATGTAATGTAATATTTGAAAAAATGTTATTCAGATTCTTTAGACTAATATGATGCCATATGCATTAGATGGAAGCAAATTTTGAATATATTGCTCGCTTACCGTGTGCCCGAATTTGGGCTCGGTTCGTTTAAAAAATCTATAAACTGCAAAAAAAGTTAAAAAATTATAAATTTTGGCGTGATGTCATGTTTTCATACGTAGAGGCTATGGTCAAAAATTGAAAAGGTTTCGAGCAAGTTGACGCATTGCCTCTTTACAAACCAAAGCTTCTCGGGAGAAGATCCTAAGAGTTGTGAAAGAGATGTGGTGATTTGAAGCAACGTGATAATTGAAATTAAGTTTTACAACAAAACTTATTTTGTATAGTCTACATACACCTTAGACAGGTTCATGCCCAAATTTGGTTATTTTTTGAATCCGTATGATATTTTTTAAATTTTTTTGTTTAGGCAGAAAAATGTTTGCCGTGTGCTTTGCCTAGAGGCACACGGCATAGGCTGTTTGCCGTGTGCCCCTGGGCCAGCACACGGGAGGTTGTTTGTCGTGTGCCCAGAACCAAGGCACATGGCAAGGAGTTTTAAATTTCAAAAATTAAAAAAAATGTTTGTCGCGTGCCCAGGATCTAAGCACACGGCAAAGCCGCACGTGTGCTCAGATCCAGGGCACACGGCAAATCCCTCCCCCAACACTTAGCCGTTCGGCCCACCCACCCGCGCACACAAAAAAAACACACAGCAGCCCAATCACACACCGAGCTAGCCTCCCAGTTATCTGCATCTCCTCTGCTCCGGCAGTCCCAAAACGCAAGCGCGCGTGCAACGGGAGCGCGTCTACGGCGGCCGCGCGGGCGGGGCGATCTGCCGGCTCCATCTGCCATGCGCGTGCGAGACCAGCTCCGGCTCCATTCGATCCGTGTCTCCGTCCGAGCAGCGCGGGTGGAGACGGAGGAGAGTGATGGCGGCGTCGTGGTCTACGATTCGACGGGCACGGTCGAGGAGGAGGAGGACCTCCTCAAGCGGCGGGCCAGGACTCTGAGGGGAGCTGCGCGGGTGGTGGCGAGGGTGCGCAGCCCGCAGGCGACGGCCGCCTCGGAAGCTTGGGCTCGCGCCTGGGACCGGCCGGCCGGCGGCGGCAGCTTGGCGCACGAAAGCAAGCGGGAGAGAACGAGGGAGAGGAAGCAGCAGTGGGCCCACGTCTATGGAGGGGCAAAATGGTCTTTTGATAGCGCATTTAACGGTAGTTGAATGGAAAATCGAACGGAGTGTTAGATAGGGAACAAAAAATTGAACTCGATGTCAAACAAGGAACTCTGAAATTTTGAGTGTTAAATAAGGCATTAGTCTATCTTCCGGTGTCAAATAAGGAATTCTCTCATCATTATGAACGAAAAGTCATCCTATAAATTGTCATTTTTGTTGCCGCAATATTTGTGTTTTTCACCGACCAAATTTATTTAATTCTTTTCTAATAGCGTTCTAGTTTTTCAAATTTATATGTTAGATTTTGTCTTATTTACTTTTCAATAGTTTCTTTTAAAAGTAAGTATGATCTGCTATATATAATTTTAGTGTTTGAACGTTTTATGTAAATATATAACTCAAAAATTATATATTTAGATTATAAAGACATACAAGCTAATTTAAACCTACATTGGGCTATTAAGATACTACTAATTTCATCACTCTATGACACCACAATCTACAAGATAAGTCAACATAATGCATTTGTAAAGATTGAGTGGCACACATCACATATAGACACAACTAAGTATATAATGTTAACCATAAAAACATTATGTGTGTTATTTGGTATAACAGGAAAAATTTACTTCCGCAAGAGCAGCGTCTACAAAAACATTGATAAAAACGTCTTGTTGCTTGTGAAATGCACAAATCATCTTGTTCTTCTTCTTACCTTTCAACATTTTATTCACATATCACATGCATGGTTCGATCCACCAAGATAAAGCATTACATTTTTTATTATTTTTAAGTAGTGATTGAAAATTCCAATCTTGCTCACTTGCATGTTATCTTTACATGTCACTATGCAACAGTTACAAAGGATCAACTCTAGTAGGGATTTCAAATTGACTGTCTTGATTCAGATACATCACGATCACCTTAACTGATTGGGCAACGATGAATTTAATTTCCAGTTCTCGACATGGTCGGAAGAGCCTATCTAGAGCTATCTAAATGGAGAGAACAAAGTCTCAGAAGAGATCACAGAGACAACTTCTCAACTTACTACTTTGGATTGTTAACTCAAGAAGGTATGTTGCTTGTTCTCACTTTTCTTAAACTCTGATGCATTTCACATATCATCGTGGGGGAGTTTGTGTTGCGGTTGTTATTTTTCACTTAGCATCGGGTGGTTCCAAGCATCATGTCAATAGTCGTAGAGTCCATGTTGATGTATTTGTATTTCTTTAAAGACTAAATGAAAGTGACAGAGATCGATAGAAATTATCCTGGCTATGAAAGTGATATTAAACTAGATGTTATCCAGCTAGCAACGCGTGAAGGAACCAAACCATTGCTGATACTCTAAAACGATCTATCCTACAGTTAACTAGTAATTTGTTGGTGGATACAAACATTATCCAAGTTAGGCAATCTATCTAAGATCTAGCACAAATATAATTTATTTGTGTGTCGTAACACAAATTAAGTTAATTTATTTGTGTATCGTAACAACACGGATAAAATTTATAACACTTTTTGTTACTTTTTTATACAAATTTATCTGTGTTACAAAAATAATTCAATAATTCCAACTAAACTAACAAACCATAATACTAGACGTGGAGTATTGGATTTGTTGTTATTAATTAATCATGGAATGAAAATTTTGGGAAGAAAACCAAGTTTGTTATGAAAATATTATATAAGAAGTAGAATACATGAAATATTATATATATCGTCCCATTGCTTGCTCCTTAAACTTTTTTATTCTTTTGTTCTTCCTTTCTTTTTTGCATTCATATATTATGCATGCTATATTAGAAAGATATACTATGTATGCTATATTAGAAAGGTTACTTTCAGCATCGCAATTTTTATGGTCATAAAAAAGAAACATACTTGGTATCTTATTTGCAGTCGCACATAGCTATTCAATTACTGCCTCGCGGCAAGATCCTACTATATTAATGAGAAAATATTAAGTCTTTGAAATTATTTAGTTGTAGTGCCTGATTACCATATGGTTACCCCCCCCCCCCCCCCCCCCCCCCCCCCCCCCGAAATATCTAAGATATACTCCACAATGCTTGTTTAGAGTATTTATGGATCGATTTGCATGTAGATACATTATGATATTTTTTTAGATAATGAGGTACATTATGATATACCTTAATTATTCAAGAAGAGATAAAAGTTCTACTGATCATAAGGTATATGTTTGAATCAACGTCATTTTTTTTTACTTTGTAACATTTTGCACTAAAACTTAAGGATAACACTTATGCTTAGTTTTTGACCCATCGTCCTTCTAAAATCCATTGGGATCTGTGACACCTCGGGTTTAAGGGGGAGATGAACCAAGCATCAAAAGTTAATCTTGGGATTAAGTTGCTTATTGGCCTTTTGACATGAGTTCCTTCCAAGGAGTATAAAGACAAATTCCATATAAGAACTTCATTTTTGGCCAATACGAAAGTTGTAGGTCTTGAGAAGATGAACAACTTTGATAATTGGAGCTCTCTCTAGTTTTGAGTGGAAGATGCTCAAAAACTCGAAAAACTACGGCTGAGTTCAAGTTCAATAGCAAGCTGAGCCGGCGTTCCAGCGATCTTTGCACCATGCTCCACCAAAATCTAAACACTATTTCTAGGGTCGGCCTTTACGAAAATTGTGGCCTATACTTTGGTGACCATCTTTCGTTTTGGGAGATTTTCTCGTGCAGTTCAAATTTTCGGAGAAAATTTGGGCCAAAGGCGCTGCCTTCGCACGACACGGCGTTCCAGCGTTCGCGCGCGAGCGCGTTCACGCTTCGCTCCGGCGCGCCGCCGCCGTGATGCCGTCACGCGGCAGTCGATTCCTAACGCCACCCCGCGCCAAACCCCTCCGTGCCGAGTCCCCAGCATCCCCATCACTGAGCAAATCCCCTCGCGCACGCAAACCCGACCTCCGCCGCTAGCCATTGATGAGCTCCCAGTAGGCCGCCGGCCCGAATCCTTGCCACGCCGCCCTGGCCAAGAGCAAGACGCCAAACTTCGCCCCGCCATCATCAAGGCCTAGCCCGCAGCCTTGAACACGCGCCACGCCATGACCGAGCTCGTGATGGCCTCCACTGCAATGGCGAAGCAGAGAAACGATGGGAGCCCCATCATGGTCGCCACGGCTGCCCGGCGAAGCTCCGCGTGTCCTTCGTCGTGGCAGCGTTTCCTTGGCGTCGAAGCGACCTGTCCTCACCGGCCCCCTTTCCCGCCTATAAATGGCCACCATCGTCCTTGTGCACGAGCTCCGCCCCCCATTACAGCTCCGCCGCCTGGGCTGCCGGCGCGCACCCACGTCCGCCCCTCCCCATCGCCTTTCGAGCCCCTCCACGTCTTTCCCGACCCCCACTACCCCTCCCCAGCAGCTTAAACCCTAGCCTCCGCCACCGAGCCCGCCGGAGAAGAAGCAGGGGCGGCGGCGCCACCACTGCTCCACCGCAACCCCCCTCCTGCACCACCTCCGGCCCCGACTCCAACACAAAACCGACGCAAGGTGAGCCTCTGAGCACCCCTAGCATGATCTCGTTGAGCCCGGTGGCCCACATTGCCGGAATCAAGGCACACATCGCCGGCCAATCTCGAAGACCAGCATTGCTAGAATTTAACAAAACCTAGGGTCCTGGATGAAAGATGTAGGGACTTGTTCGTGAACCTTTAAAACTTATAGTGGGTTATCGGTAAAACTGTAACTTCAAGTTTAACATGAAATCTGTGAACTTGTAAAATCAATTAAAAATCATAGAAAAATCAGAAAAATGCAAACTAAATTTTGTTGAGTTCCTGGAGAAAAATTCTAACTTTTATACAAAGCATGTATATATGTTTTCTGTTTAGTTTTAGATTTAAAATTAGGCTAAGCTTTTAGGTCAAATATTAGATCTCTAAATCCAGACCAATGCTAGGCTCAAACTTTATATATGTTGTTAATCATGAAAAGTTTAGCCTCTCTTTATATAGATTCATAGCACACAAAGGCATGTGCCTTCAGGACAGTACTAGCATATGGAAAGCAAAAACGCCAATGAAAATTAAAGTCTTCCTGTGGCAGCTTCTACATAATAAGTTGCAATCAGCTACAGCTATGAGAAAACGTGGTTGGAAGGGTCCAATCAAGTGCTGTTTGTGTGGGAAAAATGAAACTACAGAGCATATCGTTTTCTTCTGTTCTATCCCGTGCCGGCACGGCCCGAAGGCCAGTGCAGTGCATGGGCTGCCGGCCTGGCCCATGACACAGCACGGGCACGGCACGGCCGAGGGAGCGGCACGGTGGCCGGCACGGCCGCCAGGCCGCCACCGCGCCAACGACTCTTTTGTCAACAGCTCTTTTGTCAAGATGAACATGAAGGACTGAATATGAAGATGAACATCTCGAGAAGTCTGTAATAGGATAAAACTGCAATGTTTAAACTTTGCCTTGCCACTTGATGACTTGAACAACTTGCCACTGATGTTGGCTATTGTAATAGGATAGATGAACTAAGACTTGTGAAACTTTTGAGCTGGCTGTACTCTTTTCCATTCTAGGGTTTCTCACAAGGGTGAGTTTTACCTAGAAAGGTTTTTAATGAGGCAGCAATGCAGCATTGCACAACAGCTCTTTTTGATAATCAGTTAATCATTTTCATAAAATTTGTCTCATTTTGATTCTGGTGAAGTGTTTATGTTGACGTATTGCTAAATTTCTCTGGTGTGCAATCAGAGAAATCTTTGGGTTATCTGGGTTACTGGTTAATATGTCTGAGCTGCAAGGGGGCAGACTATTCAGACAAATTAATCGTCCTAGCAGGCTGGGGTGGGTTATCTTTTCCGCCTTTGCATGGGCTCTTTGGAATAATCGAAACAAAATGGCTATTGAGAAGAAGTTCCTGGTTTCTCCGATTAACATCATATATACTGGGATTTCCTTTTTCAGAGATGGAAGGTGCTACTAAAGTTTACTGGGATGTCCTGTATGGTGGTTTGTATTCAATGAGACGTAATCTTTTGAGGGGGCCCCTGTCCAGCCTTATATACACGGAGGGCAGGGTTACAAGGTCGGTTCCGAGTAGAATCCTAACCTAATACAACTCATAGAGTGCTTTACAAGTCAATCCGAGTAGTTTACATGGCATACGACTGGTTTCCATAACGAGGAGAGTCCTTGCAGTACTCTACTCGTAGTCTTCACGCTTGGTACGAATTCTTTAGAGATTATCCATGCGTCCTTGTGGGCCCATGGTCGTACCTCCGACAGAAGGCAAGCCCTGGAGCATAACCCTAACTTTTCCAAACTTATGTAATATTGTTGTTACCTATGTTTGTGCATTAAGATTTATAGGAGTTGATTGAAACCCTATTTGCATGATCCTAAGTACCTATGTTCGAATACTAGTATGCTAGGTCGTATAGTTGCCATGCTAAATAGGACCACGGTAAAAGTCGAGTGATTTCCTGTCACTCGCAAGATATAGGAGTTGCTTGCCTTACTTATGTTGGAATCATAAGGTCGACGGATGGGGCTTTGTGCGGTGTTCTATTTAATGTCCTGTCCGTACAGAGAATCTGGCTAAGGTCGAAGAGTGTGGCAGTGTTGTCAAGTTTTTGAACGTACTAAACATATACCGAGAATATGGTAATTGGTAAGCTTAGTACCTAATTGAACTGGTGCGGAACTTTATCCCCGCTCGCTCTGGAAATGTTTCCCATGCCTACAACATGTGGGTGCAAGTGCGGCCATGGCACGACGTCGTTCCGGGGACCATTGGGCATTGCATCCCAGGGAAGTGGGCCCTGATCCCAACCCGGGGATTGATGGGAACAGACTGTGAAGCGTGGTCCAGTCGTGAAACTTGTGGATCGTGTGTTTAGGTCCACCTTGCAAGGTTAAGAGATTCGATTCGAATCGTCTGTTTCTCACAGCTAATGAGACTACTTGACCACTTTGCTACATTGAGTAAGAAGAGGAATGATGATGGAAAAAATATTGATGCTTGAATTAATTGCTTGTCACACCATGCTTGCTTAGAATAGCCGCTTACCTAGAATGGTTAATAAACTAGAACTTGTTGCTAAAATTTGAAAGTAAGGACCCATTTATAGATGCTTTTGGCAAAACAAACCCCTCAGCCAAAAATCCTTGCATGTCTAGGAGTCCGTGAAGTAGTTCCCACATGTCGGGTAAGCCTTACTGAGTATTAGTATACTCAGTCTTGCTAGTGGCTTTGTTTTCAAGTGAGACTGTTGAAGATTTGGTTGCTAGCTTGACTTGGCCGTGTCAGCTCCCTCCGGGTTGGACGGTTGAGTGGGACACGTCCTCGGCAGGCGAGGATCGTGGTGAGTGATATCATGGATGACTTCACCATGATATCATGTATCGTCGTTTAGTTCAACGTTTTATTTTCGCTGCACTTGAACTCTGAGCTACTTTTATGCTTTAAAGACTCGGTTTGTAATGAATAAATTTGAAACTTGGTAATGTAATATTGTGGATTGTTGTAATCGCTGGGCTCGTATTCATACGGGTATGTATGCTTTGTTTCGATCTCGAAATACATGGTTGTATCGGGTGAAACCCGATAGACTATCATCTTAATTCGATTTAAGTGCCTAATCGCATTTGAGGCGATGTTTAGCACACTTAAGCCGAGTTAATTTGGGCGGTTCCGCCACAGCATCTATGTTTGATGTTTCTATTACAAATATTATATGTGGTAGATTGAAATAAGATTAGCATGGACATTTTTTTTTTGCCAGCTGGACTAAGTTATTTTGATACTTGAGGAAACATGAGCAATTCTTCCTCACAAAGAAACACATTGCTACAAAATGATAAAGCATCAACTATGCTGTCCTAGCACACTATTAGAAATATTCCTACAACGAAATCGAACTACATAGCTAGAAATACAATGAGGAAAAATGTTTCTTACTTTTATGTGTTATTATTATGATATGAATCGCCTCCACATAAACTCTTTTAGAAATCAACAACCATGAAAAAGGTTGAATGTTACGTATACTCACTCCGTATATGATATAGATGTGGTTTAGGACAAAATTTAGTCAAACACTGAGAATATAAATCATGAATAACTTCTAAACCGTTGAGTTTGAAAATGTGAAAACCATATGAATAGATTTGTCTTGAAAAATATTTTTATAAAAGTATACATATATTAGTCTTAATAAATATTTTTGTAAAAATAAAAATTCAAAGTTACATTTTAGAGAGACCGTGTCGTTGTCCAAAACGACATCTAAATCATATACGGAGAGAATACGTTCTAATTCACTATCAATACACGAAAAATAGAAACAAAAATTGCACTAAATAAACCCTAAAATTACACTTCGAGAACCAAGATGGATCCTAAAGGCATCAGTTCATTCATTGGTCATCTTCATTAAGATTTTTTATTTATCTGTATTTAAACGGAAACACACCTCATTCATTGGGTTCTGATATACTAGTGAAAAAAAAAGAAAAAAAAGACCAAAAGAAAAGGAAAGTGGAATTGGCCATTCCCAGTGTGAAAAGAAGCATAGGGCCTCGCGCTGCCATCTGCCTCCTGACCGAGTGTAGAGAGTCCACTCGTTCGCTCGTCCCGGGCACGGGCACCACCGCACAAGGCTTTTACTAGCTCCCCACGCGTCGCCGCCGACCGCAACACCTCCGGCGAGGCGGCCCCTCTTCCTCTCTGTCGCGGCCGGATCCTCCACCGGCCGCTCCCCTCTCCGGGTCCAGTGGAGGGCAGAGATCCGTTCGCGCGAGGACTGGTCCCTTCTTCGGTTGGTAAGCAACCCTGGCTCACTTTCTTGGATCGATTCCTCCCAATCAAACCGCGATTCCTCTTGCTGCCCCATTCGGTGCTGGCTCGGGGGTTTCGTGCTGCGTGGCGCGCTGCTAACCCGATCCGTCCGTCCATGGTTCGATCAGGGGTCTTCTCCTCCAGCGCGCGAGATCGACACTGGTTGGCATTGGCTGGAGCATTTCGTGGCGCCTGATTTGGGGGTTTGGTTCGGCTGAACCCCCATGGCCCAGGCGAGGTCTGCTCCTGGGAAGAAGGAGGCGGGCCGGGGACGGTCGCCGGAGCCGCTCGATTTCTTCATCTGGACTGTCGAGGTTCTCATCTATGTTTCCCCTCTTTTGCTTGGCTGCTAGAAACGCTAGTGGTTGGCAAATTATATTTTTGTGCATTGCTGCTATTTAGACTTTAGTTTGGGAGAATTAGCTAGGAGATTTGGGAATGTGGAATCTGTCATATTGTGTTCTCCCTCCGATGATCCTTGGCTTGGCTTTGGATTTTGCTTCTGCCCTGGAGTAGATACTAGAGACTAGAGAGTTATGCCTTCTACGTTTTTTACCAGGTTGATTTCAAAACATTTTGAAGGGGATGTAGTGATGTTGGATACATGCCTAGCTTTTAAGCTGTCACCAAGGTTTGGTATTTGGGAAATCTATGGCGTTATTTCTTAAGAAAAGTCTTATGTACTACTGAATTCTGATTTCTGGGTATTGATGTTTCAGTTATTAAATTGCTGTTTTCTTCCTGCAGTTGTTATTTGCTACATTTATGAATTTTGTTTGCATCTTTTGTCCTGGATTTTTTTTTGGTGCTAATGGCTTCAATTTTTTTAGAGTATCTGTTGTTTAATCTTGTGAACCAATGGGGTGCTTATTGTGAGACTTTTTGTACTTGGTAGTTGGTACTAGTGTGATGGTATTATTACGCTAAGATCAGATAATTGGTACACCTCTGTTTCCTAAGCTAATGTGCTTATCGAATTTTTTACTAGCCTGGGTTCAAATGCATTTTGATTTTTTGTCATGATGTGGTGCAAGCCCTGTTGTCCAAGCTATGCATCGTTGATGTTTGTTAAATGCCTGCCTTTCTGTTGATCCTTTCTTCTGTGCCTTTAAGGCTTTTACTCTATGTGGTGCAAACTCCGTTTTCCAAGCTATATGTTGATGTTTGTTCAATGTCTGCCTTTCTGTTGACCCTTTCTTCTGTGCCTTTAAGGCTCATACTCTATGTTATGATCTGCTTTCAGCGTAACTTTCCTAAGTCGAATGATCTGAAGCCTGAAATTCCTTGCTCGTTTGCTTATGCTTTAGTTTTACGTTGAAGCATAATACTTTTAGTTTTTTCTTTATGACAGCAGGTGGGATCCACTATCTTGTCACCTCAAGATGCTTGACTATTCGCCTAATAGATTTATTATTTTCTTTCAGGATGTTGGATTATGGCTGGAAGAAATAAATCTCGGTGGATACAGACAAGTATTTGAAGAAAATGGTGTGAATGGAGAGTATCTGGAAAGCTTGTCCATGTTTACTACTGAGCAGATTCTGCGGTTTATCAGGCGTTGCCATATGAAATGGGGAGACTTTATCACACTCTGCAAAGAGTTGAGACGCATTAAAGGTTCGTATAATTTTATTTCATACTTAGCCTTTCATGCCAAGGAGTCTTTCACAACACGTTTCCTTATAACATTACGGGGCTTCATTTACACATTTTTCCTTTAAGTTCCACTTGATTTTATAACAATTTGTAAAACAGCCATTAGAATGAACTTCTGGTTTGCTGTCACTGATCCTATCTTTTTGGGATTTACCAAAGCGACCAAAAAACTAGTCTTCAAAGTGGTAAACACCCATTGCTTGATATTGGTTCTCTATGTATGTAGGTTTGCTTAATTAAGACTTTTGCTGAAGTTTTTTGCATTGAATCATTGCTGACTCAATGGCAAAAGTTTGAGTTAATCATTACCGAAATATGCATCACTACCTTTGGTATAGAATAGCCATCAACATTCAAGACTTTGGTCATTATCATATATCATGTGGAACGGCGAAGTGGATAGTAAGATATTTGCATAAAAATACTGTAGCATGTAGCTGTAAAAAGAATTAGCTAACATGTGTGTTTGAAACTGTACCAGCAACTTAAAAACAAGTAAGTCTGGCCGCGTATTATTCTCAAAGGAATACGGTGTGCCTACCTCGTTATTTACTGATCTCTTAACAATGTTGACTCATTGATAACATTGATGTTCCAGCGCTTTGAGAATAACAAGGGGAGGCTGCAAAGAAATAGGGTGCACGGTTGACACTACTATTTTGGTTCATTCTATTTTTATACTGTCACTGTGATTCC
Source organism: Urochloa ruziziensis (assembly GCA_015476505.1). Classification (NCBI taxonomy): domain Eukaryota; kingdom Viridiplantae; phylum Streptophyta; class Magnoliopsida; order Poales; family Poaceae; genus Urochloa; species Urochloa ruziziensis. The sequence goes on along the minus strand of CM027121.1, from coordinate 56,296,991 downwards.
AATGTTGTTTAGCATAGCACTAGTGAGATGTAAGATAAACGATATGTTTGCGATGAACTCTAGGCAGTCCTTTTGTCAATATTTTGGCTCTTCTCTTTATAGTTTTATTAAGATGTCATGCTTGGATATATGTAACCTCTGAAACACTGCCTCGACTCTGAGTAATGTTTTGTTTGAGTCCTGCTAACTGTTAAATCAACATCCAGTTGCCTGCCTGAAGGGGGAGCAAGAAGTCCGGCAGCCATGGTGGGCTCCGTCATGCCTCTCCGTGGTGTTTGTGAGGGCGGCCAAGCAGAACCGGAAGTCTCGGGTCGTCTCCTTGAAGCTGGAACCCTAATACTCGTAAAGCACCCTGAATCATTGCCTGCACTCTTTGCCTCCAGCTCCATTGGAGGTAGCCTGCGCGCATATCATCGTGCGCAAGTTCTAAGTGGTCTGGGAGCTGTTTTGCTGTGATAGCAGTATGTTCTATTATGTACAACTAGTCTCTTATCCTTTACTAGATCTGTTGTTTTACTTCATAATTTCATATATAGGTTTGAAATAGTAACTTGATGTAGTAGACAAAGAAAGAAACATATGTTGGTGCAGATGGTCCCGGCAAGGTCTGCTTCTGGCAAATCTTCCTGAGTTGTTATGCATTTGCATTACGAGAGTTGGCCTGGATCTTCATTATCTATCGATTCTATCCTGATATTATATTGCCGAGGATTTTACCGTGCTGTTCAGAAATTCATTATCATAGCCAATGTAACAATTTAGTTATGGCATATGGGAACAAGTTCTTCAAGTTCAAAGGAAATTCAGATAACAAGTGTCCCCAAAGCCAATGAGGTTATGGATCACGTATAATTGGCCACTTGGCGTACCTTTCCGTCACAGATAATCTACGCAGCCTTGTCCATTGATTGATGTGTTCATCCATTCACTTTGGTTACTTCGATCTTCTTCACCTTGGTAAATTGGATCTCCTGGACACCCATCTCGTACAGAAATGCCAATGCCCCCGTATGCAATGTTGTTTTTTTTTTTTTTTGGCTAGCACCATTTCTTTCAAAACACATTACACTCTTATACACACACGTACTCCCTATCCAGAGCAGAGCACGTGCTTCAGCATCGTTTTCACGGTACACATCTTTTTCTCTGTGTTTCTGCGCGGCCTCACTAGCGTCGAGAACCTTCTCCTGCATCTCGGGAAAAAATCGACCTACTACAGTAGTATAACTCAATGACAGGTGGGGTAACATATTTCCTGGACCCACATGTCACTGGCAGAAACGTAGCCGGAGCCCCCCAACTGTCTGGATCCTTCTGAACCAACGAGCGGCACACTAATCATACTGACTTGTGGGCCACATTCCATTCCGAGCCTCCATGTGGCCCACCTGTCATTGTCCCGCGTAACACGCAGTTGTGTCCGCAGCATTTTCCCAGCCCTCGCGCTCCAGAACTTTCTCCAGTTAAACCCCGATATTGGGCCCACCACGTCAGTGACCCGCCGCTTCTCTTCTTCTTGCCCTGCAAGGCGCACGCCATTTATACGCCTTTCCCTCTTCTTCCCCCCCATCTCCCGAAGGCCCAAAACCCTACCCCCTCCTAAACCCTCGCGGCGTCGTCTCCACCGCTCCCTTTCGGCTACAGCGCCGCGCCCCGCCCGCGCGCGTCCTCGAGGCCTCCCCTCGCCCTTGGGGTGCTTGGTAGGGGAAGCGGAAGATGCTCGGGGCCTCCAGGCGATCCCTCTGCGCCGCCGCCGCCGCCCGCAGCCGCGCGGCCGCCGGCGCCGCCTCCGCCGTCTCCGCCGACGCCGCCGCCTCGGTCCAGCCCCGCTCGGTACGTGTGGCATTATGTTTTGCCCTGTTTGTTCGGTCCTCATTACTGGGAGCCTGCTCGCGATTATCCGGAATGGGTCCGTACTCATTCGTTCGTCCGAATTGGCGAATTGAGCTATTTTCTTTAGATCAATCTGACTGGTATACTTCAATTGATGCCTAGATTTAAAGGATGGTGTTGATTTTATTCATTATCAATTTATCATTTGTTTTTAGTGATTGACTTTTGCCAAATTGGTTACCTGCTGTGCAAATTTATTGTTCAATAAATAGAGGTGAAATGTTATTCCTTAATTTAACTGTCCAAATTAAGTCGATCCAACTACCTGTTTAGTTATATGTGTTATGTCGTATGATATCAGGTGACTGATGGAGCGCCCGGAGCTCCTCAGCAACAAAAGAGGTTGCTCTCTGTGCTTGGGGCGCCCAAGGTTAGTGGAACAAGCAATGTAGCCTCCCTCAAGCTGATGGATGGTGCCCTTATTGGAAGACGCTATGAATCGAGTGCTGCTGCAGTTGACTCCACAGACATGCCACCAGCTGAGAAGCATGAGTACCAGGCTGAGGTACCTAAACGGTGAATTTGTGAAAGTTCACACTAACTTCTGCTGATGATTGGTTATAACTCATTCCATGGTGTTTCTGCAATGTGCTTCCCAGGTCAACAGGCTCATGGATTTGATTGTGCACAGCTTGTATAGTAACAAGGAAGTCTTCCTTCGTGAATTGGTCAGGTGGGTGGGGTCACATTTTTTAACATAAATAGTTTCAACCTCAAGTATAACCTTCTCATGGTATTTGGTTGAAACTTGGGGCTGCATCCTGTTGTCTATTGTTATGTAACTACTGCATTATGGATTTTTAGTTCAATCCCTCTGACTTAGTTTGCTGTTTCATTTTCTTTTATTTGTGCTTGCAGCAATGCTAGCGATGCACTTGATAAGTTGCGTTATCTGAGTGTTACTGATCCCGAGCTTCTGAAGGATGGTCCTGAACTTGACATTCGCATCCAAACAGACAAGGATAATGGAATAGTAACAATTACGTAAGTATTATCTTGCTGCTGATGGTCTATCTACCATGCAGTTTCTTTGTTGGGAAGTGATTTTCATTCTGGCTTGCATTTGCTCTTCATTCTAGTGATTCTGGGATTGGCATGACAAAGCAAGAACTTGTGGATTCTCTTGGGACTATTGCAAGCAGTGGAACTGCTAAGTTCCTGAAAGCACTGAAGGTTTTATCTTGCTGAAGATGATTTTCTATGTTGTAACTTGTTCCAAGTCCAAAATCCTGTAATATTTATGGTTTACGTCTACTGTACAACAGGAGAATCAAGAAGCTGGCATGGACAGCAATTTGATTGGCCAATTTGGTGTTGGATTCTATTCTGCATTTCTTGTTGCGGATAAGGTATACTGTTATCATGATTTATCTGTATAGTTGCTTATTAACGAGCTAAAATTCCTGTGTCATGTACTCTTACTCTTTATAGGTTTTGGCTTTCCTTTCCTGCTATCATTGTCCATAATTTGTCAGTGTTAAATTGGTGCTTTCTCTTCTGCATGATAGGTTGTTGTTTCGACAAAGAGCCCAAAATCTGATAAACAATATGTTTGGGAAGGAGAAGCAGATTCCGGCTCTTATACCATTAGAGAGGAAAATGATCCGGAGAAGCGCATTCCCAGGGGAACTCGCCTTACTCTCTACCTCAAGGTCTGTGCACTTATCCCAATGTGATCTAACTTCTTTCTATTTTCACTATTTTAATATGACCCTTTCTGTTTCAGCGTGATGACAAGGGTTTTGCTCACCCTGAAAGGATCCAAAAACTTGTAAAGAACTACTCTCAGTTTGTTTCCTTCCCCATTTACACGTGGCAAGAAAAGGGCTTCACAAAAGAGGTGAATATCATTTTCCATCTCTTTGCTATTTTGTGCCAAGATACTTCTTACATTTGGTATGCGCTGATAATCTAGGTTGAGGTTGACGAGGATCCAGCAGAAACCAAAAAAGAAGGCGACTCTGAAACCCAAACAGAGGTAAATATTATGCAGCTAGAACTGATTTTGCACTGCTGTGAACAAAATTGTGCTGTGCTTGAGAGTTAATATCCCTATGTTCACAGAAAAAGAAAAAAACCAAGACAGTTGTGGAGAAGTATTGGGATTGGGAGCTTACAAATGAAACACAACCTATCTGGGTAAGACTTGTATTATGTTATCTACTTATCTTTGTTGATATAATCATGATTTTATACATGTACTTCTGAAAATGTAAATATGTGAACCTTGTGGTACCTTTTTGTGCTGTTGGCAGCTTCGGAACCCTAAAGAGGTTTCAACTGAGGATTACAATGAATTTTTCAAGAAAACCTTCAATGAGTACTTGGATCCTTTGGCCTCCTCTCACTTCACTACAGAGGTAAGTTTAGATCTCATAGTAATACACGGCTATATAATGATATTTGTTGTGTGTCCTATCTGCTTTGCCTTTGCTGCTAAATTGTATTGTTCAAGATGATCTAAACCATATTCTTTTCTTGTTAGACTTCATACTCTGTAACTGCTATAATCAATGTTTATTTTTGTGTCTAAGAGAAGTATCATAGCAATAAAATCTAAAACACTGCAGATTTGGGTAGCATGACAACAAGTGATGTATTTCTAAAGATGATATTGCCATTGTAGTTATGCAGCACCAATCTAATATTTCTGTCAGTTTGATCTACTTTTTAAACACCTACAATAACCTTGTGATTATAGAACATTTGCATTGGATTGCATTGTGACAATCTTCACTATGACTAGTTCCTAATCTTTCAATAGCTCCTACTTCTATGATCTACTTAGGTCACTTTGCTAAACTTGACTTTTAGTTGCAATGAACATCGTCACATATTTTAGTACTGTTTGATGGTGCAGGGTGAGGTAGAATTCAGATCAATTCTTTTTGTTCCGGCTACAAAGAAGGAAGACATAACTGACAGGAAGACCAAGAATATCAGGCTTTATGTTAAGCGTGTATTCATATCAGATGACTTTGACGGAGAATTGGTATGTTCAATATCTAGCACCAATACTTCATTGTTTGTATAAAAAATTACTACCAAGTAAATCTGATGTTGACAACAACTGTGTTTGGACAGTTCCCAAGATATTTGAGCTTTGTGAAGGGTGTTGTCGACTCAAATGACCTTCCATTGAATGTTTCTCGGGAGATTCTTCAAGAAAGTCGTATTGTAAGTTGTTTGATGGGGGATTTCTTTCCATGTGTTTGTCACTTGGACGCGTCAAATACTGATCTAATTGTCACTTTTGTTAGGTGCGGATAATGAGAAAGAGGCTTGTGCGGAAGGCCTTTGATATGATCCTTGGCATTTCTTGCAGTGAAAACAGAGATGTAAGTTTTCTCCTTTCCTCATGGGACATGGTGCCAATTATCTGCCTTTTTTCTTTCAGCTTTCTCATCTGAAATTTATTGTAGGATTATGAAAGGTTCTGGGAGAATTATGGCAAATTTTTAAAGCTGGGTGCCATGGAAGACAAGGAAAACCACAAGAGAATTGCTCCTTTGTTGCGATTCTTCTCTTCTCAAAGCAACGATGAATTAATTAGCTTGGATGAATATGTGGAGAACATGAAACCTGAGCAGAAGGACATTTTCTTTGTTGCTGCAGACAGTCTGAGCAGTGCCAAAAATGCTCCTTTCTTAGAGAAGCTCACTGAAAAAGAGTTTGAGGTAAGAACTGAGGATATCTTACTGTTATTGCAAAAACATTATTGTTTCTATTTTCTTGTTTGGGTGATTATTTTTGGTTTTACTGTATTATGTTGTCGTTCCATCATTCATCACAGCTGCCAAATTTTAGTTGAGTAATGGCTGGAGTAGATTCAGGACCGACCCAGTTAGTTTGTTAAATCACACGCGTCTGTAACCCTTGTTTCCAAGGTTTATGCTGGGCAAGTGTGTTGAAAGAAGGCAGTAGAAATTAGAATGTCACTTGTAAGCTTGAAGGGGGCTCTATGTGGATACAGAAGTTAAATGATCTGCCTTTCACCTTGATGAATGAGATTGAATATATGAATACATGACCTATGGATACAGCACTTGAAATTTTGCCTTCACCTTGAATTAGACTGAATATGATACATTACATAAGGAGATATGGTAATCTAACCATTGAAATTATCTATTTGAATGAATATATAGAATGTGAACTATTCCAGGATGACATTAGTTTTTTTTATGCTTTTTAACTTCAAATGTGATGTTACTTCTTTTTTGTAGGTTCTACTTTTGGTCGACCCTATGGATGAAGTGGCTATCCAGAATCTGAGCTCCTACAAGGATAAGAAATTCGTGGACATCAGCAAGGAAGATTTGGACTTAGGTATGCACATAGAAGTGTTGTGAATATATTATTACCGTTTTTTTTCCTTTTTGTTACCATCCACATATCACTAATACATTAAATGTGATCCAGTTTAATTTGTGCAGTTGTAAACTTCTGTCATGTACACTTTACTTTTCTTTTTTGTATTTTATATTATTTCTAAAAAGTGAGACCACAATTTTTAGTGATTAATTCTTGATTGTGGTTGTGATATGCAAATGTGCCTTAGGTGATAAGGATGAGGAAAGAGAAAAGGAGATAAAGCAGGAGTTCAGCCAAACCTGTGACTGGATCAAGAAGCGCTTGGGTGACAAGGTTGCACGTGTTGACATATCTAATCGCCTCAGTTCATCACCATGTGTTCTAGTTGCAGCCAAGTTTGGCTGGTCTGCCAATATGGAGAGGTTATTGTCTATTTTTACGTCTGTATTGATTTTTGACTTCTATCGCTATGTAACCCAATAAAGTTAATAATTCCTCGCTATTTGTGAACAGGTTGATGAGGGCACAATCTATGGGTGACACATCTTCTTTGGATTTCATGCGTTCGAGGAAAGTATTCGAGATAAACCCAGAGCACGAGATAATTAAGAGCTTGAATGTAAGCTATCTCACTTCCAAGTAGCTATTAGAAAAGGACTGCACTGGTGAACTGCAGTCAAATTTGGCAGCACTTACTTTATATGTCGATTGAGTTTTGTTTACTCATTTTGATTCTTTTATTAAACCAAGTACATACACCATTCTAATGAATCTTAACTTGGAAATTCAGGTTGCGTGCAGAAACAACCCTGATGACCCTGAAGCTCTAAGGGCTCTGGATGTCCTCTTTGAAACTGCTATGATTTCAAGTGGCTTTACGGTGAGTACACTATTGTTTTCAATCTCGTTGAAAAAATAATGTCCTAGAATCCTTGCCTTTTTGTTTTGCTGTGTGAACTTTTTTTTTTTAATATTTGAAAACAGTCATGGCGAGGCCAATAACTCATTAGGGAGGCAGATGCAATGTGCTTGGCACATTGCCATATCACAGCCTTAGAAAACTGAAAACTAAATTGCCATATACCAATCTCTTATGTGTTGGTAATTCCCAAATTCTGGACACATGTTGGATTGTCATTTTTTTTGAAATTAAATGTTGGATTGTCATTCAATGGCACTAGTAGTGGCACTCTGAACTCTCTGTGTACTGTTTGTTAACAGTTGCAATACAGTATCAACTCATGCCTGTATGTATGGTGTTGCAGCCTGACAACCCGGCGGAGCTCAGCGGGAAGATCTACGAGATGATGAGCTCTGCCATCGCAGGCAAATGGTCCTCGCAGTCGCAGGCGGAGCCTGCCAGCCCGTTACTTCAGGATGCTGCCCCACGTGTCGAGCCCGCCAGCCCGTTCCTCCAGGACGCTGCCCCTCATGTCGAGCCCGAAACTGTTGAAGCCGAGGTGGTTGAGCCTGAACCCGTTGAGTCCGGCCAGCAGAAATGAGAGGGAGGAAACCATCCTCCACCGCCCGCTCGCGCGGGAGTCTTGTAGCGTACCTAGGTGTCCCCAACATCGGATGTCAACGCCGAGAATTTTTGAGATTTTGTTCAAGCGGCCTGTGTAACGTGCTGTGTAATTGCTAATGTAGACGTGTTGGATAGGATTTTTGAGAATAAGTGGTGTCGGAAACGTTGAACAGCAACTTTACATTTATTTATGTGTTTCGTCACTATGGCCTTGTTTAGTTCCAAAATCCAAAATGAATATTTAGACACATGTATGACCTACTAAATGTAGGTAAAAAACAAATCGCATTATATAGATGGACTGGAATTTGCGAGACGAATCCAACGAGTCTGACGTGATTAGACACTAAATTGCTACAGTAATGCTACAGTAAACATGTGCTAATGACAGATTAATTAGGTTCATTAGGTTCGTAGTAAACATGTGCTAATGACAGATTAATTAGGTTCATTAGGTTCGTCTCGCGAATTCCAAACGTAATCTGCAATTAGTTTTTTAATTAGTCTATGTTTAATACTTCAAATGTGAAAAGATTCCCTTCTAAAATCTTTTCACCGCGGAACTAAACACGGCCTATGGAGGGATTGTGTATTTGGAAATTGGAGGCCAGCTTCTTTATTGAGTCAATTCCTTATATGTCATTGAAAAATACAACCCATCCTTTATGTGTCATTGAAAAATAGTCCCTACTATGCCATTGGTTATAATTTTTTATCCTTTATGTGCCATTGCTGTTAAAAGTGGCTAACGAAACCGTTAAATGGAAGGACGAAAAGATCATAGTATCCTTGATTAGAACGAAATACATTTATGACATTTCATCATTGTCATTTCATTACAATCGACAACAATAATAAGATGACAGTGGAAGCATGTAAAATGGGTCGTATAGAGATATATAAAATAAATAAAATTTATTGTTAGACCATAATATCCTAGTTAGAATGAATTTTGTTTATTACATATATCTCTGCAACTTAAAGCATTAGCTCATTATTGTTGTTGATTTTAATGGCATGACAAGGATGAAATGTCACAAATATGTTCTATTCTAGTTAGGGGTATTACGATCTTTTTGCTCTTCAATTTAACGGCTCCGTTAGTCTCTTTTAACGGCAATGACACATAAGGGATCAAAATTATAATCAATAGCATAGAAGGGATGAGCTATTTTTTTCCAATACAGACAAGGGATGAGTTGTATTTTCTAATAACATATAAGGAATTTACTCTTATTTATTCTTTATAGAAATTGCCTAGGTTTATCGTGTTTTGTTCGCAGTACTGGATTCGCTGAATTTTTGGTTTGCCGCACTGGATTTGGCTGGCTATACCTACGGCGACATACAGGCAGAAGATGATCGGTAGTAGGGTCACGTGGGAAGAGCAGAGCATTTTCCCTGCGCGAGCACGAGCGGCGCGTCCGCCGGTCAACTCTTATCACCGGCCCACACCCACGAGGCCAACGCCGGCGGGCGGGGTCCACCGGCCTCCCCGCGTCGCGCACCGGTCAAACCGGTCGCCCTCCCGCCCCGCACCGCTCACAGCCGGTCGTCAACTTCAGCCGCCCTGGTGGCCTCCTCCCTCCCCTTTCGGTCTTCCCCCACCCACGCCGTGTTCGTCTCGGTTGGACTCCCACTCTCCCATTCCTCGAATTTTTATTTTGAAAAAAAAGAGAGGAGAAAGGCACCGCACCGCGGCGGCGGAGAGGAAACTCGGCTGGGGACCTCGCCGCCCGCGTCGGTCAAAGGCGACGGCCGTGGAGGTGATCCTGCGCAGGCCTCAGCCCGCGCCTGTCGATCCGATCCGCTCGCCTGCAGGTGAGCAGCTAGCTTGTCCCTCCGGCCGGGACTGGTTCTTCCGTACGTTCAGCTAGGCTGTGCGCGCGCGGATGCGGAACGCTGGGCTGGGATGCTCGATTCGGTGGCTCCGACGGCGGGTTCCGGTCTGCGCAGGCTCGCTGGGGGGTCGGCTCCTCGCTCTCGGCTTCATGTTGAGCTGCGAGGTCCGAACTTCCTTTGGGTGGACGCCATGCTGCTGGGTTGGATTCGTTGGCTGTGCTTGGATCGTTAGGCCCCGATTAGCGAATTCCTGTACTTATTTCTGCTTCTGGCGTTCCTTCGTTGAGGAATCGAGCTGTATGTATCATGGAAGCATGGAGTATGAATCAATTGTGTGACAAGTTGAGTAGGAGGACATTTGTTCCTTTACTAGCGGTTCCGTAGCTTAGATCTGCCTAGGTTTGCTTCGTAGCTGGGATGCAGGCGATTCTGTTTATTTGTTCTATGAAGGTTCAATCAGCAACTTGTTGAGTCTTATCTTATATCGTCAGTTACTATCCTTGTAATTATAGATGGAACATGTTGCTCCTTGCAGGTTGCAGCTTAAGGTCTGCGGAAGATGGGGACCTCTTCCGGCGCTAATTTCCACCAGCAGCCGCCACCGGCCCAGGGGATGCTTCCACCAAGGCATGGCCCGCGCCCCTTGGGGCTGCAGACCTCGCTCTCCCTTGCCTCATCTGAGCAGGTCGGCTCACCGGACATGCAGGAGCCTGGCTCAAATTCCGACCCAGGGCACGACTCCGCCACTGAGAGCGCCAGTTCCAGGGACACGTGGCCTGCGGAGCCGAACCAGAGCAACGGCGGCACTGCTGCCACCGGTATCGTGAACAAGGCTGCAGGAAAAGGAGAAGGAGGTGGCGAATGGTGTGGCCAAGCTGCAGGTTATTCGCGGACCCTCCTCTCGCGTGGGCGGGATGCTTCTGCGGGAGGTTGCACGGGAGAGGGTTGATATAGTTGCTGAGAAGATGAAGGTGATGCCGGAGGAGCACTTGGAGGAGATCAAGAACGAGCTCAGGTCGATTCTTGAGGGCACTGGGGGTTCTCAGCACATCGAGGAGTTCTTGTACCTGCAGAAGCTTGTCCAGGAAAGGGCTGATTTGACTCCGCCCATGCTTTCGATGGCGCACCATGTGCAGCTGGAGATCCTTGTTGCGATCAAGACTGGGATACAGGCGTTTCTGCACCCTAGTGTTACCATCCCACAGAGCCGCCTAGTGGAGGTCTTCTTGTACAAGAGGTGCCGGAACATTGCTTGCCAGAGTGCTCTCCCTGCTGAGGACTGCAGGTGCAATGTGTGTGCCGGCAGGAATGGCTTTTGCAACCTCTGCATGTGTGTCATCTGCAACAAGTTTGATTTCGAGGTCAACACATGCCGCTGGATTGGGTGCGATTTCTGCTCTCATTGGACACATACGGATTGTGCAATTCACAATGGACAGATTGGAATGGGGCAATCGGTGAAGAGCAGCATTGGCCATGCTGAGATGCTTTTTAGGTGCAAGGCTTGCCAGAGGACGTCAGAGCTGCTCGGCTGGGTTAAGGATGTGTTCCAACAATGCGCTCCTGGTTGGGACAGGGATGCACTGTTACGGGAGCTTGAGTTTGTTTGTAAGATATTCCGTTTGAGTGAGGACCAAAAGGGTAGGGTGTTGTTCAGGAAATGTTTGGATCTGATTGAGAGGTTGAGGAATGCCCCTGCTGATTCCATCAATCCTAGGGTGATACTACAGGCGCTCCAAGGTATGTCTATTTTTCTTCACTAAAACATATGTTTGTGTTTGACTTGTTGCTTCTTGCCTTGCTTCTGCTCCGTTTATTTTCTCAATGCCCATTTCTATGTGTATGTTGTTCTGCGAACTGTTCTGTCATGCCTCTATGTGTAAAGTGCTGTGTACCTTATTGCCATTGCTCAAATACTGTAATGTTTTTTATTTGCGTTTTGGATTTGTTTCCCTTGTATGTGCTTTGTACTTCCACTGAATTAGGAAAACTGATAATTTGCAATTTTGGAGTGGGTATCAAGAAATGCCACTTTCTATAACTAAGGGAATACCACCTGCGCCACTAAATTTTTCACCCACCTGAATTAACCTATTGCAACACAAAACTTTAATTCCTGATCCTCACTGCTCTTGCCAACACCACTACCCAGTCCTGCAAGCCTACCACCCGCAATCATTCCACCTCTAATATTGCTACCTTGACCGTAATTCCTGACCCTCACATGCCCATGCCATGGTTTTTGTTGCCTTCATTCCACTTGTGACATGCAGCCATCATCTATTGTCCATCCTAGCTGCTGAACCCACCCAGCCAGTAATCTCCATTGACCTGGGCAGTGTAATGGTGACTGTTATCAATTGTTTTTGTGTTCCCCTTGATTGCAGTTCATTTTGCCTGGTTTGAGGGAGATATTCAATAAAAATTGATTTGTACAATTGATGTAAGACAAGGATTTGAAACACGTTATCTTTTGATTTAACAGCGACAGAAAGAGCTTGTGTTGACACTTTCAGAATTCTTCCAGTTTAATATATTCAATATCTTCATCTTATAGGTAGGCCACTAGATTTTATAAATAAATTGCTGTAAAGGTTTAGGAGCTGGTCAAGGTTAATCCTGTACCCAACATTCTTGCTATTATTATTCTTAACTATAAACATTTCGTACTAGATGTTACTTGCAACTCTTAGAAAGTTGAAAAAAAATAGATATGGAAACTTTATATATTTTGAAAGCATGAGTATCATCTGTCAGCTTTCTATCTAGTAGCTACAGGTTTCCACAATGATAAGTTTATATTTTTTATATTCTTTGAAAATTAATTTCCATGGGTTGTTAGGGGACCCATTGCATAGGAGGGGGACTGTTGAATTCTCTGTTTCTATCCCTATTCTCTTGAGCAGCCTAGCTCATGATCAATATGACAAGATGCTCCTTGTCCCTTCAAAGATGTCGAGAGCACTTCGTCAGTTATTTCCAACTTATATACTGAGCCTGCAACCAAGGCTGATAACACTGTATGATCTGACGCCGCTAACATGATATGTTGGCCGTGTTTAGTTCCGCGGTGAAAAGATTTTGGAAAGATTTTGGAAGGGAATCTTTTCACATTTGAAGTATTAAACATAGACTAATTAAAAAACTAATTGCAGATTACGTTTGGAATTCGCGAGACGAACCTAAAGAACCTAATTAATCTGTCATTAGAACATGGCTACTGTAGCATTACTGTAGCAATTTAGTGTCTAATCACGGCCTAATTAGACTCATTAGATTCGACTCGCAAATTCCAGTCCATCTATATAATGCGATTTGTTTTTTAACTACATTTAGTACCTCATACATGTGTCTAAACATTCATTTTGGATTTTGGAACTAAACAAGGCCGTTCTCTCTCTTTTACCACAGTTGTGAATGCTACCTGGCTTTCTAATTCTCTTGTTTTGCACCTCTGGTTTTGGTATCTCACTAAGTACTGCTGGATTGATGCAATTCTATGCACATATATTCTATGCAGAGCTCGAGATGGATTCCCCAAAGATCTCTGAAAATGAAGATCCAGGACGCACGATCACACCCCAGGAGGCCTGCAACCGCATAGCAGAGGTAGTCCAAGAGGCCGTAAGAAAGATGGAGCTGGTCGCTGAAGAAAAGATGCGTCTCTACAAGAAGGCCCGCCTAGCTGTGGACTCCTGCGACCGGGAGCTGGAGGAGAAGGTCCGGGAGGCGCAGGAGCTGAAGGCGGATCGGCTACGGAAGAAGCAGCAGGTTGAGGAGCTGGAGAGCATTGTGCGCCTGAAGCAGGCGGAGGCGGAGATGTTCCAGCTGAAGGCGAGCGAGGCCCAGCAGGAGGCGGAGCGGCTGCAGAGCATCGCGCTGGCCAAGTCTAAGACGGCGGAGCAGGACTACGCGAGCATGTACCTGAAGCGGCGCCTGGAGGAGGCGGAGGCGGAGAAGCAGTTCCTGTTCGAGAAGATCAAGCTGCAGGAGAACCAGAAGCCCCTGCCACACCAAGCGGGCAGCAGCGGTGCCGGTGCTGGAGGAGGGGACCCCGCGCAGACGATGATGCTGTCCAAGATCCAGGACCTGCTCAAGAACGTCCGCAGCATGCCGCCAAAGACCGAGGGGCACTAGCGGCGCTGCTCCAGGTCATACCGGTAACTATTTGTGTGATGATGTGATGCATGCTGATCCCTTCAGTGCAAAGTGTTAGCGGAGGAGTAATCTGTGGGGGGTTGTGTGTGGTGGTGGTGGGTGGGTGTGGTAATGGAGCTGTGTTGGTTGCTTATGATGTGCCGCTGTAGTTTACGCAATATTAGATCGGTTGTTGTTCAAAGACCGTTAAAATTAAGTCGGGCAGATACGAAACTGATGTAGCAAACAGTGATGGTTCTATATACACACTGCCCATGACCAAACATATATACCTCTGTTGAATATATATAATATTGCTCGATGCTAATAGATCCGGTATTAGCGATGCCTGATGTAACAACTGATGAAGCACCCTGTTGCGGCTGAACAGGGGTCGAGCGGGCAGGATTGGTGGCAAAGTCACAGAGGGCAAATGTTCCAGTGGCGTACGTGAATACTTGGGTTCCAGTGGTGTGGTTTACCGTGTCGGCAGGTATGAACGTTGCCCGATCGCCACGAGACTTTGCCCATTCCACGGATGCATGATTGGGAGACATGCGGTACGGGCTACCGAGTGCGGAGGCCCGAAGGTGGTCTTGGCATGGTCTGGGCGGCGTCGGCATGGTTGGACCGGTGCAAGGGCACTACCGACCGCAGCAGATTGCATGCCTCGTGTCACTCTGCAAATGTGAAACCGACTGTGAAGCCGTTGCTGTTCCACTTTTATCTCGGATGAATGAACGGGACCATGCATGACCCACACGACATGCCTGATGCTTCGTCCCGTTCAGTGGCATGTTGGCTGACCGGGTCTCGCCGGTGCCGTTCCGTTATGTCCCCCTCTAGAATCTAGACTCTAGAGACACTGCCCGTCCCGTGCCCTTGAGCGACACAACACTGTAACGCGCCCGGCCGGGCCGGTAAAATAAAGCAAGAGCGCGAGCGCGTGTGTCCAAGCCAAGCCTACGCTAGCGACGCACCACCGCCTCGTGACCGCTATCAGCTCGATCGCAAAGGAATTGACGGGGCCGGGGGCTCGATGCCCGGCACCGAACGGCGCTGCCTCTCCCGGCCGATCGCTACGGGCCGTCGCCGCCGCTCAAGCTGTGCCGTCTTCATCAAAATTGAAAGTTTGGTAGCGATTTGACGAAACATGGGCGGGCTACGAGCCGTTCCGTTCGAGGAACCGCCCGGGCTATTGTGTTCGTCAAATTAGAAGTTTGGAAGGACAGGAGCGGGGGTCATGAGTCTTTTTTTAATCGGAGCAAAACTACCTCGTTCTGATTGAGGTGGTCCATCGTGAATTGATCCATAAAGATTGCTGGGATGAACTAATTGCACATGGTTCATGACATGTCATATATGTCTCTAAGGCCAGTCTCAGTGGAAGTTTCATCAGCATTAAATAGGTTGCCATGTCAGCATTTTCGATGATGTGGCAGTGTATTAATGAAGAGAGATGTGAAATGAGTTTCATCCTCATGAAACTCTGTCTACACGGTACTATAGACAGTTTGTGTCTTGCATGTTGTCTTGTGAACAACACGAGATGAAACTTTGCATTGAGGGGGGGGTGTTTCATCATAGTTTCAAACTTCTCTTAGATGATGTGTCACTATAGGTAAGTGTGTCGATGAAACCCCCACTGAGACTGGCCTAAACTTTCGAAATGATTTTTAGATTTCTAAACTTTTTTATGGCAGATTTCTAATCTTGTCTCAAAATACATTTTTACATTTCCTAACTTGTCACAAGTAGTCATCTGATTGGCTGCTCCTCCAATCAAGCATTAAGCAGCACGTGTGTGCTCTCTGCTAGAAGGTGGTTGCAAAGGCGATAAGTAAGGAGAAGCACCACCATTAGCAGTAGGTGAAATGTTGACATTGAAGATTTATTTTGAGAGTTTAGAGATTTGGATGACATTTGAGAAGAGTTCAGAAATTTGGGGGTCTGGATGACACATTGAGACAAATTTAAATATATGAAAATGCATTTTAGACCTAGATGATATCTTGGAACAAGTTCGAGGGCGCGCTAGCTGCGTATTTTATCGTATTTTCAGAAACAGATAAAAGATAGAAGCAAAGATGGTGACCCATGATTCTATTTGTCAAACCAAACACCCGATCACCGCGGTAGATCTCGACATCTCGTGCCTTACCTCGAGTCCTCGACCACCAAACTGCACGCACCACAGCGGTTAGGTCAGGCCACTCATATTTGCCTCTCCTACAATGTAAATAAAAATAAAGTACTTAGCTCCCGGGATCGGAAAAATGTTGGTGACAGCTGACAAATGTCAAAGAACTCCCGGGATCGGAAAAATGTTGGTGACAGCTGACAAATGTCAAAGAAACGAGCGTGGCACGTAACGAGAACTCATATTACGTGCTGCTGACGTGTGAAACCGCTTTCTCCAAAGCAGGCCCTGGCGTGCACACGTCCAACGCTATCCATCCGCTTTTATGTGTTCTGGGAAAGAGCTCCCCGTGATAATAGCCGGGGACGAAACGAAGAAAGCTACTCCTGCCACGCGCAGACAAGGGGATCCCCCACACTCGCACTAGCGCCAAATCGTAGTGCGCGGAAGAAGCTTTAGTTTCTTCCGCTATAAAATGGGGCTAATGGCCATGGATGGGAGCCACAGCTAGCCACTCCCGTGAGCCCCTCCGCTCCACTGCCCACTCGCTAGATCTCTCTCTCTCTAACCTCTGATCGATTGATTGATTGGTACCTCTACCTCCTGTTGCTGCTGCTGCTGCCTCGCCTGCCGCACGGCCACCACCGCCACCGCGCGCCATGGCGTCCGCCGTCGCGGAGCGGAAGGTGAGGGTGGCGGAGCTGGCTCTCCGGGCGCTCCTCTGCGCGCTGTCGGCGCTCGCGGCGGCGCTGGTGGCCACCGACAGCCAGACCAAGACCTTCTTCTCCTTCCAGAAGAAGGCCACCTTCAGGGACATGAAGGCCATGGTGTAAGTTGCCGCTGCCTGTTATTAGCTACAGTACCAATGATGATCCGTCGATCTTGGATTAAGGGTGCAGATCAAATCGATTCCTTAATTGTTTTCGGTGGTTTCTCCCTAATGGCCGCAGGGTCTTGGTGATCGTCACCGGCGTGGCCGCCGGGTACAGCTTGCTGCAGGCGTTGCGGTGCTGCGCCGCCGCGGCGAAGGGCGCCGGCGGCGCGCTGACGAGCCGCGCCCTGGCGTGGTGCGTGTTCTCGTGCGACCAGGCGCTGGCGTACGCGGTGCTGGCGGCGCTCGCGGCGGCGCTGCAGGCCTCCGTCATCGCCAAGCGGGGGCAACCCGAGCTGCAGTGGATGGGGATCTGCAGCATGTACGGCGCCTTCTGCAGGCAGGCCGGCGGCGGGATCGCCAGCGCCGTCGCGGCGGGGGTCGCCGCCGCCCTCCAAGCGTTCCTATCCGCGTTCAACCTCTTCAGGCTCTACGGCGGCGACAAGAGCGCCGCCCGGAACGGCGCCGGCGCTGGCGCTGGCGCTGCGACGTGGTAGATTGTTAGTGGCGGCGCGTCATTGTAATTGTAGTAGACACGACGTGCGCGGTGCGCCCAACCTTTGCTTGCTTGGTTGCGCATCGATGCTTTGTTATCTCTCTCAAAGAGTATGACCGAAAAAAAAAAGGAAAGAATACGACCGCACGCGCTACTACTGAAGATAGTCAAGAAAGAGCTTAGAACACTGTCCATGAATCTTCAGGATGCGATATATGGTAGACTACTACTGATCATCTTCCGTCTCGCGGAGATTTTTCCCCCCCCGCTCCCAATCAGATGCATTGACGTGCACATTCTTGTTCTTGTATCCACGTGGCTTACCGGACCATTCATTTTGTCTTGGTGTTCGTGCCGATGGCAATGGAACGAAGATGCCAAGATGGGAAGAATGGATGGTCGAATCCACACGCGCGGTGGCGCGAGGAATTACACTCCAAAAATCACCCAAAACTACGACTAATGTTAATGGCCATTTGGAAATTCTGGATAACCAATGGTAGGATTCAAATTGGTTGCTAATTTCTACAATCTTACGGGAGTTTAGAAATGTGAAGTTTTTCAAGTGTTTGGGTATATAGGGGGTGTTTGGGAGAGCTCTGGAGCTACAAAAATAGCTCCACTCTACCGTCTCCAAAATTTTTTCTGCCAAACACGTCTAGCTCCACCATCTCCATCTCCAGAAAAAAAGTGGAGCAAGGGGTCATCTCCACCTTTTTTCTGAAGTACCTCAAGGGGTACTCCAAAAACACCAAAAACAGATGTACTCATGGAGATGATGGGTAATTACCCACCATGCCACTTGTCGGCGTCGGAACCGCGCGAGGGTCCAACACCTGCAGAAAAGAGCGCTGTGTCCCGTCTCTCGATGGTCGATGCAAGGGCAAAGTGATGACACGGGGTTTATCCTGATTCCGATCTTCCGATCGTACGTCCAGCAGGGTGTGCTTGCGCACTTGTATTGCCTTGCACCGGGGGTGCTCGTAGTAGGGGGCTACAAGCTTGGCGGGAGAGGAGGATAGGCCTCCAGGTCTCTTAGAACGAGTGAGAGTTGGGTTGCTTGATGAACTGAGTGGCGAGTATGTGAGCGAGTGTGTCTGGTTGTTCCCCCCGTTCTATGGGGCTGCCTCCTCCTTTTATAGTTCAAAGAGGGGCAGTTACAAACAGTAAAAGTACAGTACTTAGTACAGTGACGGCGTACGACGGGGCGTGACCGCGGGCGTGACTCTTGTCTTGGCTCGTGTTGTCGGACTAGGCGACTTCCCGGCGTATGGTGTTCTGGCGCGTGACGCGACGTTCCCTGTACATGACGCACGCTCCTTGTGCTCCTGATTTTATGGGCTGGCGTGGGTCGTCATCATCAAGTACATCAGGCCACGGACCCGTTCGAGGGCTCCCCCTGTCCGTTCGAGGGGTCCCCGTACCGGAGTTGGTAGAACAGGGGAGCGTGACAGTACAGGGCTGTCACATCGCCCAGGCTCGTGACGCCACACAGGTTCATCACGCTGTACAGCGTAGCGGATGACCGCACGGAGTCAGGGATGACCGCACGGTGTCGGAAATGACCGCACGGTGTCAGGGGTTGGCGGAGATGACCGGGGATGGGCTGATGATTCGTTGCTTGACCTCCTCGCCCCAGGCCGTGCGGAGCCATTTAATGCTCTTGTCCATGGGTAGGTGAGCCGTCAGCGGGCCCTGCGAGCGAGGGGTCTCGAGCGAGGCGGAGTTAGGTATCGAGAGCGGCCTCCGGGCCTCGAGCGAGGAGTCTCGAGCGAGGCGGAGTTCCGCCTCGCTCGAGGGGTGCAGGGCACCCTCGAGCTCGACAGCGGATCAAGACTTCCTCACTTGTTTTTCGTCGGGTTAATTGGTTCCAGCGGTTTAGTTGGTGATTACCGTTGTCCTAGGGCCTCTCCCAGGATTGGCACCGACAGTAGCCCCCGAGGCCATGTAGTGATGAGTGTCAGACCTGCATGGGTTAGAGTTCTTACTGAAGTTTTGGGTGCTTCGAGGTCCCTTCGCAGAACTTTCCGTGGGGGCGCGCTAGCGCACCCGCGGGTGTAGCCCCCGAGACCTTGGAGGAGTGAATTGCATCGTCCAAGGTCTTATTCTCGCTCTTAGACCCCAGGTTGTCTTGTTTCGAGCCATCATGGGTCGTCCCTTATGGACCGAACCCTGACTCGGCCAATTTCGCGAGGCCTTTGACCATGAGTTTCGACCCTCGTCGCCCCGTCACGGGAGGAGGGGGGACACAGTTCCATGCTACCCATGAGCGGGCCGCGAGTCATGGACGTGTCGGTGAGCTGTTAGCGGGTGGTTCAAGTGGACGTCCGTGCCCTGTTCGTTTAGGGTCGGCTCGCGGTCCGGAGACACGTCTCATACAGAACAAGCTTACAAAGGTACGCCAGGCAAGGCTCGGTCCCATTCGTTAGGACCGAGGGCTCGATGCGCTCCCTCGTTGGGATCCTTCAACTGGCCTCCTTTGTTCAGCCTTGAACGCGGATCAGGGCATCCTCGAGACCTTGAGGCCTTTGTTCGAGGTTGAGCGTGTTCGTGCATGCCCCGTTCGCCCCTGACTCTGTTTGATCTGGAGAGCCTGTCGGAACTCTCGACGAGAGCCAGGCTTCGACCCCCTGATCAGTAAAGCTCGAGCGATATACGCCTTACCTGTGCTGGTGCGGAGCGAGGGAATATTCGCTGGCGGTTTGGTTGGGGCGGGGTCCGAGGCGTCCGGTCAGGCAGTCATGGCCAACGTGGCGCGGCCAGTTCGCAGTGGCGCGCCTTTTCAGGCGAGAGCGGCGCTGGCGGGGCGGTTGGATTAGACGCGCTACAAGACTTCGCGACGCCTCGGGCGGCCACAGTCATAATTGTGCCTTTATGTTGGCCCACCACGTTTGCGGGGTCCACTTGTCAGCGACAGGGTTAAGTGCGGAGTTAACGCGTGCTCGCAGCCGCGCTTTACCCGCGGCCCGGTAAAATTTCGTCGATAAATACGGAGAGAGGAGGGGTCAGTCTCCCTTACCTTAGCTCAAACCTTTGTTCCCTCCGTCTCTTCGTTCCCTCCGTTTCTTCGCGCTCGCTAGCCCTCGAGAGCTTAGATCCAATCCGTCTTCACTCCCCTTCCTCAACCATGGTGACCTTGAGGGAAGCCGCCCCGTGGAGCCCGTCCACCGCCGACAAGAGCTACCTGGAGTCGCTCGTTGCGAGAGGCCTGCTCCCCAAGATCTCTTCCGCCGGCCAGCCGGAGTGGATGGCGCCGCCATCCTCGCACAGGGTGCCGGCTCCACCCCAGGGCTACGTCGTGAGCCTGGCTCGCCTGCACGAGCGCGTGTTTGGATCTCCTCCCGGGGATTTCATCCGCGCTCTGTGCACGTACTACGGGGTGGAGCTCCACAACTTCGCCCCGAACGCCATCTCCCAGGCGGCGGTGTTCGTCGCGGTATGCGATGGATACCTGGGGGTTCCGGTGCACTGGGACTTGTGGATTCACTTGTTCCGGGCCGAGCTCCACACCGTCGCCACTGGGGCCACTGGGGTGCGGAGGCTCGTCCGCGCCGGCAGCGTCATGTTCCAGCTGGGGGAAGGGAGAAAAGATCTCTACATCCCCACCACCATGACGTCCAACAACGCGGACTGGGACAAGGGGTGGTTCTACCTGCGCAACGACGGTAACCTCCTCCCCCCCTACACTGACAAGATCGTGGCGGAGAAGCCGCCCGCATGGAGCTGGGGGGTCTCCCCCAAAGCTCGTCAAGACAAGCTGGGGATCTTCACCACGGCGCTTCGATCCCTGGCGAAGAAGGGACTGAACGCCGCCGCCGTCATCGCCAACTTTCAGCTGCGGCGGGTGGTTCCTCTCATGCAGAGGAGCCTGCCCATCTACCAGCTGACGTCGAGGGCCCCTTTCGAGGGTTCGAGGATGGCCCAGGAGCCGCTCTCGGCTGCGGAGGCAGCCCAGCGGGCGCGGCGCGCCGTGGACTGCACCAAGATGGCGGTCGAGGACGACGTCCTTTGGGCCATCAAGATGCGCCCCGACGAGGGCTACCTCACCTTCGTGAGTATTTTCCCTTCTCTTTTCGAATCTTTTCGCGCTCGTATCGAGTTTCTTAAGCAATTAACTTTGTATTCTCAGGGGCTGACCCACAAAGGGCACCGATCGGCTCCCCCTCTCCCTGACGTCCGCGAGGCCAACCGCCTGAACGCCGAGCGACAGAAGGCGCGTAAGGACGCGGAGAAGGAGACGCGCCTCCGGAAGCAGCGGCGGAGGGACGAACACCAAAAGGAGAACCGGAGGCGGGAAAGGGAGGGTCTCTCCCCGCTGCCGACCCCCGACAGCACACCCGAGCCAGAAGAGGACGACTCGTCAGACGACGAGGTCTTCTTCGAGTCGGGGACGGTGGCGCGCGCCGCTGACGTGCCCCCGCTCGTGGCCGCGATGCCCGGCGCGCCCCCGCCCGTGGCTGCGATGCCCGGCGCGCCCCCGCTCGTGGCCACGACGCCAGGCGCGTCGGGTGCTTCTGTCCCGGCGCCCGCCCCGCCAGCGAGGGCCGGGGTTGCCAGCGAGCGAGCCCCCGCGCCTGCGGCACAAGCACCTTCGCGCCGCTCCCAGAAGCGGAAGCTTAAGGGCGTCAACCGGTAAGTGTTTCATCCCCCTTCGACGGCTCGTTCTGGTTAATGTCTGCGTCGACTTTCTAATTTCTTGGTTTGATTGTCTTAGCGGGACCTCCACCCCCGCCGCCCCCACGCTTGCTCCCATCAAAGCCCTCAAGACGAGGGTTCATTCGACACCCCACACCGAGGCCCCGCCCTCGCGCACGACGCGGGAGGCGGAGGCCTCGCTCGTGGCCAGCTACGAGGCGGCCATGGCCAGGGGGGTCGAGCGAGCGCGGCGGGAGCTTGGCCTCGAAGGGGCCGCGGAGGAGCGGGGCTTGGCCCCCGCCGGGGTCGTCGGGCAGGGTCGTCCGGGCGAGCCTGCGGGCCCAGGCGAGGAGGAGGGAAGGCGCGCGAGGAGCGAGGTGGTCTACATCCTCGCCGACAAAGAAGACCTGGCGCCGGGGTTCGAGCCCCCGTGCGAGGTGCAGGCGCTCCCTCCTGCCAGTGCGGCGCCTCTACTCGAGAGCGGGGGTGCCGTCGCAGAGGAAATTCCCGCGCCGGCGGGGGCCGCTGCGGCGGTCAGTTCCGTCGTGGCCACGGGCCCAACCGCGCCTTCGAGGCTGGAGGCGGTCGAGGGTCGAGGCTTCCCCGCTAGCGCTGGCGCCAGCACGAGCGGTGGCATCCGAGGCATCCTTGGGCTGGACCGCCCTGGGATCCCGGATGAACTCGTCTCCATCGCGGAGAACGAGAACCAGCTCTGGCTGGAGCACCACCAGATCGGCACCGACCTCCAGAACGCCCTCTCCGACGCGCTCGAGCTTCACCGGACCAGGGGGCTTCAGCTGCACGTGGTGAGTTTGTGTTTTTCGCCCTTGGCCCCTTCGATTTTTCGCTTCGTGTCTCGACTTCGTGTTGTTCCCTTGTACCAGCAACTTCGAGACCTGGCGGCGTCCAAGGTCTCGCACATTGCCGACCAGCACGCCTACGTCCACGATCTGACGCAGAGAAATGCCGAGCTGAGCTCTGAGGTGGACCGGGCTCGTGCTGCGGCAAACGAGGCGTGGGCTGCTGCTCGCGCGCACGGCGAGTCCCTGAGCTGCGCGGAGAGGGAGCGCGACGCTCTGCGTGCTGCGGCCGCAGAGAGGGCCCTCGAGGTGGAGCGCCTGAACGCTCTCCTGCAGGAGAAGGATGCTTCCCTCGCCGCGGCGCAGGCCTCGCTCCGCCAGCAACAAGAAGCAGCTGCTGCGGCTGAGGCCCGAGTCCTCGAGCATGGCGTGGCTCTCGAGGTGCTGCGGTCAACGACCCAAGAGCAAGGGGCCTCGTTGGCGGCGCTGCGGGAGGAGTCGTGCGCGCTCCGCACGCAATGGTCCGCTGAGAAGGAGCGGGCAGCCGGTAAGCTTCGAGCCTCTGCGTAACCTTTCCGTTCTTCCAGAACCCACGCTGGCCCTATCGTTGAAGATTCCTTTCCTTTTTTGATTTATCCTAGGCTTGCAAGCGGCCGTGGCGGACTCGCAGGCCAGGGCGGAGGCGGTGGGGGTCGCTTACGCGTCCTCGCAGCAGGAGCTCGAGGAGCTTCGAGAGGCCGCCGCCGCGGTGTGTCTGGAGTTCGAGGAGGACGGTGCCCAGTCTGGCAGTTCGTTGCCCAGCCGCCTGAGGTCTCTGGGTGATCGCGTCGTGGGGCGGGTGAAGGACGCGTTTCTCCTCGGCATCCGCAAGGCTCTTGGCGTGGTGTCGACGCACTACCTCATCCAGCTCGACGCACTGGCGACGGGCTACGTCGTCGCTGAGGGCCTCGACGATGATGCTGCGGTGGCCGCGGTCGAGCAGGCTGATGCCAACGTAGCAGAGATGGCCGCCGCGCTCGCTACGCTCTTCGCTGACGAGATTCTCCCCGGTTCAGGCGAGGGCGACGACGACACCTCTCCAGAGCGCACCGTCGACGGGGATGGCGCTTGAAGAACTTTGCCTGCGCCAGCGCCTGCGAGGCGAACATGTAATAGGTTTAGAAGTCTTTATGCTTTGAACTTGTGGATGTTTTGAGAACTTCGTCATCGTGCTTGATCGTATTTTAAATTCGCTAAGTTCACTGTCATTTCGGTTGTGTGCCTCGAAAGGAATTCGACCGGGTTAGACCATCTCCCTGCGCACGGGAAGAGTTTGGACTGCTCGAGCCCAGGGGTGTCGATGGGGGACGCCGTATCCCAAAGGCGTAGGCTTTCCCTCGACATCGACGCTCTTGGACTTCAAGCAGCCGCGCCCCGCCCCTCCGCGAGTAGCTTAGGTTCGAGGGTGTCGAAGGGGGATGCCGTATCCCGGAGGCGTAAGCTATCCCACGACATCGCCACCCCTTTGCCTTAGCCGTCGATGCCCAACCTCCGTCACTTCTTCGTACACACAACCGAAACGTGACAGAGCGACGAAAATTTGTAGAAAATTGCGAGAAGAAACAAGTGGCGAGGGGTGGAGTGTTTGTTCCCCAGGGTAATCTGCCCTGTGGTAGCCCCCGAGGGAGTTTTTGTCTTCGCGCGGGGCGAAGAAAGAATCTCTCTGCCCCGTGCGTGGAAAATCGTGATTGAAATGATGGAGAGATGGAGCGTCGAAGAAACCGTAGGGTAGAAGGGTAGCTTAGCTTTTTTGTCGGGGCGGCGCAGGTGATGCGACGGGTGCCTGGCTCCGCTGCCTCAGCGCTGGCGACGCGACGGGTGCCTGGCTCCGCTGCCTCAGTGCCAAGGTCTCGTCACGGGCGTCCTGTCACTCTGTCAGCGTACAGAGCATTCAACGAGGGCTGCGGCCTCGACATGCGTGTCGCTCGCTGAGCGATGGCGTGCTGCGAGGGCTGCGGCCTTGACTTGCGTGCCGCTCGCTGAGCGGTGGCGTGCTGCGAGGGCTGCGGCCTCGACTTGCGTGCCGCTCGCTGAGCGGTGGCGTGCTGCGAGGGCTGCGGCCTCGACTTGCGTGCCGCTCGCTGAGCGATGGCGTGCTGCGAGGGCTGCGGCCTCGATTTGCGTGCCGCTCGCTGAGCGATGGCGTGCCGTCCGCCCCGCCTTTCTGGCGAAAACAGTGGCCTCGTGACCTTGGCCGTAGTGCACGTCCCCGTCAGACCGCCACGCGTCGAGCGTGTTTCCTTTCTGAGGGACGCCCGCCTCTGCCGTGCTGTCACGCGCTGTCCTCTCGCCAGGGGGCCCCCTTGGGGGTCTGTCCCATGAGCGAGGCACGTGGGGCCGCTCCGCGCAGAGGGTCAGGTGCATGCCGCGAAATGGGCCTAGGGTGTGGGCGCTATAAATAGACTCGACCATGGTGGCAGGGATCACAAGTGCTGTGAGCCTTTTACGAGTTCCATGGGTGTAGAGTTAAGAACGGCGGTGTGGGGTGGAGCTCGCCCTCCTGACTTAGTTCGAGGGTGGGCGGAGCTTTGGTGTTAGAAGAATGCTAGCGAAGGGGGAGGCAAATGAAGGAGAAAAGGTGCCGGCCGCATCTGCCTTGTCGGCAACCGCTGCATCATCTTCCAGCTCAGGCTGGTTGATGCTCGGACAGCGGTTGCCCCCGTCGGGAACCGGTGCCTCGTTTTCCAGCTCGAGCTGGACGGCGTTCAGGCGATGGTTGAACGAGGCAGGTGCTCTGGTCACCCGTCCACGGCGTCGGGTGGCGGCGCGCTTTGGTGGCAGAGTGGTCTTGCTTCCGGGTGCGCGCCACGTCTTGATAGGTGGGCGTCGCAGCCGGCGTTGCGCCACTCAGGACCTCGCCATGTTGGTGAAGGTCGTTTCACCAACCGGGGCGCGCGCGACGACCTGGAGGTCGACGAGGTTCTTTGAACCTTTGCCGCGCCAGCCGTGGAGAACTCCCGTTTGCCCCGGCGTATGTGGCCATGCTGGTGTTAGAAGAAAACTAGCGACGTTCCTAGTCGGTCTAGGGTCGCCAGCGTTGAGAAATGGGCATGGCTACACGCGTCTTTCGGTCGCGAAGGAGCGGCTTTGTATATTGTTTGTTGTACACGACCGTTCGCCGGTCATGCGTTTTATGGCAATAAAGAGCTTCCTTCATCCACTAGAGTGGCGTTACGCCTTTCTCTCCGCGAGACAAGCGATAATTCCAATGTTTAGACTGTACACAATCTTTATTATTACTAAGGAGTCGCGTGAGCTGATACATGGGAAAGCACGAGGAGCTTAAGGGTAGAAACGACGTAGTTGCTGGATGTTCTAGGCGTTAGCGAAGACTTCGCCCTTCTCGTTGGCTAGCTTGTACGTGCCTGGCTTCAGGACCTCGGCGATGATGTAGGGGCCTTCCCACGGAGGGGTGAACTTGTGGCGCCCTCGATTGTCTTGTCACAGCCTAAGGACCAGATCTCCCTTGCTGAAGTCTCGGCGTCGCACCTTCCGCGCTTGGTACTGACGGAGCGTCTGTTGATATCTTGCCGAGTTTAACAGCGCAACGTCGCGTGCCTCGTCCACGCAGTCGAGGGAGTCTCGTCGAGCTTGCTGGTTCGCTTCATCTTGATATGCCCTGAGCCTTGGGGATCCGTACTCTAGATCCGTGGGCAAGATTGCCTCGGCGCCGTATACCAGAAAGAACGGGGTGAAACCCGTGGCTCTGCTTGGGGTAGTCCTAAGGCTCCAGACGACCGAGGGTACTTCGCCTATCCACTTGCGGCCAAACTTGTTCAGCTTGTTGAAGATTCTCGACTTCAATCCTTGCAGTATCATGCCGTTGGCCCGTTCCACCTGGCCATTTATTGGGGATGCGCAACGGCCGACCAATCCACGCGGATGTGGTTGCGATCGCAGAACTCCAAGAACTTCTTGCCAGTGAATTGGGTGCCATTGTCAGTGATTATCGAGTTCGGCACTCCAAACCTGTGGATTATGTCGTCGAAGAACTGTACCGCTTGCTCGGATCGGATGTTCGTGATGGGCCGGACTTCGATCCATTTCGAGAACTTGTCGATGGCAACCAGTAGGTGGGTAAAGCCCCTGGGCGCTTTTGGCAGCGGACCCACAAGATCCAACCCCCATACGGCAAAGGGCCACGTGATGGGGATGGTTTGTAGCTCATGCGCCGGGAGGTGCGTCTTGCGGGCATAGAACTGGCACCCTTCGCAGGTAC
The DNA here is from genome assembly GCA_015476505.1 of Urochloa ruziziensis. Classification (NCBI taxonomy): domain Eukaryota; kingdom Viridiplantae; phylum Streptophyta; class Magnoliopsida; order Poales; family Poaceae; genus Urochloa; species Urochloa ruziziensis. The sequence goes on along the minus strand of CM027121.1, from coordinate 56,270,080 downwards.
GCACGACCTCTATTGCGTCAGCAACCGCCGTGGGCCAATAGAAACCTTGTTGAAAGGCGTTGCCCACGAGGGTTCGGGCCGCCGCGTGATGCCCGCACATTCCTGCATGGATGTCTCGTATCAACTGTCGTCCGGCGGGAATGGGGAGGCAGCGCAGCATCACCCCAGAAGGGCTACGCTTGTACAGCTCGCCGTCGATCATGGCGAACGACTTAGCTCGTCTGGCGATGCGTCGTGCCTCGGTTCGATCCGAGGGTAGCGTGCCGTGGTCGATCCAGTCTACGTATTGGTGTCGCCAGTCCTGTGAGGCCGGGGATCCGTCGATCTCCATTGCCTCTTGCTCCTCAGGCGGTGGTGTCTCCGGTTGGGGGGTCTCGACGCCTGGTGTCGAGGGATCCTCGTCCATTGGCTCAATGTGGCCCTCCCTCGAGGACGCTTCCGACGCCGCGTCCGGACGCGGGGGCTCGATGGAGGGTCTCGAGCAGTCGCGGGCGAAGACGTTCGGGGGAATGGTGGTTCGCCCCGACGCAATCTTAGCCAACTCGTCCGCTTCTTCATTGTACTTACGCGCGATGTGGTTGAGTTCGAGGCCGAGGAATTTGTCTTCGAGGCGCCGCACTGCGTGGCAGTATGCTTCCATCTTCTCGTCGTGGCAGCTCGAGTTCTTCATCACTTGGTCCACGACTAGCTGCGAGTCCCCTCTGACGTCGAGGCGTTTGATGCCCAGCTCGAGGGCGATACGGAGCCCACTGAGGAGGGCTTCGTACTCTGCCATGTTGTTGGAGGCGGGGAAATGCAGCCGTACCGCATAGCGCATGTGTTCTCCATGAGGCGAGATGAAAAGTAGTCCCGCCCCTGCTCCGGTCTTCATCACGGATCCGTCGAAGTACATAGTCCAACACTCTGCCTGTATCTGGGGCGGGGGTAGTTGAACGTCTGTCCACTCGGCGACGAAATCCGCGAGAACCTAGGACTTGATGGCTTTGCGCGGTGCGTACGTGAGCGTTTCGCCCATCAGTTCCACCGACCATTTGATAATCCTCCCAGACGCGTCCTGGTTGCGGACTATCTCTCCCAAGGGGAACGACGAGACCACGATCACTGGGTGCGCCTCGAAGTAGTGCCTTAGCTTCCTTCGAGCCAGCACGACTGCGTACAACAGTTTTTGGATCTGCGGGTACCGCGTCTTGGTTTCCGATAATACCTCGCTGATATAGTACACGGGTCGTTGTACCGGCAGTGCATGGCCTTCTTCTTCTCTATCTACTACGATGACCGCGCTAACCACTTGGGTCGTCGTGGCCACGTATAGGTAGAGCGTTTCCCCATCCCTTGGTGGCGTAAGGATGGGTGAACTTGAGAGTGACGCGACGAGCTTGTCGAGGGCTTCCTGTGCCTCTGGGGTCCAGGAGAAACGTTCGTGTTTCCTCAGGAGCCGGTACAGAGGTAAACCCTTTTCCCCTAGCCGGGCTATAAAGCGACTGAGCGATGCTAAGCACCCCAGGACCCGTTGGACTCCTTTCAAGTCTCGGATCGGGCCCATCCGTTCGAGAGCAGCAACCTTCTCGGGGTTGGGTTCAATGCCTCGCTGGGAGACTATGAAACCCAACAACATGCCTCGCGGCACTCCGAAAACGCACTTCTCCGGATTGAGCTTTACACCGGCGGCCCGGAGTGCTTCGAAAGCGGCTCGCAAATCGTCGACCAAGTTGTCTGCCTTCTTGGATTTTACGACGATGTCATCGACATATGCTTCCACGGTGCGCCCGATCTGGTCTCCGAAGACCCGAAGCATACATCGCTGATACGTGGCCCCCGCGTTTCGAAGCCCAAACGGCATCGTAGTGTAGCAGTATATGCCGAAAGGGGTGATGAAAGAAGTCGCGAGTTGGTTGGATTCTTTCATCTTTATTTGGTGGTAACCGGAATACGCATCAAGGAAGCAGAGGAGTTCACACCCCGCGGTGGAATCTACGATTTGATCGATTCGTGGCAAAGGAAAAGGAACTTTGGGACATGCTTTATTTAAACCAGTATAATCTACGCACATCCGCCATTTCCCATTCTTTTTCATAACTAGTACAGGGTTAGCTAGCCACACGGGATGAAAAACTTCCTTGACGAATCCGGCCTCCAAGAGCTTGCGCAGCTCCTCTCCAATCGCTCGACGCTTCTGCTCGTCAAAGCGCCGAAGGCGCTGGCACACCGGCCTGGAGTTGGGCTGGATATCAAGGGAGTGCTCGGCGACCTCCCTCGGTATGCCGGGCATATCCGAGGGGCTCCACGCGAAGATGTCGGCGTTGGCGCGGAGGAAGTCGACGAGCACCACTTCCTATTTGCGGTCGAGGGTGGAGCTGACCTTCAACGTCTTGTCGTCAGGATTGCTGGGGTCGAGGGGTACGTCCTTAGTCTGCTCGGCTGGCTCGAAGCTGCCAACGTGCTTCGGCGCGGGGTTGTCGATCTCGTGAACCATCTCTTCCAGACGGGCCACACAAGCTTCATCTTCAGCGAGTGCCTCGGCGTGTTCGACGCACTCGACATCGCACTCGTAGGCGTGCTCGAACGAGGGCCCCACGGTGATGACTCCCTTCGGGCCCGGCATCTTCAGCTTGAGGTAGGTGTAGTTCGGGATGGCCATGAACTTGGCGTAGCATGGTCGCCCGAGAATGGCGTGATAGGCGCCCCGAAACCCCACCACCTCGAAGGTGAGGACTTCCTTGCGGAAGTTGTCCGGCGTCCCGAAGTAGACCGGCAGGTCGATCTGTCCGAGGGGCTGAACCCGCTTCCCTGGAGCGACGCCGTGAAACGGCGCCTTGCTCGGGCGTAGCTAGTCCCTGCTGATCCCCAGGAGCTCCAGGGTGGGAGCGTACATGATGTTGAGGCTGCTGCCTCCGTCCATGAGCACCTTGGAGAAGCGTGTGTTGCCGATGACGGGGTCGACGACGAGCGGGTATTGCCCCGGATTTGGAATGAAATCGGGGTGATCTTCTCTGCTAAAGGAGATGGTCTCCTCCGACCAGTCGAGGTACTTCGGGGCCGCCCGATGTACTGCTAGGACCTCTCGACGTTCGCGCTTGCGCTGCCGAGACGTCATGTTGGTCGTGGGCCCCCCGAAGATGAAGAACACATTCTCCACCTGGGGGAATCCACCCTTGTCCTTGCCGTCGGCGTCTCCCTTCTCGTTGTCGTTCTTCGCGGCCACGCGGTTGTAGTATTTCTTCAGCATCTCACACTGCTCGAGGGTGTGAGTGACCGGGCCCCTGTGGTATGGGCACGGTTTCTTGAGCATGTCGTCGAAGACCCCCGGGCCTCGAAGCTGACCCCCTGGGCCCTTGCGGGCGGGGTCCGCCGCGAGGGCTTCGTCGGAGTCGTCGTCTGGCTCTGGTACTCGTGGCACCTGCTGCGCCTTCTTCCCTTTCTTCCCCTGCTTCATCTTCTTGGCGGGGGCCTTAGGCTTGTTTCCCTCCACGGGCGCTCCTTCCACGTGTTTCCCCTTCTTGTCGACGAAGTTAGCGCCCTCTGCCTCTTCGCCGGAGGCGTAGCGCGTGGCGATGTCGAACAACCCACTAACGGTAGTGGGGGGCTTTCGTCCAAGTTTGCGCACTAGGCCTCGATTCGTCGTGCCCAGGAGGAAGGCGTGAAGCACCTCCGAGTCTCCGACGTTCGGAAGGTCTGTGCAGCATTTGGAGAAGCGACGAACGTAATCCCGCAGGGATTCGCCGGGCTTCTGGCAACATTGCCGAAGGTCCCAGGGGTTCCCCGGGCGTACGTACGTGCCCTGGAAGTTGCCCACGAAGGTGTTCACAAGATCGTTCCAGTCATGGATCTGGTTCGGGGGCAGCTGCTCCAGCCACGCTCGCGCCGAGTCCGCGAGATGGAGGGGCAGGTTGCGGATGATGACTTCGTCGCTGGACGCACCACCCAGCGTGCATGCCAGGCGGTAATCGTTGAGCCAGACTCGAGGGTCGGTCTCCCCGGAGTATTTGACGATGGTGGTTGGTTGCCGGAAACGCGGAGGTATCGGTGCCGTCCGGATCTCGCGGCTGAACACCCGAGTACCAGGAGGTTCCGGCGACGGGCTCTTGTCTTCACGGCTGTCGTAGCGGCCTCCACGTCGAGCGTGGTACCCATGGCCGGTGGTGGTGTCGAGCTTCCTTTTGTTGAGGATGTGACGGGCGTTGTCTTTGCCGGCACGCGTGTCCAGCATGCGCTCCTTTACGGGAGCCTTCATCGGGCTCTTGAGAGGAGTGCGCACCGACTCCGCCCGGTCTTGTGCTCCGCCCACGACTCCCGTGGTGTCGGAGCATCTCATACGCGACGCGGAACTCTCGGCCTGCTGTACCGCGGCCTGCTCGATCAGGGCTTGTGCTTCGCGGCGCAGGTTGCGGCCCTGCGGCGTTGATGGCTCCGGCATCGCCCGTATCAGCGTAGCCGCAGCGATTAACTTCTGGCTGGTCCTTGCTAGGGCCAGGGGATCATCCCCGTGGTCGTCGGCCATGGTTCGCGCCTGCGCGGTGCGTGCCACCTCCTGCGCGAAGTTGCTGGGCCCTGGTCGCCCCGTTTCGAGGGCTGCGCGCAGCCGTCGAACCTGGCGTCGCTCGTCTTCGAGGCTGGCCTCGAGTTCTCGCACCTGGATCAGCTGGGCCTGAACCAGCGCAGCGTCTCCGGTCGTGGGAGGTGCTGGCTGTCGGGGCGCCGCGCTTCCCACGGGGTCTCGTGGCGCGACGGTGCCGTTGTCCTCCGTGTCCGGCTCGAATACTGCCGCGACAAAGCACTCCCGCGCAGGGTCGTGATCCCCCGTGCTCGAGTCATCAGAGTAGTCGAAGCAGTAGTCCGCCGCGGCCTGGAACGCCACGAAAGCCTCGTCGGCGCTCGTGCCGAGGTATGAGTCGCCCGGCGAGGTCGCGATAAGGTTCCGGATTGAGAGCAGGTGATGGCCAGCGAGATCGTCGTAGGTGTCCATCGCCGTGCTGATGGACGACGAGTACGCCATGCCCGCTCCATGCATCCCATACGGGAAACGTGACGGCTCGGCCTCGACCTCCTTGTTCGGGCGCGTGGTCGGAGGCGCGGGTGTTGGCGTGGCCTTCGTCCCCTCGGCAATGGTGCTTTCGCTGAGGTCGACGTCGTCCAGACGGCGGGCGCGCGCAGCCCGGCGCCGCTCCATGCGTGCTCGTCGCGAGCGTTGCCCTGAGCGCCTCCTGCGCCTGGGCGTTGGTGGCGGCGGTGGGCTTGTCGCGGCGGTCGCGGCAGTGGTGGCCGCATCCCTTGGGAGGAGCCGCATGAGATAACCGTTGCCGGTTGCCTCAAACCCCAGGCTCCGAAACCAGATAGTGAATCCGGCCGGGAGCGGGTCGGATGAACCGTAGGAGCAGCGGTCAACGAGGCGCTCTGTACGGATCACCATCGAGAGAACTGGTGGGTCAAGAAGTCGATCACAGCGCGAATCCCCTACCTGGCGCGCCACTGTCGGCGTCGGAACCGCGCGAGGGTCCAACACCTGCAGAAAAGAGCGCTGTGTCCCGTCTCTCGATGGTCGATGCAAGGGCAAAGTGATGACACGGGGTTTATCCTGGTTCCGATCTTCCGATCGTACGTCCAGCAGGGTGTGCTTGCGCACTTGTATTGCCTTGCACCGGGGGTGCTCGTAGTAGGGGGCTACAAGCTTGGCGGGAGAGGAGGATAGGCCTCCAGGTCCCTTAGAACGAGTGAGAGTTGGGTTGCTTGATGAACTGAGTGGCCAGTATGTGAGCGAGTGTGTCTGGTTGTTCCCCCCGTTCTATGGGGCTGCCTCCTCCTTTTATAGTTCAAAGAGGGGCAGTTACAAACAGTAAAAGTACAGTACTTAGTACAGTGACGGCGTACGACGGGGCGTGACCGCGGGCGTGACTCTTGTCTTGGCTCGTGTTGTCGGACTAGGCGACTTCCCGGCGTATGGTGTTCTGGCGCGTGACGCGACGTTCCCTGTACATGACGCACGCTCCTTGTGCTCCTGATTTTATGGGCTGGCGTGGGTCGTCATCATCAAGTACATCAGGCCACGGACCCGTTCGAGGGCTCCCCCTATCCGTTCGAGGGGTCCCCGTACCGGAGTTGGTAGAACAGGGGAGCGTGACAGTACAGGGCTGTCACATCGCCCAGGCTCGTGACGCCACACAGGTTCATCACGCTGTACAGCGTAGCGGATGACCGCACGGAGTCAGGGATGACCGCACGGTGTCGGAAATGACCGCACGGTGTCAGGGGTTGGCGGAGATGACCGGGGATGGGCTGATGATTCGTTGCTTGACCTCCTCGCCCCAGGCCGTGCGGAGCCATTTAATGCTCTTGTCCATGGGTAGGTGAGCCGTCAGCGGGCCCTGCGAGCAAGGGGTCTCGAGCGAGGCGGAGTTAGGCATCGAGAGCGGCCTCCGGGCCTCGAGCGAGGAGTCTCGAGCGAGGCGGAGTTCCGCCTCGCTCGAGGGGTGCAGGGCACCCTCGAGCTCGACAGCGGATCAAGACTTCCTCACTTGTTTTTCGCCGGGTTAATTGGTTCCAGCGGTTTAGTTGGTGATTACCGTTGTCCTAGGGCCTCTCCCAGGATTGGCACCGACACCACTGGTTACACAACATACCGGTTCGATTTCAGGAAAGAAAAAAGAAGACCGCAGCCTCCTCCCGTCGCCCCCCAGCCTCACCCGCCGCTGCTCCGGCCGCTGCCGCGGCCCTAGCCTGCTGGAGCGTCGTGGTCCAGGCGGCGCCGGGCAGCACCTGGTTGCCGTACTGGCCCTGCTGCTGCACGCTGCGGCGGAGCAGCTCCTCCATGGCGGCCTCCTTCTTTGCCGTGGCTTCCTTGTTGGCGGCGGCCGGCGGCGGCTTGGGGATGACGAGGTCGACGCGCTTGCCGGTGGCCTTGTGCAGGCGGCGGCGGAGCTTCTCGGGGTCCTCCGTGGACGCGACACGCAGCTCGCCCTTGGTCCACAGCGCCATCTGGTCCAGCGCCTCGATGCCTGCAAAACGAAGAGGAGAGAGAACTTTGAGATTGGTCAGGCACGAGGACAAGGGGGTGCGATCGGACACGGAGAAGAGCCTACCGTGGTGGAGGGTGAGGTCGTTGACGCCGGCGCGGATCTTGTCGTTGCAGCCGTGGCAGCGGCAGTGCATGGCGACCCTGAGCACGAAGGCCGTGGCCTTGGCGCCGCCCTCCTTGTCGTCCCCACCGCCGTTCCGGCCGCTCTTCTTGCCCATCTCGACCGCGCGCTGGGTACCAGAGATCAAGAGCTTGCTTGTGTGTGAGCTAGCTGCTGTGCTCAGTGGCTTGATGGCTTCAGTGACTGAGGGGAGGAGTGGAGTGGTGTCGCCGTGCGCTGCGGGATGACGCGGGATCGCTTTCGCCGGGGGGTATGATTGATTTGATTGACGCGAGCGCGACGCGATGGATTTGCACAAGAAGGAAGAGGGAAGAAGAGAAGGAAAGGAGAGAATGACAAGTGGGGCCATTTTTATGGGCAAAATAGACTATTCCCACCAAATCCTCATGTTTGTGGAGCTGGAGCATTATAATTTGCCAAACATGTACCTAGCTCCACATTTTTTTTTGGAGATGGTGGAGTGGAGCAACCAATTTGTGGAGATGGTGGAGCTGGAGCTCTTTTTTTAGGATGGAGCTCTCCCAAACACCCCATAATACACATGTGAAAAATAAAGATTTTAAGGAGCGATGGACAGACGGAAAATTTCTAGGCCGAGATCATTTTTGTTTGTTGCGAACATAGTTAAGTATCGACGTCGATCGCTGCCTACGATACCATGCACGCGCATATCATGTCTCTATCTATTAACGACTAGTCATGTCCTTGTTTGCAAAAATTAAGAGCGAGGTTGCCGCCCGGGTGGAGGCACGTGACAAGTTGCAACTTCTTTTCCGGAAGCTCGTCTCCAAAGAACTCCGGGGTTAAGCGTGTTTGGCCCGGAGCAATTTAGGGTGCGCACGAGTGAGGACAAAGTGCGCAGAAAAGACGTGTGTTAGTCTATGGGGATAGTCTTGAGGTCCTAGAGAGCTGTCAGGGTAAGCGGGCCCAACCTCAGGAAGGCGGGACGTTACATTTGGTATCAGAGCCGACTCTCACGGTTTCATGGGCGCGTGGGGTCGCAGTTGCGCAGGCATGGTGTGCGCATGGCTGGGTCACACTGCATGGCACATGCGCTGGCACTGGGCACATGGACGTGGCCGGAGGGGGCGTTCCTGACCTGGGGTTGACCGACGAGGGCGTCGGTCTCATAATGGGGTGAGATTGTGACAACTCAGGGTTAATAGGATTAATAGAATACTCATATCAACAAGTTGCAACTTATTTTCTGGAAGCTCGTCTCGAAAGAACTCCGGGGTTAAGCGTGCTTGGCCCGGAGCAATTTAGGGATGGGTGACCGACTGGGAAGTCCTTCCCGGGTGTGCACGAGTGGGGACAAAGTGCGCAGAAAAGACGTGTGTTGGTCTGTGGGGATAGTCTTGAGGTCCTAGAGAGCTGTCAGGGTAAGCGGGCCCAGCCTCGGGGAGGCTGGACGTGTGGAGATAGTTTTGAGGTCTTAGAGAGCTGCCAGGGTAAGCGGGCCCGACCTCGGAGAGGCGGGACATTACAAGGCCGGGGCCAAGTCTTTAGCGAGTCTTCTCGAGCGGGATTAATTTGTTTTTGTTACATTGCACGGCCTAGCCGGTTTTTGTTTGCAATATCAATGAAATATATTCACGTGTTTGTTTGTTAAAAAAAAGTTCTCGTGGTGTTGTCTAGTCCTCCAACTACATTTCTGCATCTCAAACTTGTCTTGAAGTGTCATTCGAGTTTGTAAACTCCTAAATTTTTTCAGCCCCGCCTCCCCTCCACCCCAAATCAGGTCTCGGATACATGCAAGAGAAAGCTTGTCGCCAGAAGGTGAATGCAAAAGCAGCGAGCTAGAAGAAACTACAGCCATTAATGACACGTGATCAACATTGAGATTTGAATATGCATTTTGATAGTTTAGAGACGCGTATGACACTCGAGGATAAGTTTGAGATTCTATAAATGAATTTTGAGAACTTGTGAGACCCAAATGACATGTAGATATAAGTTCGGGGATTTGAAAATGTATTTTAGGAGTGTTTGGAAATCTAAATGACATTTCAAAATAATTTTGAGAACCGTCCGTATATTTTACTATTTTTGAGTTACTAAAAACATATACTTTAAGCCATTTTACTAGGTTTTGACCATAGAGGGGCTAGGAGGCTCAAACGCTTCATGTATTTACAGACAAATACGACATTGCAAGTAAGAAGAACCATTCACATTTTGGCCCTTTTTGTTTCCAAACTCTTATCAATGTTTCGTTCATTCAGTGATTGATAGATATAGAAAGAACGGTATATAAAAACAAATTGCAAAGTCGCGTCATACTGGAAACGCACACATAGGTTGACCGATGAAGAAAGGTGCATGCGTGGCGTCGCACGGCACGACGAATCTCTAGCACGCAACCCGTCCCGAAATCTCGGCCGGCGAAGGCAGCTGCGCAAAAGGGCCGCGCGCGTTGTGCGGTTGTTCCTTGGCGTGCGGTGCGGTGCAGTGCAGCGGCCCACTTTCCGATGTGTTAAGCGACGCACGCGTGCAGCAACTCCACTAGCTATGGACATCACCATATTGGTGGTGGTGGGGAAAGGAACAAACAAAAGTGCGCCTTGTAATTACTCCAGCAGTTTGTGCGATCAAACACTTTTTAACGTGCGAATAAACAAAAGTGCGCCTTACGCCAGTCTTAATGGAAGTTTCATGGGCATTAAATAGGCTGTCATGTCACTATTTTTGATGATGTGACAGTGTATTAATGAAGAGAGATGAAATGAGTTTCATGGTGATGAAACCCTCTCTACACAGTTACCTAGACAGCTTGTGTCTTGCATGTAGCCTAGGGAACAACAAAAGATGAAACTTTGCATTGAGAGAGAGTGTTTCATCATAGTTTCAAATATCATTTAGATGATGTGTCACTATAGAAAATTGTGTCCATAAGGCCAGTCTCAGTGGGAGTTTCATCAGCATTAAAATAGACTGCCATGTCAGCATTTTTGATGATATGGCAGTGTATTAATGAAGAGAGATGTGATATGAGTTTCATCCTCATGAAACTCTCTCTACACGGTACTCTAGACAGCTTGTGTCTTGCATGTTGTCTTGGGAACAACACGAGATGAAACTTTGCATTGAGATAGGGTGTTTCATCATAGTTTCAAACTTTTCTTAGATGATGTGTCACTCTAGATAAGTGTGTCGATGAAACCCGCACTGAGACTGGCCTAAAACTCCCACTGAGACACGAAGGAAATGAAAAATGCAGCCAACTTGTACGATAACATGTATGTTTGATAAAAAAAAAGAGAGAGAGCGCGCGCAATGCAGAAACAACATCTATTTCGAGCCTCTATTCAACATGGGCCTCTGCCCAGAGCCCATTATACTCCAAATGAAGCCCACTCAGGCCTGGAACGTGCTCCCCGCCTCCCAGGTCCACGCGTCAGGTCCGCCCAATGCGCTCCCGCCACGTCACCCCGACCACGTCCCAAACCGGCAGGCAGTTATCAGAAGGAACCTTGCATAAAACCCCTCGCGTCGCGCCCCAAATCACGCACATCCCCTGCTCCCTGTTCCTCTCCGGCCGCTTCCCTCGCGCCGCGCCGTCCCCGACCATCACCGGCGAGATCGACTGCGGCGGCACGCGAAGATGGTAAGCGCGGAGAAACTCTTAACCGAACGAATGCCTCTCTCTTGAATCGTGAGGCTCTGTGGTGGCGTAGGATTGAGTGTTTCTGACCCGATGCCTCTACCGCGGGCCTGTCGGATTGCCGCCGGAATTTTCACTCCTGTTTTCACCCTGTGTGATCTGGGATTCTGGGGGTGTGGATGCATGCGTTCCTTATGTTGTTGTTCGATTTAGTCTGCCGGGGGGACTGGTTCGATTGGTGTCTCGCGTCGGGGATCGCGCGGGTCCGGGGGATGCCGTCTGCGTGATTTCTTCGACTGCGGGTACAGAGTGATTCTGTCTCCGGGTAGGCCTTGACTGATAATTTGTAGGGTAGATTACCGATTCAATTCGTAGGGGCAAAAATCCAGGTGTGGATTGTGTCGGTGCCCTTCCAATCCACTCTTTGTTTCTGGGGAGATCTAAAAAATGGAGAAGGTAATCTAAAAGGAAATGGGGGATAATTCATTGAGCGTGCCAAGGCCAGGTTCCTGATCAATGGCCATTGTGGGCTTGAGGGCTACGAGGGGCTGTCATCATGGCTGGGTTGGGTGTTGATAATCGTTGAAATTATGCCTCAAAAAAAAAAAAAATCGTTGAAATTTTTTATGGCCAAATTTCACTTTGCGCTGTATAAATTTTGCCCTCAGTGCTGGCCTCTGTTGAGTAGATGATATTGAACAGTATAGATAAGTTTTTTTTCCTCAGAAGAATATTGTGAATCACATTACGCTGTACTAAAAGTTAAGGATTGCATTTTTTCTTCAGTTGTTTGTGAGCATGCCTAACTACGCAATTTTATATCGATTTCATCTAGTGTTCGGCATCAGATAACCTTCAGTCAACTATGAAGCTTGGGGTTATTTTTTCTGTTTTAAGAATAATTCTCTAAGGTTGATTCTATTAGACCTATCAGTGTCTGTTAGTAGCAATCTTTACCAACTTTAGAACCGATGTTCATGTAAGCATTGCTATTGATGATCTTTGTTTGCAATCTAAATTGGGTGCTCTGTGGCTGGTGTGTTATTATAATCTTCAATTGTACTGCCTACCAAATGTGGCACTGTCTACTTTTCTGACGTTCGTCACTTGATCAAAGCTGGCTTAAATCAGTATCCTCAGTGTGTTTATCGCCTGTACTTCAAATTTTAGCTGCTGTTTTCTGTTGTTGAACCTATCACCATTGTTGTTTAGACTGGTTTAGGTATTCAACAGGTGAAATGGGCCTTGAGCAGTTAGGTTAGAGGGAATTACTAAGATTTATTTTCCTTGTTGGTCATTGTTACAGCACTACACAAAAGTGATATCATTATCAATCCTGAAAGTGAACGGAAGAGAGATTTGACATGATTCAGATGTGGTTCTTTCCTAACTGATCAGTTCTTAACTGGATCCAGATGTTGCTATTGTTTTTCTTTTTCGAAAACAAGTTTATTGCAATATAAAATAATGAAATAATTGTCCTATTCATAGATGTAGATACACTCATGTTACTTTTGACTTAGAAACCGTTATCTTTATTTCTGTATACTAAATTAATTTTGTTTGCATTCACTCAGACTACTTCAAGGCGCCTTGCTGACAGGAAGAGTGCTAAGTTCCAGAAGAACATCACAAGGAGGGGCTCCGTGCCTGAGACTACTGTGAAGAAGGGGAATGACTACCCTGTTGGACCGATTGTGCTTGGATTCTTCATTTTTGTGGTCGTTGGATCATGTAAGTAATGCACCAACCCTTTATTATTCCCATCTTTTTTGAAACTTTTAGGCATCCCTTGTATTTTCTAGTGTTCTGAATCTTTTGAATTCATGGTTCTTTAAATGGCGTAATACAGCTCCGCAGCATTGTAGGACCATGACCAGCTTTGTGGCCATTGAGAACTATTATTTTGCATCTATGTACTGCATGTGTAAATATAACAGTAGTTTGACTCATTCATGGAATTATTTTTTGCAATTTTGTCACTGTTTATGTCAGTCCACAGTTTTTTGTGATTGAGGAAACCTGACGTCTTGTTTGTCATCACTACTAGTGCTTGAAATATTGTTTGAAACATGTCTGACCATGTTGGATAGAGCATCTTGATTTTCACTGCATGTTTCGGTGGACTGTACAATTTTCTGGACTTCCATGAATTTGCTTGTTGACCATTTATCAGGCAAACTAAAATGGATACTCAACCAGCTTTGTAGGCATGCTATTTTTTTTAACAAGTTGATACCATGCTTATACAAATTTACCTGTCTAATGCATACGCTTCAAATTTAAGTAACTGCCAACCAAACATGCCACAAATTGTATGCTTCCTTTATGTGTCCTGAAGTAAAGGAGTCTGACAGTTTGTTCTCTTGGTCTCTATGCAGCCTTGTTTCAGATAATCAGGACGGCAACCAGCGGTGGGATGGCTTGAGCTGAGCTAAATTCAGAAGCGAGTCCATCCATGTGTTCGGGAGCTGGGAGGCAGTATCTGTATTCTGTAGCAAACTTGTTCCTGGATGAACTGATCTGAAACGTGTCTTTTCTGTTGTTTGGAGTATCAAAGAGTTTAAATTTAAACCGATGTAAGTTTAAAGATATATGATATGATATGATAGAACCTTGATATGTAGAAGAGTGGCTATAATTCCTCCGTTGGGTGATTTCTCTCTGTCGGCAGATCGATCCATGCGCCTGGACGACGGCGATCATGGATCTTTGAATCTTGAGGCCATGTGATCAACTGAGTAGTTGCCTGATGTTCCTTTCTCTGTCTCTAACAAGTTTTAAAACGTCTACAAAACACTGGACCAACAAATCTCAAGATTTTTTTTTTCTGAAAAAAATAAATACACAAATCTCAAGATAGACAAGTTACCAAATACGTTTAGCTACCGAGGAGCATGTATATCTTCCATTAGGCAAAAATGCGATCAAGAATCTAGATGCACATGCTCCACTATAAAGAACGAAAAAGCTCTAACGACTTGCATCCGGATGTATTATTGCGCACTATAGAAAAATTTGTATCTATGCTTTTGTTTTTTTTTTTTGAAAAATGTCATTAAACGGATGATCGGACAGCGAGGATTCAAACCGTATGGTCATTAAGATGGGATAGGGTTGCTGACCAACCACCTTCAATTTGACGACATAGTTTTCTCCACGCAAAAGAGTTAGAACAACCAATGACGATTGACGATACCAGAACAAATATCAACTCATTTAGATATCATCTTCATATAAGTTTTCTCTTCGCTCTATGACCAACGTCTCATTTTGTCACAAAATGATTCCGCCTGCTTTTGAAGTTGCATTAGTTGATTGCATTGGAAATATCAGGTGATGATTCTTCTCCCGATAGCGACAACAAGATGATCCTGACACTCTATAACACTTCTTTAATACTTATGAAAGATTCGCGAAGACTGATGCTTGAAGTCAATGATAGATGAATAATTTTGTAAAGTATAAAGCTTTGTTTTCTAGTGTAGTACGTATATCATATGAAGATAAAAATAAAAGAAGTTAATTATGTTCATGGTCGCCAAAAATTGTGTTTTATTTCTCAATAGTAAAGTATTTTGAGTTAGTAAATATGATATATCTTCTGCTCCACCCTTATCAGATATGGTGCTACGCACATTTCGTCAGAGGCCGGGTAAAGTTTGCATGCATATATTTTTAATCATTACTGATGTTGGTTATAGGTTTTGCATCCAGCATTAGCTATCCACAGGAGTCATGTAATTGAGAAGTGGCACCAACAGTACTATTGCTAAATATGTCACGTCCAGTGATTCTTCTCTAAACATCGTCACTACGGGCGAGTAATTCAATAAGACCATTCTCAATGGTCTGTTTATCCAAAACGGAATAAAATCACGAATAAAAGACAATACAAAACGCAACTAGTACAGTAGGTTGTTTCTACAATTATCTCTTGCAATGAGCTAATCTTTCAGTTTTTTTTCTCCTCTCTATTTATTGTCTGTGGCTTAGATCCCTATGTTGGCTCTCGAGTATTCTTTTCCTGTTCTTTTTCCCTTGTCTGTCTCCGCCAGTCTCAGTGGGAGTGTCATGAGCACTAAATATCATGCCATATCAACAAATTTGCTGACATGACAGTGCTATTTATGAGGGGAGTGTCATGGGATAAGAGAGGATGTCATGGTGACGACACCCCCGGTACAGTTCTCAAAGTTTTCAGTTTTGACAACCGTGCGATGACTCTCTCCAATGAGACTGACGTAGATTCTAACGAATGCCATGAGGCAATGACACATGAGAAATGTTATTATTACTACTATTATTTTGACAAAAACATATCATCGTTATCAATCATCGTATGCATTCAATTATATGCAGACTCGTATGCATCCGTGCAGTGTTTCCAACGACCCGGTTGTCACCAAATAAAACTTCCGCTTACATAATATCTGTCAAGCCGCTTTCTGGTTATTAGTGAGGTGTAGCCGTGCCAAACTAGCAAACCCACCACTGCTGCACAGACCACAGGTTATACGTCGAATTCCTTTTTTTTTGGCAAGGATATATTTTTTCTGCTTTTTTTACACATTATATATTCTTTATCCTAAATCAAACTTATCCAATTTTAATCAAATTTATAGAAAATATAAAATTATTCATAATATCAAATTTATTTTATTGAACCCACCATGCAATATATTTTGACAGTGCATCTATTTGGTAGTACAGATACATACTATTATATTTTTTTCTCTAAATTTGATCATGGCCCGTTTAAATGGAGAAAAAGAGGGTAGAAACTTTCCATTGGGCCGCGTGCGTAGAGAGAAAAAAATGAACTGTCACGGTTCTTTAGGCGAAAACTTTATGAAAAGTTTGTGAATTTAAACAGGGCCAAAGTTAGATAGAATTAAATTTCGGACAAAATAAATTTGTCGTGTAAAAAACGAAAGAGTAGATCAAGAAGATTATTGGGGATGGAACTTTTAAGGCAAGTACAACGATTTAGACGGCAGCTGTCTCTTCGGCACAAACAGACAGCTTGAACAGACAACTTGTACAATGAGTTGTCTGTTTAGGCGTCTGCGGGACTGTTTAATGCATCCATTGACACACAAATCATGGGGGATCTAGTGCATATTTGATCTCTGTAGCTATTTTGTTGCATACATGGTGCTATCTTTCTTACTTTTCTTTTTCTTCCATCTCTTTTTTTAAAAATATTTTTTTCCACTACTTTTTATTTTTCTTTTTTCTTCTTTAATCTTTTGTTCACTTGCTTTTCTCCCAGACGCACCGCATCTCTCGTCGTCTCGAAATATCCAATCCACTCGTTCTTTCTCCCATCGCTCAGAACGTTTATCTTTCCACAATTCCACCCAGCCTGCAGCCTCACACCACCACACAGGCAGGGTTAAAAATCCCGACCGCTACCGGTCCGGATACCGTGGCAACCGGTCAAACCGGTAGCGGTACGGGTCGGTTTCCAACCGGCCAAATTTAAAATTTTCAAATTTAAATTTAAAAAATTAAAAAATTAAAAAAAGTTCTTAAAAATACTTTAAGGTGAGTAGATTGTAATGGTGTCAAAACTTTTCAAATATTAGTTCATTTAGTATTTTTTGTTTGTATTAGAAGTTCAAACAGCCTACTAAATCAACACGTTAAACTTCTAATGCGCTTAAACCGCTACTTAAACTTCTTAAAAATGTTCTTTTTTTGACACCATTAGATTCTACGCACCTTAAACTATTTTTAAGTTTTTTTAGAAATTTTCTTTTATTTTTTATTTTTAATTAAAATTCGAAAATTTGTCAAACCGCTCAAACCGCCCGGCTAACCGTTCCAAACAGGTTGAACTGCGAATTTAATTTGATTTTTAAATTTGTCCGGTTTCTACCGGTTTCCGGTCAAACCGGTCCGGCTAACCGCTACCGGTGGGCGGCGGTTTGACGGACCGGTCGGGAAAAAAAACCCTGACACAGGTCGCCGTCGCCCTCTCTGCCCCCTCTCCCTAGCGCCGCGGTCTGTGGCCCTGCTCCGCGGAGGTGCCGAGCGACGAGCAGCAAGCCGATGGGCAAGCCGCAGTAGCACCCCGGTCGCCAGAGCCGCAAGCCACAACAGAATCTCGTCGTCGCAGCCGCAAGCCGCAACAACACATCATCGCCGGACTCCAAGCAGTGCAACAATCCCCATCCTCGATCTGCCGGGCCAGCCGAAGCTGACCTCGTTGTCCCCCACGAAGAAGGGGATAGCATCAGGCCGAGCAGCCTCCGCGCGGCTTCATCTCGGCAGCAGCAGCGGAAATTGCTCTTTCCTCTTCTCTTCCTCCCCGCAGATCCAGACGGAGCTCAGGCAGAGCGGGCCGGATCGGCGGCCTTCAGCTGGCCGTCACGGCGGAGCTTGCGCACGGCCGGCGCGGTGGAGCTCGCGCGCGGCCGGCACCGCGGAGCTCACGCGTGGACGGCGCGGTGGAGCTCGCCCACAGCTGGCACATCGTCCTGCTCCTGCGTCGACGACTAGGATCCCGCGCGAGGCAAACACGCGGGAACAGGAGGAGCGGGCGAGGAAGACGCGAACCTGGAAGCTGATCCCGCGCCTCCGTCGTCTCCCCGCAACGCCCCGTACAACGATGTTCATCTTCGTCGCGTTGCCTGGGAGCATGAGCCTCGCTCGTAGACGAACGAGACGCCGGCTAGGCTGAGCTGCACGCCATGGGGGGTGCTTTTGCAAAAAAATCGCTGCATGTCGACGGGTCTTGACGACCCGTTGTAGTGCCCTAGCTCAGAGCAACTGTAGCTCTCATAAACCTGTCAAATTAATAAGCTCCCATCATCATTAAGCGTGGATGTGTTCATCTGCAGACAACCCGTCGTTCTCTGGAGTAAATGCTGCCGCGACGATGAGTGATTTTTTTTGTCTGACAAATAACACCGGTAAAATTTTATGTTCGTGAAACAACACCGATCACGCATTTAATTTATAAAATAGCACCGATTTAGAGTTTAAGGTTTTGGGGTTAAGGTTTAATGTTTTGAGTTTAGGATTTAAGGGTGGGGTTAGTGTTTAGGGTTAGGGTTTTAGAGTTAGTGTTTTAAGTTAGGGTTTAATGTTTTGAGCTTAGGATTTTTAGGGTTTAGGGTTTAGTGTTTTAGGTTAGGGTTTAATGTTTTGAGTTTAGGATTTTGGGGTAGGGTTAGGGTTTAGGGTTAGAGTTTAGGGTTTAGGGTTAGGGGTTTAGAATTTAGTGTTTAGGGTTTAAGGGTTTAGGATGTTAGGATTTGATATTTTAGGATTTAGAGGTTTTGGAGGTGTGAAAAAAGGTAATGGAGTGCCATTTTATAAATCATTCTATAATACCGGTGCTATTTTACGAATGTGTAGATTTAGATTGCTATTTCACGAACACCGGCTGAAACCGGTGCTGTTTTCTCAATTGCCCCGGTTAAATGGTAGCATACAATTTAGGCTAGTTTTAGTGGGGTTTCATGTATAGTTTTTTGGAATTAAATTGCATGCCATATCATCATTTTTGCTGATATGATAAGGAGAGAGAATGTGAGAGTTTCATGTGAGAGCAAGTATAATGACGGGCTGGGAGCTCGCGGTGTCTGATGTGGAGGAGAGCGAAGGCAAAAAAGAGAGAGTAGAGTGGGCGACTCGCCGTGCATCGGCTCAAGCAGGAGTACGGGCAATGTGTCGTAGCGTCCCTCCATTCTGATTAGCTGCATGTCGCTTTCGGAATTGCTTCCAGCATTAAACGTCGAGCTCCACCGCTCTCCCAGCATTGAGCTGGCGTTCATTTCACCGGCTAGTGAGCCTTATTATTGCCTTTGTTCTAATGAGAGGAGAGTTTCATCCCTATAAAACTTCACTGACCTGCACTGAAACCGGCCTAACGGATGGACAAAATGGTAATTGTACGCACTGCCATTACTTTCCTTTTGGACGACTACCACAAAACTACTGATCATCCATCTCGCTAACTGCCTCCGTTCCCACCCACAGTTACAAAAGAGAGACGAACAGAGAGGCGACGCCGTTTCCGGCGTCGATCCGCTCGATTCCTTCTCTCCGATGGCTTTGACGCCGGAGCGGAGAGGGAATCGGCTGGATCGACGCCCGGAGTAAGTATAGCTACTAGTAATAGGCTAGTATCTTGCTAGTAGGTTAGGTTTTGCTCGCCGGCTTCCATGGCGGTGACGCTTAGGTTGTTAGCGGCGGTGTTGCTACATTGTCGGCCAATAAATTTCCTCTACATCTTCGACGATAATGAAGGTTCTGGTGGCGTTGTTGGCGAAGTGGTTGTGAGGTGAGTTTGTTTCTGCCTTACGAAAGAGAGGAAACTTGATTTCCCTGCGATGGGATCTTGTTCCGGGTTGTCGACGACCTCGGTAGCAGCGGATTTGTGTTCCGGACGATGGTCATATGGCCGGTGGTGGCGGATTTCTCCTTCCCTGGTCGTTGGTTTACCGGCGGCGCCAGACTTCATGTTGCTATGTTCTTACGACGGAGATGGCTGATGTGCTTTGAAGGCAGTTTATTCGGCTTCTTCGCCTTGTAGTAAGTCCTCCTATGCAGTCTCCATCATGTGGACTTCGTCGGTGCAGCACGTGATGGCTACAAGTTCGACTCCGGCGGCCTGCAGTGGCTAGGCTATATGGAGACGGCGAGAAGACCCTAGAAGCGGCATCTGTAATTTTGAGATTTCTCAAAGATCTTTCTGTAATAGAGCGAGGATGTACTATTTCTCTCCAATTTAATACAATTCCCTCCTTTTATAAAAAAAGAAAAACAACTACTAATCAGCCAAGTAAACGGTAACTGCAGCAGCGATGTGTAGATAGGAAGGTGGATCCATTTCTCGAGCAGGAGCCAAGACAGGCCTCTTTGGCAAGACTTCTCAACCGACGTCACCCGTTCACTTTTGGTGAAGCCCTACCAAATGGTCATCCTCAAAATCGCTTCACCATTGCAGCCCCTAAATATGCGCTGAGTGATGCTGATGGCTCAATCTCGTCCGCGAGGCCAAAATTCTAACTTTGCCCTCTGCAAGTTTCACCACCGTAAAAATATGCGGAAACAAATAATTGCAACATCAATACACATCTTATCAATACACATCTTTTGCAATATTTATTGTCCGCTCGATTTTTCTCTCGGACATCCGAGTTATAGCCATTTTTGTAAAGGGAGTACTAGGGCCCGGACGTCCGATCGATTTTTTTTTTCATCGGACAGTCGTTGCAACATCGAAAATGCATCTTTACAACATTAGGGATACATCTGTGCAACATCAGAAATTACATACTGAAACACAATGAAACATTTGGGTGTGGGAAGTAAAATATCCGCCGCAACATCGGAGGCGTGTTGCATGCAACATCGTTAATATATAGTTCAATTTGTACAACATTGAAACAAAGCTATTGCAACATCACTATCATGCAACTGCAATATTGAAAAAATTCTACTGAAACATAGTGAAACACGACGTCGTTCCAACACTCAGTCGCACGCGACCGTAGTCAAAACCTCTAGTTCAAAATGCAACAACCGGATAAAACACTTGCAACATGCGTATGAAACATATACAACATTCGCAACATTCAGATCTACTTTTATAACATCCGCATAAAATAGTTGCAACATTCTTCTGAAACATATAAAACACGTGAAATATACACTTACAACATGCAGCAAACCCTAGCACAGGTAGAGCCATGCCCACCGCACAAAGCTTCTTCTCCACGGCAGCCCGGAGCTACCCGCCATGGTCGCAACCTGGAGCTGCGCCTCTGCGGCCGCCCCATGCTGCCACCAGCCTAGAGCTCGTCGTCGTGGATCTCCCGCGGCCGTAGCCGTAGAGCTCGTGCACCGCCGCTGACCTCGTGCGCCGCCGCCGCCGCCATGGAGCTCGCATGGCCGTCGACCTCGTCGCCACCGCCGCAGAGGAGCACGTGCGGCCGCCGGCCTTGTCGTAGTGCCGCTCCATGCCGCTCGAGCATGGCATGGGGATGAGGAACCCGGAGGAAAGGCCGCCGGAGGAGGGCATCGTCTCGACGCTGACGAGCTCTTTCTGAGGAGGGGTGGCCACAGATGACGACGAAGGCTCCCGGTGCACCCGCACGGGAGGCAGCTGTGAGCGCCGCCATGGGTGTGCGAGAAGCAGCGTGGAGTGGCGAAGTGAGTGTCGAAAGCGGACGCCAGCGAGGAACCTGCGAGCGCCGTGTGCGGAGATGCAGAGCAGCGAGAATGATAGAGAAGAAACGAGAGGTGCATGACAGTGGGGGCTGGATGCCTGCTGAAGAAGATAAGGATTGGAAAACGTGGATGAGAATAAGCCACGTAGCGTCCGTTGGGAGAGCCGCGCGTCCGGACATCTGTATTGTAGCATTACCGTTTCGTAAAACTGAACTAGCTGCGAAAAAGGCTTGTAGCTTAGTGATTATAAGAGAGTTTGTAGCACCTCAGGTCCTGCGTTCGACTCCCATGAAAGCGAATCTTCTCCATCGTATTGTGTAATGTTTGCGAAGTTTGGCGAAGTTTCCTTCGACAGCAAGACATCTGTGGTGACTTCATCAATCTTGAGGTTGCGTCGACCCATTCTTCGAAGCTGCTTATAGTGGTAAGTTTGCGTGCGTACCTTGATAGGGATGAATGAACGTGCATTTTGAGTGTCTCCGTCCTACCGTATAATTTTTTTTAAAGAAGTAAAACTAAACTAGCTAACTCACCTCCCAGGTTCGGGCCTGTTCGGCTTGCTTTCAGTGCAGCGGCACTAGATTTTTCTCCTAATCACTGCAGCGCAGAACTTTTCAACACAGCGCAACAAGCCAAACAAACCCAAATCGACGTGACCTCACGACTAGCCTCATGGCCATTCTAATCTACCGGCTCCCATTCTAATCTGTCCGCGTCACTCCCTGTCCTTGCCTCCTTGGTAATAAGCCCGGCCAGTGATGACCAGCACGCACTGTCTTGGACAGCTTATCGATCGGACACGCTGCAGACTGAGCCATGGCGGCGCACCAGCATGACGCCGAGGCGCTGCTCCTCGCCAAGCCCGATGCCGCCGCGCCGCCGCCGGCGAAGCGCAACAAGTACCCCTTCTTCTGCGCCGTGCTCGCCTCCATGACCTCCATCCTCACGGGCTACAGTACGCAGATTACCATCTCTGCTGCACATCCGTGCCCATACTTACATCTTTGTATATATGTATCTTTGTTTCCCTCTTTATCCATGTCCTGAATTGCACGCGCCATGGATCGGAATCGGACACGGCAGACGTTGCGGTGATGAGCGGCGCGCAGATCTTCATGGCGGAGGACCTGGGCGTGAGCGACGCGCAGATCGAGGTGCTGTCGGGGGTCATCAACCTCTACTCGCTCGCCGGCGCGCTGCTGGCCGGCTGGACCTCCGACCGCCTCGGCCGCCGCCTCACCATCGTGCTCGCCAACGTCTTCTTCCTCGCCGGCCCGCTCTGCATGGCGCTCGCCGGAGGGTACAACGCCCTCATGGTCGGCCGCTTCATCGCCGGCATCGCCGTCGGCTACGACTTCGTCGATCGCCCCCATCTACGCCGCCGAGATCTCGCCGGCCTCCTCCCGCGGCCTCCTCACCTCAGTCCCCGAGGTATGCTAGCACAGCTACCTGTGCGTGTTGTCGTTCGTCAAGGACAATAATTGACATGTGAAGTGAACTGTGTGAGCTAAATGTTCGATTTGATTGTTTTACAAAATCTTGATTTATTTATTTTTCTTGGTCTTTGGAGATTTTCAACAACACGGGGGTGATGCTGAGCTACGTGTCGAACCTGGCCTTCTCGGGCCTGCCGGCGCACCTGTCGTGGCGGGTGATGTTCGCGGCGGGGGCGGTGCCGCCGGTGTTCCTGGCGGCGGGAACGCTGACCATGCCGGAGTCGCCGCGGTGGCTGGCCATGAAGGGCCGCGTCGCCGAGGCGAAAGCCGTGCTCCACAAGACCTCGGACACGGCCGCCGAGGCCGAGCGCCGGCTGCTCGAGATCGAGGACGTCGTCAACACCGGCGGCGGAGGGAAAGGGAGCAGCCACGGCGGCGGCGCGTGGAGGGAGGCGGCGGCGAAGCCCGGCGTCCGGCGCGTCCTGGCCATGGTCCTCACGCTGCAGTTCTTCCAGCAGGCTTCTGGCATCGACTCCGTGGTGCTCTACGGCCCGCGGATCCTCGCCGCCGCCGGCGTCACCACCAACGCCTCCCTCCTCAGCCTCAACGTCATCTTCGGCGTCGCCAAGGCCGGCTCCATCCTCATCGCCATGGCGCTCGTCGACCGCGCCGGCCGGCGTCCGCTGCTGCTCGTCAGCACCGGCGGCATGGCGGCGTCGCTGGTGCTGGTGGGCACCCTGTTCGCCGCGGCGGGCGCCGGCGCGGCGGTGTCGGCGGCGAGCGTGGCGGCGGTGGTGGCGTACGTGGTGTTCTTCTCCATGGGGCTGGGGCCCATGGCGTGGGTGTACAGCTCGGAGATCCTGCCGCTGCGGCTGCGGGGCCAGGGCGCCGGGCTCGGCACCGCCATGAACCGGACCATGTGCGCCGTGGTCATCATGACATTCATCTCGCTCTACAAGGCCGTCACCATGGCCGGCGCGTTCTACATCTACGCCGCCGTCGCCGCCGCCGCGTTCGTGTTCGTGTACACGTGCCTGCCGGAGACCAGGGGACGGAGCCTCGAGGACATGGAGGAGCTCTTCCACACAAAGTGATTGGTATGGTGTGCCAACTCCCATGCCTGCGCGAGCGCGATGCGATCTTCAGTTGGGCCGGTTACCACCTACCAGGCAGGCCGGCAGCTAGCCGGTTGGACAAGGCCAACGAACACGCGATTGCAAGGCACCAGAGCAGCAGACCAACAAACAACGTCAATCGAAGTCGGTGGGAATATTATTGCTCATTATTCAATTGCAGAGTAGTGGGGTTACTGCTTGAATAATTTGTAATATATATCTACCAATAAAATATTAGTTAAATAGAGGTAGTATTCATTTTTCCTTTCAAATTCAAATAAATTATATAGTATTATTAATATAATTTTTATGAGTTTGAAACAAAATAAGAAGTTATATTCTACCTTAGCAATATACCGGCATTTAATATATCATTTTTTAAAAAAATACTTTTCGACAACTAATATTAGAGAAGAGCCCAAAAATGCGGAGTTACAACACCAACGGACCAAAAAAAAAAAGGAAAACACAACAGTGCCACCAAACGAAACAAAACCCGACCTAAAATGATCTAACATGACCGATACATGTAGGAGAGATAGGCACCATTAACACATGCACATCACCGATTGACTAACAACCCGGAGCTTGTGAAGGTACAGCGAGAGGGTCATACAAGACGATGCCTTGAATAAAGGAGCGATGCTGGCACCGTCATCGTCCAACTGTCCATGGAGGAACAGTCTAAGTCTTCACCCGATGAAATTGTATAGATTTGGAGGCCACAACAACACCTCCAGCGAGGTAAACTACGTTAAAGGACAAAAACATTGCCGGCACCGGTAAACATCGGCCAAAGCTTTTGCCAAAGTCCTCTAAAGACAACTCCACACCGCAGACCGTCGAGGCTAGGATGAGAACCAAAACGATGGAATAGCGGCGATCAATCCATGGCAACGATGATGATGAGGGACATCCTAGGCACTGAAAGTGAGGACCTTGATGACCTTGAAGAGTGAGGACAGAAAGCGACCATGACAACTATAACCAACGCGGCATTCCCTGTGCAGTGAATCCGGGAGTAGTGAGGGATTCATCTGACAGCAAAAATTAGGCAGCGGCAGCCCGCCGAGGATTTCGAGTGACGACAACAGCAACCTTGAAAACTCTCCCACAACGAATGACGGGCACGAGGCCCCCATGACCATGAGCAGGCACCCAAACGGCCAAGAGCAGTGCCTGCGACAGGCACCCAGATGGGAGTGGTGGGAGTAGCGAGGGGTTCATCGAAGGGGGGTGGGGGGCGCTCATGGGGGCGTCGCTGCACGCCAACGCCCAGGTGCCCGCGCACGGTTGCCGACGGACCGTACCCTTCCACGCCCGCTCGTAGTTGCCGACGGATTGGTGTATCCTGCGGCCGCCGCCTGATCTGCGCGGCGCAACACGCCGCCGCCTTGCAGATTGAGCGTCACACCTCCGTTATCGCCCTACCAGCCCTGCGTCCCATTGCAACGCGCCGCCGTGCACCAGGCGGACCGGTGAAACAAGACGATCAGGCAACATCGGGGGGGGGGGGGGGGGGGGGGATCGTCTAGGGTATCGCTAAGAGGGAGTGACTACCCCGAAGATGGCGGTCTGCGAAGGGGTAGCGAGCGGGAGGCGGCGACCCCGACGGCGACCCCGACGGCGACAGTGGCCCGCGATGAAGGGTGCAGCGATCGCAGCCGGTGTCTGAAGATGGCGGTCTGCGAAGGGGCAGCGGGCGGGAGGCGGCGACCCCGACGGCGACAGTGGCCCGCGATGAAGGGTGCAACGATCGCAGCCGGTGATGAAGACAAGAGGTGGTGGCCAGTGGAGAGCACGACCAAAGGTGGCGCCTTGAGGGGAGGGACAACGACACCCGCGGTGGCAACCCTGTGTTCGGCGACCGGTAACTGTTTTAGGGTAGGCAGGAAACTGACGGGTGACATATTCGGCCAAGGAGGTGACAGACCCGCTGCGAGGCCGGCTCTCCGACGACCGGCGGCAGCATTGACGATCACGAGGACGACGACCTAGGGTTTCGGTGACCAAAAGAGGTAGGAAACAGAGGGAAAGAGGAATGTCGGGGCCAGCTTTAACACCGACGCTGGCTGGTGCTGCCTAAATGTGGGCCTGGACCGGATCGAACCAATCGGATTGCGATCGAATCCATCAAAATGACCCTAATGGCCCCTTTTGGATCAGAGTCTCAAAAACCATCGAACCAAAGGGTCAAGCGGTTCGACCCAGCCCCTTCGAGCGGTTCACGATGCCTTCGCCTCCGCAAGAACTGGAGCTCCTTCAACACTGGCACGTTGTTGGCCTGGCGGTGATCTTGACAGCTGCGATATCGGTCTGGCCACCCTGGTACAGGTACTGGATGCCGAGCTGGCCTGGGTTCCGGCTCCCCAAACACTCTTACGGTCAAGTTCTTCCTATACTTAAGGTACCCTGCAGCAAATGTTGAATTTTGAGATGCAATCGTTGATGCAGAAACAAAAACAGACGAACAAGTTGAAGCTACGAGAATTGATATGTTAATTTCCACTTGTAGATTGAAATGCGATGAATTACCTCCTGAAGTTTTTTTTCGGGTAAATTACCTCCTGAAGTTGACCTGGACATTGTGCAAGGCGACGAGTTGATCGGCCATGCAGCTCTTGGCCATCGCGTCGAAGGCCTCCCTGGTGAGCTAGAACCCGTCTAGTTCGCCGCGCCCGTCACAACGACCTTGCCGTTGCCGCCGCACACACCCGCCGGTCTCTGCACCACAACTGCAAGCACGCGGAGGCGGCGACGGCTGTCAACGACGTCCGAGCAGTAACGGAATGATCATGCGCGCAGCAGCACCACGCGACGCCGGTAGGAGTGCTTGTCAGGTGGAGATGGTACGCTGTCTAACGGTTCGACCCGCTAGAACCATTGGTCCAACCACGGATCGTGCGGTGCTCCATATGCCTCACTAAATGGATCGTTGGATAGTTTCAGGGTCGCGAGCGACCTACGCCCATCTTTAGTACCGTTGGAGTCGGACACCCAAAGCGTCGCCACACGGGGATGACGAGTGCGAAGATCCGCAACTAAACCGTTGTAGGCGTTGGATTCCCTGCGCTTCCAAGCACCAGCAATGGGGAGCGGTATGCACAATCTTTTTTTTTAAAAAAAAAACATGACCCACACGACGAAATTCATGTTCGTAGACGGGCATGTTTTTTTGTAATGGAAGGGCACCGATAAACTTACTTGTATTGTAGTGGTGGTGGTGCCCTCAATTTGTTTACCAAAATATGTAACTCATCAGCATTTTGTATTGTAAGTATGCCATGTTGTGATCTAACATCTGTGAGGTTGCTGCCTTAGAATAGTATTTATGTCTTGCTCCTAATTTCATTTGTGCATCGATTAAAAAAACATATTTCTATTTTTGCGGTGGCCATTTTCATGATCTTTTGTTGCTAGAATTTGACCAATAGGGTAGATGCATTTAGGCTATCTGCACCGGTGAAACTCTAACTCCAACCTTTAAAAGGAATATTCTGTCCTGGTCAGCGAGATTCTCTACTTTAAATTCGTTTCTCCCGCACCCGTCAACTATACCAACTACCATCCACGCGGGGCCCACGTTTTAAATTTTTTTAACCCCACGGGCCCCACCTATAGATGTCCATTCGGGCCGCCCGGCCCGGCCCTGGCACGAGCCCGCCCTGGCCCGTACTTTACCGGGCCGTGCCCGGCCCGGCCCTATGCTTTTGCGGGCCGTGTCGTGCTAGCCCACGGGCTCCCTCGACGGCCCAGGCACGGGCCTGTGGGCCTATTTCGTGCTGGGCCGGCCCGACGTAGCCCGGCCCAGCTATCGGGCTCGGGCCCCCACGTGGCCCGTAGCTGCTGCCGCCGCTCGCCGTCGGTGATGTCCGTCTCCAGTCGCATCGCCGCCCTTCTCCCTGCGGTCAGCTCCTCGTGGCCGACCCCCTTGCGCCGTCGCCGTCCCTCACGGCCGGCCCCCGTCGCTGCCTGCGACCCGCTCCTCGCGCCGCCGTAGCTAGTCCCCGCGGGTAGCTCGTCGTGCGTCGCCACCGCTGCTCCTCGTCGCTGGCCCAGCGAGCCCCCACCGCCGCTCCACTGCGCCCTCCGTCGACCCCCCACGCTGTGCCGCAGATCTGCGTGGAGAGGAAGCAGAGAAGGGGAACGGCTGCCCAGATGGGGCGAGGGGAGGGGAGCAGCGGCGCGAGGCTCCCTGCGACCCTGCCCCGGGGCTCCTGCTCCTCCATGCCGGGGATGGAGCGGCGGCGGTGGTGGCGCTGGGGTGGGGGCGGCGGCGTTGGAAGTGGAGCAGTGGGGGATCGAGGGGAGATTAGCAGGGAGAGAGAGGGTGGCGGCGTCGGGAGGGAGCTGGTGGGAGAGGAGGTTGGGAGCTAGGGTTTCAGAAATGAGAAACTATATATATGGGGCTATGGTTTAGCGGGCCACTACCGGGCCGGCCTTCTATGTCCGTGCCGGGCCGTGCCAGCCCACGGGCTGGGTTGGCGGCCCACGCCCGGGCACGGTTGTCGGGCCGGGCCAGCCCGGGCACGGTGGGGAGCGGGCCGTGCCGTGTTTGGGCCGGGCCAAAATGTCCGTGCTTCAGGCGGGCCGATGGGCTGCGGGCTGCATGGCCATCTATAGCCCCACCCTCTCCCCTCCTCTCTCTCTCATTCTCTCCTCTCCTCCCGAAGCTTCCTCTGCTCTCTCCGCCTCCCCTTCTTCTCCCCCAACCTCCTCTCTCTCTCTCCGTCGTCGCTCCCTTCACCGCGGCACAGCAGACGCCGCCGCGCCCTCCTCACCCACGACGCCGGCCGCGCCCACCTCCTCCCCCACGTGCTGCCTCCCTCTCCTCCTCTGTCGGCCGCGCCGCTTCCCTCGCCTCCTTCTCCTGCTGCCGCGAGCGCCCGATCACGCGGCGAAGTAGCAGCGGTGCGTAGGAGCTCGAGCTCGCCGGCGGAGCTCGAGCTCGGGGCAGAGCGCGCGGCCTCCTCTCCTCTTCCCCGCGCCCCTCCTCCGAGCTCCCCTCGGCCCGCCTAGATCTGTGCGATAGAGGACTCGAGGAGGCGGCTCGTCCGCTCGCTTCCTCCTCCGGCGCCAGCGCGCGCGAGGCGGATCGACGCTTCGCGAGTAGGGGCGGCTCGCCCTGCTCCTCCTCCGCCGCCGCGTCCATGGCCAGAGCAGGATCGGGTCGGCCGCGTCCAAGCTCCTCCAATCACCAAAAAGTCGTCTCACGTCCTCCTCGTGGCAAATAGGTCATCTCACACCCTCCACGTCTTGATATCGTACTGCCATGTAGGGTAGGCGGCTATTTAGAGGCCGATAGGTCCCTTCACAACCATTTTAGGGCCGATATAAATGTATTTTCACAATTCATGAATGTTTCCACCTGTTTTTGAAATTTTCCAATGAAACAATTTTTTTTAAAAATATTCATCTTTCATTTGACTTTTTTTTCACTAAGACAGACACTTTGTTATATAAGCAAAGATATTCATCTTTCATGTGACTTTTTTTCTCCAACACAGACACTTTGTTATAAAAGCAAAGATATGCATTTATCTTGCCCGAAAACACTGAGATAGCATCTCAAAAAAGAAAATAAATAGTAAAAGGACCTGTCGGCCATTGAAGGGCCCACAAATTCTTTTCCTCACTAAAAAGCCGTCTCACGTCCTCCTCGTGGCCAATAGGTCATCTCACACCCTCCACATCATGATATCATACTGCCATGTAGGCTAGGCTGCTATTAAGAGGCCGATAGGTCACTTCATGACCATTCTAGGGCCGACATAAATGTATTTTCACAATTCCTGAATTTTTCCACATGTTTTTGAAATTTTCCAATGATATAATTTTATTTTTTTAAATATGAATCTTTCATTTGACTTTTTTTCTCTAACACATACACTTTGTTATATAAGCAAGGATATGCATTTAGATCAAGCAGCCCAATCCCTACCTTATCTTCTTCCACCAGCGCTTCTTTCCTCATCTCCTCCTAACGTTTTCTTCCTTGAGCCGCCGCCTCCTCCTCACGCCGAACTCCCCGTCGCACCCATCTCCCACCGGCTCCGGCGGCCTCCGCCGCCGCCCGCCATCGCCGCCGATGAGAATCTCTTGGAGCTAGACGCCCCCGCCGCAACCACCTCTGGCCGGCTCCGGCGGCTAGCGCCGCCTCCGCCGCCGCCGTCCACAACGGCCTAACGCGAACCTGTCGTGGAAGGACGCTCCCGCTGCCACCACCTCTTCCCTGCTCCGGCGGCCTCCGCCATTGCCGCCGACGCGAACCTTTTGGAGCCAGACGCCCCTGCCGCCTTCATCGCCAACCGGGGGTCCCACGCCGCCCGGCTCCGGCGGCGTCCTTGCTGCCTCCGCTCCGCCGCCGTCTCTCCCGCCACCACCGCCGGCCGGTGAGCCGCCTCCAGAGCTTCCTCTACAGCCGGCAATGGAGGTAAGCCCCTCCAACCCCGAAACCCCAAAACCCTAACCCAACTGCCTCATTCTTCTTCCCCGGCGGCGACCTCATCCCGCCTCCTTCTTCCTCCTCTAAGCCGGTGATTGAAAGAAAGTTATTCTTCAAACGTTTGAAGAGGAGTAATTCTCATATTGTTATAACATGGCATCTAAGATATTCTAAAACAATCGGCTTGGTTTTCTTTTTGTACACATGTGGCCCGAACGAAGCACCATTTAATAGTTAACATGCTCTCACAGAAAGCAATGAAGGTTTGTGCAGTGTCATACTAAAATGTGCTAACAAAATAAAACCATGTAGATTCATATATGAGGTTTGAGCACATAAAAGAATATGATACTAACAGTAATCAAGATTTTTAATAAAAGCATACATTAATCATGGTGTTCCATATAACAAGTTTGTTGCTCAGTCGTCATAATACTATCAGAGGTGTCAAAAGGGACATTGCTTGCTGATATATCTGGCACTAGAACATATCAATCACAACTTTTAAATGGAACAACGAATAATATATGATTTTTTTCCTTGGCTTTTACTCAGCATATTCACTAACCGGCTTTTCCTTGGCTTTCTCTCGTTTACATGACTAACATCGTATTTAAAGAAAATAATATCCCTATCAGGATTGATAAAATGAAACTTTACAAATTTTACTACAATAGCAATTGTTGTGATTGTCGAAATTAATGTAGGTTATGTGTGATTGGAGGGCCGGATTGTGGCACATCACAACAAGAGGAGGGTCAGATCAACGCAGAGAAACAGAGGAAGACGAATCAAAACAGGAAAACACATGATCATGACACATCCATCATTAGTATCAAAGGAAAATGTGACGTGAAGTTATCTCTAGTTGATCGTGTAATACAATGGCTCAGCTAAGGCTGTGATGGTCTGAACCAAACTTAACGGTACACAAATTAATATGATTCGTTGAACTGACTGCGCAAACAACTTTGTACAATTGGTTTCCGCCACAAGCCAACGGTGCGAATATGCATAAATGTGCATGTGCCGCTGGCTGCTCATCCATCTGTATATCTATTTCTACAACATCCCGAGCCACACTAGGTTCAAAAACCGCCTGTATGCAAACGGTTTCAAGTTGACTGTACTAGGATGTGCTTTGTGGTAGTACTCCCTTCAACTATTCACTTTGTCCGCTTAACCTCCCTAAAAATTTAGACTCGATTTACTCCCTCAAACTATTTCAAATGGTCTAATCTACCCCTAATGAGTTTTTGTTTTTTGTTTCTTCATGTACAAGTTGAATTTTCATAGGTTAGGATATTTAATACGAAAATGATCTTAGATATACAAAATTGTATGAAAAGTAATCATGGAAAATTTCTAATGCATTTTCTAAGGATGAGCGTCATGTTATAAGTCAACTAACAAAATCTGGAATTAAAACTCAACTTGTACGCAAAGAAACATAAAAGAAAATTCTAACTAGGAATAGATTGGACTAACTGAAATAGTTTAGGGAGTAATATAAAGTAAGTCGAAATTTTCTTCGGGGGTTTACCAGACAAAAGCAAATAATTGAGGGGAGCAAAATGGACTTTTATCATTTATATATTTGCAGTCATATCAGTGTTTGCCCAACAAAAATAATTGTAGTAAGCGGAGTATTTAAAAAAAATGTTGCTTCTTTTTTTGAAAAAAATGTTACTTCAATCGGAGTGCTAACAATGATGGATTTGCAAATGGCTGTGGGGCGCTTACTGGAATTATTGGCCGTACGTGGTACTCGTGAAAGCTGTAAGAAAGAGGCACAGCATATCACAGGGAGAGCGTAAGACGACAGCGCATGGAAACAATAAAAGGGGATCGGGAGATGGAAGGAAACGAATCACTTGATTACGACACACATCCATCATTGTTAGCACCTACTGTAATAAGGAGAAAGGTGACATGAAGTTATCCGGCCTGTAAATAATAATCATGAGCTGCCGTCTAGTCACACACGTACCTTGCCTGAACTAGACGCAAGTAGAAGCTTTGCTACCCAATCGAATAGACGACAGTGAATGAGATCAACACACAAGCTTAGCGAATAGGACAACTAACATGTCGCTGCCAAGCTCATTGCATTGCGCCGGGACGAGCTGGTCCATCTGCGCCGGCGGCGCCCGGGGTCGCCGCTCCAATGGCCGTTGCACGCGCATCGTACATCATCAGTGCATGTCATGATCGTAGCATGGGCCCACTTGCATTCTCAAAGGTTCAGTCATGTGCTGCAGAAACCTCAGGCGGCCATGAGCCGCTAGCTAGCCTGAAATCCTAGCTTCGCCACTGCACAAGGCCGGCACGGGTCTAATGGGCATCTATAGTATGGTGTCTCCGGAACACATTTGAGCCTTCCGGTCTATTCTTGAGAAACCATACAATTCAACTCGATGTAAGATATGCTCGCCCCACTTTTAAATACTACCTCCGCTTCAAATTATAGTTCGTTTTGCCCTTTTTAGATTCATAATCTTTGTTATGCTTCTAGATTCATCATCTTTTTAAATTAACGTCATGTCTAGATTAATACCAAAATCTATGAATGTAAAAAAGTCAAAACGACCTATAATTTAGAACGGAGGAAGTATTTGACATTACAGATATTAGGAAAAGAAAAGATCTCCATAAGTATATATCATGAAAAGAGCACGCGACTTGGTGCTCAACAAAGGCCGTGCCCATGAACTAGAGGGTTTATTTTTTGTGTGGGGATGAGACCCTGTAGTTGGAGAAGAGAGGGCAGCCTGGCAAAACCTGATCGAGCTAGCTAGGCCGCTAGAGGCCGTACGTGTGTGGCGCGCCGCGCCCGTGGCCTCTCGTCGCGTCGGCTCACGCGCTCCACGATAATCTCATTGGGCACCCGAACGCGCGCGCGCGTGCGGTGTGCCAGCCAGCGCGCCGTGTCATCTTGTGCTTATATAGCTGTCCATATGCGTGACGCCGCTAACCAACCTCTCGATCGAGAGGGGAAAAAAAAGGAGAGATTAGTAATTGTCCAGCTGCAGATCTTGCTTGCTACGTAATTCTAGCTATAGCTAGCCTATAGGTAGGCGGCAAGCAAAGCGGCCGGCGGCGCGCAGGCTCTAGCTAGCTAGCTCGCCGGCGAGGATGAAGACGGAGGAGGACCTCGAGTCGCCTCTCCTCTCCGACGGCGCGGCGCCGCCGGCGTCGGCGGCGAGCACCAAGTGCAGCTCGTACGCCCTCGTCTGCGCCCTCCTCGCCTCCATCACCTCCATCATCTACGGCTACAGTACGTCACCTCCGTCTCCATCTTCTTCTACTCGCCACGCAAATGTCCGCCGCCTACCACCGTTTCCCTGACCTCTCGCTGGCGCGCCGCCGCCGCCGCCGCAGACCGCGGCGTGATGAGCGGGGCGCAGAAGTACGTGCAGGCGGACCTGGGCGTGAGCGACGGGCAGCTGGAGGTGCTGATCGGCGCCACCTCCGTCTACTCGCTCGTCGGCTCGCTGGCGGCGGGGTGGACCTGCGACCGCGCGGGGCGGCGCCGCGCCGTCGCGATCTCGGCGGCCATGTTCCTGGCCGGGTCGGCGGTCACCGCCGCCGCCGACGGGTACGCCGCGCTCATGGCCGGGCAGCTCGTCGCCGGCGTCGCCTGCGGGTTCGGGCTCGTCGTCGCGCCCGTCTACATCGCCGAGATCGCGCCGGCGGGCTCCAGAGGGTTCCTCTCCTCCATCCCCGAGGTACCGTACCGTACGATCGACGCCGGCGGTGGCGGCGGCGTTTCTCCGCGCTTGAAAATGCGGTGGTGGTCCTGATTATTGCTAATTGGGGACTAGCTTGGGGTACGAGGGGATTGCTAATTAATCCTAATTATGGAGGTGATTAGGTTAATAGGAAGTTGGTGTAGAATAATCTGATGGAAGTGGTTAGATTAGATCTCTCTGGTAGGCTTGATGATGACTAGATCCGTATGTTTGTTTGCTAGTACTAAAAAACAAGGGACTGTTGGTATTTGAAATGAAAGTTAGTTGGATTTACATGCGAATTTAATTGGAAGAGAAATCAGATCGGACTTGCTTGTATGATGACTAGGCAATCACGTGGTGCGTCCTTAGTTAAGGACACGGAGTAGAAACCAAACAAAAATTTGTACGTCCAAATTTACCCTGGTGGATTTTAGAATGATCTAGTTTAACCATGGTGTATACGTACTAGGGGAGTAAAATGCTACAACACGTTACAACTTGTAACTGTAACAATTTTTTTTATTTTCTTTACTGTAAAATAAAATGTTCTTCTGACGTTCATGTGCTCGTGTGCTGACACGTCATCAGATCGCCGGCAACTCGGGCATCCTGCTGAGCTACATCGCCGACTTCGCGCTGGCGGGGCTCCCCACGGCGATCAACTGGCGCCTGATGATCGGCATCGGCGCCGTCCCTCCCCTCTTCCTCGCCGCCGCCGCCGTGCTCGCCATGCCGGAGACACCTCGCTGGCTCGTCCTCCACGGCCACCCCGACGAGGCCCGCCGCGTGCTCGCGCGCACCAGTGGCGGCGCCGACGCCGACCGCCGCCTCATGGAGATCCTCACCTCCGTCAAGAACAACGCCGGCGATTCGCCGCCGGCGCCGACGAGCGTGTGGCGTGAGATCCTGCTCCGCCCGACGCCGGCCGTACGACGCGTGATGCTCGCCATCGTCGGCCTCCAGGTGTTCCAGCAGGCGTGCGGCGTGGCGGCGCTGGTGCTCTACGCGCCGCGCGTGTTCGGTCACGCCGGCGTCACCTCCGAGCGCGCCGTGCTGGGCGCCACCGTGCTCCTCGGCGCCGTCAAGACGGCGGCGATCGTGGTGCCGCTCTTCCTCGCCGACCGCCTCGGCCGCCGCCCGATGCTGCTCGCGAGCGCCGGCGGCATGGCAGCGTCGCTGCTGGTGCTCGGCCTCTCGATGTGGACGCCGGCGTCGTCGTCATGGGCGGCGGCGGCGTGCGTGGCGGCGGCGGCGGCGTTCATGGCGGCGTTCTCGCTGGGGTTCGGGCCGGTGATATGGATGTACGGGTCGGAGATCCTGCCGCTGCGTCTGCGCGCGCAGGGGACCGGCATCGGTACGGCGGTGAACCGGGTGATGAGCGCGCTCGTGGGGATGACCTTCATCTCCATGTACGAGGCGGTGGGAATGGCTGGGAGCTTCTACATCTTCGCGGCGATGTCGGCGGCGGCGTGGGTGTTCGTGTACGCGTGCTTGCCGGAGACCAAGGGGAGGAGCCTCGAGGAGATGGAGGAGCTCTTCGACGGCGGCGTCGACAAGGCCTCCTCGCCGCGGGCTGCGCTGTCGTGATCGAGGCAGCGACGACGGCGAGTACGCGTGCACGGGCGCGCAAGAAGCATGCAGCTAGCGGGCAAGTTGTTAAAGGGTGTAAGGTTGGTTAGAGGTGGCCTAGTATATTGTTACTAGTACGGTGTAATAATTTGTTCTGTTGATGTGTAATTTTGCAAATTTGATTGGAATGATATTGGTTATTGGCATTGGGAGTGCATAACCCTTTACCTTCTCTTTCTATTCTATAAAAAGGCGAACATCTAATCTAGGCCCGGTCGCCTTTCTATGAAGGCGAGCAGCCCAACCCCCTTGTGGGAATTTGGATATTAAGGAAGGGAAGTCGTATTTCGCAATAGCAGCTACGAGAAGTTAGGCTTAGGGTGCGCCTCCTGCGGTCGTTTTAGTGACTCAATTGGCTTCTCCCTGACTAAAGAAATCTCAAGTCAGAAGCTTCCATTCCTCATCAAGATTTTCTGACTTCTTTACTCGGGATGTGGAGCTTTTGCCTCTGCTATTCTGCTGCTTCTGCTGTATGAGAGAGATTTGGCCCCTTTGGCATTGACGTGGCAGCCACTTGTCAGCCACACCGCTCATTTTATCAATGTCTTTTTTGTTGTATTGTTATTTGATCGACCATTTTGGTAGTGCACAATGTTCTTCTAGATTTTTAAAACATCTCAATATTTTTCTCTAAAATTTAAATGATTTGTTATTATTATTTTTAATTTTATTGGTTCTGTAATGACATTACATTGTTCAACCGCAAAAAAAAATGACATTACATTGTTCCAGTAATCAGTTGGATTGTTATGTTGAATTTTTAAGTGGGTTGAACTTATTTTCTGATTGTTCTATAGTGAAAGTCTCATCGTTCTCATAGAAGTATTGAATTGTTCTTGATTTTTTAAAGTTGTTCTATGTTTTATCTTTTAAATTGTTCCATGTTTTAAATTTAATGTTTTAAGCCTCCTTCCATTTTTTTTTCTTTTTTAAGCTACATGACAGACCAAATATAGATACAATGAAAGGTTCTCAAAATCATGACTCTTATCATAAAATCTAATGAACCTACTATTTTACAACCGTCAACGTGGCAAAGGAACGAATACCATAAACGAGAAGAAACAAATGTGACATAAAATTTCAATGCGAGTTGTGTACATATCTCTATCGATCATGTACTAAGGTGATCACCAAGAGCGGAATACCATAAAGGAGAAGAGACAACCGTTAATAAGGCAACAAGTAAATTCAATCCGGCAGCCTTATTTATTTTTGTTATGCAAGCACAACAGGCAGAAAATACAGCACACACTCCTTTCTCTCTGCATCTTTCTCTCTGGACGGAAGAAGGAAGAAACGAAAGGCAAGGAACTGTCCGCGCGCATGGGGGCCTCGGCCAGCATTTATTCCCAAACGGATCGGACCAGCCCAAGTATTACGGGAAAGATAAAAAGAGAAACACCGACACACTCACTGAATGAGATCGAGGAACTGAAAAGTGAAAAGCATCAGTGAACGCTGGAGGATCGAACTCATCAGACCAAGATAGGCGGCCGGGTCACTTCTTGTGGCATGCGGCCGCGCACGTCTTGGTCAGCTGGCCACAGGCCCTTGCGTCATCTTCGCTGATGGGCAGGTGGTCAACAAGGTGCAAGAAGATCCTGGTGCAAGGATCGGCTTCTGCCACCACCGTCGCCCTCCGAATCCAATCGTCCTGCATCTTGCACAGCTGTTCCGTGCCATGAGAAACAGACCTATCTGTTTGTTTAATGTGAGTTTTAAGATTTTCACTAAAGTGGCTACTAACAGAGTATCTACCGTTGCTCAAAAGGTTATCAGCCCAACTCAGACTGCTTTTATTCCTGGTAGGAATATAATGGAGGGAGTTATAATCCTTCATGAAACGATTTATGAGTTACCTAGAAAAAAGAAAAGCCGGGTAATCTTTAAGATCGACTTCGAGAAAGCTTACGACAAAGTAAAATGGTCATTTGTACAACAAACATTGCAAATGAAAGGGTTTTTCCGACAAATGGTGTGCTTGGATAAATTCTTTTATGCAGGAGGGACATGTTGGAATTAAAATTAATGACCAGATGGGGCAAAATTTTCAATCAAAAGGCCTCCGACAGGGTGACCCATTATCTCCTCTTTTGTTTAATATTGTGGCTGATATGTTAGCAATATTGATAAATAGAGCAAAGGATGATGGACAGATAGTGGGATTGCTGCCTCACCTAATTGATGGTGGACTATCTGTCTTGTAATATGCTGATGATACCATTATTTTTATGGATCATGACTTATAGAAAGCAACTAATATGAAATTGTTGTTGTCGGCTTTTGAACAAATCTCGGGCCTTAAGATAAATTTTCATAAGAGCGAGGTCTTTTGCTCTGGGGAAGCTAAGCTTCAGGAACAACAATATTCACAATTATTTGGATACCAGCTGGGTTCATATCCTTTTAGATACCTAGGCATTCCAATGCACTTCCGTAAGCTAGGGAATAAAGATTGGAGGGTAACAGAGGAAAAATTTGAGAAAAAACCGTCTAGTTGGAAAGGCAAACTCATATCAGTAGGAGGGCGTCTTGTTTTGATTAATTCCGTGCCAACTAGCCTGGCCATGTTCATGCTTTCTTTCTTCGAGGTATCGAAAGGTGTTCTTGAGAAACTGAATTACTACATATCTAGGTTTTTTATGGCAAGGGGATGATCATACTACAGATCTAGGTTTTTTTTTTTGGCAAAAGCGTCGTGAAGATCCCTTCCAGCCTCGAACTATCCTGTCGAATGCGCCTCTTGGGCACTGAACTGCTTAAGTGCGCAAGAACGGTAGAAGAGAAAGATATCCAGGGGTGCTGCAATAATAATCAACTGGCGGTCGAGGTCCTTCGTGGTAGGGCAGACGACTGTAACTGTGGCTTTGTCGATTATATCAAGAGCAGAAGCATTGACTTCAACAAGGTCTGCCCCACTACTGGCATTGAGAAAAAGTGCCAAGCTAAGGCTGATTGCAACGGTTGCCTGAAAACCGTCCTGGATCGCTATTTTAGCGGTGTTCCACCTCCTGAGCGACTGCATCGGTTTCCTGCAAAACTTCCTGAACATTCCAGGCCGTCCCCATCCTCCCCCAAATCTGGGGGCCGCAGAGACGTCCTGGATCCGCTCGCGAGGGCGAATCCTCGCAGCGGCGCCTCCTCGTCCTCGCGGCGTCGCCGGCCCCGGCTTCCCCTGCTCCATTGCCTCCTCGTCCTCGCGGCGTCGCCAGCCCCAGCTTCCCCTTCGCCCCCTGCTCCGTTGCCTCCTCGCGGTCCACGTCGTCGCCCCCTTCCCCGCTGGCCCCCTCGTCTTCCGCTCGTCCACGGCGTTGCTATCTCCGCGGCCTCGCCGTCTTCGCCATCTGCACCGCCAAGAACCAGGTCGTCGCCGTCCCCTGGGCTGGGTGTCACGGCGAGAAACAAAGCCCGGCCGCCACATCTTCCGCCACGCCCGCCCTCGGCCGCGACACACCACCACCACCATCAGCAGCAGCGCCGGCCGTTACAGCCGTCCTCTTTGATTTCTGGAGAAACACACGATGTTCGTTGATATGCCTGTGCAGCTTTGCTTCTGAATGTTCAGATTGTAGTATTATACAACCACAATTCCAGTGCCCTGGGTTTGAACCACAAATTTACATTCATGCACCTCCTATAGTGATGTGGCACTTATTGAGGTGCCAAATGCATCATAGAGCCAGTCTGACAATACTGAAATAGTAGCAAAGTGAAACCTAGGTTTGTGTGTGCAGATTATTTTCAATGATAATGAACTTTCACATTCTGTGTAGCATTATCCATTGGTGTGTATACAAGTTCATTGCATCATTGCTGATCTGATGCTATACTTTAGCTGTGTACACAAGTTCATTGCATCATTGCTGATCTGATGCTATACTTTAGCCTGAATTGGTGTAAACATGCTATTCTACATTGGCAAAGTATAAGCATATTACTTAGAATCAGATGTTAGGCAAATGGCCAAATGTATGCATGTCGCTGAATTTTTTTTGTTGTTTTGCAAACTTCTGAAATGCGATACTTGATTTGTAGTAGTAATACTAGCACTATAAAATTATCTATCTGATGCAAGATTGAGTGATTTGGTACCTGCGTTATTATATTTTGTTGGTATGGAATAAGATAGTACTGGTTATGAAGCTAGGAGCACTTGATGTCTTGATTATAGGCTTGGCATTTTACGATGAACAAGTAACCCCCCTTTGATTGTAGCATATCTGATCTTGACATGAGTTGCTTGTTTGGTGGTATGATATGCCATTTAACTATGCTGTCTATTATTGGAAAATTGAGTTTGTCTACACTAATCATTGCTTCATGTTGAAAAATTGGAAGACATTATAACCTATCTGTTTGCTTGAATATTATGACCGGTTAGTATTAGATCTTGACTTTTCACATTGTAACCTATCTCTGATTATTTTCTTTCCAACAATATAGGATGGATGAGTATATGGTTGCCCTCAATACTGCGTCAGTTGATATTTCTAGAGAAGGCGAAGGCAGAAGAGGCTCGAGAACACCGGAAGAGGATGTTGGAGCTGGAGGAGAAAAGGCTGGCTTTGGACTAGAAACGTCTAGAGATGGAGCAAGTTCTCTGACTGTAATAAATTACTTTGGTTCTGTTCTCTGACTGTAATAAATTATTTGTGGGTTGCAAAGAAAAGTGGTAAAATTGGATATGCTTATGGGTGTGCTGTCGAAGCAAGTTCTGTGACCTGTTGATGTTTGAAATGGAATTTCTGTTTTGAGAATATATTTGTGCAAGTGTTGAAATGAAATATTCATCTCTCCTGCTTGTGGGTGGTTCTGTTTCCAATCTGTGTGCAAGTTCTGTGACCTGCTTATGGGTGGTTCTGTTTGAAATGAAATATTCATCTCTCCTGTTAGTTCTGTGCAAGTGTTGAAATGGCATGTGTTGCAAGTGGTTCTGTTAGTTCTGTCCTGAAAGCTTTAATGAAAACTGAAATTTGGTGTCGACAGCAACATGGTTACTGAAATTCTGAACTTTATTTAAGAACAATTTCTAAGACCAATTACCAGTTTGGTGTCAACAGCTTCTATTTATTATGGCCAGTTGGTTATTGTTTCTAAGTTGCTGCCTGATAATTTTCTGAAATTTGGTGTCGACAACAACAGTTTCTAAGTGTGAACCCTTTTTGTACAGAATTATCATGCAACAGTTTCTGCCTTTGTGGATATGTGTGCAGCTGGCACTTTTAGATAATGGCAGGACTGACTGCCTTTGTGTATCTCACAGACTTCACTTTTGGGAGCTACAACAATTCTAAACAATTTCTAAGACCAATTATATGGGAGCTACAACAAGCTAACAGAGA
The DNA here is from genome assembly GCA_015476505.1 of Urochloa ruziziensis. Lineage (NCBI taxonomy): Eukaryota > Viridiplantae > Streptophyta > Magnoliopsida > Poales > Poaceae > Urochloa > Urochloa ruziziensis. The sequence continues at coordinate 56,229,454 of CM027121.1, read as the reverse complement.
AAAGACCATCTTCCAGCGACAAGACTTGTACCAGCCGAAAATACAAGGTTGACAAATATATAACAAGAATCAGCCTTCTCAGAAATAACAAGAATCAGCCCAAAATTCTGAAATGACAAAGCTGGAAAGGTGAACCCAAACCCAGAAATAACAGACCGCACCATCAGACTGTACCATCAGACATTCCAAGCTTGTAATTGGCAGATTACACTATCAAGTACCATAAATAAAACCTCAAGTTTATTAATGTAAACTGATAATATTCATTTCAGTGCTGTTATTCAGAAACTTCAAGTACAATAATTTCACATCAAATAAATTACAGAATCTAGGTTGGATAAGAGCCAAAAACATCAAGGTTGATCCATAACGCATCCAGGTGTGCTCGATGAGTTCTCTGCATCCATGGCTGCCAGCAGAGTGTGTATCTCTTCATCATCACCATCGAGAAACTCACAATTAGGCTTATCCTCAGCAATCAAGTAACGAAGAAGGCTACAACCTTCGTCCTCCACTGTTTCGCACAACCGCTTTGATGGACGAGAGAAATCCATGGTGCCACCTGCAAGGAAGAAAGAACAATATAATACCTAACAATAGCATTACTTACAAAAGAAACATAAAATTAAGGTCCTGTGCCAACAATAATCAGAAAACTACAAAATATATTCACAGGTTATATTAATGTGTGAAGAGCAATAGCGACGGTATAATTTTTATAACTTGAAAATGAACCCAATTATATTATAAGCCATGGTGTGTACTTCCTGCCTCAATCTTTCAGAAACCTTGCAACATTTCAGTATAATCAGCAGCAATTGTGTAGTGACTAGGTCAAGATGAAAGGCAAATCTTTCATCCATTGAAAATGCAGTTCATGAAGTTCACTCTTGTATCTTAATCAAAAGCAGATGCAATGCAAAGTTGATGCAGAATTAGGGTCCTCAGGCCTCATTCTCACTTCTCACTCCAATGGCAAGAATGCCTCACTGATTAAAATTGGGACAAAGTGCCTAGCTTAAATATTTGCAATGTCGTCCCTTTTCTTGAAACAGTGATCGCAAGACCATGATTGACATTCCCCTGCTTGGCCGGTATATGTAAATCTAAACCAATACCCATCTGCACTCACTAGGTTTAAATAGACAGCACTCACTAGGTTCAAGCATTTCGTCGAACAAGTCTCAGGCATGGCAAGCACAAGACAACAATATGAAAGGGAACTTCGATGGCTGGCTCACCAAGACGATGTCCTTGGGCTGCGAAGGCGGCGGAGCTCCGGGACGGCGTTCTTGGGCTGTGACGGCGGCGGAGCTTCGGGACGGAGCAGAAGAGAGCGGCGTGGGAGAGGGAGGACATGCTGGGGAAGCTCGACTCCTGTGACAGGTTCTTTGAGCGCTTCGCCGGTGGCGACACGGCCAAGATCACGCCGGAGGACGCGAGGTGCTGCCTCCAGGCGATGAAGACGTGCGCGGCCAGCTGCCAGAAGCAGTAGTGACCCACCTCCCCGGCCCGGCGCGGCGTACAATTTGGTTCCATTAAATTTCAATTCACTCTGATTATTTCGTTTGATTAAGTTGATGGCATGAGGGACTGAGAGTTTGCCGTGTGCAAAGGGGGTGACACACGGTAAAGACTTTTTTCAAGAAATAAAAGAAAAAAAAAAGAAAACAATCTTTTGGCCCACTGGCCGACCCACACGCCGCTGCTAGCCCCTGCCGCCTGCGCTCGAGGCCGTGCTCGCACACCGCCACCGCCGCCGGCGTGCCCGTCGGAGCGCTGCCCGCGCCGACCAGCCGCTGCCGCGCGCCGCCGGCTGGCCGTGCCCGCACGCCGCCGCCGCTGGGGCCGGTCGATCTGCCTGTCCACGCGCCAGCCATCCGCGACCGTGCGCCACCGCCGTCAGGGCCGGCGTGCCCGCCGTGGCTGCCCTGAGGTTATCTAGCAACTGGAGAGGATGAGAGAGATAAGAAAGAGGGAAGATAAGAAAGAGAAAGGCCAGTGTGGAAGAAAGAGGGGAGATGGAGGGATCCGTGTGGTAGGCTGAGGACCAATGGGAGGCCACAGTTTGGTATGGGTGGATTGGCGACGTGGCATTTGCGTTTTCTCTGTGTGCTTATAACGAAATTTTGGATGGTCAAACGCAATTGCAAATAAAAACGTTATGAACTACAAACTTTTATATCTTTTCTAGATCTACAACTTTTACTATCAAGGAGCATTCACCCAAGACCCAACCACCACAGATCATGCCAGAACCTGATTCTCACCTTATTTCCACCTTTGATCGTGTTCTCCCCCATGTACCATTGCATGGCTGCATGCAGCCTTTTCCAGAATTATGAACCACCTATGGGTGGAAGAAACTCTTCCTCCTCTTCTTCCCCATATATTTTTTCTTGGCAGTTCCAGAATTGTCGTAGCATTTATTTAGCAAAGACAAGATAAGAAAGAAAAGAGAACAAACAATCTCTCGTTGTACTCCTTGGCATTATCTTTGTTGTTTTGAAGCAGGTGATGAACATAATAACTAAGATTCAGAAGAGCCTTAGAGCATCTCCAAGAGTCTCTCTAAATCATTATTTAAAGAGTCATTTGCATAAAAATCGTTTTCTATGTATCTTTATGTTTTCCAACACTTTTCTATACCTTGCATGCACTCTAGAGAGCTATTCTCTTTTCTATATTTTGCTACCGAGAAATCCGGAATAGAGAGTGACTATGTTTGAATAACCAAATAGAAAGATTGTTGGAAGGTATTTATTTAATCAAAATCTCTAAAATTAGCAATTAAGAAGGATTTAGAGTGTCTCTTGGAGTTGCTCTTAAGTGAACAGAGCACCATAATAATATCTGCAGCCCACGTAAACATTCAGCCTTGGAAGGCCCATTTCAGCCCACCATCAATACCACTCATGTTAGAATCTTGTCAAGAACTTTCCCTTAGAAAAAGAATCTCGTCAAGAAAATGAAAAACAAAAGACAAAGAAAATTTACGAACACCTGTACCTACACACCTTATATTCCACCACTACGGTTACAGTTACATACAGAGTTTGTCACACACATATTATACACACTACACACACACGCTCCAGTCACAACTCACAAGTCGTCACGCAGAAGCAAAATAAAAACGAAAATAACAGTAGAAAATTCATAATATCAGAGGCGTAACCAATCTAAAGATTGGCACCAACATCTATGGCCTACCAAGGCACAGCTGAGAACGGCGCCCATAATGATGTGCGTCTCAAGCACCGTGGTCACTGCTCCTGTGAGCAGCAGTGGGGCTCGCAAAGGCCTCGGTCCACTGGTCCGCGATGTCACCAGCGATCCTGAGAGCATCATAGGAGGTGCCCATGAGGCCTTTCCTTGTGAAGCCGGCGGCGTAGAGGCCATTCTTGCCCCTCCAGCTGTGTGGGAATGGCTTTCTGGGGAACCCATCAACATGACTGAAGAACTCCTCCTCCTATCAAAGTAAAGATTATCTTTGAGTTGAAACTGAGCATATGGATCGATCAATCATATATGTTTGATGGTCTTCCTAAACATTGATTTGTCAGCTGCAAATGAAACAAAACTAAAACGGTGGACCAGCGAATTAGCCTACCAAAATCTTCTCTAAAAGGGAAAACTCTAAAAACAATGTTCACATTTATTCAATGCCCAAATCTCAACGATCAGCTCAACTGCAAATTAATTGATTGATTAACTATCTCAAAGCATGCCAAACACACTTGCATGAGACCTTCATATCAAATCTAGTTAGACAGATGGGATCCATCAAACAATCCAAGCCATCTAGATGGGCCACCCTACAAAAGGTAGAGTGGGGAGCACATGATGATTACCATATGGACCTCACCTCTCACCACAAAATCATTATGGGCCAGCCTTCATGCATGTGCATCGATCACCCAACTCTATCTCACCCCATGCATGGGGTTTTCTGGCAATCTCTTTCCCAACCCAGAGGACTGCAGCTTCCTTCCCCACTTGATGGTGGCAGAGAGGTGCAAATGGGGCAGGGCTATCGATGTGTATAGGTAAATGTAAGCGACATAATAAGTTAAATTGCTTAAATAATGTTTGGCATATTCTCAGGTTTTTTGTCTGTGGTTTGGTGGAAGTTATAGGAGTTGTTTCGTTTGTGCTACCAAAACACATGAAGGCCAAACAAAATTCAGATGCGGCTAGGTCATTAGCTGTTTGGATTTTGGACAGCTTTAGCTCTAGAAATGGATAGGATCGCCTAACCAAAATAGTTTTATGTGGAAAGTTACATGTATGAGTACATTGCAAATTATTCTTTGCCAATATCATGTTTCACAAAAATGTGACACCTTGACTTCACTGTAAACGACTCCATATTTGATGGCACGATCATTAGTATGTAAATTAATAACCTATTTATATTAGATCTTAAATATTTTTTAAATAAGACTATCCTTTTCATCCCCTTTTTGGAATGTTGTCATTGTTATATGGCCCAGGCGCCCATATTGGTAGGGGCTACACTATTTGACCAGGATCATACACCAACGATCATACAAGCACAAATTAAAGTGATAAAAATACACAGAAATGAAAACAAGATATGCGCATGCATGATTGCATGAAAGCTACATGTTCTGGCTAAGATCAAAGCTAGCCGCCAGTGCACTACTCTGCATCCTTAATTTGGTCTTGCTAGTTTGCAAGTCCAAAACTTTGACGTGCTGACCTGACACCAACAGTTGTACATATGAATGTCCATATTTGTGTACATACACATACACAGACACGCAATGATGCAACTATGTGTATGCATGCAAGAAGATATATACAAAGGAAATCAAGCATAAAAACCAGTAGCGATCATGCCAATCAAGGACCATGATGTAAACAAACACATATATGGCCTATATACTCTGTGTCCATTCCTTTCAATATCTGCCTAAACTGATTACTTTCTTCCCAACAAATTAGGCCGCACAAATTGATGCCCACGCATCAATCAACATTGCCCTTGATTGTCAATTTCTTGGTGATCAAATTTAATTTTGTGTCACTGTCGGAGGGATATCATCGCGCTCCTTTAAGCATCATTATCATTGCCCATGCCTTGCATTGCTATCTAGAACCTCGATTAATTCGACAAGGACTGTATATATATACACATGCACATTTAAATTAACCTCTGTGTGTGGGTATAAAGTTAATTTGATAAAGAGTGATTCAACATTATTGAAGCCTACAGAATGTAAACAAAATGAATTACAAAACTTAAGTATATAGGGTTTCAACGGCTTCTATATGGGTTGAGAAGCTAAAATATAACCAAGGGTTTGCCACATATATATATATATCACAGGGAGTAAATCGACCCTAAATTTCCACATAATTCAGAGAGATAACTCCAGAAACATCCTCCCAAACAATTATCGTGGAAATCTCTCTACTATGTGATTGGGTAAGAGTAAGATATATTTGTGCCAGCAGCGAGCATGTGTAATTATGATGATTCAGTTTATACCACTATCAAAAAGGTGATTCATGTTTTTTTTTTCAAGCATGATAATGCAAGCTCATTGAATGTGTAGGTACGCGCGTATGTACCTTGAGCCATGAAGGCACGTTGCTTTTGTACCCGGTAGCGAAGATGACGGCATCAAAGTCCTCTCGGTGGCCGTCTATGAACTCAACACCATTACTCCCTGTGAACCGGTTGATTGCTGGGACCACCTGCAGAATCTCTCTCTAGATACATTAGTTGGGAGGACAGCATGTGTATCATTGAGTACACTGTACGTACTGACAAGTGACATCAATCTAGGACTCTTTTCGTGTTGTTTCGAGATCTGTGCACAGCTTTATTTTATTTTTATTCCTCGTAGTACATTGAGGTCCCATTTAGCTAGAGTGCATCATCCTACAGTAACTCCATAGTTTTACTGAAATTATCAAACATAGTTTTTGGGAAGTATTAGGATCACAAATACCTGTATTTCTCCACTTTTGATCTTTCTCAGAGCTCCGATGTCGAGTACTGGTGTTTTCCCAGTTGAACTCTTGATTTGAAGTGGCCCCATCTTAGGTCGTGGGAGGCCATATTTTCAGTGTCTCCAAGGATCAATCTTGAGAAAAAGAGCAGCAGGGAATCAACCCGTTTTATGGGGAGCCACCTGAGAAGGAACATGGAGAGGCCAAATGTCGAAATACCTAGAATCTCCCTCGGCAACACATGAAGCTGAAAAAAGAAGAAACATCATATATCCATATGGGGAATAGACGATATCAGAAAATTAATCTCAATCTTACTATTTGCATTGAAAATTAGTCATAAGTGTTAAATTTCATTAAATATTTTTTGTAGAATAATCTTTATTTTTCAACGAAAATAATGTATGTCTAACTTTAATAACATAAATATTCTTAAAATAGTTAGTTTTCCTTTGTAAATATCTCTCTAATCATCTGCAATATTAGTAGTTTCACATCAATGTAGGCAGGAGAAGTTAAGCCAATAATTGAAACTTTGGCTCTTGCCCAATGTAGCAAAATTAAACTATGTAGCTAAAAGAGCCAATTATCTAAAAAAAATATTGCTTCCAAAACTTAAACCGCATCCATTTTCAAACTTAAAGCTTCATACATTTTCTTCATTCGAAAACTTTATACATTTTGTACTCGAGAGGATTGAAGAGTTCTTTTTAGATATTTCATTTGAACTGATCATAAAGCTGAGATATTTCTTGTGGCATTCTGAAGTTAGCAACCTATACTATGTCCAAACGTTTGGAATTTTATTTCCTTTTATGAAAAAAGACAAATGCCACATGTTAGTAGAAGAGAAAAGGCAGTTCTCGAGGGTTCAGGAGTTCTGGTCTATTTTTTCCCTGTCACTTTTTCTTGGTATTTTCTTGTTGTTTCCCTGTCTCTCAGGCATGCATATACAAGATAAGGAAAGGGAAACTTATGGGTCACTATAGCACCACATCAGTATACATTTCTATGAAACAGCATGTTACAAGTAGCACAACATATGCTTCACAAGATCGATATTTCAGGATAAGAAAGTTTCATCAACTAATTTGTATATATGTAACAGCAAGTTACATGCATGTAGCACAGTGTATGCTAATTGCTGCAGATTGGGTTGAACATAAATTACATGGGATATATACAGTTTATAGTAGCATTATTTCCTATTTTGGACCTCATGAATATATACAGTTTTATATTTTAAGAATTATTTAATTTTCTTGTGAAAGTGACAACAGCTTATAGAAGAGGCTAGGGGAGCAAAAGGGAAGGAAACAACCTGTGTGGTACTACACAGAATTGACCACTCGAGCAAACCAGTTCACAGAATTAAAGGCTGAATTATATTGCTTTGGACATGGGAACTGTTTCTACAAACTCCATCTCCTCCGGTTTCTATTGTAGCAATGGGTTCAGACACCCGTAAACATAGAAATGGAAAACTAATAATGCATAACATTTTCATGTAATTTAATTTGAAACCACTAACAACTTCTGGTTAATTTGTCACTTAATTAAGTACATGGCCAGTTGATCTAAAAAAAGTACATGGCCAGTAAATCCATGACGTGAACAGCAAACGATAAGTCCATTAATCCATGACTGATCAGAGCAGTGCGTACGTAGAGTCGTAGACTACGCACTTACCTTGTCCCTGACAACCATGGAAGCCCTGGCGCCATTGTTGCAGAGGTCGAGGCTGACCTCCATGCCGGAGTTGCCACATCCAACAACAAGCACATTCTTTCCCCTGAACTCATCCCCCTTCTTGTAGCTGCTCGTGTGCATCACCAATCCACGGTACCCTTCCATCCCCTCCACGCCCTCCGGCCACGCCGGCTCCGCATTCTCCCCTGTCGCCACCACGAGCCACCGCGACACGAACTCCGTCTCCGCCGCCACGCCGCCGTCCTCGTTGACAACGGCGGCGACGACCCGCCAGAACCCGATACCGGCGTCGTAGGCGGCGGCGCGGACGCGAGCGCCGAGGCGTGGCTCGATTCCGAAGGCGCGCGCGTAGCCGTCGAGATAGGCGACGAACTGGTCCCGGGTCGGGTACGCCGGCGTGCCGGCGGGGAACGGCGCCATGGGGAGCTCGCAGAAGCAGCGGGGGAGGTGGAGGCGGAGGCGCTCGTACGTGCGGTGGCGCCACGAGGAGGCCACGCAGGGGTCCTTCTCGAGGACAAGGGACGGGACGCCGCGGGCCTTGAGGCACGCCGCCGTCGCGAGCCCCGACGGGCCGGCGCCGACGATGACAGGGCCCGGCACCCACACCTGCCTCGCCGGCGAGCTGCGGTCGCCGGCGTCGGTGCCGCTGCCGCTGCCGTCGCGGTGTAGGATGGTGGGGTGGTTGGGTTCTGCTTCTTGTTGTTCTCCGCCCGATGTTGGCATGGCAACAGTGAGACAGGTGTATGTGTAATGTGAAAGATGTTGCTCTATCGAGCTATAGTTACTGTGGAGTGTGGAGATCTCTCTGTCGATCTCTATGATGTGTGCTCTTCAGAGCTAGCTTGTACTGCACATGCATATGGATACACGGCTACACCTAGAGCTTTATATATATACATGTAACATGTTTATGATCAATGTGTACATACCCTCTCCGGTCCAAGTAGACGCCGTCCTTGAATGCGTCAATATCTATACTTTCTTTTGTGGTTATACGAATGGCATTTAGGTTGATAATGATAGTTGTAGGATGTAGTACGATATCCACATAGACTGGAGACCACCTAGTGTGCCTAAACACAAAATTGTTAGCAAAGTAATTACTGAGGTTTTTTGTTGGAACATGTCCTATATATCCATTAGATTCGAGCCCAAAACCCATCTAAGCTCATAGTTTAGCATAGTATGATTTTTATTTAATGGTATCCTGGTAGGTGACTTGTCCCTCGGTAGTGTGGCACCTCTAGCACGTGAAGTCATCAATCTCAAGAACTTCCAATCTTACATAGGCATTTGGGCTGAGACAGAAATAAATTGGGTGCGCACGGTACGCACCGTGGCCACCGTGCGCACCCCCGTCCCTGTGTCTCTGCGTCTGTGCGACGTGGGCCTGAGCGAGGGAGAAAAAGAATGCACTTGTTTCTTTGGATAGTGATTTCTCCTTCAATACTACTTAGGCCCACGTTGCAGAGACACAGGGGCGGGGTGCGCACGGTGGCCGCGGTGCGCACCGTGCGCTGCAGCCAGGCCCAAGTTGGTTGTTTCCTTTTGAATCTTTCTGGGCCAATCTACCATTACCCACACGGAAATTCTCAATATCCCTATGTGCTTACCACAAAAAAAAGCATGCAGGAAAATGTGTACTTTGCTTTCTCTATCTATGAATTCACTACGGGATTCCCCGCAGTTGCCGAATGCCCAAGGTAGTCGATGAAGGGGCTAAAAACACTCGACAAAGGTTTTGCCGAGTGTAACATTCGGCAAAGAGCACTCGGCAACCGTAGTGATTCTACCATATATATATATAGCACATAGGAAAAGTTATTTCCCAGTGTGTTCCATAATTTCCCTATGTGTTTTCCTGCATGCTTTTTTTTTGTGGCAAAACTGGCAAAACCTTTTGAGTTATATCCCAAAGTACACTGCTGTGAGGCTACTCCTATTGTATTTTGTACTGTATACCATGGTGTTATATCCACTACTATAATGTCACGGACAGATTAAATAGACGTGTAAAAGCAACTAATACACACTATATTGTTGTTTTCTAGGTCATTGAAGACAAGTAGGCTAATTGTAGTGCTTTGTACTCACTGGTCAGGCTCTAAATATAAGGACTTTTGAGTTAATTTTTCAAATTCAAATAACTATACTAAGTTTGACCAAATCTATAGATAAAACTATAAAAGTATTAATATATATACCACATCAAATAAGTTAAATTATAAAAATACATCTAATGATACTTATTTGATATTGTAAATATTATTACTTTTTTCACAAATTAGATGTCGTAGTCATCACTTATCACTGTGTTGGGATCACCCTTAGGAGGCACATATATGCTAAGGTTTGATAAAGGGCTCTACAGGAAAAATGACTATCAGTACCGGTCGGAAAGGCCGCGTTAGTACCGGTTCTGGAACTGGTGTTACCAGCCGGTACTAAACTGCGTGCCCTGCCCCGCGCCGCGGGCAGGCAATTTAGTACCGGCTGGTAACACCAGCCGGTACTAAACTGTTTTTTCTTTTCTCTTTTCTTTTATTTTATTTCTAATGCATATTCCGTATCGTATCCGTTCTAATGCATATTTGTATCGTATCCGTTCTAATACGCTTGCGTATAAAGTAATATTACGTTACAATCATATATAATCTACATATTCCTTGTTAGCTTACTAAAAAGTATTGCATATATATACAACGTTTCTAGTGTTTCGATTAAAAAAAACTAATTAAGCTTATTTTTCTTCTTTTAGAACTCCTCTTCCTCCTCGTCCTTTTCTCGATCAAGATCCACTGCACCAATGCTTATTCTCTGATCCGCATAAAATTCACCGTTCGGATTCACGACCTCATCGAGCCGGAATCCCATAAGTTGTTCTTGAACTACCTTGACTCGTTCCGGTTCAATGAGGTCTTCTAACATTTTCATAATCTGTCAAGAAAAATCTCCGTCAGTCTTAGTAAACAGATTTGCATAACGAAAAATTAATAAAATGGTAGGAAGTTTACGTACGTCAAATTCTCTTTCCATCATCTGCTTCGGACCTACAAATGCGTGGATGAAATTGCATACGTAGTATCCACATAGGTTGTTTCCCTGTTCCTGTCTCATACACTATATATATACGTATATGAACAATCAGTTATGTAATACTCTCTCGATGTTTGACTAAATGAAATAAGACTAATATGAAATTTTGAACGTACCGGAAAGTTAGGCCTCCATACAAGCTCATCTGTATCTGATACTCCAACTTTGTTAAGAATATCAACGAGGCTTTGATAATCTGTCATCGGCTTTCTCAAAGAGTCGAACACCGTAATCCGGCATCGATTAATCTCAAGTACAAGGAGGATCTAGTGGAACCTTTACATATGAAGATGTAATTAATGTGTTGAATTTAGAACCGTAACGTGAATGAATATAGAAATAGAAAAATATGTTCAATACTAACCGGAAGAGGTACGGTAAAAGTACGAATGAACGTGTATGTTGCTCCATCAAGGCATTGAAGATATTTGTTGTCGTACGATTGGGATATTGTGCAATATTTTCCATGTGTAAGATATCCAGATCCAAGAAGCCAATGCCATAGTATCCCTTCTTCCGGCAATGTTGATACTCCATCCTACATGATACACAATAACATATAGTTAGATAGGCTTAACAACTAGAGGTACAATATAAACATGTCATTAAATACTTACATAATTCATGCACTCATGAGGGACTTGGAAAGGGCATCTCGATGGTAAAAAATGGATATCTCTGAAATCAATCCACATATCACATGGCGGCCGATAGGGTGAATTTCTGATCCGTGTTGCGAACATGACCAATCCATTTCCAGATTCTCGGATGTACCAATTGTGGAACTCATACATTCTGGTCCCTAGGTGTGGTAGCAGCTCAGGCCATACAAGTGATTGCCCCAATTCGAACGGTTTTCGATTGCATCCCTCGTGCCGTGGAATATGATCTTCACCTTGCAGTTGAGCTTTTGTAAGGTTGGTTTGCTTCATAACCTTAACCAACTGTTGTTCTTCCTCTGATAGCACAGCAAGCGGAGGAATCGATTGCTTGGATTGTTGTCCTAGCTGTGCAATGCCTTTCGACGCACTGCTTTTGGACTGACCGCTTTTCGACGACGATGCACTAATTCTATTTTCGACTTTCTTGTACGACTTCATGATTGTGCGGTCGTAGTCCAATACCTTTGCTTTCACCACAGGCGTGGCCTGTTTAACAAAGTGTCTTACGGCTGCCGAGTCAACTGGTTCCTTCGGCTTTGGCTTTCTCTTGTTCTTAACCTTCTGCAAAAATCCACAACATCTTGGTTGGCGGCCGCATCGGTTTCCTCATCTGTTTTCTCGTATGGGAGCTTCGGAGGAGGAGGCTTCTCTTTCTTCTGCTTCTATCGCTTAGGAGCTGGCGGCATTGGAGCCTTGGCGTACCTCTTCTTCGGCTGAGGCTGAGGTGGACTCATGCTGGGGTCTCTTGTACCAGTTGGTGAGGGCGGTTCCATGTCTTTGTCGGGACCATGTGTAGATGGTGGATCCATGCTGGGGTTCCTCGTAGCCGATGCTACAGCCGAATCTGTTGTTCCTGGCTTCAATCTGATGTCTCCCTTAGGCCAACAAATCCATGTATGTGACCCATCTCACAGTTCCTCTCCACCCTCACCTGTAGGGATCGGGATCGTAAGGTCTTCAGCCCAAACACCAGCCACTCGGTCAACCAAAACTCTAGCGTACCCTTTGGGAATCGGCACATTGTGAAGTGTCTCGCCCAGGACCGGTACTTCAGCAACACCTTCAGCACATACCTTGAACTTCTTCCCGACAAGATAAAGAAGCTCACAGTCCGTCCTCGTAGTGATGTCATCCATGGGGTATCTTTCAGCGGCCTTGGTGGAGCAATGCTGCTATGACACTGAGATGCGGGGCTGATCTCCAAATTCTTGCCGCCTGCAGGAGCACTAGGTTGTCCCTGCTGTTGGCTAAGTACTTCTACCAGGCACTGATCGACTCGTTCATTTATCTCTTGGGCTGTTCTATTTTCAGCCTGAGCTAGGCTGTCATAGAGCTCATGCATTTGTTCTTGGATGGCTTTCTTGCTTCTGAAACAGCATCGGTACGTCTGTAGATCCTTACTGAAGCCATGTTTCCATGATACTACGCCCATGCCTCGAGTCTGACCAGTGTGTTTCGGATTGCCAAGAGCGTAAGTCAGCTCGTCCTTCTCTCGATCAGGCTTGAAAGATCCATCTTGCACTTTCTTCAGTGCTTCGTCTAGCCTGTCGATCGCTTCGGCTATGGCATCGCTAGTGATAAACGCACCATTTTCCATGTTTAGTCTGCCTCCATGAGCATACAAGTACCACCTCACTCGTAATGGCCACGAGAGTGTCTGTGGTACGATTCCTCGTTGTATCAATTCATCTTCCATCTTCTTACATTTCGGAATTGCCTTCTCATAACCTCCTGGTCCTAGATGGTGGAACTGAATTTTCTTCGAGGCGTTTTCTGTGTTAGTTTTAACTCACTTCAGGTAGTCTGCCGACAACTGATTCTGCAAGAATTCATCCCAAAACGGCCTTTGGTTCTGGCACTGCTTCTCAAAATCTGGTGTGAGATTCTTCTTGACGAAATTGGCTTTCAACTTCTTCTTAAATGACTGAAACTGGTTAGCCATCTTTCTCATCGTCCAATCCTTTATTTTCTCTAATTTTCCTTCCGGAAATGTGAAGTGTGTAGTGATCTGCTTCCATAACATTTCCTTCTCTGACTCCGGGACTATTTGTCAAACTTGAATATTTGGATCGCTGTTTTTAGATATCCTCCAAAGCTCATACTTGATGGGGATGTTTTCCCTAACAAGATATCCACATTGATTCACATAAGTCGTCTTAATCCCAGACGGTTCCGTTGGTTCACCATCATCTTTCACTGCTGTGACCAAGGTATGCCCGGTCATCTTTCTCTTGCAGCCTCGCTTCCGTTTTGGAGGCTGCGATCCAGATGCCTGAAAATAAATAAACTATTAATTAGTACAAAATTAATTAATACAAAATTAATCCAGATGGCCGATCAAAATCCTTATGTATACCTCGGTCTCATTGTCTTCATCAAGACTAGTTTCTTGTTCTTGGTCGTCTCCATCATCATCTTCCCCATCATCTCCATTCCCCCCGTCCCCTCCATGTCCAGATAAATCAAGAAATTGACTGTCGTCAAACTCTACGGCGTTTGTACCCTCTCGAATCATATTATGAAGCAACTCCTCCTCCTCGCTACGTCTGGTCATTTATCCTAATATATGATAGTACATATGAATATTTTCAAACTCAATATGAATTTTTCTAACACAAATGTATTTTTCTAACACATATGATTTTTTTCTAACACATATGAATTTTTCTGACACATATGAATTTTTTCTAACACATATGAATTTTTTCTAACACATATGAAAATTTTCTAACGCATATGAAATTTTTCTAACGCATATGAAATTTTTCTAACACATATGAAATTTTTCTAACACATATGAACTTTTTCTAAAACATATGAATTTTTCTAACACATATGAAATTTTTCTAACACATATGAATTTTTGTAACACATATGAAATTTTTCTAACACATATAAACTTTTCTAACACATATGAATTTTTCTAACACATATAAAATTTTTCTAACACATATAAATTTTTCTAACACATATGAATTTTTTAAACACATATGAATTTTTTCTAACACATATGAAATTTTTTAACACATATGAATTTTTTCTAACACATATGAATTTTTCTAACACATATGAAAATTTTCTAACACGTATGATTTTTTCTAAATCTATTAAAAAAGTGTGCTGACGTCAACACCCAGATGGGCTGACATCAGCACATCACGTACACGGCGGAGCGAGCGGTGGCGTCAGCGGCGCGACGCAGGGCGCGAGGGAGCCGAGGTGGAGGCGGGCCGCCGGCGCGATGGAGCCAGCCGAGATGGAGGTGGGGCCGGCCGCCGGCGTGGAGGACGACCACGGCGAGGAGGCGTCGGCGTGGGCCGGAGGAGGAGAGGAACGGGCGCGGCTCAGCGCGGACGGAGTGCGGACGTCGAGGGAGAGGCGCCGGCGCGGTACGAGGTCAAGGGACGCGTGCAGGCCGGTGGCGGCGGCGCGTCGGCGTTCCGGAGTGGGAATGGCCGGCGGAGACAGCACGGCGGCGTCGCAGACGTCGTGGAACCGCGGCCGGACAACAGGGAGGCGCGAGACAGCGGCGGCGTGCGCGGACGACTTCGGAGGGTGCGCGGCGTGGCGAAGGGGGAGAGGTGAATTTGGCTAAGTGTTGAGGAAGAAGAAGGGTGGAGTTTTATACCCTAGGCAGGTCAGTACCGGGCCGTGTTACAAACCAGTACTAACCTGCCATCCAGGCATGTTAGTACCGGTTTGTAACACGACCCGGTACTAAACTGCCATATCCGGCGGGAAATGAAAACGTGAGGCAGGTTAGTACCGGGTCGTGTTACAAACCGGTACTAACCTGCCTCCCTAGTAAATGTTTTACTTTTCTCTTATTTTTCTTTTCTATTCGTGTATATTACATTTATTTCTGTTTAACACTTATTATAAATCGTAAAGGCACAAACATATACTTTCAAATTACTTATTATGGAGGATCACATTGATGATTACATGTTTAATTTCAAATTTGAAAACACGCACACTTATAGTAATTTGTAAAATATCTCATTAAGTATCACACATATCTATAGTAAATCTGTAAAATACGAAGAGTTTATTATTTTTTACATGCAAAAATATTTATGAATAATGACTTCCAAATCTCATATAACTCTTTCTTTAAATCGGAAATTAATTATTTAATTAACATCAAATTTCAATAATCAACACTTTTGATAAAAAAGAATAAAAGAAAATTAAATGACATAAGTCCATAGTAATGTCACACACATTGAGTTAATTATATCGTCATAACACACACATTGAGATAATTACGTCAAATTTCACAATGCAAAAATTATATTGATTTCATCGACATAACTATAAGTCCATAGTTACAAAACCACACACATTACATTTCATCACTTAATAGAAAATAAATAATTGAGGTCATTAATCTTCATCTTCATCATCTTTGCTGAAACAAAATTAATCTTCCTTCTGACGAATGTCCCCTGGTTGTGATGGCGCCGTAAATACGGAGCGTCTTCTTTGGATAACAGGATGCTGGAGGACGGTCATCTAACTGATCATAATCTTCTGATTTGTCCGTAATGTCTTAAACTCCAACTATTTTTCTTTTTCGTGTAAGGACTATGTGACGTTTAGGATCATTATCTTCTGGTTTCTTTACCGTCTGCTCCTTTTCTGTCTGCTACTCTTCCATCTGCTTCGTTTGTTTTCTCTTCTTGGGGTTGCTTTTTTCTTCTTGGGTTTGCTTGCCATGTCTTTCACGTAGAACACTTGGGTCACATCTTTGGCTAGGACAAATGGTTCCTCCTTATATCCAATCTTTTTGAGGTCCACCGTTGTCATCCCATATCGGTCTATCATTACATCGGCGCGGCTCACCCATTAGCAGCGGAACAGGGCAACTTTTATAGGTCCATAATCAAGTTCCCATATCTCCTCTATTACGCCATAGTAGATGTCCTTTATTCCATCATTTCCTATTGCATCTATACGGATACCACTATTTTGGTCAGTGCTCTTCTGGTCTTGAGATCTTGTGTAGAATGTATACCCATTTATCTCGTAGCCTTGGTATTGCAAGATTGCAATTGATGGTCCCCTAGCCAACCATTGAAGTTCTAGATCAATTGTGCCATCACCGATGAATTTTCGTCTCAGCCAATCTCTGAAAGTCACTATGTGATGACGGGTAATCCATGCTTCATTCTTGTTTGGGTTTTCGGACCGTATAATATCCTTATGCTCCTCTATATATGGAGCCACCAAGGTCGAACTTTGTAGAACCGTGTAGTTTGCTTGGCAAATTTCAATTTGAGGGAGGTCCATAATACTTTTCTCCCAAGTGTTCCCTTTCCGCAGAGTCGTCCCTCATGGTGTGACACGGGGAGTCCAACCGGATCAAGATCCTCAATAAAGTCTACACAAAATTCAATGACCTCCTCTGTTCCATAGCCTTTAGCGATGCATCCTTCTGGTCGAGAATGGTTGCGAACATACATCTTTAGGACTACCATGTACCTCTCGAAAGGGAACATATTGTGTAGGAATACTGACCCCAAAATAGTTATTTCTTTAACTAGGTGAACCAGGAGTTGTGTCATAATATTAAAGAATGAAGGTGGGAATATCATCTCGAAGCTTACAAGGCATTGGACCATGTCTTGCTGTAGCCTTATTAAATGGCTTGGATTAATCACCTTTTGTGAAATTTCATTGAGAAACGCGCACAGCTTCACGATTGCCAACCTTACATTATCTGGTAGAATACCCCTCAAGATAACAGGAAGTAATTGTGTCATCAGGACATGGCAGTCATGAGACTTCAAGTTCGTGAATTTCTTTTCTTTCATTTTTATTATTCCTTTTATATTTGAGGAATATTTGGTGGGCACCTTGATATTGTTCAAGCAATCAATCATGCTTTCCTTCTTCTGTTTGCTGAGAGTGTAGCTAGCAGGCCTTAAGTATCGCTTGTCTTTTCCCTTCTTTTTAGGATGTAGGTCTTTTTGTTGTTCCAACGCTTTAAGGTCACGTCTTGCTTCCACTATATCTTTCCCTTTTCCATAAATACCCATTAAGCCTAGCAAGTTCACACAAAGATTCTTCATCAGGTGCATCACATCAATTGCATTGCGGACCTCCAGCATCTCCCAATAAGGTAGCTCCCATAATATACTCTTTTTCTTCCACATGGGTGCATGTCCATCCTCGTCATTTGGAACGGCTTGGCTACCAGGACCCTTTCGAAATACTACCTGTACATCTTTTACCATCGAAAACACACGCTTCCCGTTGCGGAACAAAGGCTTAGATTTTAAAAACAGACTCGCCTCTAAAATGTTTTCCTTCAAGTCTTAATGGGTGCTTCGGTGGTAAAAGCCGACGATGGCCCATATACACGCACTTTCGATAGTGCTTCAAATAAATGCAGTCTGTTTCATCATAACAGTGGGTGCAGGCCGAGTATCCCTTGTTTGACTGTGCCGAAAGGTTTCCAAGTGCAGGCCAATCATTGATGGTCACA
Source organism: Urochloa ruziziensis (assembly GCA_015476505.1). Classification (NCBI taxonomy): domain Eukaryota; kingdom Viridiplantae; phylum Streptophyta; class Magnoliopsida; order Poales; family Poaceae; genus Urochloa; species Urochloa ruziziensis. Next base: position 56,211,511 of record CM027121.1, on the reverse strand, counting down.
AAAAGTAATGTTCGGAGGTTGAATGTTTCCTGTTTGTACTCATCCCACACACTTACACATTCGTCCTTCCACAACAGTAAAAGCTCATCGATCAAAGGTCTTAGGAACACGTCGATGTCGTTTCCAGGTTGTTTTGGACCTGCGATGAGAGCTGGCATCATGATGAACTTTCACTTCATGCACAACCAAGGAGGAAGATTAAATATACATAGGGTAACTGGCCAAGTACTATGACTGCTACTCATATCGCTGAATGGATTCATTCCGTCTGTACTTGAACCAAACCGTATGTTCCTTACATCTTCATCAAATTTTGGAAATTCTCTGTCAATATTTCTCCACTGGGACCCATCTGCAGGATGTCTCATCATCTCATCTCGCTTACGATCTTCTTTGTGCCACCGCATCAACTTTGCGTTCTCCTTACTTCTAAACAAACGCTTCAATCGTGGAATCACAGGAAAATACCACATCACCTTTGCAGGAATTTTCTTCTTCGCTGGCTGCCCCTCAACTTCACTAGGATCGTCTCGCCTGATCTTGTACCGCAACGCACCACAAATAGGACAAGCTTGTAATTTCTCATATTCAGCGCCGCGATACAGGATACAATCATTAGGACATGCGTGTATCTGCTGTACCTCCAATCCAAGAGGGCATGCAATCTTTTTGGCTTGGTATGTGGTCGATGATAGCACATTAGCCTCAGGAAGCATGTTTTTTACGATTTGTAGTAGCTCATCAAATCCTTTGTCGCTGACACCATTAGTTGCTTTCCATTTTAGCATCTCCAACGTGCTACCCAATTTCTTCAGGTCCGGCTTGCATCCTGGGTATAATTTTGTTTTGTGATCCTCCAGCATCTTTTTGAACTTTTTTGACTCTCTCGCAGTTTCACTGTCTTTCTGTGCATCAAGCAAGACCTGACCTAACTCATCAGGTGCCTCCTCCTCCTATACGACATTTGCGTCAACCCCTTCAATTGGGTCATCATCGTCGTCAAAGGCACCGGCTTCATGTAAGTATGCAAAGTCTGGGATGTTGTAATCGTCGTCTTCTTCATCGTCTCCCATCAAAACACCAAATTTACCATGCTTTGTCCAAACATTATAGCTATCCATGAAACCATTTTCAGTTAGGTGAACGTGTAGAGTACCCCTTTTCTGGAACTGTATCACATTACGGCAAATACGACATGGACAACACATGAGACCATTAGTGCACTTGGAGGCTTCAGCCGCATTGAGAAAAACATCTAGGCCAATAATCCAGGCCATGGTGTTCCTGCCGCCGTACATCCATTGACGGTCCATTTTGAATCCTATCATAAAAAATCATTAAAAATAAATATAAATACCTAACAACATTAATATTGCAACATTTCATTAATTATTAGTAATAATTAAAATTTTGGAAAAATCTATTACACAACATTACATATAATCAAAACTTTAAAAATATCCATTACACAACATTAAATATTAAATATAGTTAAAAGGTATGAAATATCCATTATACAATACATCATGTTGCAAAACATTTCTACGAACCTAAGTTGGAGAGCAAAATGGAGATGATGGACTTCCACATTTTAGAAAAAAATAATGAAAAAAATTAGCAAAATATTGTCACTTGAAAACATGCTCATTATCTAGGGTATGAACTCACTACTAAAAGCTACCATCTAATTAAAGTCATGATTCTATTTAGCTCAAATCAATCTACGAATACAAAATCCTTCTCATTCACAATTTTTAAAATTTCTCTAAGTATAGATCATAAAACTAAGCACAAGTACCGTCAAATAACAGAGAATGAAGTTGCTAACCTTTTGGCGCGCTTATATAGGAGAAATACACAAAATATGCAAAAATCGGGCAACAACTCCCCCCTCTATGGCGCCATGAGAGAGAGAGAGAGCAAGCTCTCTGGAAGAAATGAGCTCGGGCTCGGGGAGGAAGAAGCTGGCTCCGTATATATACGGAGTCACCAGCCGGTACTAAATGCAGTCAATTAGTGTTACCAACTGGTACTAACGTGCAGCCGCTTCCGGGCCTCGCAAACCGTGGCAGTTTAGTACCGGCTGGTAACACCAGCCGGTACTAAATGCAGTCAATTAGTACCGGTTGGTGTTACCAATCGGTACTAACGTGCAACCGCTTCCAGGCCCCGCCAACCGGGGCAGTTTAGTACCGGCTGGTAAGGTACTAAACTGCCACTAGCCGTTGCGGCCTGTCGCCCGAGGCGCACGTTAGTACCGGTTGGTGTTACCAACCGGTACTAAAGTGCTCCCCGAGGCACTGTGCTTACAAACCGGTACTAAATTCATCATTTAGTACCGGTTATAAAACAACTGGTACTAACGTACCAGGGATCAAAGGTCGTTTCTCTAGTAGTGTGGGACATAATAATCTTATAAAAGCCCAAACTTTGATAAGGTTTACTGGAGCTCGGTGTGGCATAAGTCTTGCATGCCTACTGTTGCAACTAACAACTTTTCAGAATAGATGACTTAGATTTGCACGTTCGACAGCAAGGCATGCCACTGTTTGAATGGAAAAGGATGATGCATACCATATACACACTTGTAAGGTGTCCAACTGGATGGCTGGGCTACTAGCTGCGCAAGATATAGATTTGAGTTGACAGCATGGACGCAGGGAATGGCAGGCGCGTGACACATGCAACGGGGAGGCATGGGGCGCGCGTGTGAATCCAAGAGAGATGGATGTCCACGAGCACGAGAGCTACTATAGCTATAGCCCCCTATAGCTTGCTAGTGAATTGAAGTGATGAGGTGTGGCGTCACGTACGTAACGTACGTGCGGCGGCGACAATGCTAGCTACGACTTCAATGCATGATGGGTACGTGATGCAGGCTCCGATCCATGCTGCATGCATGGAACAGTATGAACAATAATCATGTAGAGTAGATATATGCTGGCTGTATAATAACTTGTATATAAAGTCTTTTTTTGGAGTGTAGATGTGTGTGTAAGGTCACTATAGCCCGAATGTAGAGGCATGGGCTTTGGGTGACCGAACTAATGAGGATCACTGGATCAGCAAGTTGCATTGGGCTGTCATGTGCCTTCGCGTAGCAAGGCACCAACTAACTCTAACTGAAATTAATGGTTCATCACAAGAGAATTAATTAGGCTGATACTCTTATATTCCAAATAATTAAACAAGCCATAGTCCATTTGTCCTAATAACTTATAATTACAAAAGGAAGGGAAACCATCTTTACAGTGCTTAATTGGTAGTATTACCACTGAAATGAGAACTATGGGGCTGAATGTGTAGACATGATTCTTTTGTTATCCCTTGCGAGGGTGCAGCGCGTATGGATGCCAGTTTCATGGATTTCAAAGGAAACTATCAGTAGCAAATGGAGATTGTTGGGGTGGTGATAACCCATAAATAACCAATTATGTCCCCGTCGGGAACATGAGATGCATATAAGGAATTTCTCGAGATGTCGCCATTGATGGCCATAGAAGTGACCACTACGGCAGGCCTGGACATTTGCCGTGTGCCTCCAGCAAATGACAAATCTTGAAAGGTACACGGCAAACGCTTTCCGTGTGCAAAATGGCACACGGCAAACCCTACGACGGCAAACAAGCCTTTGCCGTGTGCCGTACCACGGGCACACTGGCAAGATCTTTGTCGTGTGCCACGTGGCTTTGCCGTGTGCCACGGGTCCAACGCGGCAAAATAAAGATAACTGACGGCGGACCTCGGGGAAAGGTTGTTTGCCGTGTGTCACGTGGGCGGCACACGACAAACAACCCTACTTTGCCGTGTGCCACGTGAGCTTTGCACACGGCAAACAGCCTATGTTTGCCGTGTGCAAAGTCCTAGCACACGGCAAACAGCTTCCCCCCTAATTTTTTGTTGTTTTTGCTTTCAAATGTCCCCCAAACAGCAAATCAATCACAGGCAGTTCATATGCATCACAATTACACATTGCAGGTATAGTTTATATGCATCACAGACATTCATATACGCAAACAGATACGGTCGTAGATATGAAAAGTTCTGCATATTTCCAACCATATCTCTTTCGAACGGGAGATGCCTAACTGGGTTACGTGATCTACGAACATGCATGTAACACGAGCGTGATTGCGGTGCTTACTGTGGGTCGAAGGTGTAGGCATGGCCGGCGTGGCGTAGACTCGCGGTCCCGCTCCCGCTCTGGCTCCGGCTCCGACTCTAGCTACAGCTCCGGCTCCTCGTCGAGCAGGTGGAAGCGGATTCCTGCAAAATTCAATAAATGCTTATAGCAAATTCAAAATTTCGCCAGCACTTCCCCTATACGGTGAGGGTTTTCAAACCTGCAACAAAAACCACGACACGAAGGTCGGGCTACACAGATTTTTAAGCCCACGGCTCGATGGCCGGACACAAGGCTTTAACCACCGAAGCCACAAGTCTCACCTAGAGGCTCAACGGCGGCGAGGCGGAGATGGGATCCCGTGGACGGTGGCTGGCTTCTGCACATCAAAAAACCAAAGAAATGTCAATAAAAAAATTTCGGCACCACCTCCCCTACACAGTGAGGTTAGCAAAACCTGCAAAAATCACATACACTTCTAACAATTTTAACAAACGGAGCATCACATACACAACGACACCACGACCGAGCATCACAACGGCACGACGGCCGAGCTTCACATAAACTTCTAACAATTCTAACAAACTACTATCTTGAATCCACTTCTACGATTTCTAACAAACTCAAATATTTCAAAATTTACAAACATAAAACAGCGAGAAGGCGAAGCATGCATACCGAGAGGGTGCACGGGGCAGCCGGGGTGGAACGGAGGGGCGCCGAGGTGACGATGGCCAGCTATGGGGGTGGGGGCGGGGGTTGGGGAGGCGCGGCCGGGAAGGCCGGGGCGGCGGTGGCGGCGCAGCGGAGCAGCGGCGGGGCACCGGCGCGGCGGCACGGCGGCGCGGCGGCCGGGGAGGCGCGGCGCGTGGGGGAGCGGCTCTGGCGTGGCGGCACGGCTGGCGTGTGTGTGCGTGTGTGTGAGAGTGTGTGTGGTGGGTTGGTGGCCGGCCGGACGCTAAGTTATTTTGGACTTTGCTGTGTGCCCAGATCCAGGGCACACGGCAAAGATTTTATTTTTTAATTTTTAAAATTTTAAAAATGTTTGTCATGTGCCTTGGATCTGGGCACACGGCAAACACCTTTGCCGTGCGCCGACCCAGGGGCACACGGCAAACAGCCTATGTCGTGTGCCTTTGGGCAAAGCACACGACAAACGTTTTTCTGCCTAAACAAAAAAATGTAAAAAATATCAAACAGATTCAAAAAATAACCAAATTTGGGTATGAACCTGTCTAAGGTGTATGTAGGCTATAAAAAATGAGTTTTGTTGTAAAACTTAATTTCAATTGTTACGTTGCTACACATCACAACATCTCTTTCACAACTCTTAGGATCTTCTCCCGAGAAGCTTTTGTTTGTAAAGAGGCAATGTGTCAACTTGCTCGAAACCTTTTCAATTTTTTACCATAGCCTCTACGTATGAAAACATGACATCAAGCCAAAATTTATAATATTTTGACTTTTTTTGCATTTTATAGAATTTTTAAACGAACCGAGCCCAAATTTGGGCACACGGTAAGCGAGCAATATATTCAAAATTTGATTCCAGTCTAAAGAATCTGAATAACATTTTTTCAAACATTACATTACATTTTTCGAAACACTTACCGTTCAAATTTGCCTTATCGGCGAAATTAATAACAATGAAATATAGCAAACAGACCGGAAAACATGCACAAAACTAACATGGAATAATACATCGATAAAAAAGTTAGCAAAAAAATTTTAGAGGCAAAATTTAAATTTTTTGCACCCTGTTTGCCGTGTACCGGCCCAGGGCACACGGCAAAACTAATGGCCCGGCACACGGCCGTTTCGGGCGGCCTGTTTGCCGTGTGCCTGCCGTTAGGCACATGACAAACAGGCGTCTTTGCCGTGCGCCCCGTGTTTGCCGTGTGCCACGTGGACAGGCACACGGCAAACATGCCTCTTTGCCGTGTGCCGTGTTGTTTGCCGTGTGGCTGCGGTGGGCCGACGTGTGCCGCGTGTTTGTCGTGTGCCACGTGGACAGGCACACGGCAAACACGTGTTTTCCCGTAGTGGACTCTTGTGAAGTAGACAGGCTCTAGAGTTTTCGGTTGGTAGCCATGGTGTTGGATATTTTATATTGTCAATAACAGGGACCTATACTTAATTAATTGGATATCTAACAAGTGAAAGTAGTGGTATGATGCCAATGAACACTATATCCTTTTGCAAACCAACTTATATTTCCTTATTTAAAAGTCAATTTATTTGTAATTTTCACTAATGGCCCATATGTATGTATAAGTAGTATTGCTTCTACCAATGTGTTGCCCTGATAACATTTTTCTTGTTTGGTCTTATCATTTGAGTATAATAATAATGATTGCTTGCCTAATAGCAGCGTAATGTGTTGTTAGCGCTGGGATATATGCTGGCTTCATAACTTGTATATATAAAAGGTCTTTATTTTTGGTGTAGATATGACATGTGTGTAAGGTCACTGTAGCCGGAATGTGTGCTTCCACTGCAGAGGCATGGGCTTGGCTGACCGATTGAGGATCAGCAAGTTGCATTGGGCAGTCCTCTACCTTTGCATAGCATTATAGCAAGGCACCATATCTAAGATGGTTCACATGAGCATCAAGCTGATAGGCTTGTGTTTCAAATGAACTGGCCACAATCATAATAAGTTGCAAAAGTAGGGAGGCCACCATAACAGTGCTTTGTTTCGCTCAAATGAAAATGACAGGGAAAATGATGCAAGGTGTGGAGAGTGTATATATAGGATGTTGATTTGTATGGATTTCGCGGAAGTATCAATCGCAATGGATCTCGTTGGGGCGGTGATCCCATAAATAACCATATGTCCCCTTCGGCAACATGAGATGCCTATAAGGAACTTCTTGAGATGTCGCCATTGATGGCCATAGAATTGGTGGTCGTTAGTAATCCATAGGTAGACTCTCTGGAAATTTCGGAATGTAACTAAGTTGTGGTTAATTTGGTGCCTATCAGCACCACATCCTTTTGCAAACCAAGCAACTTGATTGGCACCATACCACCATCCATTTTAAATTTACTTTATTTGTAATTTCACTAAATGGACCTATGTCTAACTAGTGTTAGCTCCTGTGCTCCACCAATGTGTGTGCATGTGGTACTACCTCCGTCCTTAGATATATGACGTTTAGAATAAGCTGCTTAGTTCAAAAGTGAACTAATTTGCTTGTCCTAAGCATCATATATATATATATATATATTTGAGAATAGAGGGAGTAACATTTATCATGTTTTGTTTTATCTGATTCTTTTGGTTGTGTAATGAGTGATTGCCTAATGTGTAATTAGTGTTATTATAGCAGCGTGTGATGTTGTTCATTTTTTTATATATGTTTTTAGTTGGTGCAGAGGCTGGGCAATCATAAGTCGGAAGCTACGAAGTACCACATACAGTGATACAGATGGCAGACATCCATGACATGGCGCGGTGGTGACTCACCTTAATACACACAGGTCAAGACATCATTGACTTGTGTGGCCATCAGGCTGTTAGAACTTGTTGATTGATTAAATGGTGACATAGGAATGGCATGGAGGTGCTGAATCAATGTAGGCACTTAGATTATTGATCAAAGATGATGATCCATGTGGGTCACGTGGGAGTATATATGAACTGTTCCTCCTTTCTTCAAACCACAACATTTTTGACTAGCTGAAACCGCCTACATAAGTTGAAAGTGTTGACCTAATTAATAAACTTAGCTTTCATGCTGAAAAAATTAATACCAACTTTTTGAACCAATACATGGACCACTGATGCTATTTTATCTATATTCAGAAACGTATAAGAAAAGATCATTTTTTGAACCAACACGGTGTTACGTACCTACATGAGAAGTTTATACACTTACCTATATTATTAATTGGAAAGGGTACTATATGCAGGTAGATGTTCATTTAGATATGTGCCACATTGCAATTGTAAGAGAGGAAATTTGGCTGGCGTTTAGCTCTAAGTTTTGGTCTGAAACGTTATATAAAAGTGAGTTTATTATTGGTTATCTCTTTATAGCTCCATAACCATTGCTAAAGTTTCCATCTTTTCAGAGTTTATTATTGTTGTACACTAGGCCAGAAACGATTTATGCTGGCACTAACCATTTACCATGACGACGGGCCTAGTTGACACTCGCTAGCACAAAGCTCTCTGGGCCCAGGGAGCAAATGCCCACCAGCATAGATAGACATAACTGCCCGCCATCACACATGTCTTCTGTGTTGGCGGGCCACGTAAATGCCCGCCAGCACAAAGGCACCTATCTGTGCTGGCGGGTGCGTGGGAGCCCGCTAGCGCATATGGCCATTTTACGTTTTGTGGCCTAATGGTAGACGAGTTCTTTCACATTGTTAATCAAGGGTGCGGATCTAAGTGAAAATTATGATATAATTTAGTTTGTTAACAATGTATCTCTAAGTACATAGCCAGAAATGCACCAGCCCTAGCCTGTTCCTGAAAACACCGCGATTTTCTACGTACACAGTCAACATAGGTGATCATAATCATAAGTTGAAAACCATGGAAACAGAGAGCTCGCAACGGGAGAATTGGCCTTTAGTACCGGTCACAGGACGGGTTAGTACCGGTCGCTGTGGCCGGTACTAAAGGTCCGGTACTAACGTGCCGCACGTTAGTACCGGTCACGACCAACCGGTACACCGTGAAAGAAGAGAGGATGAAGTTGCTAACCTTTGACGCTTAGAGGAGTGAAATCCTCACAAATTTTGGAAAAAATGGGCAAAACTCCCCCCTAACAAGCCATGGAGAGAGGAAGGGGCTCGAGCTCGGTCTGAGCTCGGGGAGGAAGAAGGGGCCCTGATATAGCCGTGCCAAGTTAGTTCTGGCCTACTAAACGTTGACACTTAGTACCGGCTGGTAATTAACTTGGCACGGTCAGGTTAGTACCGGCTGGTAACACCAGCCGGTACTAACGTGGCATCTTCCCGTTGGGGAGTGGGGACAACGATGCACGTCACTACCGGCTGTCATTTTTGCCATTGTTCCTTGAAGCCGGTACTAAAGGTCCTCTTTAGTACCGGCTCCGCCCAGCCGGTACTAAGGGAGAGTGAGCGAAAGTCCATTCTTCCGTAGTGGCTGTGAGATCCATGGGACATGGAGGGGTGGCTCTCGTATTTCATGTAGACATCAAGACATTATGATACACGAAGACTCCTTTCTCCACTACAGAGCCACAAGAATTTTGACAAAATTAGTATAGATCTTTTAGATAGATCGAGCGAGTCATACCAACGCGGGCCACACACGATGATACACGAAGACTCCTTTCTCCACTACAGAGCCACAAGAATTTTGACAACTGATCGAAACTGACATTAACTGAAAGAGTATATGATTCACCAACCATCGTTTTCTTTTAATTGGCAATTTTGACCATGGCACAAACCCAAAGCAGTCCTATTTTATACATGAAATGACGAAAACACCCTTGAGTAAAAATTAGAGACACGTTAGCAAAGTGGTGAAAATTCTGGAAGGCTCCATGTCCATCAGTCCATGAGACTCACGTTGGAGCTTAGTAGAAGAGTGCAACTTGAAAGTGCCGTGTGTGTATTTCGCCCTTACTGCCTAGCTTTTTTTTACTATTATTGTGCTTACTGGTGGGCAAATGTTTTGGAGCAAATTGGAAATAATTTTTTGAAATCTGTGTAGTGCCAAGTATTTGTGAAAAAACAAAGTGCTCAAAGTTGCAAGTATTTGTGAACGTTGGTACAAAACTAAGCTTTCATGTTGAACTACCTTAATTGAAAATTATTTTTCTACAATATAACTTTTTGTCCTCTCACGATATTCAAAACCATTGCTAGTAAGAAGACAGGTTCATTCATTTGAGTCGCAGATTGCCAAATATTGTTCTATGGGCTTTTGGCCCATTGAGCCCAGCCTGGCTACCAAAATCCGTGATCAGTTCGAGTTCACTCACTCAATCCAGGCCGACTAATTAAGCTCTCGTGCTAAAAAAAATCAATACAAGTATCGCACGTCTACCGCAAATTTTTGAAATCCATATGTGCGATATTTCTGTTTTGCTGAAACACGTGTAGGCTAGGAACAATATTCTCTTGGGGTGGTTCCTTTTACTCCATTTTCAATTCTAATATATGACACATACAAGGCGGCACTCCTCAGTCCGCACTTCTGACTCCTGCCAAGTCCATCTGGAGGTGATGAGTGGAGTCAGTTTAACGCCCGATTCATTTCGCTAAGCTGGGCTGGGTCAAAAAGTCTGAGAGAAGAAATAATCCGTTGAGCTGATTCAATAATATTATATGAGAAGAATAATATACTGAGCTGGACATGATAATCCCATGCGAATGAACATTAGAAAATTTGCTCAACTTCGTGCGACAAAAGCAAAAGCATACACGAGCCTGCCATAGTGCCATTGTAGGAAGAAAATGAACCAGTGTGTAAGTACTTCATATCACCATCTAGCTGCAGTTGGAGTTCCACGCTCGAGCCAGAGGGATTTTTGGGAGCTCGGGACTTGTGACGACCGTTCTTACGTGCTAACGTGGCAGCCACATCACAAACCAATTGTTCCGGTGTCAGCCACGTCACCCACTCTGTTTCCACGAGCTCTGGACCCCTGGTTTTGGTTGCCGACGACCTGTGCCCCTCCCGGTTCGCAGTAGCATTTCGTCGAGCACACGGCGGGCGCCCCGCGAACGCGAAGCGTAACAGCTAGCGCTAGCTGCCCCGCGCGGGGGAGCCAAGGGGCGGGCGTGAGACGAAGAGCTCGCTGCCGGCGCCGGCCAAGCCCAAGCGGCCGAGGTCGCTGGCGACGAGGACGAGGTCGTCGCCGCGGCCGGGCGCCAGCCAGGTATGCCGAGCCTTACTACCCTTCCATTGCGCTGATGAGGGGCCAGGGCTAGGGTTTAGGTAGGGAGCACGCCTCAGGTGGTAGTACGACTGGGATTAGGAATGTCGCTGGGCGGAAGGAAAGAATGCCCGACTGCGACGGACCGGTGGGGCGGCTCCGGCGCCCGGTTCTGCCGCCGCCGAAGCCGCCGCGCGGTGCAGATTTGTACGTTTTGCGTTTTGGTACTTGTGTAGCAGGGAGCCTAGTGACAATTCATTATTTCATTTCCTCTCCTGCAGTCTTGCGCAAACACTTGTGCGAGCTTGGTGGGAGGTGCTTGTTTGGAAACTGGCAGGCGGCGAACCTGAATTGAGAAAGTCAGTGGTTGCATATTTATACGTCAATCCAGTTTAAATCTTTCCTTGGATTTAGAGTTTAGAAGAATTGTGGCCGTCATATTCGATGATCTCCTTGGGTCCTTCCTCCCCATTTCCGCATCCATGGCCGGATTAGGTGTTCCTTGTTTATATGCAGTTGTCTTGTTTTGTGAGTATATATGAATATTCGCTAGTGGGATGCCACAACGCGGTTGTCAGCTTGATAATTAAATTTAAATTGTATCAAAGAACGAAAGCACACAAGAGTATGCAGGTTTGGAATCTTGAACAGGTCCACCCAAGGTCGGGCATTATTGACCTCAAATTCAGTAGAGGAAACAATTCGCTAGTGGGATGCCACAACGCGGTTGTCAGCTTGATAATTAAATTTAAATTGTATCAAAGAACGAAAGCACACAAGAGTATGCAGGTTTGGAATCTTGAACAGGTCCACCCAAGGTCGGGCATTATTGACCTCAAATTCAGTAGAGGAAACCTCACCCCTCAAGTTATCTCCCCGACTCCCCGCACTCTTCCAGTCTTCCACCATAGTTTGCGCCATATCCTTCTAGCATGGCTGAAGCCGCTGCTCTTGCTTTTGCCAAGAGCGCAGCCATTTTCATGGGGAAAACAGCAGCAGGGCCAGCAATCTCCTATCTTGTCAACAAGGCCCTTGGCCGCCTTGCAGCGGATGATGAAGACCTTCGTCGAAGCCTGACAGCAAAGCTTCCAATCATTGAAGCAGTCTTTGGTGCCGGTGATCAGCTGCAGGGTGGGGAGCACACAGCTCTGCGCATCTGGCTGTGGCAGTTCCGCGACGCCATGCAAGAGGCTGAAGATGCACTTGACGTCCTGGAGTTCTTGGATTTGGAGAAGAATTCAAAGAGCAGAGATCTCAAGAAGCCAAAGACTCAAGGGTGAAAGCGAAACTACATGGCTGCTTCCTTAACATTGTGAGTTCCGTAACTGGTGGAACAACAAAGAGTCTGAATGATGCTCTGAAGACATTAGATTCAGTACTCGATAATGCAGAAATATTCCTCCAGGTCATTAGGCATCGACTTCCCTGCTGTTCTTCTGCTGGTAATCGAGAGCCCGAAGAATTGGCCAACAGGCATGAGACTACGCGAGAGTTAACAACTACTGTATTTTGGAGGCAGAAGGAGAAAGATGCAATAGTTGAATGGCTTGGTATTGAAACTACTGATACTTTAGATCACACACTGTCAGTTTGTGCAATCGTGGGTGGTGGTGGCATGGGAAAAACAACCCTTGCCCAGTTTATCTGCCAAGACACGATGGTTCAGGATCATTTTGGTAACATGATTATCTGGGTGCATGTCTCTAAAAGCTTTGATCCTAAAATGTTAGTAAGAAGGATCTTGGAATCAATCAAGTGGGACAAATCTAGTGCCGAGGCTTTGGACTCCCTGCAATCAGATCTTACCAAACAGTTGGCTACTTCAAGGTTTTTGCTGGTTTTAGATGATGCATGGGAAGATACAGAAAATCAAAGGTGGGAGCAGTTTTTGGGTCCGCTCAGAAATAATCCTCTAATGGGAGGTAAAATATTGCTAACAACTCGAATGAGATCAGTAGCTGATGCTGTTAAACATCAAATGCCGGCTGGATATAAGTTATTGGTTCTGGAGGGTTTAGATCAGGAAGACACAGTGAAGCTCTTCAATCATCACGTGTTTGGTGAATCAGTTCCCAATTATTGTTGGGAGCTTCAGTTGATTGGTGAACAGATTGCCAAAAAGCTCAAAGGATGTCCATTTGTAGCCAAAGTTATTGGTCAACAACTGAGAGACAGCACAGATCTTAGCAGATGGAATACAATATTAAATCAGGATATCCACCAAATTGATGAAATTGTGCCTACAATCATGGAGATGCTCAGACTGAGCTACCAAAATCTGACATCTGAGGTGCAGCTTTGCTTCCGTTTCTGCAGCATATTTCCACCACATTACAAGTTCAAGGTGGAAGAGGTGATTGAGATGTGGGTGAGTTCATGATTGATACTGCAAAGAGAGAATGGCATAAAGAACCAGGAGGATATTGCTAGGGAGCACTTCAATGTTTTGTCTAGAAAATCATTCTTTTCTATGGTACCCAGAGAACTGCATGCTGATCCTTCTGAAGATTACTATGTCCTCCATGACTTGATGTATGAACTGGCTTGTTTTGTTTCAAGTGACGAATGCTCAAGATTTAAAGATGGTGACCACGAAAGTGACATATCTCGTAGGGTGCGCTACTTATATATCCAAGGTGTAAATTTTGGAACTGCCAATGTTATTTGCCAGTCCAAGTACCTCCGCACCCTGATCATAGAGAATGACGGAAACTCCATGCAGGAAGAACTTTTGGATGGCATTAAGAAAGCTGTAAAATGCAGCACAAGCTTGCGGCTCTTAAAGTTTTGTGGACATGGTTGGTTTGGCATGAATGATGCTGTTGCTGAACTGAAGCACCTAAGGTACATCTATATTTCAGTGACTGATGAACCCAATCTGTGTAAACTGTTTAAGCTCTATCACCTGGAAGTCCTTCAAATCATAAAGATAGAGAAAGAGGAAAAGGTAAGCTCCATTGAGATTGATAACCTACCTTGCTTGCGAAAACTGTATCTTCCTAAAGATACACTGTCCAAGATCCCTCACATTGGAAGGTTGTGTACTCTTCGAGAGGTAAATGGATTTGGCGTGAGAAAAAAGGATGGCCACAGAATAACTGAGCTTCGGGATTTAAGGAACCTTTGGAAAATCATTGTGCTTGATGTTCAAAATCTCAGCAATTGCAATGAAGCTTATGCCGCTAAATTGGATAATAAGTCGAACCTGAAGGCATTGTCTTTGGGATGGTCTGATGATCAGTATAGTTGATGCTCAGATCCTCAATAAGCTTGTTCCTCACAGAAATCTCAAGCATTTAATTATTTCTGGATATAATGGCATTCAACCACCAATATGGATGGAACCTCGGTACCTCTCCAATTTGGTACATCTCTGTTATCGCGGGTAAATTGACGAACAGAAAGTAAATTCCGGACGATAGAAGGAGCGACAAGGATGTTATTCAGGATGAACTTGGCGGAATTGATGTCAAGAATCGAGGAGCTACTAGTCGAGACAGGGATACGTGCACCATTGCCTACTATGATCGAAGAAGGAGCAGCAGTAGAGCGAGAATGAAGTATACCTTCAGAGGAGTGCATATGCGTGGAAGCACCGGTGTCCATTACCCAGGCATCTCCCTGCAGCGCCATCTGCTGCAGCGCTGCCACGAGGCCAGCCGTGTCGAAGTACGGCTGGCTGCCAGCCATGGAGCCGACGGCAGTATGGGCCTGGGGAAGGGGAAGCAGACCAGGACCACCACGCTGCTGTCCACCGCGCCAAGGCTGGGCGCCACCACCAGAACCTCCAGGACCGCCCGCCTGACCTTGCTGCTGACCCCACGGGTTGATGCAGATCCACGGGCCGTTGGGATTGGGTGCGCGGGGAGGCTGCTGCTGCTGCTGGGTGCCACGGTTGCCCTGATTGCCACCTCCACCGCCCTTGCGGTAGTAGGATTTTTTCCTCTTCTGCTGACCGCCGCCGCCGCTGCCACTGCCGCCGCCACCGCCACCTCCCTGCTGCGCCAAAAATTGGTGAGGGGACGGCGTGGAGGAGCAGCAGGAACTGCAGCCGGAGGAGGTGGAGGAAGATGAAGATGCAGCGTTGAGGGCGGTGGAGCTGATCATCTTAGCCTCCTCGGCCAGACGCAACTCCTTGAGAGCCAGCATGTCAATGGCGCCGGTGAAGTCGATGTTGGCGTCCCCGGCGATGATGTCGCAGGTGGTGCTGAACCGGGGGTTGGCGCCATGCAGAAGGTTGAGCACCATGGTGGGATCATCGACCGGCTTGCCGACCTCGCGAAGACGATCAGCAGCCTTCTTCATCTCCTGGCCGTAGGCTTCAATGGACAGATCCCCCTGAGTCATGGTCGTGAAGGCCTGACTCAGGAAGATTGCACGCGGCGCCTTGTTCGCCTCGAAGCGGGCGACGATGGTAGACCAGTGCTTGCGTGCTGTCGGAGCGTCGGTCATGATGAAGTCGTGGACGGCATCGGAGACGGTGCCGTAGATCCATGAACGGACACAGCAATCCTCTTGCAGCCAGACAGGGGTGCGGGGGTCGGGTGGCGGCGTCCCGTCGATGTGGGACGTTAGCCCGAAGGTGCCAACCAGGGCCTCGAAGCAAGTCTTCCACTTGGCGAAGGTGTCGGAGCAGAAGTCGAGCTTCATGGGGACGTAGGAGTGCACAGAGACAGCGGCGTAAGGGAGCGCCATGGGAGAACCGATCTGTGCTGACTCGGCGTCGAAAAGAAGGGAGAAACCAATGGAGCAATCGGAATCGCTGTCACCGTTGAAGAGGGAATCAACGTGGGTGACGGAGGACATCAACAGATGTAATCTGGTGATGAGAAGCGGCGCCCGGAGAGGAAGGACGACGCTGGTGTGGTGGAGGCGCGTGGCCGGAGAGGCGGCGCGCAGGAGGCAGCGGAAGGGGAGGGAGGCGCGCGGCCAGGGGACAGCGGCGGCGCGCACAGGGAGGGCGCGCGCCCAGGGAGGACGGCGCGCTAGGGCAGGGGGGGGGGGGGGGGGGGGGGAAGACAGGCCTAGGGTTTAGGCTCTATACCATGTAGAGAGTTGGGCAAACACCATACACCCTAGGAAGGGGGGGTGACCTTCATTATATAGGCCGAATAGGCTTGAGGTACAAGTAAGGTACAAATACAAGACTATACACCTATACATATCTAATAATCTCAAGCTTGATGGATGTGCAGAATGGAATGAACTCCCGCCACTTGACAGTCTAAAGGCACTGAAACATGTTCTTTTGGCGCACCTCCCAAAACTAAAATATATTACTAGTTCGTCATATGGTTATGATTCTTATAGTTACAGGGAGAATCGGACAAAAAGAACTTGTCCTGGCAGATTGCCTCCTCATCTGTTTACATTTGTTGTGAAAGATTGCCCACAACTTTCAAGACTACCTGTTCTACCTTTTAGTCTGCAATTTTTGGGGATAGATGCAGTTGGAATACTTCGCCTTCCTACCATGTCTGACCAAAAGGCACCAAGAGATGCTCCAATATTAGAGCCACAGCTTTCTGTTCTGTTTATAGAATCTTGTAGGTTCTTGGTTTCTCTAGATGGTTGTTTTATACAAGAGGAACATTACAAAGCTCTCACTGTTTTAAAACTGTTTCGATGCCATGCGTTGAGATCCCTTCCAGATGCAGCACATTTTCAAAGAATGTCTGAACTGAAGAGTGTTGAAATAGTTGAGTGCAACAGTTTGTCATCCCTGGGTGGCCTAGGAGGGCTTTCTTCTCTTAAAGTATTGAAAATAGAGCTCTGTGGTAATCTGCTTCTGCACGCACCGGCAGAAAGTTTCTCTAGAGCTTGAAACACTTGCAATTGATGACCATCAGTTACTTACTTTGAGTCAATTGAAGAATTTGTGCCGCACTAGGAGGCTTATCCTGTCAGGTGCATGCTCCCAAAAAAAAGATATCAGGCCAAGATTTGTTGCCTGATCAATTGCAGTTGCCTGAGGAATGGTTATTGCAGAATAGCTCACATCTGGAGCATATAGAAATAAGCAATGCTGAAAAATTGCATCTCTTTCTTCAAATATGCATTGTTTGAACACTCTTCGGAGCTTGCTTCTGCATAATACTCCCCTCCTTCAATCACTCCCACTGATACCTCCACACCTGTGGGTCATTATTATAAATGGCTGCTGCACCGAGTTGAAGAAGCAATGTCAGGTTGGTGGTTCAGAGTGGTTGAAAATACATCAGATTCCTCATTGTCACATATCTCCAAAACGAGATGATAGGTATGCAATGTTTTCATGCTTACTTTTGACCTATATGTGTAGCTGTTCTGCTATTTTGCTGTTAGGTTGACCCATAAGCTGATAAGCCTAAAACTTTTTGTCACTGCTTACAATTTTAGATGTTGAATCAACTACGATTTTGGGAGAAGTTCCTCTTAGATCTCCATGGGATATGTAGGTACGCCGAGCAATCCAATACATATTTATTCTGTTTAAATGTTTTCTATTTACAAACTGTGTTTTAGCTGAGTCGTCAGGGTCAAGCTTTCATACATGCTTCTCTTACCATGGTTGGTTAAATTATTAGCATAATCTTGTAAGAGTACATGAATTGGGAAATGCTTCAGCTGCTTGCATTGTAAGACAGATCCAATTTTCTATCTAATACAAAGGTGCGCAGTCATCGTATCCATTTGTAGAAAAAAAAAGAGTTGGATGAAAATCTTGTGTTCCTTTTTCTCCATGCACTGGATAACTAATAGCTGGATGTTCAACATTTTCATCCTCCATTTCAGCTCAAATTATTTGAGGTTAGCAATGTGGATGAAAATCGAATTCCTAATTTTGTAGTCTGAGGATCAGTCGGCAAACATTTTTTTTATAGGTTGCACCACATTTCGCTCCATGAGGATTGTTTGTGTGAAACTATATCCACTACCAGAAAGTTATTTAGCATGACGTTGCCAACTGTCTTATTCAGAAAGTTCTCATTGACTTATTATATATCTGCTTTCCTTTTCGTGAGATCTTATATTCAGATTTGATTGACTTGGAAGAAGGGTCAGTATTTCATCGGGCAGATCGTAACCTGGACTAGTACTTTTCCTGCCCTTGAGTGGACCATAGAAGAGCACTGATTGGAACTACAATGAAATTTATGAAATCATTCACAATTACAATTGAGCCACAGCTTATATTTTGGATGCAAAGTATTTTGAGTATTGGACAAATACCACGGATTTTGCAAAATACTTGGTTTTTTTTAGCTGCTAGATGTTTTAATGCAACAACTTTTCTAGTTGTTTAAACCATCTTTTGTCTTAAAGACAACAACTTTTCTAGTTGTTTAAACCATCTTTTGTGTCTTAAAGACAACTTTTTTAGTCTGTGTGCGAGGATGGTGTTTTGGTGATTCTGAGTCACTGCTTATATATGATGCTGTCGCTCCTGGGTAAGGTGGCAGTTCGGTGTTTTGGTGATCCTGAGTCACTGCTGATATATGATGCTGTTGCTCCTGGGTAAGGTGGCAGTTCACCGTTGCGTGTGTGCCGTGATGCTACTCTGAGCTGTAACCGATGGCGGCCAACGCTAAGTCATGGTCCTGGTGCTTTTGCTAATGCAAATATGGATGGGGCTTGGTCCCTATAATTTTAAAAGTTAAAATTTGATTTAATTATTGTTTTGTCAAAATAGTAGTCTTTTTAAAGTTTTATTAGAGACTCCACTTGAGATCTCTTTTTTTCTAAACCATAGATTAATTTCCATGCCTTTGACTTATAAAACTAAATTAGTTTATTAATATCATAGTTTTCTAAAACTACAACATCCAAATACATCCTAAAATGTAACTTTCGCCTTGGCTTCCTATTTATATCTATAAGGGCAAGGATAGTGGGATAGGCTGATAGAAGATGTCTACTATTTAGACTGGTGCATTTTTTTTTAACCAACGACACACGACGTGTGTGTTTTATTGATATAGCAAAAAATATAAGACTATGTCCGTAGGAGGCCATAATCAGGCAAAACAAAGATAAAACAAAAAAAAAGAAAATTAACAACAGTCGGGTCGGATTGGGGCATCGACACGGCACCACACAGACAGAACTAGGGGGTTGGATTCGGGTAACGCACCATGAAAACCACTCCACATCACCAACGCTCGAGCATTGAAAACGCACCACCATCACTAGGGCAAAGGCCCGCCGAGGATAACCAAAGTCACCGCCAGCATCGTCGGTAGACGATGTCCCACACGAGGTAGCAGCTGTCAAACAGGGCTAGCCGCCGTGGTTCGCTGCAAGCTGTGTAGCTACTAAGTCATCGAGTCCGCTTGCGCCTCCTCACGAAGTTGCCCTATGCCGGACCAACACCCGCCGAGCAGGGCTGGCCGCCGTAGGTCGCTGCAAGTTGCCGAAATGATATCTGAATAATCATCCATCTACCGCACATTGTCCACCGAGATCTGATAGCACACTATGGAGTCCAAGCAACCTAGTTGCCTCGTCAGAGAAGAAAGATGACGCATGTAGCCTTCGGCCTCCACGTAGGACCACCGCCACACGGACACATCGGCAAGGCACCCCTGCTGGCCAGCTCTTACCACGCCGGCCTCTGCCAACTTCGTGGTTACCTCTGGTGCACGGTCCGGCACACCGTCGCCCTCAAACGCCAAGTAGGGGCCCACCATCTCAACTCCGCAGCAGCGTCCACCACTTGGCTGCCATCTGCCACGCGTACACCCGCCCCTCGAATCCACGACTAGGTATCCACCAACTCTGCCTCTTGTCCTCATTCACCAAGGTTGGGTTCTAGCACCGGCACGACCGATGCTATGCGTGGCCGAACGCCGCTAGACCTGTCAGTGAAGACTCCACCGCACTGCAAAGAAAGGGAGATCCAAAGGTAGCGCCTTCAGGAAGAAACACAACGCTAAGATGCGCCATCGCCGCCCGCCCACGTTGGGCAAGGTTTTCACCCAGAGAATCCTCCATCTAAGCAGGCAGGGTACCTTGACAACGTCCTCAGCAAGATAACGACGCCACAGGCGTCGCCGTTGTCGGCTTGGCATACCGCCGAGCAGGATTTCTCCTAGCACTCGCCTGCCGCCGCCGCAAGCCCACTGCCAACCATGGCAAGCACCACCACTAACCTCCCTTCCTCACTGCCTGTCACCGCCAATGCGGCCTTCTCGTCACCGCACGCAACCTCCTTGCCGCGCGGTGACCTCTCCACGGCGTGCGTCTTCACCTGAACCCAGGTTCCTGCTTCTCCGTCACTGCCACCACAACCGATAGAGGGAGGTTCGGCGTGTCTCGCAGCACCATCTTGGTGCCGCCAGAAAGCTGATGTGCAGAGCGCCCCCGCCACGCCTCCTTAGAACAGTAGCTCCGCTCCGCCAAGATCTCCCTCGGTCGCGCCACCGCGACGCCACCGCCGATTGCGTAGAGCCGCTAAAGAGTAGAAGGTCCCTAGCCACGCAGGTGGAGCCTGAGCGCGCAAGCCTCCGGGCGCCTTCAGTCACCGCCACGCGCCACCTTGTTCGCGGCTGGGCGCGTGGCCCCTGGATCTGGGCGACCCCGTGCCGGATCTAGAGCCTCGTCGATGTCGGCATGTGTTGGCATAGCTAGCTCCCTCCACGCCAGGACCACGCGCCGTCGTCTGGCTGCCTGCTTGCTTCGCCGGCCGCGTCCACCATCTCCCCACGCCCCCCCCCCCCCCCCCAGATTCGCGTAGGAAGCGCGCTCCCACGGGTAAAAGGCCCCGCCGCCGCCGTCCTAGCCGGGGTGCGGCAGCGGTCTGGGTGCCGCCCATGTCGCTGCGGGGAGATAGGGCGACGCGGGGGCTGGTTTGCGCACTCGTCTCAGAAGAAGAGTAGATGCTGTATATGTGTCAATGTGTGTTGAATGGTGCATTGTGATTGTGATGAAAATTTTATGTTTACTGCTGCATTTTCAGTTAATTTGTATTGTGAACAAATATGGATGCTGGGATATATGTTAAATGCAAAACTGGTGTGGCATTCTTGATGGGCTTGACCATTCTATTCTATTGACATCCATAAGGAGAGAACAAGTTGTTCCTGTTAGGAGCAAGGTTTTGGGATTCAAGTTGGGAAAAGTTTGGTCCCAACTGAAATGGATGAATTTCGGTAGGATTTTGAATAGATTTTCCAAAAGATATTTCAATTTTGAAACAGTAAATTCTTTTGGACTCTTCCGAGATGAACAAATTTTGGTGAAATTCGGACCATCTCGGTCGAATCCCAGGACCCTGGTTATAGACAGCCATCAGGAAACAATTCCTATCGAAGGGTTGGTTGCAAGGAGAAATAGGTCTTTCCCGTAAGTAATTCTAACATTAAGCCGTCATGACTTGTGTTCTTGACGGTTTCTTCGTCTTTCCTGTCAGTTTTTAGCCGCAGGAGTTTCCCGCTCAGTGGCAGTGCCACATGTACAATAAATCAATAATAGATTATGTTTGTTCGTAAACTGCACGGCAGTACAACATGATGTGTGTTCAATGTACAATATGAGTGACATTTTCTCTGGAATGAACCACCACAGCTGTACGAGCTTCGAGTGGGTCAAAATCACGCTAGTTGGACTAGTCTCGTCTCGCATGCGTGGCTCTAAATTGCTGTCTTTATTAGGAGTGTGTAAGTTGTACTTTGTGTACATAATATTATACATAACTCTTCTGCATATTTATTCTAGAATGAAAAATAAAATTGCAGTGTACTGTAGTCAGACCACAGATACTCGCCTGTACGAAGGCCTGTATTGGACAATACTATGACTTACGAATTAAAAATGGAGGGGCTAACTGCCAGCGGTATGTCATACACTACGAATTCGTCGATGATGTAGAGTGCGAGCTACTCCAATGCCGATTTGACTCGGTAACGATAAGTACAAAAGTAGAAAACAATATCCAATGCTGTCACTAGCGAATAATTGATTTAGTTTTGGCTGATGCACTTGAACTCATATGAGGGTATCTTTTCTATATGTATTCTAACTTTCTAGTGCTAGGCACCAGGCACATGGTTTCTTCCGTGAACCCTCTGCTCTCCGGAGTCAACGTTGTTGTGAATGTAAAGAACAGAGATAGAGACCACCTGAGGGGAGATGTAAAAGTGAATGGAGCAATTCTTTATTGATCGTCAAGTACTCCCTCCGCTTCAGTATTAGAACTTGTTTAGGATAGTGACACGGTCACCAAAGAATTGCTCCATAAAGACTTCTCTTTTCTATAAAAATATTTTTTGAAAAGTTATATATGTATATTTTTATGAAAGTAATTTTTAAGACCAATCTATTTATATGATTTTCACATTTCCAAACTCAACGACTTAAATGTTATTCATGATTTATATTTCCGATGTTTGACTCAAACCTTGTCCAAAACGACTATCTAATACTAAACCGGAGGGAGTACATATTTATGTTAGATATTTTGGTATTATTTGGTATATTTTAATTCTAAAATTAAATATGTAAATAAATAGTATTTCCATGATTATTGTGAGTGAGCCAGAATATGTGCATGTATTCATATTTAACACAAATTTAAGCATGAACAATATGAAACACAGATGAGGACGTATCCCGAGGCGAGAGCAGTCATACTAATTGGATGACCTCAGTCGATGTAGCCGAATAGTATGAGGTTTTTGCAGTGGCAAGTTGATGCAGTGCAGTCTCTCGAGCGACACCAGGTAGTAGATGTAAGTAGTCGTACCAGGCCATCAAGAAGTAGACGAGGTAATCGTTAGGCGAACGGGAAGTAGACAACATAGTTGTCCAGGGAGCAAGTAGTCGTGTCAAGACGCTCTCCAAAAACCTGATTGCCCGCTATCTTGTCCAGGACTTTCAGCGTGTGATGGTTCTGGAGGCCCGTGCAATGGTTCCAGAGGCCCGTGCAATGGTCCCAAAACACAATGTTGGGAGAAAGAAAGAAGGTTTGTCAACAGGAGTACCTTAGAATGCGTGGGCACTAAAGAGAAGAGAGGAGGCCTTCTCCTTACATAGGCACACAAGAAAGAGGAAGTGCATTGAATCTGGACGCTATTGATGCATGCCAGTCAATGACTAGTAACGGATGAAAAGTAAATGCCATCAATTACTAGTAATAGTCAAGGCTTAATTCACTGTTTAATTGAGTCATTGATTGAGTTTCCAATAGAGCTCATCAATATTCACAATTGAGTCATCAATCCTCATTAACCGCTCTAATTGAGTCACCAGTCCTCATTAACAACCTCATCAACTCCCCTACAATATTTACCACTTATATGACTCTATAGCGCTAATTGTGGACTTTAATTTCTTATTAGATTAATTGAAAAAGATGGGTCTCGCCTAATTAATCTTACAATCCCCATCAAGAATTTCAAGTCACACTAGAAATGCTCTTAGATCCACTGTAATATTTGATATACAAGTATTTGACGAAGGCTTTTAATTTGAACATCCATTTAGGACTAAGGTTACACTTATTCACAACTGTACAATGGACTATGCCTTAAATTGATAGTATTGTGCAAACAAGCTTGGCTAGAGCCATACACTAACACTAGGTCGCGAAAGCATTCCCACGGTTTGGAGCCTATATAAGCCATACTCTAGGCCTTTCATGAGTTTCTAGAGATCACCCACTTCTCATAGACTAACCAGTAGTCAAACTCATATATTTGTTCCTTAAAAGATGTTATGTAGGATAACATCTTAGCTTTAAAGAAAGAACTCTCTTGTTTCAAAGAAGCCACTTCGAACCATTCAAGGTATAAACCAACCTACCATACAAAGTTGAAGATAAATGCACCTTTCACTGGAATGAGACTATTCAAAGGTTCTCTTCTCTCAGTTAGACCATAGTTAGTTTCACCAACCTACTTTACAAAATCTCCGATCACATAGGACATGTTACCACTATAAAATAACTCATGTGGGTCTCAAGCCCAATTCCATAGATGCATTGACTCTCACATTTCGTTAAAAGACCCTTTTTGAATTGATCCGACAAGTTCTTAGCTGTTTGAACATATTCCAAATCTATAACTCTAGAGTTTCTCAATTTCCCAATAGATTTTAGCTGCCTCTTTACATGCCTTAATGACTGGTGGTGGTTCATAAGTGCGCCAAGTTAACGCGCAAGTGTACGGATCGTGTATAGTTTTTCTCTCGGAGTACTCCCCAAAGATTTATGAATCTGTGGAACTTATAATGCAAGAACCAATCTAACTAGCATAGAACACTTGACTTGAAAGAGTGATTTCGAATCTAATCTACTAAACATCAGGAGGTAGAAAGAGAAAGCAAAAGATAACCAATCTAGGGCAACATAGACTATGCAATTGTTGTAGTTTCAAGCATAATAAGTGAAGTAGAAGATAGATGTGAATCACATTCAAAGCATCTTTAAATCATGACCTTCTGTCAAACCCCCGAAAGTGCCACCTTACACAGGATTACACCCTTCCATGGTGCTCCCTATCGGTGTGGTTAGTTTAAGGGCATGTTCATGAAGAAACGTGTTGAACTTATTGGTAGATCCAGCATGAACCTCTAGCCACCATGGCTACAAGAACACCCCGAGCAATCTATCTCGATAATAAATTGAGGAAGATGTTGTTAGTGTTTTACCGGCAGTCCTACCAAGGGGTATCCCAAGGTACTAGAGTTTCGGTGGAGTGACAGTAGAATCAGGAACTCGACGATTACGTGACACGAGATTTATATAGGTTCGGGCCGCCAATTAGGCGTAATACCCTACGTCTTGTTGTTGATCTTGTATTACGTAGGGTGAATATGAGTACAAGCTTGTCTCGTTGATCGCTGATCACCGAGACTAGTCGAGATTCTCTATATTCTAAGGGTTTTTTATTGTAAGGAGTGCTCTGACTTGAGGTTCACAACTTGTCTTTTGACAGGGGTCCCTGTCCAGCCTTATATACTAGCGGGTAGGGTTACAAGGGTGGATTCCTAGTCTAATTCGAGTAGTAACCCGAGCAAGCCTCGCTATGCGAGTGCTTTCCTATTACTTTCCTATTATCAACTAGTTTCCATACTTCGTAGAGCCCTGTGTTACCTTGCGCCACGGTCTCTACTTGTTGCTATATTCTCCCTTGGAGTATTTCCCGCGTCCGTGTGGGCCCTAGGCCTCCATGTCCGACAAGCCCCTGAGCGCTTCATAGACCAGTTCTTTTCTTCGTCTTGAGAGTGCTTGGACCGCTGGTTCGAGTACTTCTTGGTCTTCCTGGGGAATCTTCGAATACTTCCTGGACTGCAGTTCTTCTAAGGACGAGGCTGTGGGGTGCTCAAGTCCTTATGGTGTTCTTCTGAATTTTTGGAGTGCGATTCTTGAATCGCACTTCATATAAAGTAGCCCCTGAGATTTAGTTTGAATCGTTGATTCAAGCTGAAGGTCCCAAAAAAACTTGAATCTTTGGTGAAAATTTGAAAAAAACTTCTCGTTAGCGATCCATGTGCCCTGTAGCCCCCGAGCGTTGAACCACTCCTTTTGGGAGCGGTAAAAAGGATCTAAGGTACTTGTGGATAATGAAAGTCCCCGAATTTAAGAAAGGCTAAGATCGTTAAATAGACTTTTGTTTTTAGGAGCTCTTCTAAAAACAAAATTCTAGATAACGTCTTTTCCTCTTTTAAAAACTGAACAATATCTGTTATCCGAGATAGGCACTTTTCCCTAGGTTTTTCCCTACGGCCGGTTATAAAATAACCTTTTTTCCTTAGGGTTTTTACCTTTTCACCTTTCCTTTAGAAAAAAACTATTGCCCTCCTCTTCCTTATTCGTTGGAGGTCCATTGTCCGCCACCATCGTGCTTCCCTCTGAACTTCCCTTCTTTTTGATTCCTATGACCGCAATGCGTTCAAAGAAACTTGTGACATGGAAACCTGTTCCCCAGACGAAGAAGTTCGAGAAGCATAAGCGTGCGGTTTCAGATCCGGTTCTTCCTCCTCCAAAGCTTGGGAGAGTTGACGGCCCACACTATCCGGCGCGGCCGAATTATATCAAAAGGTCAGTGGTGAAGCAAGCTGATCTTGATCGTCTTGTGCATCTTGGTTTGCTGAAGGATCAGATGTTATTGCAATGGTCCGTTCCTCTCCCGACTGAAAATCATCTGCTAGATCCAGTTGATCAGATCTGTGTGTTTTCTTCTTTTGTGGAGAGGGGCCTTGGATTTCCATCTTGCCGCTTCCTCCGTGACCTTCTTGACTTCTATCATCTTGAACTCCAGAATCTTGATCCCAATGGGATTTTCCATATTTCTGTTTTTGTTCACTTATGTGAGGCTTTCCTTGGGATTTACCCAGACTTCGACTTGTTTCGAGAGTTGTTTGTCCTTATCCCTTTTCCAAAAGTGTTCTCTGTTTCGCCTGTTGGGGGAGCAGTTGTTCAACTTCGGCTAGGTTCTAGACAAAAGTATCTCGAGTACTCTTTGCCCCTGTCTGGAACTGAGAGGAGGCAGTCGTGGTGGTATGTTAGGAACCATCCGCCTGCTTTGCCGGAATTTACTGGAAGAGCTCCTGTAAGCGAGACGCGCTGGAGTGAGGCTACCACTTGTGGTGGCTCCGAGAAGTTGTCGTCTTATTTTAAGACTGTTGACTATTTGAAGAAGCAGGGGGTGACAGTTGCCTCGGTTGTGTATAGTTGGGTTGAACGTAGGATTCAACCTTTGAGCTTGAGAGAGTCACTTGGCTATGAGTACATTGGACGTGATGACCCTTCTCGTATGAGCCCAAAGGACCTTTCTGAGGAAGAGATTTTGGAGAGAGTTCGATTGATGCTTCCTGGAGTTGTGATGAAGCCTTATGTGCCTCAACTCTACGATCAGGAGCATCCTCCTCCTCAGGTACTTGGAGTTGTCGTTGTGTTTTGCCGACTAGTTTTTTCGTTTCTAGAGTTGTTTTCTTACATGTCGACTTCGTAGATTTCCGCTACATCTTTGCAAGTCAAGAAAAAGCAAGTCGACAACCTATTGGGAGATGATGGCTCCCCTCTTGATGACTTTGGGATAAGGCGGAAGCCTCGGGTCTGCATCCGTAAGGTTAAGATCCCTCACGAGGTGTTGCAGAGTGGTTCTCCTTCCTTGCCGGTGAAGCCCCCGATTCTTTCGTTGAGACGCTTGAGACTGGGTAACCTTCATGCTCCTTGTGCGAATTTTTTATCATCTCTTTTCACTTTTGTGGATCTCCTTTGTGGGGACCCCTTATCAAGAGGTTCCTTGATTACCTGTATCAGGTCCTGGATCGGTCGCTGATACAGATCTTATCACAGATTAGTATCAGAAGCGGTAAATAACGTATAAATTAAACAGATTTACACCGTTTAAGCTAGCGGAGAGCGGGTAGGCACTTCATTGCTCCACCAGAATGGGCTGTAGCACCTTCTCGCCCTGGAGTCCTAAACCTGTATGACAATGAAAGCAAGGGTGAGTATTCCGAAGAGAATATCTAGCAAATCCCACAAATTCAATAATATAAATTTATGGATTAAATTAATGTAAAGGTCAGTCCTGGAGGGGCACTTCCTCCCTGCCAGTCCCGATGTGCTATCCGGAACCTGACCAACGGTACCTTCGCCGTCTCAAGTTCCCCATGCAATAACAGTAAAGACTAATCATTGGGGGCTTTGACTAAGTGGACTCATTCCGGAGTCACGGCTATCCAGATAGATTCTACACTATGCAGAAATCGTACTTATCTACCCTGCAGCCCGTACCGTGTATTTAGGCGGTACCGACCTACGAGACTCGTACCCACCGGTGACCATTGCTGGTCAGCATTCCCTAGGTTCATCCACGGATAGTAGTGGGGACTAAGCAGGGGCCACTAATCATCCGCCTCGCGGATATCAACCCGGGTGTGAGCTCATAAGTTGGGCCTCTGGCCCTCAGGGTCTCTGCCCCTGTATCCTAGTCAACCCGTGCTACCTAGTCCCAGCCCTCTGTCTGGGGCTGTCTCCAGTATACCCGTTTCCCGACTTGGCAAGTGCACGACTAGGCACCAGGCGCTACCTAGTTCGCTGGTCGGCACTCTGCACCAATCATACGGCTCCTTGGGATGGATTGCTAGGTTCAGCTGGTGGGGTGTGAATCAAGGCCTCACATAAATAGGCATTCCTGTAGGCTATGCCTTTTTGGCATGCGAGGTTTTACTGGGCACTAGAAAGACTCTCCCATGAACCGGTCCTTAGCTGGATCAGAGTGGCTCTTAGGATTCCCTAACAAGGCTATCCTTCCACTCCCAATCTTAAAGCATCCTATAGCTATAGCGATGCTGGGCATACACTCAGGTTATGCCCCATGTAGCTTAATGCTGCAAGTAATGTAAAGTTTAGTGGAGGGGTGATATTATTGGCGGGACTTGCCTTCATTGTCGGTCCTTAGACGTTCCTTACGCGGGCGTATTCCGTAGGTTGACCGGGCTAGACTTCGGGCCATCTGGAACTTCGGCGTCTCGTCGGGCCCGATCATGCTATCGATAAAACATAGGAAAATAACAATCAGTATAACAATACACTAATCAAATCGTAACAGAAATGGAAAGAAGGCAGGGATTCAAAGGATTTCCCTAATGGCTGGAGGGTTGGATTAATAATCCATTAATTATATAAAATAACTAATGGATCAAAGGATAGAGATTTTGGAAGAGAATTATTAATTAACTCTCCGGAAAGATGGTTGGAACGATGGTTATTGGGTTTCGAGAATTATATAGATTTCTAAGGAATAATTTCCGAGTGACCGATATGGATTTCCAGAGAATCCTTATCTGTCTGTGGGCAGCATGACGGCTAGGATTCCATTGAAACCTAGGGGTTTACGGACGGTTGGTACGGCGACGGGGTTTTAGACGGGGTTAGGGTTTATACGGGCGGTGTAATGGCGGGGTTTTGGATAGTATAATGGCTAGGCTGGGCTTAGGATATAAATATTAGGGAAGTAAGCATATAAAATTGCTTAGAATAATCTCTAATATTTATGCGAATTTTCTAGGGATTTATCGGGCTCAAATGTGGAGAAGGGGATTTTCTGGGTACACTGACGGGGGCTTTCCATTGGCTAGAAACTAGCTTCATTGGATTTAGGCTCTAATGGTATGCTAAAAAGTATTGGGTGGCATCACTAGGCTTAGAAATATTCCTAGGATTTTTGGGTATTTTTGGGGAATTTTTGGAAGTGAAGAAGGGCTCTGAATAAGCTTGTGTGTGCACTTACCCGGCTGTACGTAGCATTTTCGGGGCGGCTGACGCAAGGGGGTGGGGTCCGGCAGCAGCACTGTTTGGTGGGCTGCTTTCGTGGGCCATCATGGACCGAGGTTGCCTCCCCACGGTCTACACGGACCGAGTCCACCCAAGGTCCAGGGTGGCAGGATGTCGTGGGCCGGCCATGGACCAGAGGAGGCCGTAGGCCTTTGGCCCATATGAGCCAGGTCCACGCACGGTGGGGGAGGGGGCGGGCCCGCCTGTCGGCGAGAGGAGGCGGGGAAGAAGGTGACCCCGGAGGGGGTCTTCTTCCTCCTGGCGTCCATGCGCCATGGGAGGCGGAGGTGGAGCTCGGGGCTCCGCCCGATCTCCGAGCTCCGTACACCGCGGCCTGTGAGGAGGGCACAGGCGTGGAGAGGAGGACGAGGCGGCTTCATTTCAGGTGCCAGCTCGGGGGTAGAGGGAAGGTGGAGGGGGCGGCCATGGGATGCAAGTGAGCTCGGCTCCGTTCGATTTGTGCAGGGTGAAGGGAGGGGTGTGCTCCCCTTTTATAGGTGGCGGGAGAGGCCGCGGTGCTTGCCACGTCGCGGCGGAGGAGGAGCTCAGCGGGGTGCGGTCGTCCGCGAATGGCGGCGGAGGCCGGTGATGGCGGCGCGCAGTAGCTTCGTGCTCCGGGGCTCGATCTCGACCTTGCAGGAGGCCATCGGGCGGCGGTGCATAGCTGCTTGAGGCGGTTTGGGCATGGGATGGTGCGCGGCGAGCCTTGACGGCGGGAAGGCATGGGGGCACAGCATGGGCACGCCATCGCCATTAATGGCGCTTGGTCGTGTGCCTCCGTCGCAGCAGGGGAAGAGGAGGGAGAGGGGGCGCGTGGCGCTCGGCCACGTGAGGTGGTGGCGCTGGTGCAAGGCGGTTGGCAAACGCTCACGCGCGGCGGGGCTTGGCCGGCGGCGACCAGAAGTAGCGGCGGCGCACGCACCGCCGGCGGCGGCGGCTGTGCTAGGGTACGAGAGGGAGGGGGACGGGCGCGCGGGCCGTGTGGGCCGCGCGGCCGGCAGCCTGCTGGGCCGAGGCGCGTGCGGGCCGCGGGAGAGGACGGGCGCGCGCGGGTGGGCCGTGGCGGCCTGCTGGGCTGAGCGCGCGCGGGGGCCGGGAAGGCATGCGGGCCGCGGGGAGGCGTGCGGGCCGTTGTTGGCAGGCAGGCCGCAGGGGGCGGGAGGGCGGACAGAGCGGGGGAGTCTGAGGGCATAAGCGGACTTCAGCGTTGGGCTGAGATGGATGGCTAGGGCAGAAGCGTATGAACGGCCGTTTAACGTTTGAACCATTTTTCTATTTATTTGAATAGGTTTTTAAAATGAATTTGAATTCTAATTCAAACCAAACCTCCTCTAGTTTGATTCTAGGGTTTTAGAGATATAATTTAGCACTCAAGTTGTGGAGCATCCCTTTTATTTTCCCATAGTTATTTATACTTTTACTATCCATAATTATTCCTTTAATTCTATATTTACTCTAATAAATCTAGTGGTTAATTTAATAAATCCGAAGTAAACCCTACTTAATTTTGGAGGGTGTTACATCCTTCTTGATTTTTGTTTCTGTAGGATTGATCCCGAGACTATGTCTTCATCAGCCCCCGAGCCCATCCTTGGGAAGGCTAGTTCTTTTTCTATTTGGGAAGAAGTTGTGAAGACTGCTTCTGCTATTCCGTCCGGGCGGGAGAATAGGGATATCGTGGTCAACTCGTTAGCCGCCAGGTGTCAGTGTGAAGAAGCCACGAAAACTGGTATTTGGCACTCCTCGTCTTCGTATGTCTAGTTCGGACAGATTTGGCCTTTGAAACTCTCTCTTTAGACAGGTCTTCTATTAGGGAGTTTTCCTTACTGCCTTTCTTTTGTAGCGTTTCTGTCTGCCTTTCTGATTTGAGGAAGCCCTCGATTGGTTTGCCCTCGAGTTCTTCTCTTTTGGGGAAGGAAGATGCTGGCTCGGGAGCTAGTGCTTTATGTACTCCGGTCATCTCCGGTCATCGTTGAAACTTCTGAGAAGTTTAGTTCTACTGTCATGCCTCCTACTGCTGACACAACTGCTGGACCAGCACTTTCGACTTCTAAGGGAGCTGTTGTTGCTGCTTCTGCTGCTGCTGACCCTAGGCAAGGAGAGAATCTTGCTTTTCCATCTGATGATCCTGAAGAGACTCGGATTTTGAAAGGGAGAGTACTTTCTCTTGAGTCTAAGGTGGTCGAGCTCCAAAGACTTAACGCTGATCTTGACGCTTGATATAAGATGTCAGAGGATGCTCGCTGGAAGAGTATCCGTGATCATAATGAGGCCACTGACAGGATTATCGACACCATTGATAATTATGCTGATATTGAAGCTGTCAAGGCCAAACATGCCAGTGAGATCCGTTCTTGGAAGAGTAGGCTGCAAAGTGAGTACTTGACTCTTGGCCTTTGTCTTTTGCTTTTGATGCTTGTTTACTGACTTGATCTCTCTCTTCCCCCTTTTTAGAATTGGAGAACGGCTATGCCACGCTTCAGGTCGACCGCAACAAGTGGAAGGATGCTATGCTGAATGTTGTTGACGAGAATGAGAAGTTGAAACGGTCCTCGAAGAGTCTCAAGGTTCGTATAATGCTCTGAAGCTTGATCAAGAGGCTCTTATCAGGCGTTATGAAGACCTGGATGCGGCTGCCACGGCGGTTTGCAGATTCCATTGCTCCAACTCCCGCTGGTTCTTGGCCTTGACTTCATGTTGACCGTCTTGCGGAGCTTCCTAGTTGCTTCGACTCGTATTTGCGTCGTACGTGTACTTTTGTGGCAAACAATGTTCTTGCCGCCGTACAGTCTTTAGTTCCGGAGCTTAATTTAGCTAGTGTTCCGGGTGGTAAGGCCAATGATTGTACTGATGCCAAGTTTGAAGAGTACTTGGAGTCCACAAGGTCGATAGCTGAACAGGTTATAGAGAAGTTAGATCTCTCATAGGGTAGTTTTTGTTCTCTTCGATGAAGAGAAACTACTCTTTCTGAGATGATTTTTTTTGTAAAGAGTGGAATTGTTCTTTGTCTTATGCATTTGTTTTTCCTACTCTTGTTAATGAGATGCATGTTTGTCTTGTCGACTAGGCTCTGTTTGTTGTACTTATGAAAAGTACTTGGATCGTGTCCAATTTGTTTATGAGACTAGGGCAGTTTGCCTGACATGCTCTTTCCTATTTGGTTCAGACAGTGGTTTGCTGCTGTAAGGCCAGCGTACCTCTTCAGTTATCTCTCGCTTTGAGTTTATTTCCATTGGAAATAAGCTCTCGGAGATCCTGGGAATAATTGTACTCCTCTTAGAAGTACTCAGAATGGATCCGATTATTTTTTTCTTGAAACTAGTTTAGCCGAGTGGTTTGGCTGACATGCTGTTCCACTCTATAAGCTTTGTTATCTGGCCCAGTTTTCTGAGTTGCTGTTGTAAGGCCAAGCGTACCTCTTCATTTACTTCTCGTTTTACCGGCAGTCCTACCAAGGGGTATCCCAAGGTAGTAGAGTTTCGGTAGTGACAGTAGAATCAGGAACTCGACGATTACGTGACACGAGATTTATACAGGTTCGGGCCGCCAATTAGGCGTAATACCCTACGTCCTGTTGCTGATCTTGTATTACGTAGGGTGAATATGAGTACAAGCTTGTCTCGTTGATCGATGATCACCGAGACTAGTCGAGATTCTCTATATTCTAAGGGTTTTGATTGTAAGGAGTGCTCTGACTTGAGGTTCAGAACTTCTCTTTTGGGAGGGGTCCCTGTCCAGCCTTATATATTGGCGGGCAGGGTTACAAGGGTGGATTCCTAGTCTAATTCGAGTAGTAACCCGAGCAAGCCTCGCTATGCGAGTGCTTTCCTATTATCGACTAGTTTTCATACTTCGTAGAGCCCTGTGTTGCCTTGCGCCATGGTCTCTACTTGTTGCCATATCCTCCCTTGGAGTATTTTCCGCATCCGTGTGGGCCCTAGGCCTCCATGTCCGACAGATGCAAACTCAAGAAAAGCAAAATCATAAAAAAAAGACACTTTGATCTCTAAATAATTGGAAACACATTAATTTCACCTCGAATGGTTGTACATCACAAGATTACCATCGGGGTCCTACTTGATCTTGATCCAGCTCCAAAACGATGTGGTTTTCCTTGTAGGGTTCCCACGTCGGCTAGGGCAAACCCTAGATAACTAGTTCAACCCTCGGCTCTTCGAAATGTGTCCCTCTAGCTTCTCTTCTCCTCAGCGTCCAATGTGGAATGAGTTTTTTTTTGTGAGGAATAGAATGGGAGCTATTTATAGCCCAAAGTGACCCTAGGTTTAAGGGGAGGGCGAGGCGCAGCCGAATGGCATGGGCCCAGCCCATTTTTAGGCCGCCTCGCGCCCATCTTTCTTCCCAACTCTTTTTATGCTTCTGGAGTCTTCCCTTCTATGCATGTACGCTCTGGACGCCGGTTGCTTCGAGATAATAATGTGTCTTGATAACTTTGTAAATCTTCGATTGATTCGCCTATCCCAAAGTCACTTGATCTTATCTTCAGAGTCTTAATCCTTAAGCATTCCTGGAGGTTGTCATGTGTCGGTTGAGCATGAGTTGGCTCCAAAACCCATTGGCCCTTGTCGGCCTGGGCCTTGTGGGCCATCCTAGGCCTTATGGGCTGGCCTAGGCCTTGTGGGTCGGCCGGGCTGTCCCTTTTCTTAGGCCTTTGGCCTTCATCTTTCGCAG
This sequence comes from Urochloa ruziziensis, assembly GCA_015476505.1. Lineage (NCBI taxonomy): Eukaryota > Viridiplantae > Streptophyta > Magnoliopsida > Poales > Poaceae > Urochloa > Urochloa ruziziensis. The sequence goes on along the minus strand of CM027121.1, from coordinate 56,177,568 downwards.
TGTTGTCGAGCCTTATCTGTGTATGCTCCAAGATGGCTAAAAAAGCCCACGTAAACAGAAATCCTTCAAAAATATATGCATATGCAGAAATGTTATAGTTATTGAGTATGATCAATAGTTTTGATATTAAATTCATGCCAATATTATAGATAAATATGGGTAAAAAAGTGTCATTAATGTGCGCCAACAATCCCCCATGCTCAAACCTTACTCGTCCTCGAGTAAGTTTTCAATAGAAATCAGTATTGCCTTTCAATGTCCAAGCCCTGCATTTGATCATGCACGAGAAAACACAATGCTTCTCAAATATTTTTCAATTAAGGTTCAAGTTGTAACCGACTGTTTCTAATATGGAAGTTAGATATAAATGAAGTGCATCTCACAAAAAATTAAATCCACAGGCTCTCAATTTTAAACAAATCTCAAGTGCTACCAAAAAAAATAGTTGAACCTAAGATCAATAATTTAAATCTTGTTGCAAATGCTCATGGAAACTCTTGGCTTATCTTATCTCTCTAACTTATTAGAACTTCTTTGCTTTCTTCCTCTTGAATAAATCTAGTGTATGGCTTATCTGGAGCTTGGAAGGGTTAGTCCGAGCAAAATATATTATAATCAAGATATTATCAAAATAAGAAGAGCTTCTTAGGTTTACCGAGATTCATCAAAAAAAGGTTATGAAAAAAAATTGCTTTGTGGAGAGAGAGATAATAGACACATGCTTTTTATATGGTGGATATGTGCAAATGATAAAGAGTGATCCCGAGACACAAACGAAGTTCTCGTTATCAGATTGCACATCATTGGAAAAATTGAGTATGGAGATTCTTCAGAGTACCTGGGATTTCCCTAGGAGCATTTATTAATTTTTCTTTTTCATACTTTTCATGTTTTTATTCTTCTTTCTTTCTTTCTTTTATTTTTTTCTTTTTTCTCCTTGAAACTTTTAAGCAACATAATACTTACTCAACAGCAGTCAAAGATAATACGATGACTCCTTCCCTCCATGCTTAAAGTATTACTCATCCTCGAGCATAAAAGTGAGGAACTAAATAGATCCTGAGGTAATGTAGGCCGGGCGGCACAACCCGTTTTTGCCTCTGTTTTCTTTGATTTTTCTTCTGTGGATGCCTCCAAATATTGTATACTTTGAATGGTGCATATGTTCCTTCTGTATCTTTCTCATGAATTAAATCCATACTCAATTGTGGGTTGTGGTCAGGAGCTACTCACAAAATAATATTTTTAGTTTTTAAGTGGATATCGAGAGAAGTTTGCAAAATCTCCGGTGTAGAAACTCACAATGCATGGATAGCAAGGCTAGAGAGAAATAGTTACATGATGGGATGATCAGCTTTTTAGTCTCGTATCAAAGAAACAAATCATGAATTAGTTCACCTGAAACTAATTCTTGCAATACTATGGTTCATCATGATATAAATATTTAGCTTTAGATACGTAGAACAATTCTCAATAGGTATTAAAGACAAAGTTAGCATAAAGAGAGAGCAAGAATATCAAAGAAACAAATCATGAATTAGTTCACCTGAAACTAATTATTGCAATACTATGGTTCATCATGATATAAATATTTAGCTTTAGATACGTAGAACAATTTTCAATAGGTATTAAAGACAAAGTTAGCATAAAGAGAGAGCAAGAACAATAAATATGGATCTCAAATTATCATAGCCTATACAAAAGGATGAGCCGGTATTAAGTTAATTTTCATATCATACTAGAAAGAGCATTAGTCTAATCATGCATAAATCAAGCACAAGAATTAAGCAAAGCGACAACTATCATCATTTTTCAACATGGCAAAATCATATCATCAAAAATTAATCATATCATGAATGAATAGGTGATGCATTTTATTTGACACAAACATGGTGACGAAGGACAATACTAGACTCGTACACAACTTGCACACATAAAAAATAAATAAATAGAAAATGTTATGCACACACCCTGAAAATAAATAAGGAAAAAGAAAATCAAACCATATATGCGGAGCATTTTATTTATTATTGGTCTTCTGCAGTCTCTTTACTCCTCTCCTTTCTTGCGGGTGGACGGGTGGTGCTCATAATACCCGTGCTCGTAGTACGCTCATATATAGTCTTCCTTGAAAAAAATGGTAAAAAAAAAGAGATGGTGCTTTTAAGTACTGTATGGTGAATGCAACGTACACCAAGTAACAAGAAAGTTTTCTACGATGTTGGGCGGGTACACTATTGCAGAGAGACCATTATCCTAATGGGTCCATATGAACCGGCCTAAAATGTCCCGCTTCGTTTAAGTCATTCGAAGTAGTGCAATAGGTAGCGCTACATTATTTCCGCTTCGAATAGTCATCTCACTCAGAATGACTAACCTGCTTAGAACGACTAGTCATTATAAGTGGCTCAAACCGCCTCGCTTAGAATGACAGTCATTTTAACCGGTGTGAATTGTTCCGTTTCGAAAATTCATAACTCTAGCATATGGTCTCGGATTGAGAGCAATTTTATACGAAATTTGTACGTTTCGACAAGATCTACAACTTTGTTGTTGAAAATTGTTTGATTTGAGGTCGTTTAGATGTCTAAAATTTCAATGTTTTGTTTCCCACCCTTGTTCCCGCTCTTATAATTTGAATTTCTGACTATTTTAAATTTTGTAACTTTTGCATACCGTCTTGGATGAGGAGAAGATTTATACAAAATTTTTACGTTTTGACGAGATCAACAACTTTGATGTTGAAAGTTTTTTGGGTTGAGGTCGTTTAGATATCCTAAATTTCAATGTTTGGTTTCCCACCCTTGTTCCCGCTCTTATAATTTGAATTTTAGATTGTATTTTAAATTTTGGTAACTTTTGCATACGGTCTCGGATGAAGAGAAGATTTATATAAATTTATACGTTTCGACGAGATCTACAACTTTATAGTTGAAAGTTTTTTGATTTGAGGTTGTTTAAATATCCAAAATTTTAATGTTTTGTTTCCCGCCCTTGTTCCTGCTCTTGTAATTTGAATTTCAGATTGTATTCTGAATTTCTTAACTTTTGCATACGATCTTAATGAAGAGAAGATTTACATGCAATTTGTACATTTCGAAGAGATCTACAACTTTGTAGATGAATTTTTTTTTATTTGAGGCCGTTTAGATGATCAAATAATAGAACTAAGTTTGAGGCAATAAGGGTCAAATAGAATATAACTCCCTCATGCATGCAGAAATGACGTCCAGATGAGATGGTAGGAGGATGAGATGGTAGGAAGGTTTACGCGAGGCAAGAGGTCATGAGTTTGAAAGCTGGACACCGCACGCGAAATACGCATAGCTCGGGGGTGACCTTGAGGGTAGAAAAAAATATTTTTATCACTTTTATTTATGAATTATTATTTTTACTATTCTAACTCGCGTGAATTGTGCTGGTTATAATAACTTATCAAAAGAAGCGGTACGAAATAACTGTTTCGGATGACCTTCTCATTCTAATCTCATTCTAATCGGCTTAAGGAAGCGATGAAAGAACCGTTTCGGACCAGGGTTTCGCGATGTTTCCAATTAAAGTATGCGCAGTAGTGAAATGGCAGACAGGACCCCGACAAGCAAAGCAACCGCCCGCCGGGCACCGCGGACTGCTCCAAGCTAGGCAGCACGAGCCAAATAACAGAACAAACCAGCTAGCTGCAGCACACGGGCATGGCTTCAAAGTTCAACCACGGCCGGTTCCTCCTGGCCGCAAACGCCGCCGCACGCCGATGATTCGCCGGAGCTGTTGCTACCCGGCGAGAAGGTGCACGTGGCCGTGGGGATGGAAGTGGCTAAGTCCAGGGCCACACTGCTCTGGGCGCTTCATAAGTTCCCCCATGCCTCGTTCGTGCTGATCCATGTCTACTCGCCTCCCAAGTTCATGCCCTCCTCACGTACGTTACCCGTCCTCTTCTTCCCCTTCCTCTTGTCCACCGCAAATAGAAAGGCCTTTCTCCACCACTGCAAATGGAAAATTTCTTTTGTTTTTCAGGCGATGGTATTGTTGACTTTTTTGTCATGCTAGTGTTGTTACATCTTCAATTCCTGAAATTTCGCAGTTCGGCAGTCAAAATTAGACATTTCACCTAATCTAAGTACGGAGTATCTAACAGCTTTCATGTCCGAATATTCCTGCAAATTTATTTGCACTACAGTTGCACCGTGTGGTTAGTGTGGAATAAGAGCATCTCTAACAGTTTTCCTATCCCCTTTCCCCTTTCCACTTTTTAGCCAAATAGGGGAATCAGAGGAAAAAATCCATCTCCAACAGATTCCCTTCTCCCTTTCCCCTTTCTCCCTTTTTTCCTCTCCCTCTCCCCTTTCTTTTCTCAATCTACCTCCTCCTCCCTTTCCTGTTGTTCACTGTAGCCACACGATTTACTCCATCTCGTGCATCCCTGGCCGCCTGATCCGCCCAGGCCACGGCGTGCAGCTCGCCCCCTCCGCGCGCCGCCGGTCGGCTCCACGACGTGCAGCTCGCCCCCTCCTCGCGCCGCCGGCCGGCTCCACGCCGCTCGCCGTCGGCCGCCTCCATGCTGTGCGCCACTGCCGGCCGGCTTGCCCCGCCCCTGCCCTGCACGCCGATGCTGGACTTCGCCGCCGCGGGACGCGCCGCCCCGGCATCGCGCCGCTGCCATGGTCACGCGCCGCTCGCCCTTGCCCCCTGCCATGGCCGCCGCCCGCCCTCGCGCCCTGCGTAAGCCATGCGCCGATGCCTGCCGTCGGCGCACGGGCCAGGCCGCCGCCGGCGTGCCCAGCAGCCCGGGCCTGGCTGCCACTCCGCCCGCGCGCTAGCCAGCCGCAGCCGCTGCCGTGCCTCCGTGTCGGGAGGCTATGGCTGCCTCTGTGCGCCCCGTGCTGGTCGATCTGTGAAGAGAGAAGACGAAAAGGAGGAAGGTGGAAGATGGTTTACTCAATGACGAGTGGGTCCCATACGTCAGGAGAGAGGAAAGGGGAAAGGGAAAAGGGGAACTGATTTTGACGCCTCTCCCTTAAATGATGAAAATGTAAAAGGGAATTCCCCTACATGATGAGAAAGGGAAAAGGGGAAAGGGAAACTGTTGGAGATGCTCTAAAGCCCAATTTAACGAGGGGGCCTCGTTTGGGTTGCAGCAACATGCCACCATTCGTGTTAAGTTAGGCTTCCTTTTGGCACCAATATAGTGACTTTCAGATTCTGATTCTAATTTTCATTCAACGTATGAATGCATATGTTTTGATGTTTATGCTCCAAACTTATGTTGTGGTGTTTTCTCAAGTTGCTGGTTGGGTGTTGTAATTGTAATTGTTTTTGTTTTGTTTTCCCCTTCTAATAAAAATTATGGCAAAACTCTTGCTGTTCCGTTCAAGAAATGTTTATGCTCCAACGTCCTGCACAGTGGGTGGCATTCTTGCTTCCCAGGTTAGGGAGGAGGTGCGTGCTGCATTCAAAGAAATGGATCTACAAAGAGTCAACGATAGGTTGGATCAATACATACAGTTATGCGCGCAAGGAAAGGTCTGCTACTCTGCTTATTCCACACAATTAATTTATGATAACCCCCATTATAGTTTCAATTCTAGAGATGGAGAAAATGCAGAATAATCATTGTAGCACAAGGGTACAGATGCATGATCCATATTGCTAGATGTGATCAGACTACTTCATCAGTTCATCATGTTAACTCAATGCGTTATAAATCTTGCAGATAAATGCTGAGAAGTTGGTGATTGAATCAGATGATGTTGCACAGGGAATAGTGAAGCTCATCTCTTCGCATCATGTTACTGCACTTGTTATGGGGGCAGCAACTGATAAGCATTACACAAAGTATGTGGCAAAATTCTGAATGCTATTTATACTGTGGTAACACTTTTATGATAATTGTAGATGGGCGCTTCGCAATCATAGCGAGGGCCCATGTGTTTAAAAGATTGTGGATTAATACATATTGTTCAGACTCCAGAGAAACATTGCTTTCTAGCCTATGGGATAGACGACTAGCCTATGCTTTGCTTAGGAAGAAACTTCCATGTTTCTACTTCTTCAGTACATTTGTAACTCTGAACAATAAGTTATTCCCTATTGATTCGCTAAAACCTAAATCCAGGTTTCGAGAACTCAGGAAAATGAAGACTCTGAAGTCCAGGAAAGCACGATTCATAGAACGGCAAGCAGATCCTTCCTGCAAAATTTGGTTTATTCGCAAAGGAACATTGGTTTATCGTAGGTATGGTTGGTGAGCTTAGGATGCACTTTACTTTTGTGCTTGCAGTTAACAATTACTTAGGATTCCTAAAGCTAGATTTTGAAAAGGCTTTTGACAAAGTGGAGCATGAGGTCATTCTGCAGGTCTTGAGGCACAAGGGTTTTTCTGAAACTTGGGTTTCATGGATGCATTCAGTCCTCTCCTCAGGTTCTTCTTCAGTCTTATTAAATGGCATTCCTGGAAAATCGTTCAAATGCAAAAGAGGGGTTAGGCAGGGGGACCCTCTTTCCCCATTGCTCTTTGTATTGGCTGCAGATTTGCTACGATCAATTATTAATGATGCTTCAAGAAATCATATGCTTAATCATCCTCTTGGTCCAAATTTTGGAGGTGACTTCCCTATTGTACAATATGCAGATGACACTCTTTTAATTCTGCCAGCTGAAGTTCAGACTTTAGATAATCTAAAAGGGATACTGGATATTTTTGCTGATTCAACTGGTTTGAGAGTCAACTATGATAAATCATTTCTGATGCCAATTAATGTGGATGCAAACTTGTTGACAACCTTAGCACAATCTTTAGGTTGTCAAATAGGCCAGATGCCTTTCACCTACCTTGGTTTACCTCTGGGAACAACTAGGCCTGCAGTTTCTGATTTCATTCCAATCTTAAATAGAATGGAAAGACATCTTATGGGTATTTCTAGAATGCTTACTTATGCAGGTAGACTTATCCTAGTTAATTCTGTCTACTCAGCTATGCCAACCTTCTACTTATGCACTCTAAAATTCCGTGCTGAGATCTTGGAGCAAATTGACAAATACAGAAAACATTGCCTATGGAATGGGGGTGATATCACCAAAAAAGGAGGTTGCCTAGTAGCTTGGAAGACAGCATGCCTAAGTAAGGAGGAGGGTGGCCTTGGTATCATCAACTTGAGAACTCACAATACTGCCCTCCTATTGAAATTTTTGGATAAATTCTACGATAAGAAGGAATTGCCATGGGTGGAGCTGACTTGGAGATGTCTCTACAAAAATGGCACACCACCTCATGCTAGAAAGAATGTTGGGTCTTTTTGGTGGAGGGATGTAATGTCTCTGGCACAACAATTTCAGATGATATCTACTTGCAAGGCTAACAAAGGTGACACTGTTTTATTTTGGAAGGATCTTTGGAATGGTTGGATGTTGCAATGGAAATTCCCGCAGCTTTTCTCCTTTGCTCTGAAAGAGAACATTTCTGTCCACAAGGTTTTTCAATCTGATGTTGGTTCACTGTTCTGGTCTCCTTTAACCCAGCAAGCTAGTGTTCAGTTGGGAGAACTCCAACTCCTTCTGCACACACAATCCAGAGATTTATCCTCTGCTGATGAATGGACTTACATTTGGGGCACCAGTGTCTTCTCCAGCAAAGACGCCTATAATAGTTTGCGTGGGAGTCTGCCGGCATCACCTCTTTTTAAATGGCTTTGGAAATCAAAGGTTCAAAACAAGCATCGTTTCTTCTTTTGGCTACTCCTAAGGGACCGTTTGAACACAAGGAATCTCCTGAGAAGAAAGCGTAAGCATTTAGATGACTATAACTGTGTTCAATGCATTGAGGGTTGGGAGGAGACCTTGCAGCATCTGTTGTTTGAGTGCCCTTTCTCACAAGCTTGCTGGATCTTCTTGGACATTCATTGGGACACTTTGCTTGATCCCCTTGAGATGATCATTGCTGCTCGTACAACCTTTGGCTCTACTATATTCCGAGAACTGGTGATCATAGCTGCTTGGTCAATTTGGAAACATAGAAATAGCATTGTCTTCGAGGGGGGTATCGTGTCTTTTGCTCGCTGGAGGAGAATTTTCACCGAGGAGTTGAATTCGGTTCTGCTTAGAGTAAAACCTTCCTTGGGTGGAAAAATTAAACTTTGGATGAGTAGTAACCTTACATGATCTTTCTTCTTTCTTTGGGCTTGGAGCCTTGTAACATGTACATAAACCCTTTTATATAAAAAAATACAGGTAGGGGCCTCCCCTGCTGGTTCATCTCAAAAAACAATTACTTAGGATGTACTCTATTTGCATATGTGAAATGAGTAAAAGCGTTAATGTAGTTCCTTGATATGAATCTCATTTTTTTGATGGGGTGGGGTGGGGTGGGGGGGAGGGGGGGTTAATCCGGATGTTGTGAGCCCCAGCTCATGTGAGCCCCTATAAATTTAAGAGAATTCCTTATTTGACACCGGAAGATATACCAATGTCTTATTTGACACTTGAAATTTCAATGTTCCTTATTTGACACCAAGTTGAACTTTTGGTTCCCTATGTGACACTACCGTGAGATTTAGGGGTTAACACCGTTAAATCTGGCAAAAAATGACCAAAATACCCCTCCATGTATTGACATGAGGTTTTATTTCCCGCAACTATTTTGTACACAGTCAAGACATGTTTATGATTAAAAAAATTGACATATGTTGTACAGTGAACATTGACAAGTTTATGATTCAATAAAAACATTGACAACTTAATGATGATTCAAAGAAAGAATCAATACATCCATACACGAATCTTGTCCTGCTGCTTGATGAAACCATCATAGCAAGTAGGAGTAGTAGGCAAACTGCTGCCTGCCGCCAGCCTGCTCCCCGCGCATGCCCTGCTGATGTTCCCCGCGAGCCCTCCCACCGACGGCCGCCTGCCTGCTGCGCAAGACCCCGAGCACTGCCCACCCTCCTGTGAACCCGGGCGTGTGGCGCTGCTCGAGCGGCTGCGACACCCGTCCGCCGCCTGTGGCCGCCAGCCCCTAGCCGCCGCTTGCGCCCGCCCGACCCTGGCCGCCGCCTGCGCCTGGCCGACCCTGGCTGACGCCCGCCTGATGTAGGGTTTCGTGGGGAGCACCGGCCAGAATTTGACCACGGGGACTGAGATGAAGAGATCCAGTCGCCTGGATGGATAAGAGAGGCAGGCATAGGGTAATTTGGTCCAATGTTTTGTCTAGCACTTTAAAAATACGGTTTAGTGCTACGGATCTCACGGCGGTGTCATGTAGGGAACCAAAAGTTCAACTCGGTGTCAAATAAGGAACATTAAATTTTTGAGTGTCAAATAAGGCATTGATGTATCTTCCGATGTCAAATAAGGAATTCTCTCTATAAATTTAGCTATCTAAGGCAGGTGGGCCCGCCGTCCCCGCCACCCTCGGCCGCCGACGCTAATCGACCTCCTACAGCGCCCCCCCCCCCCCCCCCCCCCCCCGCCCGCCGTCTTCCACCACCCCGGCCGGTGGCGCCCTCGCCGCCGGCCCCTGCGCCCGGCACCTCCGCCGGGCCTGCAGCCACCCCCGACCCCTTCTAAAGCCGCCGAGCCCACATGTCAATGGCGGCGGCGTTTATGGTGGCTCACATGAGCCCCGGCGGAACGCATCATTGGGGGGGGAGGGGTTCACACATTATTCGGTGGAGAAATCGGCAAGTTTGTCAGAAATGTGTTGTGTTGCAAACATATGGCTATGCAAATCAATCGGAGAACCACATATTGAAAGGACTAGTTGCCATATTAATTGTTGTAGCCCTTTTTTTTTTTTTTTTTTTTTGCAGACACGCTCTGTAGGTGATGATAGTAGTGCTTACTGTGAGGATTAAAAACCTTATCATCACTCGTGAGAAAGAAGTTTAGAAACCTCTTCACGTGCAGTGAGTGGTTCAGTGTGTTACTAGGCATTATTTACACTTAAATCACAATTTGATATAGTTATCAGGACATCAGCATTCACTAGTTACCTAGAATTGCACCCCATCCAGAAGTTAACAAGGAATTTCAGAGGGTTAAATGCAATAATTTGTTGATATTAATCAGGGAGGTCAATATTAACTTTCTTTCACAATATCTGTCTAGCCAGCAATCTCCGAGATCTCATGATCTGTCCTCTTTTTCTTTTCTATATTCCAGTGGACCAGTCCAGATCCTCCCACGTGCAAATGAAGAACTGCCTTTGTCTGCAGGGAAGGCAACGGCAGCATTTGCAATCTTGTTGTTAGACAAAGCTTTTGACTACTTCGGTGGTAGCACAGAGGATGTTGACAGGCAGAGGCTGTTGCAGAAACTTCATAATTTTGAAGCAGTTTTCATTCAAATTGAGCGTCTGCTACTCAAGGAACAAAAACACCTTGGTGAATTGTGCATGATGACAAGTAATATTATTTGGACGCTTAGGAATGCTGTTGAGGAGATGGACGATGCCATCGATGAGTTCTACTACCACAAGTTGGAGGATAGGGCTTGTGGTTCCACTTCGAAGTTTATCATGAAAAAGAATTGCTTGGAAAGTCTGAGAAATGCTGTCAGATGTTTAGATGCAAGTGCATCATCATTGGATTATTTGTATCAGCGTTTTCTTTCAGAAAGTGAAATGTACGATGTTCCATTTTCTGCCTCTCAACAAGAACGATACCCAAGTTGGACAACCACTCGAACTGTTTTTGGCCGAGATAGGGAGAAAGAACAGGTAGTACAGTGGTTGACAAAAGACACAGCTGAAAACAACACCATTGCAGTGTACGCAGTAGTCGGAATGGCCGGCATGGGGAAAACTACTCTTGCGAAGATAGTTTGTGAAGATCCAAGAGTGTCGATTGATTTTGACTTTGTCGTGTGGGTGCAAGTGTCTGTTGAATTTAATGTAGAAGCAATGACAAGAGTTGTACTGGGATCAGTTAGTGGGATGTCATGCAAATACAATACTCGTATGGACGTTCTGCAAAACTCTCTCACAGATAAGCTCAGATATAGGAAGCTTATGCTTATTCTAGATGATGTCTGGGAGGATAATAGTGTGGAGAAGTGGGAAGCATTGCTAACTCCTCTAAGGGGTTGCAAGAAAGGAAGCAGGATCTTGCTGACGACTCGGATGCAATCAGTGGTGGATATGGCAGCTGTTGCCTCAGGATCTGCAGCTAAATGTCTGAAAATGAACTGAATTGGACGAAGATAACAATCTCAGGCTCCTCAAAAGCCAACTGCCCTTATCACTATGATTCCGAGGATTATTATGATCTTCTGTTGATTGGTGAACAGATAGCGAAAAATATTGGTGGATGCCCCTTAGTAACTAGTATTGTTGCTACATGGTTGGGTTCACATATGCGGATCCATGATTGGATTACCCTTCTACAGAAAGGCTGGCAGCACATTGAAGGAAAGGACGTCATTATTGCATCTTTTAGATTGAGCTATGATTATCTACCTTCTGAACTGCAGGCTTGTTTTAGATACTGTAGTCTATTTCCAAAAGGATACAAGTTTAACAAGTGTGAGTTGGCAAACATGTGGATTGGTTCTGGACTGTTTCCTTTCAGCCCATCGTGGCCTGAGGATATTGACTCAGAGAAAGCAAATGATGCTGATTTATTAAGTTCAGATGTTATTGCAGGAGAATATTTTGATGCTTTGGCAAACAAGTCATTCTTTGGCTGCATGCTAGAAACAGAACCTTATGATGAAGACCAGAAAGAATATTACGTTTTGCATGGTTTAATGCATGATATGGCACAGTTTGTCTCTCAAGGTGAATGCGCAAGATCGAGTAGATAATGGTGATTTTAGTAGTGTCACGCCTACAACCCGACACTTGTCTATTGCACAATGCAGCAATTCAGGCACGATCGCTAGCAATTTCAGGTCAATTATCAAGCTTTCCTTTTTGCGTACACTTATCATAAAAATTGACTTTTGCCTTGATGAAGAGGTTGAACTTGTGCTTGGAGATGCTCTAGAGTGTTTAAAACACTTGCGTCTACTATATTTGGATATGCCATCCTTGTTCCATACACTTGATAGAGTTTCCTATCTAACAAAGCTCCGTTACCTCTTTCTATTCTCATGTGATGAGTCTCATGTTCACAAAGTCTTTAGGTTCTATCTCCTGAAAGTTTTCAAGCTCAAGCATTTCACAACAAAAGAGCCAAACTGCAGTGACATATATAACTTATATTGCTTGCGCTGTTTGCATATTCCTGACAATATGTCGTCTAACACCCACCAAATTGGGAGGTTAACTTCGCTCCAGGAGTTACATTGCTTTGATGTAGGGGAAAAGAATGGTCAAAGGCTTGGTGAATTGGGTAATTTAAGGAGTTACATTGCTTTGATGTAAAAGACCTCTTGACCTCTTTAAGAGGTCTTTTACAGTACACAATACTACATACTGGTAGTACGGTAGTATAATCGGTTTTTTGTTGTGGATAAAAGGTAATTTGTACTCATTTGGACCGCAGCGTGCGAGCCGTCCGTCGTGCGTTCATTTCACCGCGCCCGCGCCCTCCGTTCCCCATGGCCGCCGCCGACCCGCACCGCCGCCTCCATTTTTTTTTCCAATCATACCCATATACTACCTATACTACCTATGAATACTACCCATACTACCGTAAAAGAACCGGTAGTACATAATTAATTTTAGCCGTCGGATCTTTCGAAATAGGTCCTTTTTTATTACATACGAGTCCTTTCTAAACGGTAGTACAATGTAGTATTGTGTACCGTAAAAGACCTCTTTAAGGAACCTTTCTCAACTCAGCCTAAGAAATCTTCAGAATGTTTCAAATTCTAAAGAAGCTATGGAGATCAATTTAAAGAAGAAACAGCATATGAAGTTTTTGTCCTTATCGTGGAACATGCACGTGAAGGATCCAGTGAATCAGGATGATCAGATTATTCATAATCTTGAACCAAACAAATAACTTCAACGGCTGCATATTCATAGGTACAGTGGAGTTAATCTCCCGTTTTGGATTGAGAATTCATCACTCAACCATTTGGTATCTCTTCATCTTGAGTATTGCATGAACTGGAACAGCTTGCCCCCACTGCAGGAAATAAATTCACTGAAGCATTTGAAGTTGGAGAGTCTTTTTCAGTTAGAATACATAGGTACAGCTCTCGAGAAGCAATTTGAGATCAACGCAGTAGAGGATACTTGGCTACCCCCATTTCTGAGTACTCTGATAGTTCGATGGTGCCCTAACCTGAAGGAACTTCCTGCTATACCATGTACTCTGGAGTTATTTGTAATAGAGGATGTTCAGCTTGCAGTTCTCCCTAGAATACTTCAGATGCATGCTGGTGGAAGGGAACCAACGACAGCAAAATCTCAGCTCTCGGTTTTGCACATTGAAAGTTGCGCATATTTGACTTCTCTAGAAGAAGGTCTCCTAGAGCAACAGGAACAACTTCTTCTTACAACTTTAGTTATAAGACATTGCGAAAGGCTATGCCATCTGCCAAAGAAAGGTTTAGCAGAATTGCATCACCTGAATTCCCTAGAAATAGTTGCATGTCCTATACTAAGGGATGTTAAGACCAAAGACAACATGCTATACCTGCATCACTCAAGAACTTGGAAGTGAACCCGTGTGGTCATATTGAGGCTTCGATTCTCATGTCATTACAGAATCTTACTGTTCTCAGAAGATTAACATTATTAAACTGCACTAATATAGAGAAACTTCCATCAGTTGAAGTGTTTAGGACTCTGAAAAATCTCATTGACGTGTCAATAGCTAGATGCAAAAACATGTTCTCCTTGGGTGGGCTTGGAGCCGTTGCTTCTCTGAGAGTGCTATCAATCCTATGCTGTGATAAGCTCATTGTTTCAGAGTCACCACACGATGGCTGCTCCTTTAAGCTACAGAAACTCAGAATCGACCGTCAAGCCTTGTTATCGGTGGAGCCATTAAGGAGTCTAAGACACACCAAAGATCTGGAGATTGGTGATGATTATGAGATGGTATCTTTGCCTGAGGAATGGTTGCTCCAGAATGCTACTTCTCTCCATTCCATTGAAATAGGAGTAGCCGAGTCTCTGCGCTCCCTACCATCTGAGATGGTAAAACTTGGATCACTACAGAGTTTGCACATAGAAAGAGCCCCTCTGATTCAGTCGCTGCCCCAACTCCCTGCGTCACTTAGTAAGCTGGCAATCTGGGGTTGTAACCCAATGTTTCTGAAGCGTTATGAAAGGGATGCTGGTGAAGATTGGGGAAATATTGGGGAACTTGGATCACTGCAGAGTTTGCACATAGAAAGAGCCCCTCTTATTCAGTCGCTCCCCCAACTCCCTGCGTCATATAGCAAGCTGGCAATCTGGGGCTGTGACCCAACGTTTCTGAAGCCTTATGAAAGGGATGCTGGTGAAGACTGGGAAAAGATTGCCCACATTGCTAGTGTGGATATCAAGGCCTACTCTGAAGGTGTGCTTTATTTCTCTTCTCCTTTTCAATTTTTCCTGTGGCAGCCAATTTTATGTTATGGTCGATGGATTTTTTGTGTCAACCATGCATAAGTGTGATTGTTCTACATAACGTTCTCCCTAAGAATCCATAAAACAGTCCAGGCCAAGCTTATTGATTATAGTAGTAAGGAAAGCTTTTAATTTCCAGTTTCAATTTCTAGAAGCAGACTTATTATTTCAGGGATTCCATCTTCTATCAACAGAATTAGTCCATTGCACTGCATATTGTTATAGTACAATGCTTTCATCATGAATTGTTACAATATGATGATCATATATTTTAAATTTTATATTTGTGTCCTGTAGTATTTCAAACTTTTGTACTGGCAACATTTCCATAGACAAATAAAATACTCATCCACCAAGTTCTAAACTGGAGACGATTCACCATAAAATGTTTATTTTTTCTGCAGCATTTTAAGTTCCATTTCTATCTATACTAGTGTTGGCGCTAGAATCAGGCCAACACACGAACGCGTTAGATCACGCGGCGCGCCGAGGAGCTTGCTGCAGCACCTCTGCGCAGGGGCGGTCACACCGGTTCTGGAGACCGATTGGACCGGGTTTCGCCGGACAGCCCGGCGAGAAACCAACGAACGCTCGCCCGGGAGGGACCCCGTCGGGGCAACCGCACCTTGGGTTGTTCTAGGGTGTGCAGGCCACCTAGAACGCCCTCAATCGCCGTAGAGACGAAGGAAGAACAACAAGTATGAGGTTGGAAAAGTTTAGGGCAAAGAGAAAAGTAAAAGATAAAAGTATTTGATAGATTCGATTGCGATCCCCTCAATCGGCCGTGGCCCTTCATATTTATAGGGAGGGGAGGTCTTGCCCCATTAGGAATCGAAACCCTTACAAATTTCGTGCTAAAATACAACTCAACTCGGATTACACAGACCAAAACCAGTCTAACCGCCCCTAGGAACCCGGTCTAACCGCCCCTGGCAGGTGCAGATCTTCCCGAGGTCATATCTCCTTCATCCGGACTCCAAATTAGGCGATCCACATATGCATTTTGATCAGCTCGACGAGACGAAGATGATGATGCAGTCCAATTTGCATTTTGAGCATTTTAACCAGACCGGTCTAACCGGTATTCCATAGCGGTCTAACCGCTATTCCCCAGACCTGTCAAATTTGGGTGCGAACATATGCCCCCCTGTTTTCTAGCAAAGCATGCGTGCTAGAAAATACTCTTCTGGACCTAAATTATCCAGGGACGATGACAAACAATACATCGGCCATATGTTTTTTTTCTAAGGGCGACGATCAACTTGTCGGCCATAAAGCATGCTTCCAATTCAAGGTGCAACTTGTTTTGGCCTCCATACCTGTTTAGTGGCTGTTGACCTTAGTACAGCTGCTGCTCGCTGCTCAATCGACCCTTGCTTTCGCATCCGCTGTAATCTTCTTTTTTGAGTGTGAGATAAACCAGAGGGACACCACCTCGGCTGTAGACATTTAGATCCTTCCTTGCTGTTTTTGTCACCTTTTTTAACACCAACAAATGCACTTCTGACCAGATCATTGCCAGCAACGAACGGTCTTTGCATTGAGCCACAATTTGCATATGGAGGAGAATATTGAATAATATATGGTTGCATATGCATACTACTATAATTTAAAGGTGAGTAATAGCAAGGATATGACCAAGACCATGGTGTGGTTGATGCAAAATATGAATATGGTACAGCACCATAATTACCTTGAGGTGAGCAGAAACCCGCTTGACTCTCTTGTTTTTGTGAAGATTTTACCTTCTCATCTCCCTTTGGCCGATTCTTATATTTCTTAGTGCTTCCTTTTTTCTTGTACTTGGCTAGAAGTTCCTCGAAGCTCGGCCTTACCTTTTTCTTCAGATCAGCCCCACTTTTCCTAGATGACCCGGTCAAACCGCTCCTCAAAGGCGGTTTAACCGCCCCTGTGCAGCCTTGCCCCCCGAGTGCTGAAACCTTCAATGTATCTTGAGGGGCTTTTTGCGGTTGCACTTCAGGCCTTTTCTCACCAATGATCACATTTTTTCCTTTAGCTCCTTCAGCCTGACTTGGCCTAATTAATACTTTAGGATTTTGCAACTCAATGGTGTTTACAAAGGCATTTGCAGGAAAAGGATTTTGATCAACCTGCATTGCATGTAATGTCAGTCGTCCTTCATTGATGGCCGACTGTATTTGTCTCCGAAATACATTGCAATCATTAGTTGCATGAGAAAATGAATTATGCCATTTACAATATGCACGCTTTTTCAACTCATCAAGCGGTGGTATGGCATGAGACAATCTGATTTTCCCTATTTTCAGCAACTCATCAAAGATCCTATCGCACTTGGCTATATCAAAAGTGAATTTCATATCTTCTTGCCGATTTTTGTGAACCGGCTTGAGAGAAGCACAAGTACTAGGCTTATCTTTAGATGACCAAACAAATTCAGCAGCATACACATGTTTATCTTCATCGTCCGAACTATTATTTTCACAATTAAATGCATAAACTGGACGACTAGATTTTTCATTAGACTTTTGTGAATTTCTAGACTCTTTAAGTCGGTTTTCATTAGCTAAAGCTTTTTGCAATAACCGACTCACATCTAGGAACTCCTGACCATCTAGCTTTTCTTTATGGATATCAATCAAACCATCAAAAGCTAAATCAGCTAAATCTCTATCAGAAAGTGTCAAACTATAACATCGGTTTCTAGTGTCTCTAAATCTTCTAATATACTCAGAGACCGACTCATTTGGTTTTTGCTTAACCGATGTTAGATGTGACAATTTTAACTCAGTTTCACCAGTAAAGAAATAATCATGAAATTTATTCTCTAAATCAGAGAAGGTAAAAACTGAGTTGGGTTGCAATGAAATAAACCATGTAAATGCAGCACCCGATAGGGATAAAGGAAATAACCTTAATTTGCAAATATCATTTGAAGCAGCTTCACCACATTGTATAATAAATTGGCCTACATGCTCCAATGTACTCCTACTATCATCACCACTGAATTTAACAAACTCTGGTATTTTAAATCCTTGTGGATATGGAACACAATCATAATTATCAGGATACGGTCTTTGATATGACCGACTTTTAATCTTAGGCTCTATACCAAAAGTTTGTCTAAACATCTCATACATCTCTTCTTTAAATCCTTCCATCCCACTAACGGCTTTAGGTCTACTAGCCGATCCGGGATATGATGTTCTAGATGCAGTAGGTCGTGGTGTGCTAAATACAGGTGCTGAATTCGGCAATGTGTTGGGAATATGTTGCAACGAACTATTAACATTACCATTAGGAACACCTACAGGGGGCTCACTATACACAACTGAATGAGGCATCATAGCATTAGTAGCGGCCATTGAACTCCCTCCACTAACCGAATTGCCAATGACAGTACGGCTTTGTATATGGTTTACTGGAACACCAGGAGTTCTAGGTATATTGAGATTTGATAGATCATCTAGTGCACTACCTTTCAATTTTTCGGCATTAGAAGTAGAAGCATTAACATCATTGCCAGAAAATTGCGTAACAAATTTGGTCTCTAGCTGCTCTAAACGAGTATTAATTATAGATTCAAATTTATCACTCATAGCAGCAAATTTGTTATTCACAGTAGCACTAACAGCTCCATCAATCATATTAGCAACCTCTGAATTAACTTCAGTTTGTTTACTCACATCGGGAATTACTTGTAGAGGAGGAAGTTGATATTCTTTAACTTGTCGCACTTCTCCATGACGAGTCTTTACGAAGCTCGCCATCAGCTCCTTCCACTCAGCATCCCTTCGAGCTTTCTGAAATTCTTCAAAGGCTTGGCGCTTCTCATCTGGAATATCACCATCGCCCATGTCGATGATGTTCTTGGGGTCGAGATCAGCAATAGCTCCTTTGCCATCACCCATAGTAGACGATGGATCTTTCTTCTTCTTCCCCAGCGGAGTCGCCAAAATATGTTGGCGCTAGAATCAGGCCAACACACGAACGCGTTAGATCACGCGGCGCGCCGAGGAGCTTGCTGCAGCACCTCTGCGCAGGGGCGGTCACACCGGTTCTTGAGACCGATTGGACCGGGTTTCGCCGGACATCCCGGCGAGAAACCAACGAACACTCGCCCGGGAGGGACCCCGTCGGGGCAAGCGCACCTTGGGTTGTTCTAGGGTCGGCAGGCCACCTAGAACGCCCTCAATCGCCGTAGAGACGAAGGAAGAACAGCAAGTATGAGGTTGGAAAGTTTAGGGCAAAGAGAAAAGTACAAAGATAAAAGTATTTGATAGATTCGATTGCGATCCCCTCAATCGGCCGTGGCCCTTCATATTTATAGGGAGGGGAGGTCTTGCCCCATTAGGAGTCGAAACCCTTACAAATTTCGTGCTAAAATACAACTCAACTCGGATTACACAGACCAAAACCGGTCTAACCGCCCCTGGAACCCGGTCTAACCGCCCCTGGTAGGTGCAGATCTTCCCGAGGTCATATCTCCTTCATCCGGACTCCAAATTAGGCGATCCACATATGCATTTTGATCAGCTCGACGAGACGAAGATGATGATGCAGTCCAATTTGCATTTTGAGCATTTTAACCAGACCGGTCTAACCGGTATTCCATAGCGGTCTAACCGCTATTCTCTGTTGGACTAAACGGCCGTTTAGTCCGTTTAAACACCGTTTAAACGGTGAACAGATGTCGACTGTGTCGTTTAGGCCCTAAACGGTGGATTAAACTATTGGACCGTTTAAACCCGTTTAAACCGTTTAAAATCATCTAAACCGTCTAAACGCACTCGAGTTAATCGTGATTACATAAGTTAAATGACCATTAAATTCATAATTTAGTCAATAGGATGATTACAACTACCATAATGAACTCCGAAGTAATTAAAATCGTAAGTATACGAAGTGTTGTAGGATATAGATTTCTCCCAAAAATATTATTTGGTAGAATACTTACTTTTTAGATTTGCAAATATATAGAACTTCTAGCAAGTTTGACTTTTATGTACACAAATATGTATATTTTAGTGTTACTATGCAAAACTGTTTAGGCTGTTTAACTCCGTTTAAACGGTGTTTAAACGGACTAAACGCTAAACAAAGGGTGACCGACTGTTTACCGTTTAGCGTTTAGGATAACATTGCCGCTATTCCCCAGACCTGTCAAATTTGGGTGCGAACAACTAGCCTGTGATACTCCACACTCTACAGAATCTTGACATAAGATTATTTGAGCAGGAACATACTACGGTGATGATCAGAGACAAGATTTCATCAATAGCAATCGTCAATTTGTCGTGATAGACTAAACACGGTTGTTGAGTGGTGAATTGAAGCGTTTATTGACTTATTATTCTGTACTTATACTTCTATCTGGATTGGGAGTCTGGAACAAATAGGGGCTTTCTAGGCAACAGTGAGAATCTGGAAAAAAAAATAGGGGCATTTTATTAGGTAATAAGACTTCAGTTTCCTTCCTCTAATTTAATTATTTTTTATGAAATTGCCATGAAGTGAAGTATTTATCTCAGGGTTTTCGATGTTGCTCCCTCGTTCCTTATTTTTAATGGGAAATTTCAGAGACACAATGGGAAATATCAAGGAAATATGTTGCCACCTCCTAGTGTGCCATTACAGGGAGGTGTTCGGTGCGGTTGCTCAGAACCCCTGTGCTTTGGCCTCCGATACAGGAGCAATCTGGAACACATTCATCTGGCCCGACGAGTTTGTCCCCGAAGATGGTCCAGCATTTTTTACATCTACAGTGGTGTGGCAAGTCTCTGCCCTCAAAATGTTGTAATCCTTATGCAATGGAGTCACCGCACTATTCTCATCGGCGTTTTGATCTCTCATTCCATACTGCATAGTAATGTTCTTCTCTGTCAATGTTTAATATAGAAGATGCAAACTTGGTTCATTGCCATATCTTGGTTGCCGAGGGTTTGACAAACCACGACTCTTGTGGCAAACAATCAGCACCAGCGGGAGCACGTCGTAGTGGTACACCAACACCACCCGGAGCGGCTCCTCTCCAGGTCACATGGCTATGATCTATTGCCACCTCTTGGTATCATCAGAGCTTCGCCGAAACAATTCAGAGGATCCCTCCAGCTGTATTTCCTTTTATTGAAACTAGGACTAGGGTCACTAATTTCAATCCCTCAGCTTGGTACACATTGCGCTAGATCCACATCCACCTAACAAGGTGAATTGTTACGGACCAGGACCACCGCGACACCATTCAGCCTTGACCTCATGCCTGAATCTAGATTGGGTCCAGAAAGCATGATGCGTGAACAGAGCTTGTGCTGTAGTAAGTGTCAAGAGTGCGATATAGCAATTATCGATATGCATATGAAAGATAAGATAAGCATCGTTCACAGTACCAGAGTAACTGAACTCATAGTATCATTATAAGCATCAATTTCATTAAATTCACCTTATACAATTATAAGTATTCATGGTCTTACGACGTACACCTGCTGCTTGTCTTCATGTCGGTCACATGCATATTTACAAATCTGAATGGTTATATGGTCCGTATAGTTCAGTGGTAGTCCATTCCGCTACAAATTTCAATCAGTAAACTTTTGGTAACCAGTCATCTTGGGGCAGCATTTCACTTTAGCTTTCAATCAGCCTTCGATTGTTTCGACGACGATTGTGGGATGTTATATAGAATCAGACCCATCAGCAACACCACAGCACCAATGATAAAAGAGGTGCTCAACTCTGCGCCATGAGGGATGTAGGGCAAAGGAAGCGAAAGGATGTAGATTGATATTGGCACTACAATAGGAAACAAACATGATTCAGCAAGGTCCAGTGGCACCAGAACCAAAATGACAGTGAAAATTCGAGGGGAAAGGCAAGGTGCCAGAAAAAGAACCTGCTGAAGTTGATGTAAGGGAAGCAACAAGAGCAGATGACATCTTCACCAAATTGAGGAGTGCGATATTGAATGCCATATTCACCACTATAAACAGCAAAGGCAGGAATGGCGCTCCTCCGCAATCTATAACAACAGTAGCAAGTGAGTAACAAACGCATACAGCTTTTTCGTTTTCCTATAAAGGAGACCTACCCACACATGTAAGTTAGAAAGAAAGACTCCAATCACATGATATCATTAAATAACTGTCGTAAATCACAAACTAAACAAGTCCATGTTTTTTAGTTTCTCAGTCCACACAAGCCCAAAGAATCATATAGGAGCAAAACATGATTTGTATGCATTCACTTTTTCCTACTCAGCTAATTTAAGTGTACATATTGTACTACAAGAATATATAAATTAAATGGAAAAAATACTATGTGCAAGAAGCATTACCAATTGGACTTTCCCCGGCATTTAAGAAGCACTCAGCACCACCATTTAGATAACCAGGAAGCTCAGCAAACTTAATTCCCCTCAAGTTAGAAAGAAATGGAAGAAGAAGAAAGACAAAAAGGGCCTGCAAAAGAATTACAAAAGACATGATGATGCAGTGAAACATTAAGCAGGAAACTCTTCACCAAATTTATCCAATTATAAGGTCACCTGGAATCCAGATCCAAATGAATTGACCACAAAGATGTCTGGACGCTTCCCCTGTGCAAATATTTGTTAACACAATAATGTCATGAACGATGATTTAACCATGAGCTCATAAATCAAATTACTGACCAATCAACAAAACAAAGTGCCAATAAATATGCTTCAATCCCAGAAACGTGGTCATATACACAAAAAAAAATGAAAGGAGAACCTTAAGACGTTTTGCACCATCAATGAAAACAGCCTCCTGCATACGCAATGTACCATGTCTCAGCACCAGCAGCAAAAGGAATAAATAAGATAACTTAAGCGGCTATACCTTAAGAATAGATGCGCCAGCTTGAAATGCTGACGAAGCAATCATCAGTGTTGGCCAAATTAACTGGACTCCAGACAGAAGCTGACCCTCATTCGCTCCACTAAAATATCAAAAGTTTGTGATAGTCATAGCCAATCAATCATGATTTACCAATATGGCAACAACCACTTGAAAAATTAATAGGATAAAATAACAATTCTGTAGCAAACTATAGCTGATAGAAATGAAAGACCCAAATGCATGCAAACAACTTTTTCTCAAAAATATGTTGTGCCATAGGGCTCAGAAAATAAAGCATAGTTTTCAAATGGCATACCTTGCAACAGCAAGAATCACACCAGAAGTTACTAGGAGACAACCAATTATTTGTCTCACAGTGTACCTCCTTCCCAGGAGCAGGGCAGAGAAGATAAGCTGCCACACCAGGAATGACTGCAGCATACATTCAGAAAAATCCACATCATGACAGCTGCAGATGTTTTGAGCACTAATCATTGACCGGATGGCATTGCTAATATACTGGCACCGGCCACCAAATATTAGGATGGATCTAGAAAACTGGGACTAAAGATGCATAGCTTACAAACATGCACAAAACTAAACATTTTAACAGAGGATTAGCAAAAACAAGTGAGGCAAAAGAACTACACATATAGTTAAACAAATGTTAAGAGAAGATCAAAACCAAAACCAGGAAAGGGCATACCTGCGAAAGTATAGGAATTGCAGGTCCAGGCAGCATGGCTGTAAAATTCAGAAACAACAACCAGTTAAGTAATCAAATATGAACACTGAATATTCTGCAAGAAATGCAGTTATTTTGTTTTCCTTTTTTTTCTCGATCGAGCAGGAAACAAAATTCAATCTGCCACAATTGATTACACCATCCTGTGGAGTATAGAGCAAGCTTACCTCCAGCGGACATGCCTGAAGCCACTCCGAGCGCCTCCAGCAACCCGATGGCAACGAACCGGCGCTTGGGGAGCGCCAGCATGGCCCTGGTCACCACCCCCGCGCGGTACCTGGCGTAGAGTATCGAGAAGTACACGGCGACGTACCTGCACGCGCAAAGCACGGAAAAATTAGCTAGCACGTCAGGCGCACCGAAACCCGCCTGCGCATTTCGTCGAACACCAAGCTCGCGGCCGCCTGGGACAGCAGAGAAAGAGGGGGTGAAGCTTGGTATCGCTTTAATTACCCGAAGGTGGTGAGCTGGGCGAGGAAGAAAGGGTACGCCTTGAGCGGTACGAGGGCGAGCTTGTACAGCACACGGTTGGCGACGGCCAGAGCCACCACGGCCGCTGACGCCGCGGCGGTGGCCACCGGCGAGGAGCCCATCGCGCACACCACACGGCAGTTTTACACCGCCACGCTATTCAGCTGATCGAGGGGGCGAGCGCTGGCTGAGATGGGGAAAGGTTTCGAGAGGAGGGAGGACATTGAAATGGAATCGCCGGACCGGGAGCCGAGCATGGAAAACCGTGGGGCGGCGGCGGCGACTCCGGCGGCCGGCGCGTGGATTGCTTGCCGTAGGGGTGCGCGAATCAAAGCGACTCTGCTCTTGTCCCCTGTTTTTTTGGTATTTACGATTAGATCCCTGGACTTTTCCCTTTTGCCTTTTGTAAAATATTGTACAGTAAGTGGAAAGGGCAGTTTGCGTAAGGAACCCCTGCAGCTTTCGCCTTTGAAATTTCAACGGTTGACCAGATTACGTGGCAAAGTCACTAGATTATTTTACTGACTTATTAGGAGAGAATCGCCGTGCCACTTTATAGATGGGACGGTGAGCCATTTCGTGTAAAAGGCATCGAAATATTATTAGCTTTAATGATTCCTCCGGCGAAAAAAAATCACAGTTATACGAGTTTGGCAGTAATTTTTTATTAGAATATGTTTAGAGTAATGTACAAGCTTATTTCAAGATAAATTTGAGCATATGGTGTTTGTTTAAACTTAATGTTTTCAAGACTTTGATCACAATCAAGCTCTATTTCAAAAACAGGATGGATCCAATGACTAGACTTTCCATGATTTAACTTCATTCTAACGTGGACATGATGTCTAGGCCAGCAAATTTCAAGGATGGGGGCATGGGGCACGAAAGGCTGAGGCCATCACAAAAACAAGGGCACAATACACACAATAGAATGTCCAAAATGCTCATTACGAATTCGAATGGCATCTGCTTAGCAGAACATTTCCCATTTGTGTATTCTTTTTCACCAACACCGTTCAGACAAGCCAATATACAATTATAACTTCCTATGTCAATATATAATTACAGACTTATATTTGAGTAAAACCTACACTAGCACTACACTCCGTGTCAGCTATACAAACAGATGCACGATGGCACAACAACAAGGCGCATCTGCGTTCTTTCGCAAAAGAATACATAAATGAACACAACATCTGAACTAGAACTTTCACTCCCTCTCGAGAAATTGACATCACGTGCTCCGGATTTCACAAGTAAAATTGGAGTACAGCTGGAGAGCAAAAGGGACAAGCAAGAATTTACAAAAGAATGGCTCATTGAGCAACTCTATCAATCCCCAACGCCCCCAAAAAATGAGCAAATGCACCACCAGCTGAAAATTTTGCAGGTCGCTGATGCTGATTGAAACAAGTGGGTGTAGATTTTTTTTTTCTGAGTTACTGACTTGCGTGCAAATAATAACTAGCAAACATGGATTTCAACTATAGTCATAACCATCCTTGGCACCTGGGGTTGATAGGAAACTCTACATAACTGCACAGTTGCACTTTGATTCCATCTTTGGAGGCTTCATGCTTTCAGATGTCCTTGAAGATTCAGGAACCGGTTGCACAGGTACAGGATCTTTAGCGACAGCTTCCATCTTGGCAGTGTCTGTGACCATCCCACCTTCTGATAGTTTTCAATGTCTTGGCATTCTTCTGTGGAGCGGCTTCAGTGAACTATGACCCCTTGGGATGGATTGTCCTACCACGGTGACTATTGGGTGAGGAGCAGAAGCAAGTTCTGACTGCTGCTCACGCTCCAGTCCAATTGTTGCAGCCCTGAATGCAATGTCATGAGCAATGGAACTGCAGAAGAGAATTGTATCGGTAACCTCTTCTAAAGTGAAGCATCTCTGAATTTGTTCCCTTGATCCCTCAACTGTAGCCAGCGATTCTTCAACAGTTCAGGCATAACTAGTGTCAAATAATTAACGTAGACACCAGATATGATTAATCAAATTCAAATGGAAAAGGTGATGGATTTGCAGCATAATTACAGTGAGGATAGACAGAAATATGTAACTGAACATAGTTGGCAAAACAGCCCATTCACTGGCCAAATAGAGGGAAAATAATTAAAAAAGAGGGGAAATACACCTAATGGCAACAAAATCAAGTGAGCAACGTTTGGAGGACTATTTTTACGAAGTCGATATTTGAAATGGCAAAACTGTGAAGCGCAATGTTTGGAGTCCCAAATATGCAATTTTCTCTAAAGCGCATAGAAAAATGCATTAAACTATCGATACCGAGGGTTATACAAGTGTGCAGTGTGCATGCAATCTCAGCCCAAACAGCTCATCTCTCCCTTGTCCCTTGTATATTATGTAAACTTTATATGGATAAATATGCAGTTGCACTATTCTCTTTCTCCTAAATCTAGTACTAAGTATGGATTGAAGATTGAGGCTTATGTTGTGAAAATCCATTAAATACAGCTGTGAATACTCATAAAGAAACCATGTTTTTTTTCTCGAATACGCAGGAGAGCTGCGTATCTTTGTATTAATAGAGAGAAATAAACGGCCCCTTTACAAACAACGCCCCTCACTCCGAGCCGAGCTGTGAGGGGCTGTCTTCAACAAAGGGGGCATCTGGTCTGATCCTAGATACACACAAGCTTAGACAACCATGCAGTCAAGTTATGTGCTATCTTTAGATAAAACACAGCAAGGATGTCTTACATGGATGGCAGATTGCATCTGTCTTGCCTTGCCAAGCTAACCAAACACTTAGAATCCTTTTTACCTCCACTCTAGTATGAACCATGAATTTGGTTGTAATACAATCAAGGATACAACAAACAGACTAGTCAAATTTACCCGTCCAGTTTGGTAGGACTGGTAACTGGCAATAACCAGCTGGGTTACTGATATTATTCCAATTAGCAATTTCGATTTTGTTATTTTTACAATTATATCCTCAAAATATTGTCTTTCTTTGTTTTTTCACAAGCACTGGCACTACGGCAACATAAAAAGGTATGCAATCACCTTGTACTGGCCACAAAATCACTTAAAAAAATGCTACTACCAGATTCCGACATCTAAACCTTAGAGAAAAGAAATAAGCGCTATTGAAAAGTCACTACAATGCCAAATGAAGCCTAATCACTGGAAACATGTTTATCAAATAAGGCTGTATTATGTTCGTGTTGAAAATGCATGCAATACGCATCACTTGCAAGAATACTGAAAACATGAGAGAAACCAGAACTGTTTGGAGCTAACAAGTGAAATGAAAATGAGCTAAGTCAGGAATACATACCATTGCAAGGAAGTTCCATTGTGTTAGCCTCTGTTGCAGAAATCAACATGCCCTCCTCAGAGATGACAGACACGCAACCATCATCCAACCTGTTTGTCTCATTTGAAGCTGGAACTGCTTCATACTGCATTTGAAGATTATCAGTGCCATACTCATCGTCTGGAGGTTCTGGAGTGCCAACTGAATAGCACTGAGTGATGGCGGATGTACCTTCTTCAGTTCATTGTATGCAACTTTCCTCGGGAGCCAAAGAGAGTGGGATATTGCTGTGTGTTTCCGCATCTGATGAATGTGAGATGGCACTTAAGTTATCTTTGTGAGCCATCCCACCTGTACTTTGGTTCTGAATAGCATCTCCAAATGAATCAATGTCATCATTAACAATAGACTTTGCAGCAGACCAACAGTGTATAGCACTTGAGACAGTGCACTTACACGACTCATTAAGTTCCTCAGTACAAATCATGGTTCTTGAAGCACTACTTTCTGAATTGTCGGTTGGGAAGCCAGTATCTACAATTGCATTACTCTGAGGACAAACTGAAATTGAACAATTGCTCATTGACATGTCTGACATGGATGCAATGCTTTGACAACTGATGGTACTACTTATTTGAGACTTCTCAAATTCATAACAGTTACTGCTTTTATGGCGCTCAAAATGTACCGATTGCCTTGAAGACCCTTGATCAATAGAAGAAGCCGCTGACGACCTGTCCCATCCAATGGTACGCTTCAGTGTACTGACATGATCCCTTGTGTAATAGGGTTCTGAACAGAGAATGTTGGTAGCAGCTAAGGGTCTCCCTTCTACAACAGGCCATTTGTTGCTGCTTGACTTCTGCAGTAAGAGTACTGAAATCTCAGCTCCCCTTGTATTTTCAGCCTTCAGATTTAGATGCTCTGATCCCATTTTATGAGTGGTCAGTTTGTCAGAGACAAATTCAACGCTTTCATGCAATGGTTGTGGAAAGCATTGGACACCTCATTGTGGTGGTTGGCAGTTTGGTCTCTTAAAATATCACACTCAATTACAGATGTTGGTTCTTTTTGTTGACAGTCACTTATATGCTACAATGATAAGATGAAATGACAATGTTATTTCCTAGCAGAGAGTTGTCAATATCATGTGGCTTTAAATTTTGAGCAACATTCTTCCCATGTTGCCAGGACAACATTCTGTCAGCTGTATCCATTGTTGACATTGATTCAGGGCACTTTTGCAAACAACCAGCTTGAGGTTCATCATTCAGTAGCTGACTGTCGAGAGATGACTTCTTGACACCTTCAATGCATTCTGGGGTTATATGAGGAGCATCCCGTCCAACCCAAGGTTTGGAATTTCTAATTTTGCAGCATTGTCGATGTGCTTCTTCCAAAGTCTGTACCTTAGGGTCCACAAAAGGAACCTCCATCTACTAAAGCACATTCATCACAGAGATCAACTTCTCCATCATCTCCTATTGCATTGAATAACTTACCACGCCTAGTGCATTTTGCTATTCTAGTGTGTCCGACCTCAGAACTACTTGCAACATCAGACGAAGCCTGACCTATTCTACTTATTTCCATATCAGGACCCTCTGTTGTATTTTCTGCATATTTTACTGTGCTTGGAGATTTTGGCCCACTTTGAGTAGATGATAAAGTGCACTGATGGCAATTAGGTCCTTCATCTAGCACATCCAACTTATCAAACATAAATATATCCTCGTGAATTACGGAATTAGGCGTTGTTTCACATTCACTGACCACATCCCTCTGTTCTTGGTCATTAATCATAGAAGGGCCAAAAGTGACACCATGCTCTGAGTTTAGATTGCTACTTGTAATGACTGAGGAATTGTGCGACAACATAGACGAGTGTACATCATCTCCTTTGACAGCACCAAATGTTGTGGAAGGAACACTTGATAGAAGTGACCTGAACTTATCTTGAGGAGTTCTGCGTTGATCCTAGAAAAGGATTATACCATTTTGTTATATTGCAGATAATCCAAAAGGAAGGGAATCAAATAAGAAAATGGATCTCGCCTGCATTAAAAGTAGATCAACTGCACAAATAATTCAATCTAGATGCACAACAAATGCAGTTCTACAAGAGAAGCTATATTGAATTATCAAATGATTACAGAACTTATGATGTGTAATCATGTACGAGGTCATTTGAAGCCACCAGAAATATAACCAATTAATATAGTGTTGGCCACAAAATACCAGCAAAGTACAAACCATCTCCTTTTTCAAGGACCATGTGAAACAAAAGTAATGACAACAGAGTTTCACGCACAGGAAAGTATCTTAAATAGAAATGTGCATCAGCTGGATACAGTCAGAAGAGGAACAAAAAAACTATAAGAACAGCAAGGTTTCAACTTATACTAAACAGATAACTGATTGGTTTCAAGGGGGATCCTACCATGTGATGCAAAAACAACTATTACATCATCATACCAAATATGAAAGAAACAGTATAATGCTTACCATCAACCAAACTGCAGAATCTAAGGACCACTTTTTTTTTTAGATTAAGGAGTTTCCGGCCTAAGGAGTTTCCGGCCTCCATCTAAGGACCTCTTTGGAGCAGAACTAGGATAGAAACTCTTGGATGGCTTCTTACGTGATACAATAGTTCTGGCTTTCATTACTGACAAGTTCTTTCTTACAGCTGGGCTGCTGGAGTAACTAACTTGTATAGATTGCATGGACTCTAGATCATCTTCAGCAGAAGATGTTGCAGAAGCTTTGCTGTATGAACCAAAACGACCTCGGTCATTGCTCTGACATGAACTGGCTCTTCTTGATGGAGTAGGAGACATAGATTGCCTTCTACCTCTCCGACTAATGTCCAATCATATCATTGCCGCACAAAACTATCCACCCAACACCTACTAGCTTCCTAGAAAACAATGAAACAGGATGGACCAAACAAAAAGGACCCCAAAACTTGAAGATGCCCATATTTGCCACTTGCCAGACTCCAAAGCCCAGTCTGCCCAATCCATCACTCTGGATGATGAAAATCCACCCAATCAGGACAAAACAGCCAGCCCAGTAACAGGTCTCCAAAATTGAGCCGGACAGCAAGCCAAACGTACACCACGTCATATTTGGAATGCCTAGCATTCCAGCTCAGCATTTCGCAATGCACAACACCTCTAGCAGTTGCATCTAGTTGAACAAACGTCAAACGAGCGAGGTAATCGAGACAATCGGCTAACCTCACAATTCAAGCAACCCTTAGGAAGGAGCAAGAGGAGGTAAAACAAGAGAATTACGCACTTTACTGAAAAACAGTCGGGGTACGCCCAACAACTGCTCAGACGTCACTCCACCCCCCGCCCGCCGGCGGTCTG
The DNA here is from genome assembly GCA_015476505.1 of Urochloa ruziziensis. NCBI lineage: Eukaryota > Viridiplantae > Streptophyta > Magnoliopsida > Poales > Poaceae > Urochloa > Urochloa ruziziensis. The sequence continues at coordinate 56,147,350 of CM027121.1, read as the reverse complement.
CTCCACGGGGCGCGGCGCCGCGGCCCCCGGCATGAGCCTCGAGGCAGATCCGGTTTCAGGCCCAAGCATTGGGTACGCGGGTCCCAGCTGTCCGCGCCGCGCGCTCCTCTCCTCCCCTCCCTTTCCGCGCTCGCCCTCGGCCCTACAGGGGCTTCTCGGTGCCGCGCGTGGGGGCGTCTCCGCGGGTAGAAGCAAGCAACCCGATAGAGCTCGACCCGGTTGCTGGCTGGCTGCCGCCTGCACTCGCTGCAGGGGAGAAGGAGAGCACGGAGCAGCAGCAGGGAGAAGAGGTTTTTGCTCTCTGCTTACTTTTTTTTGAATTTTTTTTATTTTAATACAATTTTTTAACACAATTGCAAAATAATATCCCAAATCTAAAAAATTCAAAAATGTACCCCTATCGTCTACCCAATAGACGAAATTTAAGTTTCGTCTGCCCATTGGACGAAATCTAGTGATTTCGTCTGTTCAGTGGACGAAATTTAATTTTCGTCTACTGAGTAGACGAAATTATAATATAAGAATAGATTTGTCTACTCACTGGAGATTTCGTCCAGTGAGCAGACGAAATTTACCAACTTAGTATCCTGATTATAGAACCTATGACAATCATGTTGCAAATTAGTTACATGACTATCCTAGTTGTTCCAGAGAACTTGATGGTGCAAGCACATATAAGCCTAACCGATCTGCATAACTAATATGAACACATCTTTATGTTTCTCAAGATAGCCACTGGTCAGTGATGTGAGCTGGTTCAAAAACTTTACCGCCAGTTCTGCAGGAACAATTCAGTTTCCAATATTTAAGACTATCTTCAACAAGTACTCAATGTATTTCAACCAGGGGCCAAAGAAAGAAATGAATAGTCAAAGCTCAACTTTATAACTCTATCAACTTGCAATGGTGTGGAATCATCACATATGTTAATAGCTGAACCATTTGTGATTTTGTTCTGAACATTCTTTGCAAGGTTTTGTCTTAGATAGGTATCGTCATTCTCCAACAATTGAATGCATATGAACCATAAGTCCAAGTATCTTGCTTGCATAAAGATTGATAAATTCTGAACACTAGATTCCATGCATTTCTTTTTTATATGACATATATCACTAAGCTGGTAAGATTTCGTCCAGATCTACATTTCGTCTAATGATTATAGATTTCGTCATGCAGATTTGTATATTTTATATATTTTCGTCTACTCAATAGACGAAAATTAAATTTCGTCCACCGGATAGACGAAATCACTAGATTTCATCAAATGGGTAGACGAAATTTAAATTTCGTCTATTGGGTAGACGATAGGGGTACACTTTTGAAATTTTTTGAATCTGAGATATTATTTTGTAATTACGTTAAAAATTGTATTAAAACAAAAAATTCTACTTTTTTTGGCGTGAATTTTATTTTCTTTTTGTTTTTTTTTCTGGAGCTCGGCAAAGTGGATTAGTTGGAGAGGTTTATCACGGTGAAGCGGCAAATCGTTTTATGGTGTGGATGGTCAGATTACAAATTTGCCCCTAGGAGAGGATTAGGAGTGAGAAGAATACAGTCACCACAGTTTTTTTTTTCAACAAACTTACCTATTCCTGCATGAATTGATCCTGATTTCTGACTCCTGGAGGCAACAGGTTCGGCTGTCCCAGCAGCAAATGTGCCATCTTGCATTGCTGCCACAGCCAAATTAGCAAGATACTAGTCGTCAACCCGTGCATTCGCACGGGCTAGTTAGTAATTGTTATATATCATAATTCAACATCCCTAATAAATTTTATTAAGACGATGAGAAGAATACATTGCAATAGGTAGGAACGGTCAAACGTTATGAAACATATAATTTTCCTTTTATTTTTATGTAGTTGTGTTGCCTTCCAGACATTAGATAGCCTGGTTCTTAACGTGGAATATATGTGTCATGTTTAGTTCATGTATATCCCAGCCACCATAGTGTGCCATGCAAATTATTTTTTGTTTTGTACACATGTCTATACATGTCTAGAATTATTGACTTGTCAGAAACTAACGTGCACACTTTGGAAACTATATTAGTGAATGCATAAAAAACGGCATTTGTCCTAGACATGCGTGAGCTTCTGGTAAATTACCAAGCCATACTAATATAATATACTAATTTGGAACTTGGCAAACGTAGCTGAAGTTTGTGCCGAGTTTTGAAGGAGCCAAACACCACCGGTCTAGTTCCAGTTGCCGCCGTGTTTGAAGCTTCCATGTTGTTGTAGTTGAGAAGCTGCAATATAGTAAATGGGAGCTCTCAAGGATAAGTGGCCAGGGGTGATGAAAGCTTCCATGCAACCTCCCTGTTGTTAATAGTGAAGGATCTTCACTGCGGGCAATGTTTTATAACTGATAGTTAGAATTGAAAAGTATTAATAACCTAAGTGACGTATATCAAATATTTATCATACCCGAATACCTAATTCTGTAATATTTGCTTGTACACGAAACACAATAATGTTCTTTGAGACATTTGCACAGGTGCATTCTTGGTCTGAGAGGAGGATCTGGAGTCTACTTATGCTTGTAACCCTGGACATGGCTACATAAATTTGGCCATTTGTGAGTACCTGTCTTTCTTGCTAGAGACAATCCTTTTCCAGATCGAGATGGCCCTTGACTCTAGTTATAGTCATTGCCAAACAGACAGATATGGAGTTTTGTCTCCATTAAGATAAAATGGCAATAATGACTATAAGAAAACTACATATATGATTTATTAATGTAATAAATGAGCGTGACAAATTCATAGTACCTTGTCAAATTCACATGTGTTATTTCAGTTATTTCTTGTTGTGTTCTTCTGTTGAACAGCAGCTGTTCTTCAATGGTTCCCTTGAGGTGGCCTTCACACTCTCTCTTTATTTTCTTATCAATAATAACTATTTGAATGTACATGAATACATGTTATATTTTTTGCACAAATACTTGAAATAGTTGTAAGGAAATAAAAATTACTTGAGCTTCTAATTTATTCGATAGTATTGCACCCTTTTTCGATTTCAGTTTTTTGTGGAATTACCAAGTGAATATAAATACTGTTGTACTTGTGGATGCCAATCAATATTCTGCACTTTTACAGCAATTATTTTGGTTGACACTTGTTGGCGCGCCGAACGCGCACCAAGATCCACCGCAAGCGCACGGATCAGTTGTAGCTCTTCCCTCAAGAGAGTACTCCCCCAAGATTATCAATCCACGGAACAAGTGGGTTATTACGCTTAACTAAGCACTAATCGAGTTGGTAAAGACTTAGATATGAATAGGATCTAATCTAAATAGAGTAGAAGATCAATCTAGTCTAGGTTAGCAAGAACAATTGATTATGAGCACAAGATATGAGGAACGGATGTTCACAGGGTCTAGGGTCACTTGTAGATGCATCGTATAACATGAAAGAACTGATCTAATCTACCAATCATAAACATGAACCAAGCTCAGCAGTTTTCCCTCCCACAAGCTGTCACCAAACAGGGGTAATCTGCTACTGAGCTACGAGGATCAAACTCATGGCTAAACGATCTGAGGTGAGCAGAGCATATGTTGCAAACCAAATCAGGGCCTTGCAAGGGCATAAGATAGATGAAGAACATAGCCAAAAGAATATGATAGATCAATAATCACAGCAAGGATTCAACGATTACATCTCAAGATCACCATACAACCCCATGAACATACGAAGGATTTACCCCATGTAGATCGATGTTGAAGCGCTAATCATGGTGGTAAACTCCTTGTGAAGACGATCTCCTCGCTGTCCTCTAGGGTTCAACGTCGCCGGCACCTCCGCTAGGGTTCCCGGCTCCGCTTGCTCCACTTGGACGGCTTCTGGATTGGATCTTGATCAATCCCCGGTGGTTGCTTGATGTCTTCGTCTCCTCTGGTGCGGCTCCTCCCGTCTCTGGCGAATGGCGGCTCATATATACGCTAGGGTTGACGAATGCTTAGCCTCGAAGAAATGGGAGCACGTTTGGGCCCAAGAATGGGTCAGGCCGGCCGGCAAGGAGGGTCCTGGGCCGCGCGGCCTGGGCCTTTTCTGGCCCTGATCCACTTCATCTTTCGCGTGCTGGTCCTTCTCCACGTCATCAGCCTATGTATGCTTTAAGCCCATCGTCAAATCACCAGAACTAGCCCAAATGTGTCGAGTTTCCTACAAAATCACAATATACTCCAAAATATAAGACACAAGTGGAAACGGGGTTATTTCAGTGCCAAGTGGCAGGGTTAGCATTAGAATATGCATGAAAATGTTGTATAAACAACACTAAAATGGTGTCATTTAACAGCGCCAACAATTCCCCCACGCTTAGCTCTTGCTCGTCCTCGAGCAAGTCAAACTCCAACGGGTTGCAAACGATCTTGAGTTTAATCTTTACACATGATGCAAGTGAAATCATTCAAGTCCTTTAAACAAAATATCAGCGGAGCAACAAGAATAATCAAAGTATGGACGTTCAATCATTTACTCAAGCCAAATCATCTCCACAGCTTTTTCCTTTCGCTAAAGAACTCAAAACTCACCAGCACATCGCTTTCTCACTTTTCCTTGGAGGGTTTTTCTTCTTTTAATCAAAAACAAATCATCCTGCAGCAAGAGTTAGACCAATACTCTTTTCCAAGTCCTCACAAGTCTCTCATTTATAAAGTGGCTATCCTATCTTGTCTTTCAAATCCTTTCCTCTCAAAATTCTCTCTCAATATGGTAGAGCTATAGGAAGGCTAGCCAAGTTAATGCAAATATTATCAAGCTAAGAAAATCCTCTAATGGTGTTCACCTTCCGAGCCAATGATCATGAGAGTATAACCATAATGTGAGGGGTTCAAGGATAAGAAGATATAGAATGGTGGACATGTGCAAGGGCAAATAAAATGAATGACTTTGAGGCACTAATGCCGTCCTCATCGTCGGATTGCACATGGTTGGAATTGAGGATATATCTTTGATGAAAGATCGGTCTTCTCTTGCACTTCAAATGAACTCTAACATGTAGAACAGTCCCTCCTTAATTTATTTTATTTTTCTTATATTTTCTTTCATATTTTTCTTTCTTTTCTTTCTTTCTTTTTCTTTTTCTTCTTTCTCTGAATTTTACAACTCTTTTCCGAACATCTTCTGAACCCAATCTTTTGTATACGAGATAACAAATATTAATAACAACTCCACGATTTTTCTGCACTCCAGGGGACCCAGGAACACCCCTGGCCAGCCGGCCAGAGGCCCTCTGGGCGGCGCGGCCAGGCCTTTTTCTGGCCCGGTTGCGTCTCATCTTTTACGCACTTTTTTCAAATATTCTCCAGAGTCTGTGTTCCTTCAATCTTGCCCAGAAACAGAATATATCCTCGTATATTTAGGTTGTGTTCAAGGGATAGATATAAAATAAAGAATTTTGGTTCGGGTTTTGGAATCCGGTAGATCATATGATCGTTCTAATGAAGAACTTTCATTACCGAATATTGTCGAGGCTAGCATGAAGAGTTGAGAACAAGGGCATGATCATTGCTCGAAATTAGAACTCCTAAGAGAAAAAAATCCTAACTTAATGCATCACATCATCTTAGCTTATGGTGGAACGAATATTATTGAATTTTAAGCTTTGGATAGGTAGAAATCTCTCGACTTGGAAAATCATATAGCCGTTCTTTATGCAAGGTTTTTCTAGAATTTATTTAAACAAAATCTCCTCCAATTTAAGTGTTACTTGCATGTGCTAAGCAAAGTTCCAAGATCTCGCTAAAGATCAAGCATGGGTATAGCGAGAATAAATTCTTTAATAAGCACCACAACTATGATTTAAATTTCAAGACAATGCTCATGATAAATCGCTTTTAAGAACAAAAATAATACTTGCAAGACGCGCGATCCAAGCAATTTATTCAAGACTCAATTTTTATATATATATATATTTTTAAGACTCACACTAATTTAACAAGACTCTCAAATGACTAGCACACCGACAGAAAAATAAATCTCACGACTCTCACACACCGACGAAACTTGACTCTCACAAAAGACACGACACGAGCTCGCTCTCCCCCACGCTCAAACCTTACGACGTCCTCGTCGTAGACAAAATAGGAGAAACACGAGGCTCGTGGAACACTAGTGATGACGCCCGCAGTTGCGCTTGATGTTGCCGCCGCCCTTCTTCTTGTTGTCGTCCCTAGCGAACAACGCCCTCACGTTCCAGTTGAGAAACCTGAAGTCGTCGTCCACCTGCTTCTCCAGCTCCTGCAGTCTATGGTAGAAAGCTTCGATTGACCCAATGTAATCTTCGAGCATAGCAAACAGCTCTTGAATATTTCTTCTGCATCCGGGACAACAATTCAAATGCGGAGCGAACGGATCGGGCTCACCATTACCTTCATCTCCTTGCCCTGCTTGATTATTCTCTTGTGCTTCGTCTTCAGCAGGCTGCTCTTCCCACATGTAGTTGTCATTATCATCCTTCCCATCTCCCCACGAGCCAGGGCTACGGTCATCTTCCCAATCGCTGTCGCCAGCGAAGTCTTGCGGTTCTTCGGAGTAGTCCTTCCTCACCCTGGGCGTTCGGGTCGACCCGAACCGATCGGTTCGGGTCCTCGGTTCTTATCAAAATTCGGTTCCCTGATTAAAGGAACCGATCGGTTCTTTTTAGGTGTAGGAACCGATGAATTTCGGTTCGGGTATTTTCGGGTCGGGTCGGTTCTACTCGAAAAGAACCGAATTTTGGTCAGGATAAAAAAAACAGCCCATTCCGGGGTCTTGGCGGCTTTGGTGGCGAGTCCTCAGCCGGCCGGCAGCAGAGGCGCTGGCTCTGCCGCGCTGGGGCCTCGCGCGCGGCAGCACTGCTGTGTTGGACTGCTGGGAGCCGGGGTTGGCGAGCGCCGGCGGCCTGGCGCGGCGGGAGCGGCCGGGAATGCTTTGAGCCTTGGGGGCGACACTGGCGGGCGCGGCAGCCGGTGGGATTGGAGGCCGGCGGGACTGGGGGGCGGAGGCGCGGAGCCGGTTGCCGAGTTGCGGACACGCGTTCCCCGGTCGGGGCTCGGCCGCTCAGTGGTCGCCGTCGCCGGGTCAGGCGGCGGGGCGGGCGGCGGCGGGGAGCCTGGCCGCCTGGGAGTCGAGACTCGAGAGGAGATGCGGCGCTGGGTGGTGGCGTGGTGTCTGGCATGTGGGACGTGGGGGAAACTGGGAAAGGAATCAGAGGATTTAGGGTTTGCTATTAGATGGGCTCATGGGCCTTTAGAGTTTAGACAGTTGGGCCAATTTGACATGTTATATTTCGGTTATTTCGGGTAACCGAGAACCGACCCGAACTATCCGAGGAAATTCGGGTCCTAATATATAGGAACCGAATTGGAACCGAAATTTTCGGTTCGGGTTATTTTCGGGTCGGTTCTCGGGTTTTTCGGGTCGGTTCTCGGTTCTCGGGTTTTCGTGCCCAGATTGAGTCCTTCCTCTTGCCGAGCAAGCGTAAGGAACGCCTTGGGGGGATGATGACAGAGTTTGCAGGCACCTTCTTGGGCTCGTCGTCGATGATCTCGATGACAGGGTAGCGAGGAGCGAGAGGCTTGGTCGGACGGAATCCTCCCACGCTCATCCGAGGCTGTAGATGCTGTCTCCTTGCGAAGACAGGCTGCAGATCACTCCGGCGTACCTCCTGTCGAAGGAGGTCGACAGCAGCCAAGGGGAGGGGGCGTGCCGCGCCGCCTGGGAAGCTCTGGCCGCGCGGCCAGGGCTTCTCCAGCGCCGGCTCGCCTCTGGTCTTCACGCTCGGGCTCCTGCTGCTCCTCATGGCTTGCATGTACGCTTAGGGGGGTTTTCGTGGATGGAATGAGATGGTTTTTCGAGGGAGAAACCGCTTCTATTTATGTGCCGAAAGACTTGGACATGAAGCCCATTCTTTCCTGGTTTAAACTTGCCAATCTCCGGGACGCGGTTTCTAGAGTCTGCAACGAACAAAACTAGGGCTGACGGAGGTCGATCGGGGCCAAAAACACCCCTTGCCGCGCGGCCAGGAGGGGCCTGGGCCGCGCGGCCTGGGCTCTTTTTGAGCCCAGAGCAGCCCAAATTTTAACGGGGTCCACCTTGTTTAGTTTTGAGCCTATGGTTCGTCGGTTTTACGCAGAAACAAAATAGAGACAAAAACAAAAATAAAACTCAAACTATATACAAACGTACCTTGCTTAACGTCATTAGGTTTGATGTCCGACGTCATCTTCAAATGAATAGATGTCAATGTAATGAAGGGGAACGATATCCGGCTCCAAATAAACCTTCAACCGCTGTCCATTCACCACATATTGATCTCCTTTAATATCCATGATCGTTACCGCTCCTGTTGGTGACACCGAATGTACGACGTACGGTCCATCCCATTTGCTTTGTAATTTTCCTTTACCGAACAATTTAAATCTTGAGTTGAAAAGCAGGACCTTGTCTCCTTCCTTGAATTCTTTCTTTTGTATACGCTTGTCCGTACCATCGTTTCATCCTTTCTTTGTAAATGCTTGCACTGTGATAAGCCTTCAATCTTGTTTCTTCAAGCTCGCTAATTTGAATTCTTCTCTTTATTCTTGCAGCATCCATATCAAGATTCATCTCTTTAATAGCCCAATACGCCTTGTGTTCTAATTCAATGGGCAAGTGACATGTTTCTCCATAGACGAATTGATATGGGGTCATACCAATCGGTGTTTTATGTGCTGTTCTGTATGCCCATAGTGCTCCGTCTAACTTCTTTGCCCAGTCTTTTCCTCCTTTGAACACTGTCTTCTTTAGAATGTCTTTGATTTGTTTATTCGAGGTTTCTGCTTGGCCATTCGTCTGAGGATGATATGCAGTAGAAACTCTATGTTCAATCCCCATCTTCGTTAAACATTTGCCAAAGTCTTTGCCAGTGAAATGAGTTCCTCCATCACTTATCAAGATTCTCGGTACTCCATATCTAGGGAATATAACCGTCTTTATCATATGAATTGACTCCTCGGTTGATGCTTTCCTACACGGGAGTGCTTCCACCCATTTTGACACATAATCCACCATCACTAGGATGTGTTCGAATCCATGTGAATTGACGAAAGGTCCCATGAAGTCTATGCCCCAAACATCGAATAAATCAATTTGCAAATTATAATTCAGCGGCATTGCATTCCTCTGTGATATATTTCCTGTTCTCTGACATTCAGGACAAGTTGCAACATATCTCTTTGCATCCTCGTGCATCTGTGGCCAATAAAATCCGCTAGCCCATACCTTTGCCTGTGTTCTGAAGTGCCCATAATATCCACCATACTCCGATGCGTGACATTTTCTTAATATTTCTTCTCTTTCTTCCTTTGGTACACATCTCCTTAGCACTCCATCTTCTCCATATCTGTATAGGTATGGTGCGTCCCAATAGTACTTTTTCTTCTCCGCATACACTCTTCGTTTAGAATTTTTATCCAGATGATCTAGGGGAATCCCTTTTAATGCACGTATGATGTCTCCCATCCAATTGTTTCTATCAAACACGCTATATAAATGATCATCTCTCATTCTATCTTCAATAGGCTCTAGTTGGTCATCTTCACGGTTCATTCTTGACAAGTGATCAGCCACAACATTTTCTATGCCTTTCTTATCTCTGATTTCCACATCAAATTCTTGTAGCAAGAGAATCCAGCGAATTAATCTTGGTTTAGCATCTTTCTTTGTCAGAAGGTACTTGATTGCAGCATGATCAGTGTAAACAATCACTTTCAAATTAACAATATATGATCTGAATTTTTCAAAAGCAAATACCACAGCGAGCAGCTCTTTTTCAGTAGTAGCATAATTAACTTGAGCTTCGTTGAGTGTCTTACTCGCGTAATAAATTGTGTACACTTTGCCTTCTTTTCTCTGCCCAAGAACAGCTCCGATGGCATAGTCACTTGCATCACACATAATCTCGAATGGGAGGTTCCAATCTGGAGGTTGGATGATGGGGGCACTTATGAGTGACTCTTTCAAAGTTCTAAATGCTTTTAGGCATTCATCATTGAAATCAAAGGTCACGTCCTTCTGCAGAAGTTGTGTCAATGGCTTGGTGATCTTAGAAAAGTCTCTAATAAATCTTCTATAAAATCCGGCATGTCCGAGAAAGCTTCTCAATGATTTAATATTAGTCGGAGGTGGTAGTCTTTCAACTGTCTCGATCTTTGCTTTATCCACCTCTATGCCTCTCTCAGAAATAACATGACCCAAAACTATTCCTTGTCTCACCATAAAGTGGCACTTCTCCCAATTAAGAACAAGATCAACCTCTCCACATCTCTTTAGAACTTTGTCCAAATTTTCTAAGCAATCTTCAAAGCTTGTGCCATGCACTGAGAAGTCATCCATGAACACCTCCATAATTTCTTCAATAAAATCAGAAAATATAGCCATCATGCAGCTCTGGAATGAAACTGGTGCATTGCATAAACCAAAAGGCATTCTTCTATAGGCGAAGGTACCGTACGGGCATGTAAATGTGGTCTTGTGTTGATCATCTGGGTGTATAGGAATTTGAAAGAATCCAGAGAACCCATCTAGATAGCAAAAATGTGAACGTTTAGCTAATCTTTCGAGCATCTCATCGATGAATGGCAACGGGAAGTGATCCTTCTTCGTTGCTTTATTCAGCTTCCTGTAGTCAACACACATACGCCATCCCGTTACAGTTCGTTGTGGAATTAGTTCATTCTTCTCATTCTTCACCACTGTCAGTCCTCCTTTCTTTGGTACACAATGTACAGGGCTTACCCATTCGCTATTAGGCATTGGATAGATGATTCTAACGTTCAACAGCTTAATCACTTCTTTCTTTACAACCTCACGCATATCATGGCTCAGTCTTCTCTGATGCTCAACCACTGGCTTGTATTCGTCCTCCAATTGTATACGGTGCGTGCAAAATGCTAGACTAATGCCTTTCAAGTCCTTGATAGTGTAACCAATCACTTTCTTGTGTTTTCTTAATAAATTCAGCAACTTCTCCATTTCCTCTGAGCTTAAATTTTCGCTTACAATCACCGAATATGTCTTCTCGTTCCCCAGAAACGCATACTTCAATCCTTTAGGGAGTGGCTTTAGCTCAACATCCTCTTCTTGTTCTTGAAACAGAGTTCCAATCTCCTCAAACGAATTCTCGCAACTTCCATCTTGTGGTTCCAATGCTTCCTTTGCCTCTTCTAACTCTTCATCTTGCTCATGGGCGAGTGACTCGCCCTCTAACGCTCGTTGAAGTGGGTCTCTAAGGTTCTCAACAAAGCAAATACTCTCTATCTCTTCGTTGTCAAGTGGGAGAGGTAAAGGAATACGGGAAGCGGGTAGAAAGTTGTATGTGTACTTAGTTCCATCAAGATTAATGGTTACTTTACCCTTCCCAGCATCAAGAACAGCATCAACCAACTTTAGAAAAGGTCTACCAAGAATTATATCATCATGTTCTTTGTTATAAACATCAATCACGAAAAAGTTGGTTGGAATTGATTTACCAGACATGGCAACATCTAAATCTTTAAGCATACCCAAAGGTTTAATAGTTCTACCATCCCCCATAATCAATCTTGTAGAAGTTGGAGCTAAGTCTAAGGTCTTGTTGTAGCCTAAATGTCGGTTGTTATAAAGCTCATCATAAATTTTAGAAGATATGACACTTACTTGGGCTCCGATGTCGCATAAAGCATCGCAGATTAATTCTCCATTGATCATGCAGCGGATGTGTGGTGTAGGTAGTGGTCCTTCCTCCATTTCTTCTCCTTTTATTGCATAAATCTTGGCCAAGCTTGCGAAGGGAGAGGACTCCAGTTTTGCTCCCATTATCCTCTTCACTTCTGCAACGTAGTCAGGATCTACCTCTGCTTCGTCCTTGAATAATCTTTGAATGATTTCTCCAGCTGATTCCTTGTCCAAGACGTATCCCGTATGTTTGTCTGGCGGAAAATCCACTTCTACAGCTCGCACTGAACCTTGTTGCATTGGAAACGGTCTTCTTTTGTTGAATATTTCTCCAAAGTCTATGGGAATCCAATCTAATTGCTCGAACTCTCGCAATGACTTCGCATTTGCTAAACTTTTGGCCTCCGATGTCTCCGGTTTGTCATTTTTATTGCTTCGGAATGACTCTTCTTCATCATGTACGGGTTCTTTCATCTTCTCGAATGTTAATTCCTTGATTGGTTCCGCTTTCTTCACTTCCGGGGCTATAGTTCTAAAAATTCCAGCAAGTACTCCACCTCGAGTTCCTTGTTCTACGCTGCCCGAAAGCCTTGATTCCCAGTCTCTTTGTGTTGCTGCCCCTTTACTAATTCTCTGAAGGATTTGAGCAGCTTCTGTGAGTGTTTTATCCATGAGATCTCCTCCTGAACACATACGAACAAATTGCATGCACTCGGGGGTTAGGAAAAAATAAAAAGTATGCAATAATATGTCACCAGTGAATCCAAGCTTCGGTCCTTGCTCGATTAATCCGTTAAAACGATCCCAGGCTTGATCAATTCCCTCTTCTTCTCCTTGCTTGAAATTAATCACTTGCTTCCTCAAGTCTTGCACCTTGCTTATGGGAAAGAACTTCCCGCATAATTTTTGCATCAATAGATCAAAGTTTCCTCTTGCTTCGAAGGATGCAAGCGCATACCATCTCTTTGCTTCATCTGCAAGTGAATAAGGGAAAAGATTCCACCTGAACCAAGCTAATGGAACACCTTCTTGTTGTATTGTATTGCATAGCATCATGAAACGCGCAACATGTCCATATGGGTTGTCCGTCTCCACCCCTCTGAATGGATTTGCAGCCGCCATCCTGATGATCTCCGTGCTAATCTCATATTTGGTTGCTTCGAGCGTCGAATCTGATTTTTGTATGTTGAAATCCTCAATGCGCGGGCTTGCATAATCTCTCAATGATTTCTCTGGTTCTCCAACGGGCTGGATGATAGATCCCATCTAGACAACGAAAAATAAAACAAAAACAAAAAGATTTCTACAGAAAAAGTTAGATGTTAGTAACCAACAAAATTAATACAAAGTTAAACGTAAATAACTAGCTTGTTCCCCGGCAACGGCGCCAGAAAAGCTTGTTGGCGCGCCGAACGCGCACCAAGATCCACCGCAAGCGCACGGATCAGTTGTAGCTCTTCCCTCAAGAGAGTACTCCCCCAAGGTTATCAATCCACGAACAAGTGGGTTATTACGCTTAACTAAGCACTAATCGAGTTGGTAAAGACTTAGATATGAATAGGATCTAATCTAAATAGAGTAGAAGATCAATCTAGTCTAGGTTAGCAAGAACAATTGATTGTGAGCACAAGATATGAGGAACGGATGTTCACAGGGTCTAGGGTCACTTGTAGATGCATCGTATAACATGAAAGAACTGATCTAATCTACCAATCATAAACATGAACCAAGCTCAGCAGTTTTCCCTCCCACAAGCTGTCACCAAACAGGGGTAATCTGCTACTGAGCTACGAGGATCAAACTCATGGCTAAACGATCTGAGGTGAGCAGAGCATATGTTGCAAACCAAATCAGGGCCTTGCAAGGGCATAAGATAGATGAAGAACATAGCCAAAAGAATATGATAGATCAATAATCACAGCAAGGATTCAACGAGTACATCTCAAGATCACCATACAACCCCATGAACATACGAAGGATTTATCCCATGTAGATCGATGTTGAAGCGCTAATCATGGTGGTAAACTCCTTGTGAAGACGATCTCCTCGCTGTCCTCTAGGGTTCAACGTCGCCGGCGCCTCCGCTAGGGTTCCCGGCTTCGCTTCCTCCACTTGGACGGCTTCTGGATTGGATCTTGATCAATCCCCGGTGGTTGCTTGATGTCTTCGTCTCCTCTGGTGCGGCTCCTCCCGTCTCTGGCGAATGGCGGCTCATATATACGCTAGGGTTGACGAATGCTTAGCCTCGAAGAAATGGGAGCACGTTTGGGCCCAAGAATGGGCCAGGCCGGCCGGCCAGGAGGGTCCTGGGCCGCGCGGCCTGGGCCTTTTCTGGCCCTGATCCACTTCATCTTTCGCGTGCTGGTCCTTCTCCACGTCATCAGCCTATGTATGCTTTAAGCCCATCGTCAAATCACCAGAACTAGCCCAAATGTGTCGAGTTTCCTACAAAATCACAATATACTCCAAAATACAAGACACAAGTGGAAACGGGGTTATTTCAGTGCCAAGTGGCGGGGTTAGCATTAGAATATGCATGAAAATGATGTATAAACAACACTAAAATGGTGTCATTTAACAGCGCCAACAACACTGTATAAACTTTTTCAGTAATTTAGAAATGGTATGTACCTTTCAATTTCTTTACAGTTTGGATGTTACTATGACAACACAACACAGTAGCACACCATGTAGATTCTTCACTAATTAGATTTTCCTTTTTCTCCCCACAGGCTGACTTCAGTTTTTCATCCCTGCATTTGTCTAAAGTAAATAAAATTGCTTCCAAGATTTGCGTAAACTGAATTTTATCTTTATTAACTTACTCAATCCTCATGAAATTATCATGAATTTTCCTAATGCCATAACATCTCTGCTTTGCTAATCCAAGCACATATGCAAATATAAATAAATATTAATATGCATAATAAACATGGGCAAAAATTATACTTTCAAGAAATATCATACCATGCACGTATTTTTCTTCTGCCATTTCATTCAGAGGGAACCTCAATGCTTGCAAGGAGCTTTGTTCTACTTTGGCTACAAATTCTGGGTCTTGGATCTCTTGAACTTTGGTTCTGTGTGATAATTTGAGTACCTTGTGATTTTAGATTGGACCAAAATATGCTGCCATTGAAACCTTTATATTTGTAATCATGTAGATCAATCCATCCTTGATCAATGGTCTGAACTTATTTACTTGAAATTTCTTTATTGTTCCATGTAGCATGCCCCCCTGTAATAGATAAAACAAAATGCATAAGTATATATAAGTATAAAGCATGTTCATCTCACAAATATCATGTCAACCCTGATAAGCTCTTTGCTGTTGGGATTTTATGGCATCCCAAAGCCTAATTACTCTGACCCTTAGTTTTCCAAGTTTTCAATCCATAGTCATCCTCACCAAAGCATATCACACGCTATTGCTTCTTTTTCATTCAATTTGTGAAAATATTAAAATTTGCAAATGTTCAAATTATGTTTTATGTAAAATTAGAATACCAAAATAGTTACTATTCTTTGGTTAGTTGATAAGATTTTTTATTCAAAATTTTAATATAATTAGCTCATATGTATTTTAAATATTTTAAATATTAGATGCCGTGAAAAATAAAAATATCTAAAGCTACCGGTAATGGCAACTATTTGTGTGTTCTTACTGAAATCCCTTTGTTCCTTACGTCTATCCAGGAAACAATTCAATCTTGCAAAGAGGTGCTTTGTTCATTGCTGCATATTTGAGAAAACTTAATAGGATGACCAAATCTAATTTCATATCAAGTAAATAAAAAAATTGATCCACAGCAAAATTAAAACATCTAAAGCAGCAGGTAAATACAAAAATTAGGAACCATATGTGCTCTTATCGAAATCCGTTTGTTCCTTGGCTCAAATAAATAAATATTAGATCCAGTTTAAAATTAGAACATCAAAAGCGACCGGTGATGACCGAGATATCAGCAACCATAGGTCTTCTTACCGAAATCACTCCATTCTTTAGTTCTCTCGCAGAGAAGCTTTGCTTCTTCACCGGCCGTTCCTTTCGTCTTTCAGATCCGCGATATGACATAACAAATTGGGACTAATTTGGATTACGGCAAGAGAAGAAGAGGAAGGGAACGACGGAGGAGTCGGTGATGTTATGACAATAGAGTTTGCCGTGTGGACTCCAGCTTAGATGTGAACGTGGTGGAATATGACGTGTGTTTTTTTAAATAAGGTCTTTATTTCCTGTTGCAAATAGAAAGGGAATAAAGTATTCACGTGAGGAATTTGAGCTGGGGGTGTTTCTTTATCGTTTTATTATGGATGGGGTGGAATCTGACGTAAGGAATTTGATGTATGTTTCTTTTCTTTATTTAAGGTCTTTACTTTATTTCCTACAAATAAGAAGGACCCCGAGAGGTGGACCCCGAGAGGTGGGCTAGTTGCAGTTTCACGTGACAAAATTGGACGTGGGGTCTCATTACCTTTTTTTTAGCGAAATCTAAATTAACCTTTGTATGACTTGTAAATCTGAACGTTAACTTGGACTCCTTCCATATATAGTTTGTTAGATGTCACGGGGCTCTTTGTTTTTTAGATGCACGGGATCTTCTTGTTACCGTGAGTTGAGGGAAACGGGGTCATATGTATTGTTTGATCTGAACGGTTATTAGTTGGTCTCATTATAGATCAGTGGTTAGAAATTTTCCCTTTTCTCTGATTAACTGGGATTTTCTAAAGAGTCTGTGATTAGTATAGATATAGATGGTTTGGAATGCTGCAAATCAGTTATCATGTCACTTGAACAAGAGGGTGACAGTAAAATGGTCTATCGATTTGGGTCGTTGAATTGAAATGTTTGAGCTTTTTCTGGCGTGGTGTAGCAAGTCAGCTAGTTTTGTTAGAAGCGAGTAAGCGACCCTACAAGCCTACAACCACAGGTTTAACTAGATGAGATGGTCATGCGTACAGTACATTGAAAAAAAACGAACGAACCGTTATGAGATTGTGTCAATTTCATTAATATAGAAGATGTTTAAAAACAGTTACAGCCGACAAACCAGTTTAAAGGAGCTTAAGACTACTCTAACTGCGCTGTCTAAGTATACAGCGCTGATCCATGCCGTCTAACTGCGCTGCGACAGGAATATATATGCTCTAGTGACCTTGGGTTCCCTCTTCTCTTTTTGACGACAGAGAGATGCCACGCTACCGACTCCATCACTCCGTGTTAGCAGGAAGAACTTTTATTTGTATACTCGCAGTCACTGTTAACGAAAAAAAGGAGGATTTCTCAAAAAAAGAAAACGAAAAAAAGGAGGAAAGATTAGGAGACGATTTTTTTTTGTTCTCCTCTCTCCCTTTCTTTCCTCTTCTTCCTTCTCCCTACTAAAAAAATGGAGGGGGGACTTAGGGAGATCCATTGATTTTGGCTTGCCCTTCCTGCTGCTCTTGTGCGGGGTTGCCCTGTTTTTGGAGTCTTCCCCTTCCTGCTGCTTGCTGGGCCTTGCGTGGTACATGTGTGGTGGCAGTTTGGCACATTTTCGTGCGGCGGATGGTGGCTCGGGCGCGGCGACGAATTTTTTATTTTTATATTTTTTATTTTACGCTTTTTCAAAAATAAATGCTTGTGCAAAAATTTATCAGATTTGGTCTTATGTCGCCGTTTGAAATGGCTATCGCCGTATGAAACGGCGAGAGGGAAAAAAATCGCCGGCCCAAAGGGCTATCGCCGGATGACACGGCGAAAGGTGGAGCCCACCTGCTTTTACCGCGGTGTCGGTGCGGTCCACAGGGCGCAACGTTCGGTCAACAAAAAAATCGCCGGATCGAACGGCGAAAGGCTGTCGGCGCCACGGGCCCAGTACCCCTTTCGCCGAGTCAAACGGCGAAAGGCCCTTTCGCCGCCTCGAACGGCGATATTTTGGGAGCCCCGCCGTTTCAACCGGCGAAAGCTCCCCCCGCCCATAAACCGCGTGTTTCACCGCGCCCAGCGCGCCCAGCCGTTTCATTTTGCCCCGCCGGCGCTGAGTGAGACCGAGGGAGAGGAGAGGAGAGGGGAGGGGAGGGAAGGAGAGGGCAGCGAAGCTCTGCCGAATCTACGCTACACATCAGGTAATTTTTTACCTTACAGTCAATTTCATATATGTTTTTACAAAGCTATTTGTAGATGCTAGGTTTTAGATATAGTTAGCCTGTGCAAACGTAGATTTTAGTTTTAAGTTGTGTATTTTTAGATATGAACAAGGACATAGAAAAAAATTAGTTTGTAGATCTAGAGTGCTTTATAAATGTTAGGTGTAATTTTAGATGCTAGGTTTTAGATTTAGTTAGCCGTAGATTTTAGTTTTAAGTTGAGTTTTTTAGATATGAACTAGGACATAGAAAAAATTAGTTTGTAGATCTAGACTACTTTCTAAATATTAGGTGTAATTTTAGATGCTAGGTCGTAGATTTTAGGTGTAGTTTTAAGTTTTGTTATTTTATATGAACTAGGACATAGAAAAAATTAGTTAGGACATGTAGACCGCCTTATAAATTTTTGGTGTAATTTTTTATATGTATATGTAGATGGTAGTTAGTATTCTGTAGATAGCTAGTTAGCATGTGCACACGTAGAAACTAGGTATATATGTATATGGTAGTTAGTATTTTGTAGATACAAAACTATTAATTAGTAATTTGTAGTTTTGTTTTATAAAATTATTTAGATACCTATATACTGATGGTACGTGGTAATTTTGATATAACTATATGTAGATTGTATTTTCGGTGTATATTTTCTAAATGTGTTAAAATTTTGGTAGTATAATTGAAACCAAAGGTTAGTTACTCACAGGTATCATTGTCGTGGTTAATGTTGGCAGGCATGTCAGAGAGTTTATTTTTCCAAGTGTTTTATGGGCCTGGGGAGGTTAGGTATGGTCCTGAAGGGGTAGACTTGTCCGAATTTAAGTCTTTCACCAAACAAGTAGTTCGAGCAAGAGAGAGGAACTGGAACCTCAGTGTGCAACTGGCTATTCAAGGCATTTGGACTTGACAGGGAGCAATTTGAGCTGTCAGTCATGGCTGTAGTAAGGTTTCGAATGGACACACCCCTGTTTTGGGAGTTGATGCCCCTTGCTGGAACCCAAAACTGGAGAGAGTATGTCAATATAGCTACCGAGCGTGGCTTACCACTAGTCTTGTTTGTTCAAGTTTATCAGAAGATTGGGTCTAGCAGTCAGCATCAAGATGACGACAATGCAATTACAGCCGATCTGCCCAAGAAGATACTGAACAAGAGGAGGTAGATGGAGAACACGAGGAGGTAGATGGTGAAGACGCACCCCATGAACCAACCGGCGAGGTTGATGAGGGGGAACACATCCCTGAGTTAGTCGAGCAGGTTGAGAGGGAGGGGCAAGAGCAGTTTGATGCCATGGAGGGAGACACTTCAGATGAGGAGGATTGTTATCTCGTGCCACGCAACTGGGCAAGCTATGACTATTCAGCTCTAACTGTCAATGAAGGTGAAGCGGTGGATTGGGAGTACAGAGAGAATGAGGTTTTTGTCGGTGCAATGTATGCAAGTGGGGATGAAGTTAAGGAAGCCATAAAGCGGTGGTCTACACTATCTTTGCAAAGGCAGTTCCGAGTGGTGAAGAGCAGCCCAAAGGTATATGATGTGTGTTGCGTGCAAAGCAACTGCCCTTTTAGAGTTCATGCATTTAAAGGCAAGTGGACTGATTACTGGGAGGTGTCGAAATTGGTGGAGCATGAATGCCAACTTGAGGAGTTAAACCCACATCACCGCAACCTTACAGCAGATTTTGTGGCTCAATTCATGTATGCTCAGATCGTCGACAATCCCAGCTTCGAGCCAAAATCAATTATTTGTGCCGTGGAAGAAAAATTTCATTACAAAATAAGCTACAACAAAGCGTATAGAGCAAAGCAGAAGGCAATGGAGATGAAATGGGGGACGTATGAAGCGTCGTATAACAATCTTCCAGCCTTGCTGCACAACATATGTTTGAGAAATCAAGGCAGTTACTATGACTTGAAAACCTATCCCTGTGCTGAGAAACCAGGCAAGCAGGTGTTGCAGCGTTCATTCCTAGCCTTGGGTGCTTGCATTGAGGCTTTTCAGCATTGCCGACCAGTCATTTGTATTGATGGCACATTTTTGACTGGTAGGTACAAAGGAACCATCCTGACTGCTATTGGGTCCGATGGTAACAATCAGGTGTTGCCGTTGGCGATCGCCTTTGTGGAGAAAGAGTCAGGAGATAGCTGGTATTGGTTTCTTGAGAGAGTGAAGCAGATGATTGTTAAGGATGTACCGAATGTCTGTGTTATTCATGACCGGCACAAAGGCATTCTACAAGCAGTCGAGGACATGCAGAATGGCAGCATTGAACGTCAGAGGGCTGCGCAGTGGCCTGACTTGAAGAGTAGGTGGTGTATGAGGCATATGGGTGCCAACTTTCATAGCCAATTCAAAAACAAGACCCTGATGAAACTATTTAAGCGGCTATGCATCCAGAATCAAGAGAGAAAATTCAACCTTATTTGGAAGAAACTTGATGACCTTACAAAGAAACAAGCAGAAGAGCTTGCAAAGAGGCCGGTAAATAGTGAGGACCAACATCCCGTTTCGCTTGATGACGTTGGCCTTGATGGTCCACACGTCGTGCGCAAACCCGGTCGGGCCATTAAGACATTCTCTCAGTGGATTGAGCATGAGCCCAAAGAGAAATGGGCTTTATTGTTTGACGAGGGTGGTGCTAGATATGGCATAATGACTACAAACCTAGCTGAGGTGTATAATTGGGTGCTCCGGGGTGTAAGGGGACTCCCCCTAGTTGGAATCGTGGAGTTCTTCTTATATCGGACAATCAAGTATTTCAGGGACCGTTTTGCAGTGGCAAACAAATCAATGTCTGACAACCAGAAGTCTATGGATACAAGATGACTGAGTACATGGAAAAGGCAATGAAAAAGGCTCGTAGACACCGTGTGAGTGCCAACGGTGCCGCAGAACGACGATTTGAGGTTCTCTGCAGGGACAAAGGTCGATTGGGAGGGCGGCGGGAGAGACACGCACAAGAATGCATTATTACCAATCAAGGATGTGTTTGTTCGTGCCACAAGCCAAAGCTGCATCACCGTCCCTGCACACATGTCATTGCTGCATGTCTTGAGGCGGGAGGGCTTCAGCCTCGTATGTTTGTGTCCAACTATTATTTCAAAGAAACAATTTGGACCACTTGGAAGAATGAGGTTTATGGGTATTGTATGCTAGGAAACTTTATTTCTAATCCTGGAGAGCACGCACTTTACATTCCTGATCCTGATCCAGAAATGTTCCAAGGAGTTGGCAGACGGAAGAACAGACGGATTCGAAACAACATGGATCAATCTGAAGCTGGTGCAGAAATGCGCCTCTGCTCCAAGTGCCATGAAACTGGTCACAGCTACAAGAATTGTCCAGCAATGACGTATGGCAGGGGAACAAGCCAAGCGGGGCCATCTACCGTCGCTCCATTTTCCACTTCATGTGCTCGTGGCCGCCGTGGTCGTGCTAACAATGATGGTCTCCTGTGACCACTGAATAATGTAGTATTTATTTATGAACTATGTAATTTGTGTACTTTGAACTGGGTCATTTGTCTATTTCGGACTATGTAATTTGTGCACTTTGGACAACGTAATTCATGTAGTATGTATTATGTAATTCATCTAGTTTGGAATATGTAATTCGTGTGCATTGAACATCATATGGTTAGTGTGGACTATTAAAATGTTGTTGTATTTATAATTGTTTCATTTACCTTTTCGTTTATTTTAATTTATCAAGCTGCGACTACTTTCGTATTAACAAAGATTTAAATTCTTTCAGCTATGGCCGAAGGGCCTCCGCAGCCCTACGAGACTCCGGAGTTGCTGGACAGGGTGATTGACGCGAAGCACCGGTCGTTCATGTCTGCCGTGCGTGGTTTGCCCCAGCACACGTTTCGCGCACGAGTGCCGTTGTCGACGATGCCCCTTGACGACCGTTGGCTTCCGAGGTACGTATGTATGGTTAACGTTGTAACGATATAATCTTATTTAGAATTAATATCAATTTTGTATCTCCTTTTGTAGCACTAATCTAAATTTGTATATATTTTTGCATCTTCATTTGCAGGTTAAGAGCTGCCGGCCTTTTACCCATCACGAGGTTGGTCGAGGGTGACATGATGGATGCAGAGGTCAGGGGAGCGGACAAGGCGACACGTTTCCACTTCGACATGTCCCTCCTAGCAGCTTTGCTGGACCGGTGGCGCCCAGAGACTCACACGTTCCACCTACCAGTCGGTGAGATGGCACCTACACTACAGGACGTTTCCCTCCTTTTGGGTCTGCCTTGTGATGGCGACCCCGTCACCGCCCTGGACGTGGGACCAGGGTGGCGGGACGAGTTGTTGGGCCGCTTTGCCGACGTTCACCGGATCGATCACGCGCCTCCGTACCGCACCTTCAGCAACACACATGGGCCCACAAAGAAGTGGCTCATGCAGTTTAGTGTGAGTGTTGCGTTTTCTATGTTTCATTTGCATTGACAGAATAATTGATGCATATCCATAATAACTCTTTTCATTGTGCAGGCGGATTACTTGAGAGCTGATGCAGACGAGGCTACAGTTGCTAGGCACCTGGAGGCCTACCTGCTGTGGTTATTCGGCTGGGTCTTGTTCTGCTCGTCCCACGGGACCTCGGCGCCGAAGACACTCATACCCTACGCCAGAGCGATCGCGGAGGCTCCACTGGAGGACGTACCCCTAGTTTAGCTGGGGTAGTGCTGTGCTGGCGGCCACGTACAGGGGTCTTTGCGCGGGTTGCTATAAGGTGGCCTCCTTGGAGCCCATCTTTCTTGGCTGCCCGTTGCTTGTTCAGCTTTGGTCGTACGAGCGCTTCTCGATCGGTCGTCCACGCATTGACGTGGGCCCCTAGGAGCCCCTTCCTCCGGAGCACGACCACAGAGACAGGCCGACCATGGGGTCCATGTGGTGCCTCAGAAAGGTAAGACAACACATGAATATGTTGCTGCATTATTTTGGTTTTAATTATTTACGAATTTGAATATTATTTTCAGCCTTCGTGGGTGGGAGTTCAGACGAAGAAGTCGTACCCAGACTTTGTCGGCATGTTTGACGCTCTTATTGACGCTGACGTGAGGTGGACCCCTTACAGCGCTGCAGACATCAGTGATCGAGCCCCTCAAGGGTTGTCGTCTTTGTGCTTTCGCGACCAGGCCTTTTGGATGACGAGGAAGCCACTGGTGTACGACATCCACGTCGAGGAGTACGCGGTCCACAGAGTACTTCGACAGTTCAACAGGTACCAGGAGTCCCCGCTGCCGGTTACACACACCGTGCCCCAGAGCGTGCACAGGTACTTGACATCTACCGATGCGTTAATTTTTTTCCATAACCAACTTCCAAATTCTAATGCAATATGATTTCTTCAGCTGGACCCGTCAGGGTCAATCTGCAGCCATGCTGTGGGCTCCAAGGGTACTACCCTTTGCTCAGCAGTGGGCCCAAGCCCTTGACGACGTGGTGGTCGAGGAGCGGCCACACTCGGATGAGGCTTTCGCGGCCTATCTGGCGTGGTACTTACCCAGGACACGGTCACGGGTGGTCGTTGTTCCACAGGACCCTCACAGAGCGTCAGCCCAAGTTACTGACACGTACCCTGTTTCGAGGGACCAGAACTTCGCCATCGCGGTATGTTTGTCAAATTTAATCATGGTATCATTCATTTCATATGATTTTATATTAAATCATAACCTTAATAACTATGTTTTTGGTAGACCGAGGCTCTAGCGTTGGTCGAGGCCGAGGTGGACCAGGACTTGCAGAGGTACATGTACATGGCGCCGCAGGACCACGGGGCTGCATATAAGAAGATCAAGGAGTACTGTGTCAGGTTCAGACGGGCCATCACTTGTCGAGGTGGACACGCAGACGTCTACCTCCCACCACGGCCACAGTACCCTGGTTCGTCTTCTGCTTTACCCACACGGGCACAGTACCCCGGGTCCTCTTCTGCTTTACCCACACGGCCACAGTACCCCGGGTCGTCTTCTGGTACAGTTGCACGACCACAGTACCCCGGGTCGTCTTCTGGTACACCTGCACGACCGGAGTACCCCGGGTCGTCTTCTGCTACACCAGCACGCCCTCCCAGCTACACTCCACGGTCGGCTGGTATGCACACTAACGTTTTGTTAATTTACTTCTAAATGTATGAAATGGTTTCATATTGAATTATTTTTATTTTTGCAACATAGTACCACGGTTCGCCCCACCCAACCCTGCTGCTACAGGGCCCTCTTATGGTGGTCCGCTGTTTCACGACTTCGGTACGTATTCAAAAAATTTATTCATGCAATTTTATTACTTGCATACAACTAATTGTCTATTACCTTATTATTGTTTAGGATACACAGGGTACGGAGGGATCGAGGAAGACATACAGACTTGGGAAGATGGCAGTCAGCCAGATGGACCGTCGGTAGGATCCCTTTTCAGCACGAACCCTTACCCGGACGAGATCGGCACTTCGCAGTTTGGTGGTACGCCGCTGTTTCCCACACAGGGCTCACAGGAGGACGTCCAGACACCGGTTGCAGATGAGGCGCGACGTCCCACACGCCAGGTTGCAGCACCAGACCCGCTCACGTATTCACAGCACCACACCCGAGCGGCGCAGGCGGCAGAGCGTCGTGCGAGGGGTGCACAGCGTCACAAGCGAGGGCGCATTTAGTACCTTCTTATCTATGTATGTGTTTTATGTTATGCTCAGACTATGTGTTTTATGTCTTGCTCGTACTATGTGATGCATGTAGTAGACTATTAACTATGTGATTTATGACGTGCTCAGACTATGCCATTTATTTCTTGCTCAGACCGTGTCATGTATGTAGTAGATGCTGAAATGATGGATCACTGAAAAGCCTACGCATCACTGAAAAGCATTGACATCATAGCCTTTGATATGACATTTCACTGAAAAGCGTACACACTTTCTGAAAAGGCTACACAATATCAACTAGCCTTGGCAGTATGCATGCGACTAGCCTTTTCAGGAATCTATCTAGGCCATTTATGACGTGCTCAGACTATGCCATTTATTTCTTGCTCAGACCGTGTCATGCATGTGCCGCGACAGGCATTTCACTTTTCTCAGTCCTAGGCTTTTCAGTGCTCTTCGTAATAGGCTTTTCAGTCCTATGGACGTAGGCTTTTCAGGTGCATTTGTGACACCACAGTATGGGCAACGACCAACTTTCCTTCACCAGCCTATATGTACACACATCCGTGGGTGCATTGCCGCCCAGCAATTGCAAGAAACAAGATCATTTAGCTCAGCAACAATGTCTAGAGGGTCAGGTAGTGGCAAGGGTTTGAGCTTTGGGAGTGCAAAGGGGGGAAGGAAGGGACCTCCCATTGTGTGGGACGATGTCGGGTCTCTTGGTCCTGATTACTTTGGGGAAGCAGTGTATGAGTTTCCAGAGCAAAGCAAGCATGATTTCACAAAGGATAAGCCTCTTAGAGGATACACTAAGAGTAAAGAAGACTGGCCAAAATGCATGCATGGTGAAGATTGCTTAGTGCAGATGAATACCTAAACCCTAAACCCTAGTGCAGATGAATACCTCCGATCTAAATGGAGGTCGTCGTTTCTTCAAATGCCCAAGAGCATGGGTAAATGTTACTAATAATCCTCAGTTAATTATGGTTGTCTTAGTTTCACCATCTTACTCGAGTTATTTGATGTAGGCTTCTGATGCCCCAGAAAACTGTGGGTTCGTTAGGTGGGTCGATCCTCCTCCTCTTCTTCCCCATCATGAGTTCATCGAATATCTGCAGAACCAAATCCAAGATCTAGAAACCAAAGTTCAGCACTATGAAGAAGAGGATTACAACAACAATGAAGCAGTGTCACAGGAGGCGCCGTGCAATGACCCATATTGCAGCTGCCCCTGTCACCAAAAGAGGGCTGCGTCGCCGCCACCGCCGCCTTCGCCCCCTCCTCCGCCGCCTATGGGAGGATATTATGGAGAAGGTGCAACACAGTATGCTATATGGGGAGATTATTAGGACCATTCAATCGAGTTGTCCTAATTATTCGGTTTAATTACCTAAGGCATGTTAGGATTAGGTCGGCACATCATACATGTGTCGCACGTGCCACTGCCACTTGTGTAGTTTGAAGGTGAATGGCGTAAGCACGTTGCATTAAAATGTACCATAGTCGTAGTGTATGCAACATTGCTACATGCACCATGACTTTCTTTGTCATGAATTCCAAATTTGTTTTAATTTAATGAAGTCATGTACCTTTGTATCCAAAGACTCAACTATTTATCAGACTTCTTTTATTAACCCTACGATCCCAGGCCAGGGCATCCAATGTGGGGAATCCAATGCCGCTTTTCAGACTACTCTGATGAACCATAGCATCCAGTGCCGCTTTTCACACAACTCTGATGAACCATAGCATCCAAGGCTAGGGCATCCAATGTGGGGAAGCAAGGCATCCAATGCCGCTTTTCTGTGATACAGTGTCTCGCGCAGAGCATGCACTGAAGACGGCGTGGCGAACTTATCCGTTTGCATTGGATTCGATCTCTTTTTATGTACACCACATCCAAAACATCATGGACTCGGTCTATGGACCAACCCAATCATTCCTTATATATGGCATGCCATTGCTATTGAACTTGTGCAGTGTCTCAGTTAGAAACCATGGCTTGTTCAGATCCAGAGCTCCTCAAGTGGAGGAAGGTGAGAGTTGTCGTTCCACAAGGGGTGCATGTGCCAATGTGCTTCTGTGGTGACCTTTGCAAGCTTGTGCAGTCAAAAATCTTGGGTGACTACTATGGCATGAGATTTTTCATGTGTGACAACTTCGAGTATGATCCACCCAAGGTGTCTGCCAGCATGAGAGCCAAGGTATTCACTAACCCTACCATGTTTTTCTAACCATTTCATGTTTCGTATTCTTACTTTGGGGAGTTAAAGACTCCCCCACCTCTCTGTGATTTCTTGCAGTGGCTAGATACAGAGCAGTCCGATGAGGACAAGGCTCATGTTGAGCATGAAGCAGCCTCGGCAAGAGCAAGGTGGCAACGAATGATGCACGAGGAGGAGCAGGAAAAGAAGCGCAAGAAGGACCAAGAGGAGATCCGCAAGAGGTTCGAGGAGGTCGAGCGTCAAGAGGCACAGGAACGTGAAGCTGAAAGGGAGAGAAAGAGAGAGAGGGCACGTCGTGCAAAAGCAGCTGGCCCTGAAGCCATTAGGAAGGGAAAATATCCCCGTTGTACCCAGTAAAGACTAGGCTTCACACCCGGCGATTTAAATTACCCAAAGGCATGTTAGGACTAGCAGTAGCACATGATACCGTTATCAATGTGGTACACATGCCATTGCACCTAGTAGTAGATTGTTTAGATCAGAGGAGGTGCTCGACACCTTTACCTCCTGATCATTTCATTTCGCTAAAATGCATCTAAGCATTCAAGCCGGGTTATGCAATTCTAATGTTTCAAAAAATGCTCTTTGTTCTACTAGTTAAGTCGTTTTCTTTACATATAAAAAAATCCCATACATAAAACTCAAAATTTAACTATTGCATTTCGGTAAAAATGGTTAACCGGAAACGTAGAAAGTATCGTAAAGAAATCTATGACATTAAACGGTAGAAAATTTAAACGGTACCAAATATAACCGAAAAAAATTTATGCGTCAAAACCTACGTCAATTCATATTATGGAACCAAATCGAGCGGAAAAAATATATCAACTATTAATCAACATAAATTAAATTATTCACCTTTTTTGGCATAAAATAAAAACAATTAAACAAATATAGCCAGTTGAAACGGCTATAGCCGTTTCAACTGGCTATAGCCCCCAACCCCACCGGCGAAAGCCGTTCCCATGGTGGGAGGGACCTTTCGCTGTTTGCCGTTTCAACCGGCTATAGCCGTATGAAACGGCGAAAGGGCCCACCATCGTCAGGGGAGGCCATTTTCGCCAAATCAAACGGCGATAGCCGCTTCAAACGGCGACATAAGACCAGATCTGCTAAATTTTTACCCAAGTATTTATTTTTGAAAAATCGTAAAAAAATAAAAAAAATCGCGCGGCGACGGTGACGCGCGGTGCATGGCGTTGGCGGCGTTGGCAGGAGGAAGACGGGGGAAGGGGAGAAGGGCCGAGCCGGCGAAATATGAGGCCCTGTACGAAACTATTAAGTGGGCCTTGTTACGAGCCTAAAAATTGTAAAACAACAAAAAAACCACAATATCTTCTTTAAAAAATCTATAAAATCTAGTTTGTTCTCCTTTCTAGTGTTGCTTGCTCCTGGTTATGGTGTCGGTGTGTGTTTTCGTTAGCTTGTGTTCAGTTTTTTCTCTTTTTCTAGTCCTTTTGTACTGTGTTGGTTAAGCTCTTTTTAGTCACATCAAAAATTTCTCTGTTAAAATATGTGCTAAGGTACGGTAAAAAATGATTTGCAAAATTGCGGCAGAGGAGCCGCATCGTGTGCACTGCGCTTGCAGCCGTGCAGGCGTGAAGCCCTGCTAGCGTCCTGCCTCAGTGCCTCCTGATGTTGTTATATCGTCGACAATCCTATGGGCTTGACCGCTGAGGAGAGGACTCGGCTCCACTCATTTTTCCCAAGCCGATTTCCCTAGCCAGCAGGACACACACGAGACAAAGACCGTGAGAAAACACTTTGGGCTTTGCATTACAGGAGATTTGGACTAGGTATTATTAAGGCTAATGGACTGTACAGAAAAGTTAGAGGCCCCAATAAAATTGTGGCCCTGTACGACCGCATAGGTCGCACTCCCACATGCCCGGCCCTGGGGAGAAGCGTACTGGGCCACGAAGTAGGATTGAGCCATGTGTGCCGTGAGCGTGCTTGCGTGCGTGCGTGATCAGGCGTGCGCAGGTGTGCGAGGTTGTGGGCTGGGCCGGGAGAGAGAGTTGGCCGAGAGTGCGGGCGCTAGGTCGGGCCGGGCTGGACGGAAGGACGGGCCAGATAGGAGGTTTAGCAGCCCATGGGGCATTCAGAAGTTTTCTATTCATATGAAAATGGAGTTTGTGGTTCCAAATTTGAAATAGATTTTGAATTTAAACAAGGTTTAAAGTGTGGTTCAAGCAGGTATGAAGTTGAAGCTTTTGGGAGAGGTTTGAGATCTTAAGTACGACAATATGCAGTCTAGTTGTTTGGCTTAATATTCAAATTAAGTTTGAATATTGCCCTTATAGGAGTTCAAGAAGAGAAGGTATTATTCCTTGGGTTTTTAGGAAGATAGAGTTTTTAAGAGCAAGAAGATGCATCACATATGAATATTTAATGTGTGGTTTGATTTATAAAATATTTGTAAGTATTTAGGATAAGAGATTATGTTATAATTAAGAAAAAAATTTAAAAGTCCATATTTTTAAATGCTCTAAAAAATAGGGTGGTTACATGAGTAGTCAAAAAGATTCATTGATACATCTTTTGTAAGTTTTAATCGATGCTTTCATTAATCAACAAAAAAGGAGAGATTTAAAGTGCATCTAGGCCCTAAGTTGTTTTTGGTGAATTGAATGACACCACGGTTAAAGAACTAATGATATTGTTGAGTATATGAGCAGAAATTGGTTATCATATCATTGAATTATTTGTGAAGAAATAAATTGTAAATGAAGATAAAAGGCTCGTACAACAAGACATATGACTAGGCTATGATCAAAGTAATGCTATTAACAAGCAATGAGTATATACGAAGTGAGATACATGTTTGATGACAACTATTTATTCTTATGTCAAAATGAAGCTTATTGACAAGGTCATGGCACTATAAATGAATATCTTGTGAAGAAATGAACTATCTATCTAATGAAGATATAAATTGCAAAGAATTATGAAATGTGGACTTCATTGATGAATTTAAATGTGATATAAACCTATATAAAGCTCTATGTGACGCAAGGATGAAGAGATGGAATTCAGGATAGAGTTTCTAGGGACCGAGCTTGGTGAAGGGTAATTGGTTTGCCCTGAGGAACCAATGCTAAGGTAACCAAACTTTCTTTGGATTATTCAACTTGATGAATCTTGGTCATGAAGAGTTTTCTTATGGGCAAGTATCAATAATTCTAGAATCAAGTGTTGAAGAAAGTGAGTTGAACTAGAAGTGCTTTTCATTCAAAGACAAAGCTTAAAATCACTAGCTCAAGAAAGTTGTGCTCAAAGCAAAGTGGTGAAAATGGATGCACTCCTTAGTTTGAGAATGATCTACGCTTGGCTTGGGATAAAAGTGAAAAGGTCAAATGGATGAAATGTAATTTATCTTTAATCTTGAGTGTAGGTATGCCATACTATCAAGAGGGATGCATCACATTCTATTTTGATTTAGTCTCAGTGCTCAAGTAACCTAAGTGAGTTGAGAGAGACACAAAAAGTCTCACGTGCACGGTTGTTGGTTCTGACTGAGTGAACTCAAAAGTTCTGAGTTTGGGAACTCAGAAGTTTCAGGTTTCTAATAGCTAGTTCTGGAGTAGTGGAGTATTTATGTCCAACGACTTTCACTGTTGCTAGCCGATGCTTCTAATGTTGCTGTTGTGCTTCCTTCCTATTCTAAAATTAGCAAAAGCTTTGTTGAGCTCTCTCCAACCTCTCTTTGTGATTGCTTGATACAGTGACATATCCTTGAGTTGGGTTGAGAGAGTAAAAGCTTGAGAGCATCAAAGAGCACACCAAATCTTGAGCACTTGAGTTTGGCTGAATTGTGTGTTTCACATTTGTTACTCTTGGAGCTTTGGCTCCTAGATGTCTAGGCGTTACCCAGTGAGCACCCATTTGTGTGAGTTGTCACGAGGTTGTAAAGGTCGGTTTCCACCTTGAAGGGCTTAGTGAACGACTAAGGTGTGCTTGTGTAGCGCCTTAGTGAGGTGGCTTTGCGATGCTCCTCAAACAGAGAGTAGGAACCACTGAGCTTGTGTAGCACATGCAGTGGGTCTAAACTTTGGTAAAATTACTTGTGTCACTTGTGATTGATTTTATCTTGTGACCTTGAGGAGCTCTCGATTTGACATTTGTTGTGTTGGAGAGATTGTTATATGTATGTGTGCAAAACTGCACGAACTGCTTAGGAACACTCTCTGGGCCTCCTATACACTTGGGGTTTGAACCCATATCAATTTACACTCACTCGATTTATTATTTTACTCTACTCTGTGTGAACCCAAAAGTTCCGGAGTGGTGAAACCCGGAAGTTCTGAGTTCACCTGCTATCGTGCCTATATCCGAAAGTTCTAGATTTGAACACCCGAAAGTTCTAAATTTGGCAGGCAGTGAATTTTATCTGATGCTTTAGAGTGAAAATTTGTAGGTGCGCCTATTCAACCCTTTCTAGACGACATAACGGTCCTTTCACTGGCAGCGCGACGAGGAGGAGGAGGCGAGAAGGCTAGGGTTTGCCAATGTCAGTCGATCTATAAATGAAGGAGCAAGCAAGAAAAGGCACTTGCATATATCCTAGAGGAAGTCATTGGTAATGGGCAACGTTGTTGATGCCCGTTACCAATGATATTTCTAACGGATCATATAAGCTCGTTACAAATGCCGTGTTACCAAAAACCGTTTCTCATGTAGTGTATGTATGTAACGATTGTCAGATTTTTCTTGTTTAGCTAAATGTACCAACCTACCGGTTGTGAGGCATGTATGTAATCGAACTGGTTACGAGAGGCTACAACTTACACGACATCTTCCCCTAATAGTCTCTAGCATGTGATCAATATACGAAATTTTGCAGAAGTTGTACATATACAACACAACAGAACCGAATTAAAATATAATCTGAGTAAAATAAATTAATCAAAAAATTCAAATGGCCAGAGTAGCCACCCGCACTAGAAGAGAATGAGGCATCCGCGGATCACATAAACAGGGGCCATTTTTGGACCCGGTGCTAATAAAGCTTTAGCACCGGGTCCAAAGATTTGAAGCCTGAAAGGGGTAGTGAGAAGGCTTTAGCACCGGATGGTGGCAAAACCCGGTGCTAAAGGCCACTCATCAGCATCGGATGAAGCCACCAACCGATGCTAATGTGCCCAAAATGCTTGTCGGTTGTTTTGCACCGGTTGGTGGCTGCGCCCGGTGTTAATGGGTACGATTTAGCACCGGGTGCAGCCATCACACGGTGCGAAATGGAGCGAGCATCGAGGAGGCACAAGGCGCACGATTCTCCTTCTCTTTTATTTCTCTTTCTCTTCTCTCTGCTCTTTCTTCAACCTTATCTTTTCTCCTCCTCACTTCTGTGTTCTCTCATCTCTCTCAGCTCGTAGGAAGGCAGGCGTGCGTGGGAGTCCGGCGCGGGAGGCTGGCGCCGCCGTCGGAGCGTGGGCGCGGGAGGTCGGCGCGGCCGCCGGAGCACGCGCGTCGGGCGCAGGCGCGCGCGGGAGGCCTGCGCGGCCGCCGGGGCGCAGGCGCGCGCGGGAGCCCTGCGCTGCCGCAGGGGCGCAGGCGCGCGCGGAGTCCGGCGCGGCCGCCGGAGTGCGGGCGCGGGAGGCCAGGGCGCAGGCGCGCGCGGGAGCCATAGCCAGCGCGGCGGCGGCGTGTCCCGACGGCGGTGCGGGAGGGCGGGCAGCGCGGGGCCAGCCGCGTCCCAGCAGCGGGCGCAGGTCGAGCGCGGGGATGGGCTCCCCGGCGGCGACGCAGAGGCCAGGCCCGTCCCGGCGGAGGGCGCAGATCGAGCTGGGGACGGGCTCCCCGGTGGCGGCGCGGTCCCTGCTGCAGTCCGAGCAAGCAGGTGTCCAATCCTCTGGATAGCCTCTTTGATTTTCTCTTATTTTCTCCATTCACATGTGATAGACATAGCAGCTGGAAACAATGTTATGGGCAGAGATGATTTAAGTGAATCTTTTTAAATAGATTGAATCTCTTGTAAATAGATGTTGTAATGTAAGTGAAGTTTTTTCTTCTCCTCATCTCTTTCTTTCTCTTATTTTCCCCACCTATTTATCATCTCATGTTCTTGTATGTTCTTGAAGAACAAGAACACAAGGAGAAAGATATGGTGGTGGAAAGGAGAGAGAAAGAGATGAGGAGAAGCCATTTAATTTTTTTTGCGTATAAATTCTTTTAGCACCGGTTGGCAATGAGTACCGGTGCTAAAGGATTCCTTTTAGCACCGGGTATTTTAACCGGTGCTAAATGTGTTAACTTTTAGCACCGGAACATTAGCACCGGTTGGAAACCCAGTGCTGAAAGAGGGTTCCCAACAGGTGCAGATGTGTCTTTCTCTACTAGTGCCTGTCTTTCTCTACTAGTGCCGGTAGGGAAATCGCATGGCCGACCAATTGGTCTGGACAGCGCGGCCAATAATGGCCAAGCCTAAACCATTCTGACTTTTGCTGTGCTCTCACTGTACTCCCTCCGGTTTGGTAAAGGAAGTCGTTTTGGACAAGATTTGAGTCAAACATTGGGAATATAAATCGTGAATAACTTTTAAGTCGTTGAGTTTGGAAATGTGAAAACTACATGAACAGATTTGTCTTGCAAAATACTTTCATAAAAGTATACATATGTTAGTTTTTAATAAATATCTTTATAAAAATAAGAAGTCAAAGTTGTACTTTGGAGACCGTGTCGCTGTCCTAAACGACTTCTTTTACTAAACCGGAGGGAGTACATACTAATCGGGCCCGACCACCTCTTGGAAATTTGCCCAATCCCCGATCAAGAGTCGCCGAGGGGAGAAGCCGCCGACGGTCTACAATGCTCTCACTACAGGTAACCATGTGGCCGACCATCCCTTGGAAATTGGCCCAATCCCCAACCAAAAGTCGCCGAGGGGAAGTTGTCGTCAACGGTCTACAATTCTCTCACTATAGGTAATCATGTAGCCGACCACCCCTTGGAAATTGGCCTAATCCTCGACCAAGAGTCGACAAGGGAAAATCATCGACGGTCTACAATCGCCCATTGTGATTTCTAAGCAATTTAGCTAATGGCCAACCATTTAAATATGCTCAGCTAATAATGCACCAAGCCACAGCCTGACACCGCTGCGCTGAGCCTTCAGCCGCCCCCACTTGAGGGCCACGACTCGTTGGGCCACCGTCCCCTGGCTTGCCGTACTAGTAGAGAAAACGACAACTGCGTTAGGAATCCCTATTTAGCATCGGTTTCCCAACCGGTGCAGATCTTTCGGTGCTAAATGGGTGCTCTTTTAGCACCGGTACCCGGTGCTAAAGGGCTACTTTTAGCACCGGGTTAGAATACCACCCGGTGCAAAAGAAATTTATGGGCAAAAAAATAAATTCTCTCTCCTACTCTCTCTCTCTCCTCCCTTTCCATCACCGTATCTTTCTCATGATCTTGTGTTGTTCGTCATTCAATCAACAGAAAAGAAAGAACTTCACTTGTATTATAACATTAAACCCACAATTACAACACTCAAGATCTACATATTGTACAAGAGATAACCATGTCATACAAAATGATTCACAAAATTGGAACAATCCGAACCAAAATTGACTCACGAAATTGGTACATCTCCCTAAGCTTCACAGAGTACTCGCCCGCCTCCGCGCTGCCAGGGCCGCGCCGCGCCGCCAGGGCCGGGCGACCTCCGGCGGCCGCGCCCACCGCGGCCATGGCCCCACGCCGGCGCCGGCCCGCGCCGCCGCAGCCTTGCTCCCGCGCCCGCCCGCGCCGACGCTACCGCCGGGGCCGGGCCGCCTCCGGCAGCCGTGCTCACCCACGCCGGCGTCTGCCCGCGCGCGCCGCGGCCTTGCCTCCGCGCCCGCCCGCGCCGACGCTGCCGCCGGGGCCGGGCCGCCTCCGGCCGCCGCGACCACCGCGGCCTTGCCCCCACGCCGGTGCTCGCCCGCGCCAAAGCTGCCGCCGAGGCCTTGCCCCCACGCCGGCGCTGGCCCGCGCCGCCGCGGCCTTGGCCCCCCGCCGCCACAGGCCCGCGCCGCTCTGCTCGTGGGGATGTGGAGAGAGACTGGGGAAGAGATAATGTAGAAGAGAGAGGGAAAAATAAGGTAGAAGAGAGATGGGAATAGATAAAGAGAAGGGTACGGGGGAGGGGGCGCCTGTGCTGCTCGTGGATCTGTACGCCGCATTTGCACCGGTTGTAGCCTTCAACCGGTGCTAAATGCGTTTGAGCAAGTTAGCACCGGTTGGTGGCTACCACCGGTGCTAATAAGTGGGCTTTAGCACCGGGTTTTATTACCACCCGGTGCTAAAGCCTTCCCATCTTTCTTTCTAGCCTCTTAATCTTTAGACCCGGTGCTGAAGCCTTATTAGCATCGGGTCTAAAAATGACCGCTGTTTATGTAGGCCGCGGATAGCTCATTCTCTTCTAGTGCCGTCATGAAACGGCACCTCCACCACTGGGGCCTGTAGATCTGGCATCCTCTAGCATAGATCCGGCCACCGACCGTAGGGAGCTAGCAGCCCATCGTGTGGAATCGTGGCCAAGCACCAAATCCGTCGCCATGGCAGGAAAGAGGAAAAGGGGATTGGAAGAGGGGAAAAGGAGAAGGAGAGCAAGAGCTGGCCCTGGCCCCACCCTCCACGCTGCTCGCCGGGCTTCCAGCTCCTGTGTATGTAGAAAATTCGTTCGCGCATACTCTTTCCACTAAAAAAACCCAGTTATTATGTAATTTAAAATTTATATCCTAAATCAAGTTACTATACCGAATTTGGCATGCTTGCATGCAAGCATGCTAGAGTTAGTTAACACCAAATATAGCTAAAAATAGTGGCAAACAAGGTCAATTTACCTTTTTAATCTGTTTTAAATTTCCTAAAGTAACTTATTTTTTAGGGCGGATGGAGCAGCCTGATGCTGATGGTTAGGCCAAAGACAACACACGTAGGGTGGCATGACGATGAGTAATTGGACAAGCCTTATGTTGCCCGCGACATGCGCTCGCCAATGATGAGAATGGAATAACTATTATCCCAATAGAAAAATAAGATGAGCATGGATGATAGGGAGGAAGGACGATATAATTGCACCAGCTGCCGAAACTGCATGGACGCATGGACGGATGAGAGAGGGTGATTGTGCTTTTTTTTTTTGAAAAAAGGATGATTGTACTGTTTTCTAGTAAAAGGATGATTGTACTTGATAAAGGATGTCCGCACTGGGACGATATGTCGTCCTCCAGTACGCGTTTACAGTTTTTTGCGCTGCAGCGGGAGACATCAAACCGTCCGCTATGCTAGCGTAAGGGCGTCTAGACGCCAAATCGAGCAGACGTAGAGGGAGCCTCCGCGCGCCATCCCAGTGACCCGTCGCCGAGCATGCAAAGGAGAGACGGGGGCTGGCATGCGCGGAGAGAGAGAAGACCGCCGCACAAGAAAGATGGGGGCCTCCGTGTGGCACCCGGCGCACACACCTAGATCTCCACCGCCGCACCCCTACGCCAAGCTCAACGCGAAGGTCGATGCGCGGCCATCGGAGCTCGTCGTCCACCTCGCGTCAGCGCCGAATCAACCCACTGTCGTGTTGCCCCGCACGCGCCACCACCGCCACTCCTGCTGCTTGGCACCGGCTGGCCAGAGCTCGAGCCCTTGCCAGTCAGCACGGCCATGGCCGCCGCCGCCGAGCTCGAGGGAGCGCAACACGAGGAGGTGATGGTGGCTTCTAGGAGGACATGGAGCTACGTCACTGCCTGATCCACCTACCGCCGTCCGCCCTCAGGGGCGGGGGAGATGGCCGGCTAGCTTGGGTGAGCGCAACCCATGTCGCGGGTGGCTGCGCCCGGCAGCAACCCGAGCGGAGGAAGACCGCACAGCTAGAGCGTGC
The DNA here is from genome assembly GCA_015476505.1 of Urochloa ruziziensis. Lineage (NCBI taxonomy): Eukaryota > Viridiplantae > Streptophyta > Magnoliopsida > Poales > Poaceae > Urochloa > Urochloa ruziziensis. The sequence continues at coordinate 56,110,812 of CM027121.1, read as the reverse complement.
GGCAGGGAGGCGCAGCGGCACAAGCGAGCTTGGATCCGTCGACCATCGCCTCGCGCCTGCACACGCCCGTCGGGACCCCCTCCCCACCCCTCCCCCCCCCCCCCCCCCCCCCCCCGCTCTCGAGAGAGAAGGGGAGAGAGAGTGTGTGTGGGGAGAGTGAGGAAGGCGCCAGGTCGAGAGAGAGGGGCGGCGGACAAAAGAGAGGAAGGGAAAAGAAAGGAAAGGAGAAGAAAAAAGAAAAAAAATGAGGAGTGGCGAGATGGTATTTGAATATGGGGTAGTTGATATAAAGTATGAGATATAAAGGATGATAGATGCGAAAGAAATTGATATAGAGGAAAGAACCTCAATGACTCAGCATAAATATTTTTTATAAGGTTGAAAACAGAGTATGATGAGTGTATAGAAATCTAATGCAAACATTGGTGCACGGACAACGATCGATGAGGTAGGACCACGGTGGCGGACTAGCGCGTGATGGCACGTGAAATGCGTGGCGGTGCAGCTTTGACTGGACGCGGATGTACGTAAGGACAGGAGGCGGCCGGCAGGTCAGCGTAGAAGCCGGGGTTGGCTTGTCGGGCCACCTCGTGTAGCAGCTGCTTCAATGCAGAGCAGCGAACTACTATCTTCTTTTTGCACTTTTCATCACTGGGAATTAATCGGTTAGTTTACCAAGTTGATGCATGCAGCGAGGGGAAGACTATATCCAATGGCTCAGCTTGATCTACGTTACGTTAGGGACTTAGGGTTCCCTTTGGATGGCTCCTCCACCGGCTCCAGCACCATCATCTTCAGGTGAAGTTCTGCCAAAAAGGCAAAAATAAGGCGCGGCTTCATACATGAATCCCTTTATATGGGGGCGCAAACAGCTTACACCGGCTCCTCTTCACTACACCAATACTCCGTACAAGAGAACTGTGACCCTCAACTTCACGAATATAACGAGAGAATTGCTGGTGGAATAAATGCTTGTCGTTCATCCTGGAGGCTCGGCGCCGCCGGCCGGCCGGCCGGCCGGCGCTTGGTCGCTCACTGACACCATCGGCGCTAGGTCGCTAGGCCACGGACGTCAATGGAGGCGCAGCAATCCACCAGCGCGCCTGACATGGGTGACTCCCCTAGCTTCCATTTAGATAGTCAGGGGTACAATGGGGCGCGCATTTGAGAATCAAAATACAACATTTAGATAGTTAGGGGTACAATGGGCATTTGTCCTCTTTCATCTATTTATGAAACGAGAAGAAACTGTTTTGCCAAACATTTTTTTCAAAACGGCTCTAGCTCCAGCAAAGAAACCGATCCACCAGAGGAGTTGTAGCTAGAGCCGTTTTTGGAGGAGCCGGAGCTCTGCTAAACAGTGCCTAAGCACAAAGCATATCTAACTAGCAAGGTGCGCACATTGACGTTTGTCTAGTATCTACTAGCACAAGGACACGTGCCACAGGCACGTGTTTTAAAAAAATTACTAAATTAATAATGTAGTCAACATTGACTCTTTAGATTAATTTAGACTAATGTAGTCAATTTGAATTTTTTAGATTAATTTAGAGCGTTCGATCGTCATCATAAAATCTGATGGTGTTGAAGGGGTAGTAACGTGTAAGATTTGATACAAAAATTTCATCGTTTTTTATAGTATAGATAAAAGTATAAAATTATAGATTCTCAAAAAATTGTGTAACTTACATACTGATGCTACAATCGGTGCATTATATTATTGTCAGGTAAGTATTGAGGTGGCCAAGGAGATATTGATGGAGGAAAGCCGGCCATGTTATAATAGAACATGTCATATTTATTTCATGCTTGCTAATCTAGAACCTAGAGCTAGTAGGAGATTTGTAGTATTAGGGTGATAGCCTGATTCTTGTTACGTATGCCCACAATATAATAAAAGAATATAAGCCATTTTATTTTTTTTAATCTCACATTGGTATTGGTAACGGGCATATAGTAAAATGAAACGGGCAACATGCATGATAGCTCGTTATCTGTTTGTTGTTGCTGGTTACGGGAGCCTTCTTTTGCCATGGTAAGGCTTCTTTTTGTGCACGGCATCTAACAACCGCCACCGCGTCGCCCGAATGGCGACACGGGCGGCGCCTCTCATGTCCGGCCGCCAGTCTTTCAGTCTCCAACATCGTTGGTCCTCCATTCCGACCTCTGGCATCTCGCCGATGGCTAAAGGAAGTGGGGATCCAAGAGATAGAGTGGCTTGGGTCACTCTATGGCGGCTTCGATGAGGGAGGTGACGACATCTACGACGTCAACAACTTTCTTGAGTGACAACATGGAAAATTAGTTTTTCGGATGGTGACATCGAGGCGGGGATGGTGCCGTCGTCATGAAATAATTTTCTCTGGCCACTTCTTCGTTTTGTCATGGTTAGATCCAACCACTATGAAAGGCTTGTGAGAATAAGTGTGTCCCCTAAGCTGGTGTCGATCAGTCTCGGATCAGATAGATTGGAAACAATCCCTCTTTTTCATCGGTGGCAGAAAGAGGAAGAAGAAAGACGCAAGAAGGAAGAAAAAGATTGTGCTCGTTCCAGCCTAAGAGATATGATGTTGGTCGTCGTTCTTTGGGCACTTGTTCTCAGTCTGCTTGCTGAGCGTATGCCTGTGCGGCCTTCTATTTGAACTTTTTGCACAGGTTTGAGATTGAGATTTGGAACTGCTTAGTGCATGAGTACATTGAGAGTATTGAGGTATCATATGTAACTTAATGATGTACTCAGTTTTGATGTAATACAATTATTCCTATGATCTCAAAAAAAGGCTTCTTTTTTGCCTGTCAATAATAACGGGCAATACGAATGATGAGTCATTTGTTGTAAAGCAATAAGGATAAAACGGTCGTTGTCTAACTGCAAATTCGCTTCATTCTGGCTCCATTTTTTATGCGCAAGGGTTCATATGCAATGTTGCTGGTTGACTTGTGCGCCCACAATGCTTACAGCCAAGCTTTTTCACTACTCTCTGCAGAAAAGCTTTGGAACACTCACGGTTGAAAATTTATCTGAATTTACTGCTACTAGTACTAGTGCATATATATCTCTCTGCTTTTAACTTCTTAGTGTATTTAGTGGCATTGCAGCTAGTGCATATCCCTTTCTTTAGGAGTATTGCTTGACCCATGAGCCAATATTTGCTTTTAATTCTTTACTGTAATTAGTATATATATGCCAGTTTGCTTAACAACTGCACTTCCAACTTCTTAAATGCAATGTAGCAAGATGAGAAATAAATCACCAGGTCCGCGTTTTTGGAACACGGCTATAGCTTGTGTCAACAAAACATAAGAGGATGGAGTTTTGTAGGATATCACTGATTGCAGATTGCATGCCGTTCTTGATTTTCAGGAACTTCTATTAGCGGCGCTAGGTAGAAGCTAAGCCAGTCAAAGTGCTGAGTTGCTGATGGATGCAAATAGGGCAAATTCCCTCTGTGCCATTGAGAAATATAACTTATCCTCTATATGTCATTGAAAATTAGCACATCCCTTCAGTGCCATCGTTTTCAAATTTTCTTCCCCTGTGTGCCATTGCTGTCAACTTGACTGTTAAATAAAGGATGAAAAGACAATACTACCCCTGCCTATCTCTTACCCACCCCTCCCCAGGACAAGGCGTCTCCGGCATCAACGACTCGCCGACGCCGCGCTCTCCCTGTCCAGGCCCTGTGCTCGGCGTCCACGCACGGCCGCACCTCACTGGCCACCTTCCCACGCGTCACCGGCTGCCCTCCCTGCTCCCTTCTCCTGTGCTCGGGCCTCATCTGGCGCCACCCCAGCCTGGTCTCCCCTGTATCGAGGCAACATCTTACATTCAATGCTCACGAAAAAAATTCGTAGCCCATTGTGACTCCTGGATTAATCCCTCCGATTCAGAATCCCATTGCCCCAACGCGAGACAATTTGAGGAACTATCTTGATTCTTGAACAATCCTTGGCAAGAACAGCCAGATCAAAAAATTCCCCGCCGGAATCAATGGTGCGAAGAGAGAGCTCGAGGCCGTCCTGACCAACGGCGGCGGAGCTCCCCTTGGTCAGCGCCTGAGCTCGCGCCAGCGTCTGCTCCATCCTCTGCAGCTCCTCGTCCTCCACCCCAACGACGCCGTTCGCCGGAGCTCGCCCAGCTCGTGCTCCCACCATCCCGTGCGCGAGCTTGGACAGGCCGCGCGGCTGCTGCGTATGCGGCGGCGGGCGGAACGGCTCCGGCGCCCCGTCGCCAGACAAGCACGAGGCCGTCGACAACACGGGAGCAGGGCAGCGCCGGGGCAGCTAGGCGGCACGGGAGGAGAACTTGTTTCTGACTAACGGATGGAACCAGGGGTAAAAAAGTCCGAACGACAAAAGATTTTACCAGTTTCACGCCGTTAATCTCTGTCTTCTAACAGCAATGGCACACAGGGGAAGAAAAATTGAAAACGATGGCACTGAAGGGATGTGCTAATTTTCAATGGCATATAGGGGATAAGTTATATTTCTCAATGGCATACAAGGAATTTGCCCATGCAAATATGAGCTGTTCAGCTATGATACGCTTAGAGGATATGTATAATGTAGTACCTATTGAGCTACCATTTAATGTGACATTCTGTGGTTGTACTATGTAAATGAATCAATGCCATATGATAAATAATGTTTGTATGGTTAATCTGCTCACTGATATGGTTAAACTAGGTTTTTTTATTATTCCCCTTGAATGACCTGTTGAACCATCATATCGGTCGGTTTATCTCTAGAGGTGGTTGGTTGGTCGGTATAAATTTATCCCGATCGACACCACTTTCAGCGACTACTAGTTGGGGTCGGTATAACTCTATATCGACGAATGATTGAACGCTGAAACGACTTGCACTGACCACAATGAAGTTGCTATCTTGGGGCTGTGGTACAGTGAACATTGTTTTGACAAGTTCATCGATAATCAGTTAGCAGTTTTAATAATTATTTCTTTTTTTTAACAATGAGCATACATATTTCCTATATGTATTGATCATAGCAACGCTCATGCACTATGCTAGTATAATAAAAGAATATAAAGCCATTTTAATTTTTGTAATCTCACATTGGTAACGGGCATATATAGCATATGTAGCGGACAACGTGAAAGCTCATTACCTATTTGTTGTTATTGTTAACGGGAGCATTCTTTACTGTCATCAATGTCATCGCTTAGGTAACGGGCTTCTTTTGTGCCCGTCAATAGTAATGGGCAATACGATCATGAGTCATTTGTAAAGTAATAAGAGCATTTTTTTTACTATCATCAATGTCATCGCCTAGGTAACGGGCTTCTTTTGTGCCCCGTCAATAGTAACAGGTAATACAATGATGGGCCATTTGTTGTAAAGCAATAAGGGTAAAATGGTCGTTGTCTCACGTGGTGCATGTGGCAACTTTAATTTTCATTGGTGAATAGAAGCCAGCATAGTAGCTATAATATGTGGCAACTGACAACTCGAATGCATGTGTAGTATGTGCCAAATTAGTGTGATCCACGCGGCCGAGCTATAACATGCAGCTCATTAATGATTTGTCGAGCATACTACGTGGCAACTCTATCAGAAGATAATTTTGTCTTGGAAATCATTAATGCATGTGTGTGCCAAATTAAAGCTCGTGTGAACCACGCGGCCGAGCTATAACTATAACATGCAGCTCATTAATTATTTGTCGAACTCTCAGTCTCCTCTATATAAGGCCGGGCACCTTCATTCTCCCACTCGACAATTCGAAAATACTCCACCAAGCTTTTCCCTTTGGTCTCTCTCTTTCCAGGTTAAATAACAGGGAAAGATCGGAGATGGCAGAGAACTGTTTCGGTGAACCAGTGACCAACGAGACACTAGAAAAAATGGGGTTACCCCAGACGAGGGAAAACCGAGCGCGAGTCGCCATGAGTGTTATGTACGACGATGACAGGAAGGGCCAAGCGACCAGGTATGTCCAGAACCTCAAGCAACTCTATGGTAACGGAGCGTCTACATTGTGCCTACTCTACAATGCCACCGGCAACGGCATCACCTACAGAGCCCGCAAGGACTGGTGGAATGGCAGCCTCTACGGCCCAAGTAATAATAATTACCCCCCCGTGATCTTTAACGGCCAGTGGGCTGCCTTCCTTCACGTCCACGACCAAGGCGCAGCGACGGGCTCGGTGGGAGCCGTCGTGTACCAGGGCACTAATGAGACAGGCAGCCCACCAGACTTGCTGGTCGCCTGGTCTACTCCGTGGTCTCAGGTTTATTCCAATACGGTACGACCCAAAGCCGTCCTAGTCTCATCGATCGTAAATTAATTATTGCCCCTACTGATTAGTATATTGTTGTTACGAGTAATAATAGTACTAATATCTATGCTAATGCGTGTCCGCATGCATGCAGGCCTACTGCCAGATCGGTGACACCGACTTCTGGGCCGGCCATTGGGACGAGATAGAACAAAAACTGGGATCAACTGGGTATTCTTGGAACAGTACGGCCCAACGTCATGCGATCGACGTACAAACTGAACGTGGCACTAGTCCTACGTTTACTGCAGTAATCAGGCTTATAACGGCTTCAGTGGAATAATCTGAGCCGTACGTGTGTGGTCCATACATATATGTGCCGTGTCCAGTGTTCCTAATAAGGCATGCAGTCATCTGTTTGTATTATTTAAGGTTGTTTGTAGTGCGCTTATGCTGTGGCAATGTAAACATGTGCTGTACTCTTTTCCTCGCGGGGAAGCCCGATATCGGGTGCAAGGTTTTTAACGAGGCAGCCACACTCTATGTATATCAATAAAATTTCTATTTCCCTGAGATTTTTGCCTTCTAGTTTTTCTATTTTTGTTTATTTCATATGTGGCTACATCAAAACAGCGTTACACGAGGCTTAGGCAATCGGCAAAGACCTTCAACACGTCTACAGAGAGGACACGTCTACAGAGAGGCCCCAAGCTAAGCAGCGCTTGCATCTAATAATAGAGGCAAGCACTGCTTTGCTTGGGGGCCATGCAGTGCAGTCTGCTCCTTCTCCACCCCCAGGCTCTACTCTGGGCCAAATATTTTCCATCAACAGCCCACTGAATTCGGTCATTTTTATGGAGCCAAAAAAAAAACTAGCCAACCAAAATTTGTACATTTCAGTCCATTTTCAGCATGTGCAAATAGCATTATCAAGTAATCATTCATAGCATATTTATTTAGGGAGCTGCTAGAGCCCGGACGTCCGATCCGGGTGCTAGCTTTCGGATGGTAGGAGCACCAGAAATTTCCCGCTGCAACATGCAACGAGTGTTGCATGCAACATAAAAAATAGTTCCTGCACAAGCTATAACAAAAAAAAAAACTCACCGCAACACCAATTTGATGTTGCAGGCAACAAAAAGAAGAGCTCCATTGCAATAATTCATATGTATCATACAATTTTATGTGGATAAGAACATGCAACATGACGTGTCACTGGTGAAAACTAAAGCAAATCTTTGCGATAATATCGCAACATCAGAGATCAGATGTTGTACCATTCCAAATCAATGGTTCCAACATAGAAAAAGAAAACAGAAAAATCTCAACCAAGACACTTACAGTATTCAATGGTGGATGCAATTTATTCATTTATTTTTTCTAAATCCCAGCGGTTATTGCCAAATCTGGTGTAAACATGATCAAGACAATATTTTCATCAAGGTTACAAAAATCGGCAGTGGCCGGCTTCAGCGCGCTAATAAAGTGCTGAGCGACGGAGAGCCCGGCGTCTCGTGGTAGTGGTGCTATGGCTAGTCTCAGTGGTAGTTTCATTAGCAATTAATAAGGTGCCATGTAGGCAATTCTGATGACATGGCACCACTTTAATGAAGAAAGAGGAGAAGATCGTTTCATGGTGATGAAACGAACCGGCTCCGGTTACCCAGACATCGGTAACTGGACCGTCTGGGATCTCCGACACTGAAGGTGACAGTTTCATCTCAAGGAAAAGCTGACATGTCAGTCTTGGTAACGGTGCTCGTGAAACCAATGTTTTAAATAGCTGGCTAAGACATTTAGCTTCAAGCTTCTAAAAACAGCTAATAGCCGGGCTAAATGGAGCTATAGCGGCAAATAGCGGCTAAATTACACGTAGAAGCAAATAGCTGTGTCCTCCTCAATCAAGCTATAGCCGGCTATAGCGGAGGCCTTAGCCAGCTATTTAAAACATTGCGTGAAACTGCCACTGAGACTGGCCTAACTAGAGTAAGCCGTAAACTAGCTCCTGTTGAAATTATTTAAAAGAAAACTAGGCAACTGGTGGCTCCCAAGTCCCAACGATGTTGCGCTTCAATTGCGTGATTCATGTGCATCTCCTCCCCTCCGCTGAGCGCTCCTTGATTCTTCTTTGTTCATCATCCTAGGGGCCATAAGATATAGGACGCGAAATTTATAGTATAGGAGAGACGCGAATCACATGGGCAATCAATTTTGGGGTCGAATTTGAGCCGGTGGTGTTTGGGGAGGGGTCGGATTTGGGGAGGTGCCGTCATTAGGCTGTTTAGTTAGCTTTGTTGGACAAAACACGCTTGTCAGCGCTAGCTTAGCGCCTAACGCTTTATGTAACCTTGATTTTCATGCATGATTGCCAAACTACAAAAACACAGATATATTGGGTAGGAGATTCTTCTTTGTTCATCCTAGGGGCCAGAAGATATAATTTCAAAAAAAAGGGGGGCATAAGATATAGGACGCGAAATTTATAGTACATGAATGACACGGATCACATGGGCAATCAATTTTGAGGATATTTAACTTTTTACCATCATAGCCCTTGGCACCTCCTCAGATATCATTTTAACGGTTGCCGATACATTTTTACCACCACTGTGCGAAAAAGGTAACACATTTACCATTTTTGCTCGCGTTGCGCGCCAGCTGCGCACGCCATGTCGGATGCCTGCCAGCTCCGCCCCTAATATTTACATAAAACCCCCTTAACTTCTATTTCATCTCACATGCGCTCCTCCCCGGCGACGATGGGAAACTCGCGGGCTTCACCATCCTTCCTCTTTCCTCTCTGCTCATGGCATCTCCCTGGCCCACTATCGTGACGCCGCTGCTCACCCTCCCCGCGCCCCTCCTTCCCGCCGCGTTAAGGAGCCGGCGCGGGCCTGCTGCCGTGGCGCTGCCACTCGCCTCCCCGCGCTCGATCCAGGCGCCGGCCGACGCGAGCTCAGGCGGCGAGCACCTCCCTCCCCGCCCGAGTCTGTCTGCCCTCTCCTCTACTCCCTCGCCACCCTCTCCCAACCTCCGATGCCAATGACATAGAGCTCGACGCAGTAGTAGAAGGCATCGCCGATGAGGACGCCAGGGATGTGGCCGACGATGCGGACCTGGCGGTGGATCCAACGGCCGGCGGAGAGCATGAAGCTGGAGCGCGGAAGTCGGCGCGGTTGCGAGCGCCGGCGGAGGGCTCCTCTCCCTGGTAGAGGCCGCTGAGCGCCTCGAATGTGAGGCGTGCATGGCGGATGAGGCCGGCACGGTACTGGAGATCGATGGTCGACGGGGCCGAGGTTGGCGACGCGGACCATCTTAGTGGCGGGGCGCACACACTTCTTTGCGGAGGAAGCAGGGGAGGAAATGGATCCGGTCGTGCCTAGCTATTGTTGTCCCCTGACGAGGTGGAGCGGGGGAGGAGGGGCGGTGGCGGTGGAGGAAGAGGAGGAAGAGGGGAGGCAGAGATGGCAGACGAGGGCGTCGAGGTAGAGCTGGGATTGGTAGAGGGCATCGCAGAGCTCTCCCAGGGGTGAGCGCGAGCATCAACGGCGACGGAGGAGGAGGAAGAAGAGGAGAGGAACACATGTGATAAGAAGATAAAAGTTAAGGGGGTTTCGTGTAATGTTTGGGGCGTACCTGGCAGGCATCCGACGTGGCAAGCGCAGCTGGCACACCACGCGGGCAAAAATAATAAATATGTAACCTTTCCGCACAGTCATGGTAAATATGTATTGTCGACCGCTAATGTGCTATCTGAAGAGGTGCCAACCGTTATAATGGTAAAAAGTTAAATATCCCTCAATTTTGGGGTCCAATTTGAACCGTGGTGTTTGGGGAGGGTTCGGATTTGGGGAGGTGCCGTCATCGATCATCATTGGACTGTTTAATTAGCTTTGCTGTACAAAACGCTTGTAACCTTGATTTTCATGCATGATTGCCAAACTACGAAAACACAGATATCACTTATATATATGCATACTCCCTCCGGTGCAGCTTTAGCAGTCGTTTAGGACCGGATTACGCATACCAAAAGTCATTTATTAGTGCTAATTTTCCATGTTTACCCCTAATAAATAAGGTCACGGGCACATTGTAGACACAAACTACTACTCAGCCGATTGGCTAGCATAGCGCGTCTCGGTGCGCTTTAGCGAGTCCTGGACCACCCATTTTTTTGCCGATTTTTGCATGGGGCTGCATGGTACTGTGGAGCGCGGGTGGTGGTCGTGGATCACGCCAGGGGACGTGTTGGGCGCGTTGTAGGCCGATTTTTTTGGTTTCGCTTGCGTGGGAGCGTTTTGTGGCGTCCTGGTGCCCGTTTTTTCGGCGTTCTTTCCTTGGGCGCGCTTTAGTTGTGTTGTGGCGCCCGTTTTTTTCGTTTTGCGGCGCCTGGCTCCGCTTAGGTGACCTCGTTCGGCCCATTTTTTTTCATTTTCCATCGCCTGGGCACGCTTTGGTGGCCTCGTGGCGCCCACTTTTTTTTTCGTTTGGCATTCTCGCGCTCTTTTTCGCTCATTGGTGCATGCTAGCGCCCTGGCCATCCTGTACCCCTCCCTTGCGTCCATTTAAACCCCTGGAGTTCTCCTTCATCACTTTGAACCAGCTGCAATGGCCATGCTTGACCTGAATGCTCCACCGGTGCAAGAAGAAGATGCATGGTTCGAGTTCAATGGTCCACCAGAGCAAGAACAAGATGGTGTTCTTGTAGAGGAAGAACAAGACGGCGTTCTTGTAGAGGAAGGCGTCCAAGATGAAGAAGAACAAGCTGACGGTCTTGTAGAAGAGGAAGAAGAAGCTCCTGGTAAGAAGAAGATGGCGTTTTTCTGTGTACTCTCATTTTTTTTGTGTGTACTCTCATGTTTCACACTCCTTTGGACAGATTTCGATTTGAACTTACCTCTAGATGAGTTTGGACGCGGTTGACTTGGAGTACCTTCAAAACATGACCGGTATTAAACATGTTTATTGTGTCCCTAGCTGAGTTTGCTCATGTTTATTGTGTCCACTTTTGTTTGCTCATGTTTATTGTTTCCATTTTTGTAGAACATGCTCCGATGGCTAGAAGAAAAGAGATGACAGAAAAGATTAGGCAGCAAGTGTACCAAGCATTGTTGGCTAGAAGCAAGAATGGGATACTCCACAAGAAAGACACTCAAATTGTTGCCGAGCAATTTGATCTCCATCTTCGGTCAGTGCAACGCATATGGAAAAGAGGTAAAATTCAGCTTGCGAATTCGGTGCCGGTTGTGGTTGGTAGTCTAAAAAAAGGAAGAGTTGGTCGTAAAGCAACTCCGGTTCATTTGGAAGTTTTGTGTAACACTCCACTAAAGGAGAGGATGAGCTTAGAGGATGTTTGTGCCAAGTTAAACATGAGCAAGTGGAAGTGATATGATATTTGAAAAAGGGTCTAATTAGGCGTCATTCTAGTAGCATCAAGCCTTTTCTCACCGAAGGAAACAAAAAGACTAGGTTAAAGTATTGTATTGACATGATTAAGAGGGGGTTGAATGGTGATCCAATGTTTAGGGATTTTTTTGACATCGTTTTCATTGATGAGAAATGGTTCTTCCTAACTCAAAAAATCTGAAAAGTATTATTTGCTCCCGGAAGAGGATGATCCACATAGGACTTGTAAGAACAAAAACTACATTCCTAGGCTCATGTTTCTCACTGTTTGTGCTCGGCCAAGATTTAAAGATGGGGAGTGCATTTTTTACGGTAAAATTGGATGTTTTCCCCTTGTGACATATGAACCGGCTATAAGAGGAAATGCTGTAACCGGCCGTGTTAGGAGAGATATGGTTATGAAGCCCATCCAAAGTATCACAAGAGATGTCATAAGAGGCTTCATGATTAACCAAGTCTTGCCGGCCATTAGAGCTAAGTGGCCAAGAGAAGATGCGACAAGTCCTATTTACATTCAACAAGACAATGCACCTTCACATTTGAAGCCAGATGATCCATTGTTTTGTGAGCATGCAAAGCAAGACGGTTTTGATATTCGCATCATTTGTTAACCTCCAAATTCTCCTGATTTTAACATCTTGGACTTGGGGTTCTTTCGAGCTATCAAACAATCCAATACAAGAAGAATGCAAAAACTATTCAAGAACTAGTTCCAGTTGTGCAATAGGTATTGTAGCAATTTTTCATCACATTGTGCACACGCAAAGCACTGATTTAAGCACTGATTTTTCATCATCTAATTTAAGCACTGATTTTTGTAGGCATTCATGGAGTTTTGCCCACGCAAAGCAAATCGAATTTTTGTAGCATTACAAACTGTTTTATTGGAATCAATGAAGATGAAAGGCTGCAACAACAATTCGATCTTTGCATGAACTTACAATGTCCCATGATGTGCGGTTCTCCCTGTTGACGACACCACAACGAGAGCATGGAGTGAACATGGTTCCATGATGCGCGGTTCTCATGGACGAGACCACAACGACCACATAAAAACTCGCCGAGCTCGAGCTCGCCGGGCTTCGCCTTCGGCATGAGCTCGACAGGCTTCGCCTCCGGCATGAGCTCGACGGCCTCCGACTCCGGCACGAGCGGGAAGGACTCCGAGTCTGCCACGAAATTCACGGGCTCAGAGTCCGGCGCGGATGCGTCGTCTTCCTTGGCCACGTCGTTGTCCAGCGCCATCTCGGAGTCCGGCGCAGCGACGATGGAGTCCGTGGCGAGAAGAGCTGCGTCGGAGCATGTGAGCGGGCGAGCTGGGGAAGGAAGGCGAGGCGAGAAGAGTCCGGAGAAGGAAGGCGAGGCGTGGCGTGGAAGGAAGTCGAGGCGCGCGTGCGTCTTAACTAAGCGCGGCGCCGCAACGTTTGACGAGGATAACGAAGCGCAATTACTCCGTACGCAGGGGTATGGGCGTCCAAAACAACGTCTCCACTTGCCGAACGACTTCTTTCATGCACTCAGTGTCGCGCGCAGGACGACTGCTAAAGCTGCACCGGAGGGAGTACGCATACTGTATACTACTAGGCAGGCTGGATGGTGCACACAGTAATCTTACCAACGACATGTGCAACAGGTTATCGTATCACATTAAGCAGCCAACTAAACATAAGATACAACAATACATGCTAGCTGAATTCATCCAACCAAACACGAGCGAAATGCATTAATGTAGACAGACTTGAGCTAGGCAGGCTTAGAATTCTAGCCAGGCTAGACCTAGCCAGGTAACCAAACATACTGTGGGGACCCCTTACCAAGAGGTCCCTTGATTACATGTATCAGGTCCGGGATCGGCCGCTGATACGGATCTCAACACAGATTAGTGTCAAAAGCAGTAAATAACGTATAAGCTAAGTAATTTTACCGATTTAACTAGCGGAGAGCGGGCGGGCACTCATTTCTCCACCGGAGTGGGCTGCAGCACCCTATCGCCCTGGAGTCCTAAAACCTGTACGACAATGAAAGCAAGAGTGAGTATTCAGAAATAAATACTCAGCAAATCCCACAAATTCAATAATATAATTGTAAATTAAATAAATGTAAGGGTCGGGCCTGGAGGGGCAATTCCTCCCTGCCAGTCCCGGTATCAAGTCAGAACCCAGCCAACGACCCTTCTGCCGTCCAGGTTCTCCATGCATTAAAAGTAAAGACTAATCATTGGGGGCTTTGACTAAGTGGACTCATTCCGGAGTCACGGCTATCCAGATAGATTCTACGCTCTGCAGAGGTCGTACTTATCTACCCTGCATTCGGTCAGTCCCTACCTTCGTCAAGGCAGGTACTGCCCTACGAGACTCATACCCACCGGTGACCATCGCTGGTCAGCATTCCCTAGGTCCAGCCACAGGTAATACTGGGGGCTAAGCAGGGGCCACTAATCATCCGCCACGCGGATGTCGACCCGGGTCTGTGAGCTCATTAATTAGGGCCCTCGGCCCTCAGGATCTCCGACCCTGTATCCTAGTCGACCCGTGCCGCCCAGTCCCAGTCCTCTGCCTGAGGCTGTCTTCAGCATACCCGTTCCAGACTTGGCGCGTGCCCGACTCGGCACCAGGCGCTACCTAGTTCGCCGGTCGACACTCTGCACCAATCATACGGCTCCTTGGGATGGATTACTAGGTTCAGCCGGTGGGGTGTGAGTCAAGGCCTCACATAAATAGGCACTCCCGTAGGCTGTGCCTTTTTGGCATGCGAGGTTGTACTGGGCACTAGAAAGACTCTCCCATGAACCGGTCCTTAGCTGGGATCAGAGTGGCTCTTAGGATCCTCCTAGCGAGGCCATCCTTCCACTCCCAATCTTAAAGCATCCTATACTACAGCGAGGCCGGGCATTCACCCACGTGATGCCTCCTCATATCTTAAGCTGCAGGAATGGTAAACTTTAGTGATTTGGGTGATATTATTGGTGAGACTTGCCTTCATTGTCGGTCCTTAGGCGGTCCTTACGCGTGCGTATAACATATGTTGACCGGCTAGGGCTTCTGGCATCGGGAGCTTCGGCGTCTCGTCGGGCCCGGTCATGCTATCGAACAATAAAACGCATAAAATAATATCAATTCATCAATCAATGCCTATTGATTAGAAAGAGAAAGGGAGATAGATATTCCAGAATTTACCTGGATTTAAAATAGATCCATTAATTATATGGAATAATTAATGGATGGGCTGATGGAGTTTTGGAAGTGAATTTTCCAGAGAATTGTTGTGTAATTCTCCTAGAAATGGTAAAGGAAGGGGATAATCGATATTTCAGGAATTACATAGATTTCTAAGAAATAATTCCCGAATAATCGATATGAGCTTCTAGAAGGTTCTTATTTGGATGATATGGCGCCTATAGTTTCATCGGTACCTAGGGTTTATGGATATTCTAATAGTTAATGAATTATCCATTAATTATTTAATAATAATTAATGGATAGGATGATGGGGCTTAGGAAGGGTCTAGGTGATCGGGTGGCTATGAGGAAAGGTTAGGGGTAATTATTCTGGAAATTATCGGATACCCAAGTAATTCCTGAATAGTTATATTAATTATTTAGAAATAGATTTCTAAATAATTAAGGGATATTGGAATAATATTTTGGAAAATTAATAATATAATTTTCCTGAGAATATTATGGGCGGCATGACGGCTAGGGTTTGCTAATATCTGGAATTTTGGTTGGGCGGCATAAGGGCTAGGTTTACCTAGGGTTTTATTCGGACGGCACAACGGCTATTTAAGGCTAGGGTTTAATAGCCGGAGTTTGTGGTTGGGCGGCATAACGGCTATTCCGGAAGGTATCTGGGGTTTGGGATTGGGCAGCATGACTGCTAGGTGGGGCTAGCGGTTTTGGTCGGGCATTATAACGGCTAGGGTGGACTGAGCTGGAACCTGAATCAGGCAGCATCCTGGCTAGGGTTGCGAAGCAGCGGGCAGCGATGGGGTTTAGCGGCGGGGGTTGAGCATTGTGCGGCCAGCCGAACTGGCATCGTCCACAATGCTGGGCAAAATGGCTAAAGCTACGCTGCTGGTTAGACTGTTCCGGGCGTACCTGGGAGCAGAGCAGAGCAGCAGTTGGCGCACCTTTCCTACGTGTACG
Source organism: Urochloa ruziziensis (assembly GCA_015476505.1). Taxonomy (NCBI): domain Eukaryota; kingdom Viridiplantae; phylum Streptophyta; class Magnoliopsida; order Poales; family Poaceae; genus Urochloa; species Urochloa ruziziensis. Next base: position 56,095,024 of record CM027121.1, on the reverse strand, counting down.
TGAGCGGTGTGATATGGCTAAAGCTACGCCGCTGGTTAGACTGTTCCGGGCGTACCCGTGAGCAGAGCAGAGCAGCAGTTGGCGCACCTTTCCTATGTGTACGTGGGCAGTGCTTCCGCAGTGTGTAGTGAGCTGCGCTCTCGTGCGTGCATTATCGCATGTGAGAGCCGAGCTCCTCCTGCGCTCTTGGTGAGAGCTTCAGCTCTCACTCTTACGGAGCGAGGGAGAGCTCTGGCTCTCGTGCTTGCTGTGCCGGTCTTGAGCAAGGGCCTCGAGGGCCTTTTATAGGCGCCGAGGGAGGGGTTGTCGGGTGTTGGCGTCGATCGTACGCAAGGAGGGCGAGCAGGCGTGGCGGCAGCGCACTGGGCAGCGGAGGGAGCGAGCAGGGGCTTGATTCGGCAGGAGAGGAGCGGCAGCCGGTGACGTCGGCGCTGGCGGTGCTCTTGGCTCCCTGCATGGCGTTGTGGGGCGGGGCCGTGGCGAGCGTGGAATGGAGGGAGGGGCGACGTGGCAGGCGAGCAGCGGGGACAGCGAGGCAATTCGGCCTTGCAGTGGCCGGCCGGCGGGCTGTGCCCGAGCAAGGGAGCGAGAGTGCAGGGCGACGGGAGTTAATGCGGGGAGGGGGCTGGACCGGCGTGGCGGGCTAGGGGCGCGGTGCCATGCCTCGTGGCAGCAGGCGAACGACTCGGCTCGTCGTTGTCCTAGCAGAGGGAGACAACGGCGCTCGTCATGGTGGACTGGCAGCGGAACGCCTCACATACGGTGGCCAGGAGCAGATGAGATGGTGAAAAACGGAGAGAGGAGGTGATGGTCGTCCTCGGCGGCGAGCTTTGGCGGCCGGAGCATCGCCGGAGCAGCGCCGGTGGTGATCAGGGCCGGCGGCGGTGCCTGGCAGTGGCGGCGGCGGCGTAGCTGCGCTTAGGGCAGGAGAAGGAGCGCTGGGCAGCGCGTGGGCCAGAAGAGGCAAGCTGGGCCGTGGTGGAGGGAGGCGTGCGGGGTCCGCGGTGGGGAAGGCGGCCTGCTGGGCCGCGGGGTGAAGCGCGGATGGTGGGCCGCAAGGCGGGAGGCGCCGGCGCACCAGGCCGTGGGCCGCGAGCGGGAGACGTTGAGCCAGGGTGAAAATTCAGGGGGCGGAAATGGACTTTGCAGGAGTAGGAGAGAGACTGCTGGGCCGCAAGGGTGATTGGCGGCCCGTTAAAGAAAAGAAGGTTTTTTTTCTATTCATTCTAAAGGGATTTGAAGGTTGAATTTGAATATGAATTCGGATTCGAATGAGGTTTGAAGGAGATGGTTTTAGAATATTTCTGGAATATTTGAGACCGAAAATTAATATTCAAATTGGATTTGAATATTAAACACAAAGATTTAAAAGAGAGGGAGAAAGGTTTGTGGAAAACTCTATCACTTGGAATTTAGGGAGTAGAGAAGAATTCTAAAGCATTCAGATGCATCACACATGTCAAATTAAATGCATGGCTTTATTTATAAAATATATTTTAAATGTTGGGAGAGGAGTAATTATATTTGCTTAAGGGAATTATAGAAAATGTGTATTTAAAATGCTTCTAAAAATACGGGGTGTTACACATACCCTATATGTTTAGGAGTTACATAAATGAGCGGTATTCGAACTTTTTTGAGTTGTCATCTAGGTCGCTAAACTCTCAAAATGCATTTTTTGGTCCTCAAATTTATCTCTAGGTGTTATCTGGGTTATGGAACTCTCAAAATGCATTTTCAGGTCCCCGAACTTGTCTGTATATGTTACTCGGGTCTCTAAACTCTCAAAATGCATATTCAAATCTCAACATTTACCCCCCCCCCCCCCCCCAAAAAAAAACTCAACATTTATCATATGTCACTAATGACAGTGGTTCTCCTTGCTCGCCACCTTTTGGTGGCGAGCACACTTGTGTTATCCGATGCTTGTTTGGGAGGGAGCCGAACAAATTTTGTGAGTTTAGGGGACTTGGATGGCACCTAAGTTAGAGGATGTAAAAATATGTTTTGAGAATTTAGGGATCCAGATGATACCAGAAGACAAGTTTCGGGAGTTAAATTGCATTTTGAGAGTTTAGAAACCTACATGACATGTGACAAGTTTAAGGACCGTTCGTGTATTTTATTTTGTTTAGTGGCAGAAGTGGACCGGTAATTCAGAAAACATATGGTTGTTCAGCTTTTTTTTAATACAAGATATTGGTAATTTAGATGTAGATTTGACGCGAATTGACTTGTAGTCTAATGGTAGGACGGTCTAGTGGGATGCTACCCAGCAGGGTTCAAATCCTGGTGCTCGTGTCTTTTCCTGAGATTTTTCAAGGTTTACCGGCGTTATGCGTTAAGTTGTAAACGGCGTTCCCGTCGATAACGAGGCGCCAATGGTGACTTTGGGAATCTTCAGATCTGTCTGGTGCTCAGTCTTCAAAGGTGTTCATAGGGGTAGGGTTTATGTACGGTGCTCATAGGGATAGGGTTTACGTACGTGTGTTCGTAGGGGTGAGTGTGCGTACGTGTTGTGAGCGTCTGCGTTGTACTACGCAGTTCTCAAAAGAATTCGTAGATTTGACAGGATATTGTAGTTTATTTTGAAAAATAATGGCGTAGTGACTAACTTATAAGAAAACATAAGAGGTTATGTAGATTATCTAATGTAACGACAATGCAAAATAATTATATACAAAATTAAATGCATAATTGTCACTTAAAATAACTAAATTAAATGAATAACGGGGCTTCCCAGGTTGGGGTCAGATTTACTTTAAGGATTATCAGAAAGTGTGCATTCGGGAATCCTTTGCATTGCCCATTTGTAGCTGCAATGCACATCACGACGAGCAGTGAAGGCTGTGTGGATGCCAGCGGCTGTGTACTCCCTCCATCCCTTTTGATAGTCCTACTAAAAAATCTGAGTTTTCCCATTTTGATAGTCCTATTTGAGCTGCGGTTTCAGATCTGACATAAATATCTGTTTCGGTTCTTGTGCATAGTGATTCCTGTAGAAAAAAGATTGGTGCATGTATATGAAAACATCAATACAGAGGAGTTTTCAAAAAAGACGAGTGTTTGATGATATAATTAATTAGATGACAACCAATGTTTCTCTGCTTGGTTATTGTGCCAAGGTAAAATAGGACTATCAAAAGGGAATGGAGGGAGCATGTACAAAATTCACTCACCCGTACATACCCAGATGATGATTAGGCCAAAGACAGCACACGTAGAGTGGCATGACGATGAGTAATTGGACACGCTGTCGTGTTGCCCGACATGCACTCGCCGATGATGAGAATGGAATAACTATTATACAAATAGAAAAATAAGATGAGCATGCATGCAATGCATGATTAATTAGGGAGGAAGGACGGATGTGGGAGAGGGACTATTGCACTGGCTGCCGAAAATGCATGGACGGATGTGGGAGATGCTGATTGTACTTTTTATTTTGAGTAAAAGGGTGATTGTACTTGCTAATCCAATGACGGGTGCGCGGACAACGATCGATGAGGGAGGACGACGGTGTGGCGGACTGACTGCATGTGAAATGCGTGGCGTTCCAGCTTTTGATGGGACGCGGATGTGAGGCGGCCGGCTGGTCAGCGTAGAAGGCGGCGTTGGCTTGTGGGGCCACCTCGTTCAGACCAATGTATTAGCATACTCGAGTATGTTTTTTTTTTCAATTTTTCCTTTCAATTTTTTACCCGGGGATTAAAATGAAAAATTTAGCTCCAATAGATCTTTTTCCTTACCCCTTTATTTTCCTCCCTCTTACCTTTATGAAGGGAAATTCCATCATCTCCTCTTTCTGTCTCCTCCTCCTCAGCCGCCCGATCCAATTCCTGCGAGCGAATCATGGCCGCCGGATGAGCTGTCGGCCCCGCCCAGCTGCCTGTGCGACGGTCGGCCTGGTTCTCGCTGCCACCTAATCTATACTATAAGGATCCAAGAGAATTGAAAACATTTCCCACCTAAAAAAACTTCCTGTACCCCTCATAGAGGACCCACATGACAGGGTCGACCAAAGGAGGACCAAAACCCACCTGTGTAAAATTGAGAGTTAGAAAATGATTCTGCCAAAACCTAAATGATTTTGTTACCCCGCCCTCCCCCTTACCCGCCCGCGGGTACCCACGTCAATCCCGCCCACCAATCACGCGCCCTGTCCTCTCTCGCGCTCGTTTCTTTCCTTCTCTGTTCTCTCTACGGCGTCCATTCCCTCTATTCTACCCATCCTCTCGGAACACGAAAACATCGCCTCCGTGCACATCTCATCTCGGTCTCATCTCGGCGACGGGGATGGCGCCCCCAGCAGGCATAAATCCGCCGGTGACCAGAGGCATGGGGGAGCACCGGCCCACCTCCGACGCCACGCTCGCCAGGCTCCACGACGCCCATGTCTCAGGTCCCCTCAATCCCGTCCTCATACTCCGCAATGAGGATTCCCCGGCAGCAGGAGACGGCGGCTGCGGCAGCGAGCGCGTGGCCGGATTCGTCCCGGCGCCGCCACCTTCTTCAATTCCTCCCCCATGCCTCCGGATTTGGATGGAGCAATGGAGGTGTGTACTCGAGGTCTGGGAACGGGCGATTCTCGCCGGCCGGTCCACCGGGAATGCTGCGGAGGACGAGGAGGCGGTGTCGCGGCTCTACGGCCGTCATTCGAGCAGGATCGATGACCTTGATGCTTTCACGCAAGCACATTACACTGTTCTACAGCAAGCATATGTAGTTTCGCCATATATTGAAATGCATATGCGAGAGCTACAGAACCAGAACAGAGCCAAACAACAAAAGTGGATCATGAAAAACATAGAGAATGCTTTGGTGACTGGTTAAGATTGAAATTAACTGTTGGTACAACTGGTTCTCGTGAGCTAGATTTGTTGGTTATGGGACCATCAAGTACGTTGACAAAATTTCAAGGATATGACATAAATGCGTACTCATTCTACACAACAAAGCAAGATGAAAAAAGTGTCAACCAGAACAGTGGTGTTCGTATCGATGCTTATGACAACAATCAACACTTGCAGACATACTACGGGACCATTGAAGAGATCTGGGAGCTAGATTACGGGCCCAACTTAAAGATACCTCTTTTCCGGTGCAAGTGGGTGAATCAAGTGGCAGTCTTCGAGGACAAGTATGGTATGACTGCCGTCGATCTTAAGAAGACAGGCTACAGAGACGAACCATTCGTTTGGGCGAAAGATGTAGTGCAAGTCTTCTATGCAAAGGACCTCGCTAATGATGGAAAACACGTTGTTCTTCAAGGAAAAAGGAAGATCGTCGGTGTTGAAGACACAACCGAGGAAGAAGGGAACGACTTCAACGACATGCCTCCTCTCGGGCCTGATGTCGACCTACCTGTGTTTGAAGAGAAAGATGATGAGCCAGCTTACGTCCGACGTGATCATGACGAGGCCGTCATCGTTAGTTGAATAATGCATAGTTATGTAATAATTAGAGTTAATTGCAGTACTTTTACCTTATTTTGGTATTTAAGAGTTAATTGCACTACTTATACTTTATTTATATATTTAGAGATAATTGCACTACTATTGTTTAAGTATTTAGAGTTAATTGCACTAATTTTTCATGCCTTTTGCTTTAATTTTATTGTGTGCAAAATATTATAAAATATTTCTAATATTCATCACAACCGGTTTTTATTAAAAACCGGCTGTGAAAACACTCTTCACAGCCGGTTTTTATTAAAAACCGGCTGTGATGACAGTGTTCACAGCCGGTTTTTATTAAAAACCGGCTGTGAAGAGTGTTTTCACAGCCGGTTTTTAATAAAAACCGGCTGTGATGTGGCACACAGCCCGAGGCAAAACCGCCCAGTACTTATTGCTTGTGTCTGCTCGCAAGCTCACGCCCGAGCTCATTCTCTCACTCTCTCGCTCTGCTAGCTCTCTCGCTCGTTGGCTCGCTCTCTCGCTCGTTTGCTCTGCTAGCTCTCTCGATCGCTCTCTGCTGCCTGCTCGCGAGCACCACCGTCACCCGGTCGATAAACAAAGCTTAGGTATATATATACATCTTCTCTCTTGCGTTTTTTTCATTTGTATTGTTGTACGTAGTTTTCTTTCGATACGAGTGCAAAGCTCAGGTATTTAAGTTGCTATATATCATATATAGAACTATAGCTAAATGTTTTCTTCCGTTAAATAGGAAAATATATATAATGCCGAGACAGCGTGCAAGATCAAGTCGTGGTAGACTGTATCCGCCGCACCCAGCTATGTTTTCGGGAGGTCTCACTGCACCACCACCAAACCCTCCAGGACCGGTATTTGAAGGGTTCATTCCGATTGTGCCTGAAATCCGTAGGGATTTGGTAAGACTGATATAATGTAATTTTTTTTATGATTAAATTATATGATTATTATGTTATCGTATTGATTCTTAACTAATTTTGAAATCAGGCGATTAATGCACTTGAATGGTTCAAAACTGTAGTAACTAACATAAGTGGCTCTTGTCCTATGGTGATAAGAGAGAGAAGTGGTATAAATCGTGGGAGATATACTGTTTCTCTTTCAATCCAAGCCAGTGCTTTGCGCGACCCAAATCCTAGTGAAAATGTTATTTTCCACGTGCATTCTGGACCCTACCATCAAGAATTTGTTGCCGCACGTGATGCTGTGAGAAAAGCCCTGGTACAAGTGCAAAGTCATACAAGACATTACTTTCCGGACTACAGTTTCTTCAAGCTCAAAGCACTAGAGATGAATGAGACAGACGTGACACAGATGCCTAAAAGGATTTCCCCTGCTTATGAATCGGAATACGTAAGTTAACTCTGATGCATATGTTATTTTTTCCTTAATTTTTTACTAAAATGTCAAATTTAACTCTTAATTTTATATGTTTAACGTATAGGATGACTTGTATAATGGATTCCTGCACACAGAGAATGGTCTGAGAGAAGTGTTGCATCACATCCTACCACAGTTGGGCTACTCATTCATACCGCCACATTCTTATCGAGTAAATGGTGGTTTTCAAGCATTTGTAACCTTGACTTCACCAGAAGTCCCTTCGATGACAATATATGGTGAGACATTGGATGCGAATTATAAGGCAAAGGATAGTGCATTAATATATGCACTAGATTATATGGATCGTTATCTTAATATAAACATTATTGATGTAAACTATTCTACTTATCTCATGAGGGTTTGTGGCGTGCAGGGGTAGATAGACTACTGTATTATGGTGTTGTAAGGACTTATTAATGCGTGTTGTGCTATCAGTGTGATATTGTAAGAAAACCGGTTGTGATATTGTGTTATGGTTTTGTAATAATTTAATAATGTGCGTGATTGTGTAAGACTTGGATTGTGTATGATGTAAGATTTGAATAAAGTGTATGATGTAAGATTTGAAATTAGAGATTCAAATTTTTGCACTACATCAAAACTAGCGACCGTTACTAGAGCAAAAGACGTGTCTCGTTATTCCAATGTGTATTTCGCACACACTCAAACATTTTTGAAATTGTTCATACAGTATACATATTTTTAATATGTGATATACACTAAGTTTAGCCTAGTGCAGGAGTCTCAAATTTTTTCGAGACTTATTCTATTTTCTATGAATTAAATGATTTTTTGGCTGTTAAAATGGAAAAATATATCACAAACGGTTTTTGTTTAAAACCGGCTGTGATTGTGTATGATGTAAGATTTGAATAAAGTGTATGATGTAAGATTTGAAATTAGAGATTCAAATTTTTGCACTACATCAAAACTAGCGACCGTTACTAAAGCAAAAAACGTGTCTCGTTATTCCAATGTGTATTTCGCACACACTCAAACATTTTTGAAATTGTTCATACAGTATACATATTTTTAATATGTGATATACACTAAGTTTAGCCTAGTGCAGGAGTCTCAAATTTTTTCGAGACTTATTCTATTTTCTATGAATAAATGATTTTTCGGCTGTTAAAATGGAAAAATACATCACAAACGGTTTTTGTTTAAAACCGGCTGTGATGCCACCATCACAACCGGTTTTAAACAAAAACCGGTTGTGATGTTGAGCATCACAACCAGTTTTACAAGAAAACCGGCTGTGATGCCTCCATCACAACCGGTTTTTCTTTAAAACCGGTTGTGATGCCTAAACATATAGGCCCCGCGCGCGCCCCCCCGTTCCAAATTTTCAGTCGCGCCCGCTCCCGTCGTGCTCTGCTCGCCGTCGTGTCTGCTCGCCGTCGCGTCTGCTCGCCGCCCCTGGACGCTCCCCTCGCCGCTTGCCGGCCCCCTCGACGCCGCCGCCCCCCCTCGCCGCCGCCCCCCTCGACGCCGCCGCCCCCTCGCCGCCGCCCCCCTCTACGCCGCCGGCCCCCTCGCCCTCGCCCCCCTCGACGCCGCCGGCCCCCTCGCCGCCGCCCCCCTCGACGCCGCCGCCGGCCTCGACGCCGCCGGCCCCCTTGCCGCCGCCCCCCTCGACGCCGCCGCCGGCCTCGACGCCGCCCCCCTCTACGCCGCCGGCCTCGCCGCCGCCCCCCTCGACGCCGCCCCCCTCTACGCCGCCGGCCCCCTCGCCCTCACCCCCCTCGACGCCGCCGGCCCCCTCGACGCCGCCGGCCCCCTCGCCGCCGCCCCCCTCGACGCCGCCGCCGGCCTCGACGCCGCCCCCCTCTACGCCGCCGGCCCCCTCGCCGCCGCCCCCCTCGACGCCGCCCCCCTCGACGCCGCCAGCCCCCTCGCCCTCGCCCCCCTCGACGCCGCCGGCCCCCTCGCCGCTGCCCCCCTCGACGCCGCCGCCGGCCTCGACGCCGCCCCCCCTCTACGCCGCCGGCCCCCTCGACGCCGCCGCCGGCCCCCTCGCCGCCGCCCCCCTCTACGCAGGTTTTCTTAGGCTTTGACTCTTGGTTTTGCAATCCTGTCATTCATCTTTGATTCAAAACTCTAGAGTAAGTTAGGTGCTAATTGTGCATGAGTAACAAAGGAGAAAAGCGACCTCTGGATTGATAAAAGATAATTAGGCCCAAGTACGTCTAAACATTTTCAATTAACCTGTAGAATTAGGGGCTCACAGCTCTGGATTGTCACCTTTGTTGATGCATGCGTGATGAAAGATATGTGCTGTAGGTTTTTAGTTGTAGGACAACGCCTAATGTCTTACAGACAAGTTTCACGGTTCCAATGCGACACAGCCAGTTTCACAAAATTACATTGTGTTGTAGCAAATTTTTTCTTTCATAAATTGTGATGGTTAGGTAAGTTTACTAAGTCCTGATTGTTGACCCTACGATAAATTGTATAAAATTTATACAAGTCCTTGAAGACAACCCTACTCGCTCTTTCATCTAAAGAAAACTATAATCCTCCCTTTTGCCACTGTTTCCACAGTGCACATGTCTCCATTATCATCTCCTTCTAATGAACAACTTCATTTTCCTGTATATAAAACATGCATATGGAAAATCAAGAGAGAAAAAACAAAACAATTGCTAATTCAGAAATCTAGAAGCTTCATGTATTGGGTTTTGCTACAAATCTTGAAACGGTTCATAGGAAAGCCATTAATATATACCTAGCATGTAGGGGATAGTTTATAAATAAGAATCTTAGTTTTTATTCACTTTATGTAAGGAAAATGCGTCATTTCACACGGTTGAGAGCCCGTTTTGAGAAACAAGACGCGAATGAAGCGGAGAATGCTGGTGCTCACCAGGATGGCGGAGATGATGGTGCTAACCACGAAGGAAGCCCTTCCGCGTACCTCAACCTAGACTTTGGTGCTGAGGAGGTAGTTCGTTTGCACACACCTTTGCTATAATTAGTTTGGTGACAAATTGATCTCATTAGTTTTGATCTCTGCACGTAGGAGCATGTTGGAAACAGGTCAGAGGTGACCGAAACATCAGAAAAACCTAAGGGCAAGCGAGGCCGAAGCAAGATGCCTCAAGGGCGAACTGTAATAAACGCGGTCGATGCATCCGGAGAGCCAGTAGATCCTATTACGGTCCAGGGGCCTTACAAAACGGCCATCGGAAATATAGTGAGGGACAATGTTCCGATAAAATATCAGAGCTGGAACGGAAAGGAGGATCCGAACCTCACAGTGCCGGACCAGATCAAGGAGTTATGTTGGGAGAAGTTGTTGGAGAGCTTTATCTTCCCAAGTGACTCGGCGCGGGAAATAGCGAAGAAAAAGGTCTTGAAGACAATGGGTGAGAGATTTAAGCAATTTAGGTGTATACTATATAAGCATGTCAAGGCGGGAACCGAGCCAGACTGGGATCAATACCCAAGTCAAAGGGCTTACTGGGCTGACTTTCTTGCATACAAGAGTAGCACTAAGGCCAAAGAAATGAGTCTGCGGAACACTGAAAATGCACTGTGTAACCCCCTCCCTCATAACTTGGGAACTCGTGGGATCGTGCGCAAGTTACCGCAATGGGACGCAGAGTTTCAAGAGATGGAAAAGAATGGTGTCGTGCCCGAGACCGTAGGATGGGAGATGCGTTCTTTGATATTTGCTCTCTCCCATGGGAGTAGTCACGGTCCTGATGGAAAGCTTGTGTGCAAAGATGAACGTGCCAAACATCTGGTGAAACGGATCCAAGAAGTACGTGAGGAGGTTTCCTCAGGTGCTTTTGTTCCAGATAGGGAGAATGACGTGCTGAGCCGAGCCTTGGGAACCAAAGAGCATCCTGGCCGCGTACGAGGAATGGGGCTAGTTCCGTGGCAGCTTGGCTTCGCCGAATATTCTGACTCATACAGAAGTCGATCAAGGTCGAAAGCACAGCGAGAAGCAGTAGTTGAAGATCTTATGCAGAAAGTTCGTGATGAAATGGATGCTTCTCAAGCAAAGTTGCGTGAGACGATTCGCGAGGAGATTCGTGGAGAGTTGCTTGAGCAAAGCCAGAGCCAGCGTCCTCTTGTTGCAGCTCAAGATGGCTGCGACATTCTCGCTAGCCCAGTTGTGCTGCCTCGAAGCAGTTGTGGGAGTAATGCACATCCCCCCGTAGAAGACCCCAATAACAGATTCCCGGTGGATGAGATCACTGAACCAAAGGCTTGTAAGTTATATGTGATGTCGGGGTTTATCAAGACCAAGGTGGCCATAGGTCTAGCTCAGCCTACCCGAGAGAAAGAGGTTTTGCATTGTCGAGAACTGCCGACCGGTTTTGCAAGAGTGACACTTGACGCACTTGTGAAGAAGAAATACGGCGTAGTTGAGTTGGAAATTGCAGGGCAGGATGACATGGTTAAGCTCAAGGATAACCTTGGATGCTTTGTGGCGTGGCGGAAGCGCTACATATCCTTTACTGATTCTGATTCGGAAGGGTCGTCAGACGAGAACACGTTTCCACCGGAGAGGGTACCAAGTCAGCCTAGCCCTCAAATAGATCAGAGTCCGCCTTGAAATGAACCAAGTCCACCTCCAAGGAAAGAAACCCCCCCAAGGGAACCAACTCCTCCTCGCAGGCCGGCTACGAGTCCTTGCTAAGTGCATTCACTGAAAGTCCGGTGAGGACCAGATCATCGCAGAAGCGGCGAGCATGCAACTCAAGCCCGCCTCCGCTAAAAGAGAAGAAAAAAGCGGTGAGTGGAAGCATAACATCCCTCCTCCCTGATAAGGACGATCCGACGGTAGGCAGACAGGCGGTTGAGCACTTTCACAAGTTGTGCTCGGTTAAGCAAACGGGGAATAACAAACCGCCAAAGACAGACTTTGAGCGAATCACTGCTAAGAAGTCAATGTTGGAATTTAGCAAGCTGAAGCACCAAGATAACCTTGATCAGGAGAAATCAATTAAAGCTCAATTTTGCTTGGAAGGTGGCATGACTGAGGAAGACTTGGACAATATAGCGAAGGAAGATGGTTACCTTGTCACTGCTCCAACAAAATTAGCTTGGACGTTTGAGCACGGGAAAGACCTAGTTTGCCCAGAAGAATTGCCTGGCCTACCGATGAAGATGAGGAATTTGCATGATTGGTACAAACGTCAATCCGGCATTTACTTTGGAGTGAGGTACCCAAAGGAATTCTTTGGCCAAATAATTGAAGGCAGTCCTCGTCACGACAGGTACCTCGAATACAAGTCTCTATTTGAGTTGTACCAACAAGATGCTCTCGACGTCAACATCCTCTTCCTGTGGTGCTTGTAAGTATTCTCTTCTGATGTACATTCTGTTCACTTCTTTTGCTCAACACAATGCATTTTACAACTAGATCTTTTTTAGGATGGAGTCCCACTTGTTAAAAGAGCGTGGGATTAAAGACATAGCCTTCTTGGACCCTGTTGCAGTAAATGAGAAGAATTTTGCAAATGTTGATACCATGCATTATTTGTACAATGCTTTTTGCCTTCTTAAAATGAAGGAAAGCATACTTCTACCGTACAACTTCCTGTAAGTGTGTTCCTAGTTACATTTCATCTCTCCTTTATCTAACCGTTGTTAGTTACGCGGCAAAAATGATCATGTTTCACCCTTTGGTTTACAGCGGCCATTATGTTCTCTTGGATATTTGCATTCTTCAAAGTTCCATCAAGGTTTATGACTCAAAAGATAGGCCTCTTCATTTGATCGATCCACTCATTCAAGTACTAAACAAGTAAGTATAGACAAATCACTCTTTTGGATCAAAATTGATTGCATCTGCCTGATCACATTCACTCCGAAAATGTCCTGTAGGGCTTTCAAAATGTATTGCAAGAAAAAGGAAAACAAAGGGTTGCATAGACCCTTCGTCACAGATAAATTCACTGTATCATCTACAAAGTGGATTAAAAAGCAGCCGATGGGAAACAATCACTGCGGGTACTATGTCATGCACTACATTCACTGCTACACTGGTGACGACTTTAGCGCTCTAGAGAGACAGGTTTGTGGGGGTTTACCGCTTTATGTGAACCTAACTAGGGTTCGTATCGTCTTTTACTTTCTCAATAGTTTTAGCCATATATGTTAATGCATTTTTGATTCACTAACTCATGTTCTTACTTCACTACTCATGTGCTTGCTTCGCTCTCACTCATGTTGCAGGAAGCCGAGGTTGGTACGTCCGCGATGATTGCGACCGAGATAATTGCACTTTCAGAACAGCTTGCCGGGTTCATTCTCGAACATGTTATAGCCGAAGATGGAGAATACAACATTATGAAGCCGTGAGACTAGATGGAACTTGTAATATATTTGACATGCACTCGTAGCGTAGCGGAACTTGATATGCATGTATTGAACTTGATGTGTATGAACTTAATGTAATAACGTCCAGATGGTTTCGTTGAAATGTTATATTTGGATGCATCGTGCTTTATATGTGGGTTCTGAATATGTGATTGATATCTATGGAATATTTGATATATATGCGAAATATATTTGCTATATGAAAAATGAAAAAAAAAAGATCACAGCCGGTTCTAGGCTATGGCCGGCTGTGATAGGGGGCCTATCACAGCCGGCCATAGCCTAGAACCGGCTGTGATATCCCCCCATCACAGCCGGTTCTAGAAAAAAACCGCTGTGATCACCCCACTATCACAGCCGGTTCTAGACAAAAACCGGCTGTGATAGTCCTCCCATCACAGCCGGTTTTTGAAAACCGGCTGTGATAGTGGGGACTATCACAGCCGCTTTATCTCAGCCGCCCCCCAAAACCGGCTGTGATGGGGGTTGCGAACCGGCTGTGATAGCGGTTTGTGTAGTAGTGTTCCGTGGGAATGATTCCCAGCTGGAATGGTTCCTACACATGGATATAAGAAGAAATTTATGATGGGTATAATAAAACATTGAGATTTATTCCAAGTCAAGTGCTAATTTACTCATGATACGTCCAACAAGAGGCCGTGATTGATTCCACACCTCTCGATCAATGGATTGTTGTACCTATCATGAATAAGTTAGCTCCCGTCCCGAAATAAATCCTAGTCTCTTATCGTACCTATCATTAATTTCTTCTCATATTCATGCCTAGGAACCGTTCTGGCTGGAATCGTTCCCAGCAGCCAGCAGGCAACCAAACGAGGCCTTAATGTATGTCGTCTCTTAAAACTGGGCCATGTCACCTCACAGCGCATCCCACAAAGTGATGATTCTTTTCACGTGGAGGCAGCACGAACGGCTAGGGCAGAGCGCGGTAGACAATCCGAACCAGCTACCACTGGCAAGCGTGGTCAGCAGACACATACAGCCAGCAGGTGGCCAGGTGCCAAGCAGGAGGTAGAGAACGTACCAAAAGGATCCTCTTGGAAACCTCACACTCGTGTCCGTGACGGCATAATCCATATCTGAGATGAGATACATTAAGCTGCTTGAATGTCATAAGCTTGCATTGCACTCACTACTACACAAACCACTATCACAACCGGTTTCAAACCCCTATCACAACCGGTTTTGAGGGGCGGATGAGATAAAGCGGCTGTGATAGTCCCCCCTATCACAACCGGCTTTCAAAAACCGGCTGTGATGACCCCCATCACAACCGGTTGTGATGCAAAACCAACTGTGATAGGGGGGGTGATCACAACCGGTTTTTGTCTAGAACCGGCTGTGATGGGGGATATCACAGCCGGTTCTAGGCTATGGCCGGCTGTGATAGGGGCTGTGGTCTTTTTTTTTTAATTTTTTCATATATCAAATATATTTCGCATATATATCAAATATTCCACAAATATCAATCACATATTCAGAACCCACATATAAAGCACGATGCATTCAAATATAACATTTCAACGAAACCATCTAAACGTTATTACATTAAGTTCATACACATCAAGTTCAATAGATGCATATCAAGTTCCGCTACGCTAAGAGTGCATGTCAAATATATTACAAGTTCCATCTAGTCTCACGGCTTCATAATGTGGTATTCTCCGTCTTCAGATATAACATGTTCGAGAATGAACCCAGCAAGCTGTTCTGAAAGTGCAATTATCTCGGTCGCAATCATCTCGGACGCACCAACCTCGGCTTCCTGCAACATGAGTGAGAGCGAAGCAAGCACATGAGTAGTGAAGCAAGAACATGAGTTAGTGAATCAAAAATGCATTAAAATATATGGCTAAAACTATTGAGAAAGTAAAAGACGATACGAACCCTAGTTAGGTTCACATAAAGCGGTAAACTCCCACAAACCTGTCTCTCTAGAGCGCTAAAGTCATCGCCAGTGTAGCAGTGGATGTAGTGCATGACATAGTACCCGCAGTGATTGTTCCCCATCGGCTGCTTTTTAATCCACTTTGTAGATGATACAATGAATTTATATGTGACGAAGGGTCTATGCAACCCTTTGTTTTCCTTTTTCTTGCAATACATTTTGAAAGCCCTACAGGACATTTCGGAGTGAATGTGATTAGGCAGATGCAATCAATTTTGATCCAAAAGAGTGATTTGTCTATACTTACTTATTTAGTACTTGAATGAGTGGATCGATCATATCAAGAGGCCTATTTTTTGAGTCATAAACCTTGATGGAACTTTGAAGAATGCAAATATCCAAGAGAACATAATGGTTGCTGTAAACCAAAGGGTGGAACATGATCATTTTTGCCGTGTAACTAACAACGGTTAGATAAAGGAGAGATGAAATGTAACTAGGAACATACTTACAGGAAGTTGTACGGTAGAAGTATGCTTTCCTTCTTTTTAAGAAGGCAAAAAGCATTGTACAAATAATGCATGGTATCAACATTTTCAAAATTCTTCTCATTTATTGCAACAGGGGTCCAAGAAGGCTATGTCTTTAATCCCACGCTCTTTTAACAAGTGGGACTCCATCCTAAAAAAGATATAGTTGTAAAATGCATTGTGTTGAGCAAGAGAAGTGAACAGAATGTACATGATAAGAGAATACTTACAAGCACCACAGGAAGAGGATGTTGACGTCGAGAGCATCTTGCTGGTACAACTCAAATAGACACTTGTATTCGAGGTACCTATCGTGACGAGGACTGCCTTCAATTATTTGGCCAAAGAATTCCTTTGGGTACCTCACTCCAAAGTAAATGCCGGATTGACGTTTGTACCAATCATGCAAATTCCTCATCTTTATCGGTAGGCCACCCAATTCTTTTGGGCAAACTAGGTCTTTCCCGTGCTCAAACGTCCAAGCTAATTTTGTTGGAGCAGTGACGAGGTAACCATCTTCATTCGCTATATTGTCCAAGTCTTCCTCAGTCATGCCACCTTCCTTGCAAAATTGAGCTTTACATGATTTCTGCTGATCAAGGTTATCTTGGTGCTTCAGCTTGCTAAATTCCAACATTGACTTCTTAGCAGTGATTCGCTCAAAGTCTGTCTTTGGCGGTTTGTTATTCCCTGTTTGCTTAACCAAGCACAACTTGTGAAAGTGCTTAACCGCCTGTTTGCCTAGCGTCGGCTCGTCCTTATCAGGGAGGAGGGATGTTATGCTTCCACTCACCGCTTTTTTCTTCTCTTTTAGCGGAGGCGGGCTTGAGTTGGATGCTCGCCGCTTCTGCGATGATCTGGTTCTCACCGGACTTTCAGTGAATGCACTTAGCAAGGACCTCGTAGCCGGTCTGCGAGGAGGAGTTGGTTCCCTTGGGGGGGTTTCTTTCCTTGGAGGTGGACTTGGTTCATTCCGAGGCAGACTCTGATCTATTTGAGGGCTAGGCTGACTTGGTACCCTCTTTGGTGGAAAAGTGTTCTCGTCTGACAACCCTTCCGAATCCGAATCAGTAAAGGACATGTAGCGCTTCCGCCACGCCACAAAGCATCCAAGGTTATCCTTGAGCTTAACCTTGTCATCCTGCCCTGGAATTTCCAACTCAACTATGCCGTATTTCTTCTTGACAAGTGCGTCAAGTGTGACTCTTGCAAAACCGGTCGGCAGTTCTCGACAATGCAAAACCTCTTTCTCTCGGGTAGGCTGAGCTAGACCTATGGCCACCTTTGTCTTGATAAACCCCGACATCACATATAACTTACAAGCCTTTGGTTCAGTGATCTCATCCACCGGGAATCTGTTATTGGGGTCTTCTACGGGGGGATGCGCGTTACTCCCGCAACTGCTTTGAGGCAGCACAACTGGGCTAGCGAGAATGTCGCCGCCATCTTGAGCTGCAACAAGAGGACGCTGGCTCTAGCTTTGCTCAAGCAACTCTCCACGAATCTTCTCGCAAATCGTCTCACGCCACTTTGCTTGAGAAGCATCCATTTGGTCACGAACTTTCTGCATAAGATCTTCAACTACTGCTTCTCGCTATGCTTTCGACCTTGATCGACTTCTGTACGAGTCAGAATATTCAGCGAAGCCAAGTTCCCACGGAACTAGCCCCATTCCTCGTACGCGGCCAGGATGCTCTTTGGTTCCCAAGGCTCGGCTCAGCACGTCATTCTCCCTATCTGGAACAAAAGCACCTGGGGCAACCTCCTCACGTACTTCTTGGATCCGTTTCACCACATGTTTGGAACGTTCATCTTTGCTCACAAGCTTTCCATTAGGACCGTGACTACTCCCATGGGAGAGAGCAAATATCAAAGAACGCATCTCCCATCCTACGGTCTCGGGCACGACACCATTCTATTCCATCTATTGAAACTCTGCGTCCCATTGTGGTAACTTGCGCACGATCCCACGAGTTCCGAAGTTATGATGGAGGGGGTTACTCAGTGCATTTTCTGTGTTCCGCTGGCTCATTTCTTTGGCCTTAGTACTACTCTTGTATGCAAGAAAGTCAGCCCAGTAAGCCCTTTGACTTGGGTATTGATCCCAGTCTGGCTCGGTTCCCGCCTTGACATGCTTATATAGTACACACCTAAATTGCTTAAATCTCTCACCCATTGTCCTGAAGACCATTTTCTTCGCTATTTCCCGCGCCTTGTCACTTGGGAAGCTGAAGCTCTCCAACAACTTCTCCCAACAGAACTCCTTGATCTGGTCCGGCACTGTGAAGTTCGGATCCTCCTTTCCATTCCAGCTCTGATATTTTATCGGAACATTGTCCCTCACTATATTTCCGATGGCCGTCTTGTAAGGCCCCTGGACCGTAATAGGATCTACTGGCTCTCCGGATGCATCGACCGCGTTTATTACAGTTCAACCTTGAGGCATGTTGCTTCGGCCTCGCTTGCCCTTAGGTTTTTCTGATGTTTCGGTCACCTTTGACCTGTTTTCAACATGCTCCTACGTGCAGAGATCAAAACTAATGAGATCAATTTGTCACCAAACTAATGATAGCAAAGGTGTGTGCAAAAGAACAACCTCCTTAGCACCAAAGTCCAGGTTGAGGTACACGGAAGGGCTTCCTTCGTGGTTAGCACCATCATCCCCGCCATCCTGGTGAGCACCAGCATTCTCCGCTTCATTCGCGTCTTCTTTGCCAAAACGGGCTCTCAACCGTGTGAAATGACGCATTTTCCTTACATAAAGTGAATACAAACTAAGATTCTAATTTATAAACTATCTCCTGCATATATTAATGGCTTTCCTACGGACCGTTTCAAGATTTGCAGCAAAACCCAAAAAAATTGAACAAGTCTAGCCTCTTCAATTTAACCATTTTAGGAGCTTAATTAAAACTAAAAACAGTTAAGCAAATAATTTTTGACCAACATGAAAATAACACCTTTAAGTATGTAATTTCATCTAGCCATGTTGACTTTGAAAAAAAACATCATTTACTTGTTCAAAATCGTGGTCAAAATCCAGTCAATCCCCTGTTTTTTGGAACTTCAGAATTTGGCTAAGTGTTGGTTGACAGCAGCAGTTAGCTATCTTTAGAATTCAATAACTTTCTATTTAGATCAACATCCAACCCAAACAAAATCATGGTTCAACTATTGGTAGTTTGGACTATTGAAAAATCATCTACAACCTTAGGTTTTCAAATGAAACCTATTTTAAATTCGAGCCCAAAGTCAGCCAAATAACTCAAATTCCAGACTTAACCAAAACTACTCAAATCTAATTTGGCCTTTGGTTGACGGTTTGGATTAGCAAAAGTTGATCCCCTATATACTAGCTACAACTTTTATACATGAAGTTTGCAAGATTTATACACAAAATCTTGTATTAGCTGCTTCGAGACATTTCATCGAACACCTCATGTGCAGTGGCTGAGGGGGTGGAGCTCACCTTGGGTATGGAGCAGCGGCGCGTCCGGGTGGAGCGGTGGCGTGTCGTGGTGGAGCGCGGCGTTGGGGTGGAGCGCTGCGTCGCGGTGGAGAACTGTGCGGGGGCGGGGGCGGTGGCGCGACGTCGAGGGAGAGCAGGGGAGCGCGGCGTCGAGGGCGAGCAGGGAGCGCGGCGCGACGTCGAGGGAGAGCAGGGGACTGGCGGCAACGTGGCGTCAGGGGAGCGGCGCGACGTCGAGGGAGCGGCGCGACGTCGAGGAAGCGGCGGCGGCGTGGCGTCGAGGGAGAGCAGGGAGCGCGGCGCGACGTCGAGGGAGAGCAGGGGAGCTGCGGCGACGCGGCGTCGGGGGAGCGGCGCGAAGTCGAGGGAGCGGCGCGACGTCGGGGGAGCGTGGCGCGGCATCGGGGGAGCGGGGTGCGACTTAGAATTTTGAGACTCCTGCACTAGGCTAAACTTAGTGTATATCACACATTAAAAATATGTATACTGTACGAACAATTTCAAAAATGTTTGAGTGTGTGCAAAGTACACACTGAGCCTAAGTAGTTTGGAATAACGAGACACGTCTATTGCTTTAGTAACGATCGCTAGTTTTGATGTAGTGCAAAAATTTGAATCTCTAATTTCAAAATTATTAACCACAAAGAGGACCATGTTTGGTGCTTTATCTTTTTTCAAATTATTTACTAAGAACCATTTGGGATGTATTTTTATTTCTCACAAACAAAAAATAATTTAATTCATAGAATAAAGCTAGAAAAATTGGTACTACTGCACTAAGCTAAACATGGTCTTACACTTTATTCAAATTTTACATCATACACCATTCAAGTCTTACACAATCACACACATTATTAAATTCTTACAATACCATAACACAATATCACAACCGGTTTTCTTACAATATCACACTGATAGCACAACACGCAATACTAAGTCCTTACAACACCATAATACAGTAGTCTAGCTACACCTGCACGCCACAAACCCTCATGAGATAGGTAGAATAGTTTACATCAATAATGTTTATATTAAGATAACGATCCACATAATCTAGTGCATATATTAATGCACTATCCTTTGCCTTATAATTCGCATCCAATGTCTCACCATATATTGTCATCGAAGGCAGTTCTGGTGAAGTCAAGGTTACACATGCTTGAAAACCACCATTTACTCGATATGAATGTGGCGGTATGAATGAGTAGCCCAACTGTGGTATGATGTGATGCAGCACTTCTCTCAGACCATTCTCTGTGTGCAGGAATCCATTATACAAGTCATCCTATACGTTAAACATATAAAATTAAGAGTTAAATTTGACATTTTAGTAACAAATTAAGGAAAATAACATATGCATGAGAGTTAACTTACATATTTCGATTCATAAGTAGGGGAAATCCTTTTAGGCATCTGTGTCACGTCTGTCTCATTCATCTCTAGTGCTTTGAGCTTGAAGAAACTGTAGTCCGGAAAGTAATGCCTTGTATGACTTTCCACTTGTACCAGGGCTTTTCTCACAGCATCACATGCGGCAACAAATTCTTGACGGTAGGGTCCAGAATGCACGTGGAAAATAAAATTTTCACTAGGATGTGGGTCGCGTAAAGCACTGGCTTCGATTGAAAGAGAAACAGTATATCTCCCACGATTTATACCACTTCTCTCTCTTACCACCATATGACAAGAGCCACTTATGCGAGTTATTGCAGTTTTGAACCATTCAAGTGCATTAATCGCTTGATTTAAAAATTAGTTAAGAATCAATACGATAACATAATAATCATATAATTTAATGACAAATAAATTACATTATACCAGTCTTACCAAATCCCTACGGATTTCAGGCACAATCGGAATGAACCCTTCAAATACCGGTCCTGGAGGGTTTGGTGGTGGTGCAGTGAGACCTCCCGAAAACATAGCTGGGTGCGGCGGATACAGTCTACCACGACTTGATCTTGCACGCTGTCTCGGCATTATATATTTTCCTATGTAACGGAAGAAAACATTTAGCTATAGTTATATATATGATATATAGCAACTTAAATACATGAGCTTTGCACTCGTATCGAAAGAAAACTACGTACAACAATACAAATGAAAAAAAACGCAGGAGAGAAGATGTATATACCTGAGCTTTGCCTGTTGACCGGGCGATGGTGGTGCTCGCGAGCAGCCAGCAGAGAGCGAGCGAGAGAGCTAGCAGAGCAAACGAGCGAGAGAGCGAGCCAAAGAGCTAGCAGAGCGAGAGAGCGAGCGAGCAAGCGAGCGAGAGAATGAGCTCGGGCGTGAGCATGTGAGCAGACACAAGCAATAAGTGCTGGGCGCTTTTGCCTCGGGCTGTGTGCCACATCACAGCCGGTTTTTAATAAAAACCGGATGTGAAGACTCTCTTCACAGCCGGTTTTTAATAAAAACCGGCTGTGAAAACTGTCTTCACAGGCAGTTTTTATAAAAACCGTCTGTGACAATGTTGTTCACAAACGGTTTTTAATAAAACCGGCTGTGATGAATATTACAAATATTTTAAAATATTACGCACACAAAAAAATTAAAACAAAAAGGCATGGGAAATTAGTGCAATTATCTCTAAATATATAAATAAAATATAAGTAGTGCAATTAACTCTTAATACCAAAATAAGGTAAAAGTAGTGCAATTAACTCTAAATATTACATAACTATGCATTATTCAACTAACGATGACGGCCTCGTCATGATCACGTCGGATGTAACCTGGCTCATCATCTTTCTCTTCAAACACAGGTAGGTCGACATCAGGCCCGAGAGGAGGCATGTCGTTGAAGCCATTCCCTTCTTCCTCGGTTGTGTCTTCAACGCCGACGATCTTCCTTTTTCCTTGAAGAACAACGTGTTTTCCATCATTAGCGAGGTCCTTTGCATAGAAGACTTGCACTACATCTTTCGCCCAAACGAATGGTTCGTCTCTGTAGCCTGTCTTCTTAAGATCGATGACAGTCATACCATACTTGTCCTCGAAGACTGCCACTTGATTCACCCACTTGCACCGGAAAAGAGGTATCTTTAAGTTGGGCCCGTAATCTAGCTCCCAGATCTCTTCAATGGTCCCGTAGTATGTCTGCAAGTGTTGATTGTTGTCATAAGCATCGATACGAACACCACTGTTCTGGTTGACACTTTTTTCATCTTGCTTTGTTGTGTAGAATGAGTACGCATTTATGTCATATCCTTGAAACTTTGTCAACGTACTTGATGGTCCCATAACCAACAAATCTAGCTCACGAGAACCGGTTTTACCAACAGTCAATTTCAATCTTAACCAGTCGCCAAAGCATTCTCTATGTTTTTTCATGATCCACTATTGTTGTTTGGCTCTGTTCTGGTTCTGTAGCTCTCGCATATGCATCTCAATATATGGCAAAACTACAGATGCTTGCTGTAGAAAAGTGTAATGTGCTTGCGTGAAAGCATCAAGCTCATCGATCCTGCTCGAATGACGGCCGATCGTCCCCCTCCCAACCAGCCTTCCCTCGTGGCGTGATACAGGCACACCGACTCGTGGCAGATCCAAATAGTATGTGTAGAACTCAATTGCCTCCTCAGTCTTCCATCCATTTGCCATGCTAGCCTCCGGTCTCAATCTGTTTCTAACATACTTCCTAAGCACACTGTTTAACCTCTCGAAAGGAAACATGTTATGCAGGGACATTGGACCAATTGATTTTATCTGAGCAACAAGGTGAATAAGCAGATGCTCTGACATGTCAAAAAATGTCGGTGGAAAATGCATCTCGAGACTGTTTATAGTATGGATCAGGTCTTCTTGAAGCTTGTCTAGCGTTGTTGGATCTATGACTTTGTGTGATATAGCATTGAAGAAAGAGCACAACTTTATGAGAGGATCCCTAATCTTCGGTGGCAGCACACCCCTTAACGCAACAGGGTGAAGTTGTGTCATGATAACGTGCCAGTCGTGGGCCTTCATGCAACTCATGTTGAATTTTGACTCCTGTATGTTGACCAGCCTCCTGATGTTGGCCGAGTATCCGGTGGACACTTTCAACTCATGAAAGAATTTACAGATCTTCTTTTTCTCGTCTTTAGTCACTGTCCATGAAGCAACTGGAAGCTTCTTTTTCCCATCAGGCTGTATGATAGGATGTAGTTCAGGCCTGACACCCCATTCTTGTAGGTCTTGACGGACTTCCTGTGAGTCCTTTCCTTTTTTTCATGACCATTAATGTTCTGAGGGTGCTCTCAATCACATTTTTAGTTAGATGCATGCCATCGAGTGCGTGGCGAATAGTCAGGAATTCCCAATATTGAAGTCTAAAGAATATAGACTTCTTTTTCCATAAAGCGCCTGCTGGTGCGGGTACACTTCCTTTTCCCTTTCCAAATACCACATCAAGTTTGCTGACTATTTTAAAGATCTCGTGTCCATCGCGATATCTCGGAGCCGAGCGCTCCTCGGTTGTCCCATCAAATGATTTTTTGTTCCGCCGATATGGGCGATCTCTGCGAAGGAACCTACAATGGCCCATGTAGACCATCTTCTTGCTATTATTTAACCATCTAGCATCGGTCTCGTCGACGCAAACCACACAACCATTATAGCCCTTTGTAGCCTGGCCAGATACAGTACCAAGGCCGGGGAGGTCCGTGATTGTTACGAATAACAATGCTTTCAACTTGAAGTGTTCTCTCTTGTACTCATCCCAAACATTGACACCATGATCCCACAAAGTCACAAGATCATCCACCAGTGGCTCCAGGTACACATTGATTTCATTTAATGGCTGCTTTGGCCCTTCGATCAGCAAATGCATCATAATATACGTCCGCTTCATACAAAGCCAAGGCGGAAGGTTGTATATGCAAAGAGTGACAGGCCAGGTGCTATGTTTGGTGCTAACCATGTTGAAAGGATTCATACCATCAGTACTCAATCTGCACCTTACGTTCCTTATTTCACTGGCAAATTTCTTCTTGAAATGATAATTGATAGCCCTCCACTGTGAACCGTCAGCCGGATGTCTAAGCTTTCCATCATTCAGACGCTCTTCTTCATGCCAACGCATAAGCTTTGCTGTCTTTGAGTTTGCAAATAAACACTTCAATCGAGGAATCACGGGAAAGTACCAGACGACTTTGGCGGGTGGTCTTTTATTTTGATCATATGTCATATGTATAGCTGATACAGACTTGTACCTTGAAGCTTCACACACTGGGCATGCATCTAATTCTTTATAGTCACCACGATATAAGATGCAATCATTTGGGCATGCATGTATTTTTTGTACTTCTAGCCCAATCGGACATATCATTTGCATTGCCTGGTATGTGTTCTTCGGCAACCCATTAGGGCTGGGAAGCATCTTCTCCAGAATATTCAGCAAAATGTCCAAGCCCGTGTCTGACACACCATTTGTTGCCTTCACCTCCAGTAGCAAGAGGTCAGCTTCAAGTTTCGACATGCTACAACCACTTTACAACGGAGTCTTTGCATCCTTTCTCATCTGCTCAAGCTTTTTCAGATTCTTTGCATCCAAGCATTCTGGCTCTGCATCACGTATCATCTGGTCAAGACCATCAACCACATCATCCGCAGCTAATGTCTCGGCGAAGGTTTCACCGATGTTTTCCATATATGTTTGTTCGACTGGTTCTGGCTCATTTTCAAGTTCCACTGCCTGTGTGGCCTGATGGTGTACTGTTTCCCTAATCTTCTCTCGGGTAGTTTGCTACGTGGTTTCATTCTCACCTTCCTCACCATGCTTATTCCAAATCTTGTAGTTTGGCACGAACCCCCAAGACAACAAATGATACCGGATCTGCTCGACGTTACGAAACTGTTTCTGGTTTTTGCAGTCATAGCATGGACAATACACATATCCATCACTCATGTTGATGTAAGCCTTCGCAACCTTCACAAATGAATCAACGCCGTTGATATATATGACATCTCTTTTGGCCGCTGGCCTGTACATCCAGTCTCGATCGTTGTCCATCTAAAATTCATGCCAAAATTCAAAATCTAGTGGATAAAACATGCTCAAATTTGAAATGGTTGCTAGTTACCCACCTCAAAATAAGTTGATGGAGTGATTCTTCAAAGAAATCCCACTTTCTACATTGCAATTTGCCAAGAAATCCCCTCTAAAATGGAACAAGAGAGCCCCTACATCAAATTCATGCCAAATTTCAAAATCTAGTGGATGAAACATGCTCAAAATTGAAATGGTTGCTAGTTACAAACCTCAACTAAAGTTGATGGAGTGATTCTTCAAAGAAATCCCACTTTCCCCATTGAAAGTTGGCAACAATTCCCCTCTAAAATGGAACAAAAGCCCCTCCATCAAATTCAGGCCAAAATTCAAAATCTAGTGGATGAAACATGCTCAAAATTGAAATGGTTGCTAGTTACCCACCTCAAAATAAGTTGATGGAGTGATTCTTCAAACAAATCCCACTTTCCCCATTGCAATTTGCCAAGAAATGCTCTCTAAAATGGAACAAAACCCCCTCCATCAAATTCATGCCAAATTTCAAAATCTAGTGGATGAAGCATGCTCAAAATTGAAATGGTTACTATTTACCCACCTCAAAATAAGTTGATGGATTGATTCTTCAAAAAAACCCAACCTTTAGAGAGCAATTTGGTGAAAATGGAGAGCAAAAAGAGTTGAGAGAGGGGTGGGCGTCGGGTTGAAGAAGAAGGGGAGGGGAGGGAAAGAGGGTTTTGTACTGTACAGGCACATCACAACCGGTTTTAATAATAAACCAGCCGTGATAGGGGGCATCATAGCCGGTTTGTAAGAAAAGCTGGCTGTGATGTTCCAGGCGACTATCACAGCCGGTTTCTAACAAAAACCGGTTGTGATAGGGGTCATCACAGCCGGTTTTGACGTATGCTTGCCCCACCTAACTTAAAACCGGCTGTGATGCCCTATCACAAACGGTTTTGCCAAAACCGGTTGTGATAGCTCGTTTGAGAAAGTGGTTTGTGTAGTAGTGACTGAGAACTTGATGAAGGAAGATTCTTCATTTACGTTCATCGATGGTGCAATGAGAATCCTAGGAGAAATCGCCTCCCCGTGATTGCACTCTTACTGATATCTCTCATTCCTAGCTACTCCTTTTGTCCCAAGTTACAGTTCGTTGGCTTTTAAATACATAGATTTTGATATGTATTTATACATAATCTATGTATCAAGAGAAGTCAAAACTAATCACTACTGCAGAAACCAATACGTGCCGGCCCAAAATGCACCGGTGCGTTATCTCATTCGCACTGGCGAGAATAGGTGCTAACATGAAAAGGCCTTCAAATGTGCCAGTGGGCTTCCAAGCCGGCTTGTTTAAGTAAACGTGCCTGTGCTAAAGCGAACCGGCTCATATATTTCAATAAAGTAACCGGTGTTGTTGTTAGCCGGCTAGGATATTTCTTTAACGAACCGGTTGAAATTTTGACCGATTGATTTTGGAATTTGAACCATCGTCTGGGAAGTTGAAGCGCGCACAGTCGTCTGTTCACATCGATGAGAGTGCATGGGAAGTTGAAGCGCGGAACCGCATTTTGATCAACCTCTGCTTCATCTTGCATTTCACGGCGGGTGTTCTTCCTTGGTGATGTAGGCGATCACCATTTGATTCTGGTCCCCACCCCACACGTGCAGTTGCTTGAGAACGTGGTTGGAGACTTCCACTAGCAGCACTGGTGGTGGAGGTCCGGCTAAAGGGGAGAGCATGAAGTTGCGAGGAAGCGCCACCATTGTCTCCAAGTCTGGCCACTTGTGCGCGTGACGAAGAGTGAAGAAGAATGAGATGAGAGCGAAAGGGAGTGCGTGGAAATGGCGGCCAGCGAGATCAGATCAATCGAGATCGTCGCCCACGATGAATTTGAGTACATGTTCTTCATCATGCTTCCCTCACCGGCAGACGTGGACAAGTTTCATGGCCACGACTGGTTCTGGTGGGGGGAGCACGTCGTCTTACGTCACGTCATGAGGGTCGTGGAGAAGGCCGAGTTGACTGGGAGGTTAACATCGCGTGGCAAGAATGACGTTCCCCGTTAGTGGTACTAGCTAGTAGCTAGCTACTAGTTTAGTTTATGTTTTTATGTTTCAATAATTGATCTGGTATCAGTGTTGAATTAAGATCTTGTGTGGAACTAAGTTATTGTAAATATTATTTATGTTTATTATTTACCTAGTATATGTGATGTGCATATCTCAGTTCATGTTTTTATGATTTACCTAGAATAGAGCTGCTTAGAATGAGCACAAGGCCGCTTCGAATAAGAGGATCATTCTAAGCAGCCCATCAGCCGTTTAGAATGATTCGGCTATATATATCACCCACCAAACCCTAACCCTATCTCTTCTCTTCCACTCTGCCGCCAGTGCCACCGCCATCCACACACACAGCTCCGCTGCTCCACCGCCCCCTTGTCCTCTCCACCGCAATGTCGTGGTCAATCGAAGAAGGAGCGAAGGCTGCCGCGGCTTTGGCAGCCACGGTGACGAGTGTCGCCAAGTCCACGGCACATGCGGTGGTTGCCGCAACGACGCAGGAGGCCTTCCTCCATGCCTTCACCACAGCTGCCACCGGATCCGCATCCAGCTTCATTGGATCCGCAACGCAGTCGCGAAAAGCAGTTGCCTCCACCGCCCTTGCCGTCATGGATGTGGTCGCCTCCATCGCGGTGAGGCATGCCACGCTCGAGGCACGGGCCAGATCCATAGCCACGACGGTGGCCTTGGCTACGGAGAAGGCCCGTGCTCTTGCGGCATTGGAGTGCGACTTCACCAATCGGCGCCGCTGCATCCCCTTTGACCATGACCTCCACTGTGGTGATGGTGACGGCGGGACAGGATCTGCATCCTCCACAGTCGTGGTGTAATTTGGCGATGTAAGCGCCGTGGATTACCTATTTTGTTATGAACGCATTGCCTTTTTGGTCAGTCTAGCTAGGCTTTGTCGTTCATCATGCAGTAACTAGTAGCACTATCTAGTTGATGCTTACCTTATTAGCTAGTTGATGAACTGCTCGGTTTTGTTAATTCCTATGTTTGTAGGAGACAAGGTTGCGAACCTGTCCAATGACAATGCAAGGTAGCCTAACCACGGCATATCAACTATTATATATATATGGTCACAGGCGGATGGGATCAGAGTGGCACAAAGTATTAAAGTAACAGACTATGTGTGCTCCCTTTTATTTGTATTCATGGGCATTGTAACCCACTACCCACATGTGAATTGGATGATTGGCAGAGGCAAGATGAACGCTTATGCGTTGCAACAAGTTAAATAAAGAACAAACAATTAATTTCATCATATGCAAAGTATCCTTGCCTTATGGACAAGAAAAAAATCCTAATTACTTTTCTCAGCTATAGCCAAAGTCTGAATAACCCTGTGCTTCGGTTTGCTTAACCCCTCTAGTTCCCTAAACCAGTCTACTATTATTCACCTTTAGCACCAAATCCAATCCAGTTTTGATGACATGGCAGTGGTTCCTTTGACTAATCACCATGCGGACTACCTTTCCATGTCACCTGCCCAGTGTCACGGCCTGCCCGACCTTCATGACCAGGCCTTCCTGGCAGGAACACTTGACATCATGCCCTTCATCGTCTACATTCATCCAATGGTGAAATCAAAATCTTCCGCGACTGAACCTGCTAGTGATATGGATCTTGTTGATTCCTTTCATTCCTAGATAGTTATTTTCTATGTATGTCGGAGGCACGATCACGAACCTGTCCATGACAATGCAAGCTAGCCTAACCATGGCACAAGCGGATGGGATCAGAGTGGCACAAGGTATTGAAGCAATGGGCTATGAGGTCCTTTTTGTTTCTATTTATGAGCACTACAACCCACATGACTAGAACAAAATGGTTGGGTGAGGCCATATGAATGCTTATTGCATTGCACATGTTAAATAAAGAAGACGTAATTTATTTCATTATATACAAAGGATCCTAACCATAGTAACAAGGAAAAAGGTCCCCAGTATAATCAAAATCTGGATAACCCCTAAACTATTTTTTTGGTTTGCCTAACACCTCCAATTTTCTAAACCATCACACTATTAATCTTTAGCCCAAAATCCAATATAATTTTATTACATGGCCGCATGCTTTTGATAAATTACGCCATGCGGGCTATCTAACATGGAAAGGCTCCCATGTGTCATGCCCATCTAACATGGCCTGCAAGCATGACTTTTCTGGCAAATGATAGTGAATTTGCTAGTGAAACTTGCTGATACCTTCCATTCCTAGCTAGTTAATTCCTATGTATGTCGGAGGCAGAGTTGAGAACCCACCCAATGACAATGCAAAGCTAGCCTAACCATGGCATATAACTGTTATATATGGTCATAACCGGATGAGACCAATGTCGCTTAAGGTATTGGAAAAATGGGCTATGTGTTCCCTTTATCTATATTTGTAGGCATTGCAACTCACACGATTTGAATGGAATGGTTGGCTGAGGCAAGATGCATATTGAATTGCACATGTGTTAAACAAAGAAGAAGCAGTTTATTTCATTATATACAAAGTACCGTTACCTTATGAACGTTGAAAAAGTTCAAATCACTTCCCTCAGCAATAGTCAACATATGGATAACCCATAATTTATTTTTTGTTGGGGTAAAGGAAGATAGGATCTGTGCTACACATAGCTAAACCGAATCAGTAAAGCTCGATCCAATCAGCATGTCAACCTGACAGTTCAGGTGTGAGCAACACAATATTTTGTTTCCAAAAAATGCCGCTGCAATTCTTGTCATTTCACATGCCACAGTCAGCTCTTTGGACGTCCACACAAAGAACAAACAAAACATATCAGGAAACGCCCTGCCTGCTTGTTATTCGTAAGTCGCACGTGAACCCGTACTTGGATTGCATCAACTATTCCATGAGCACTACTACAGAAAAGGTCATCACAGCCGGTTCGGAACCCCATCACAGCCGGTTTTGGGGGGCGGATGAGATAAAGCGGCTGTGATAGTCCCCCCTATCACAGCCGGTTTTCAGCCGGTTTTTAAAAACCGGCTGTGATGACCCCATCACAACCGGTTTTCATCTAAACCGAAAATAAACCAAAATAAAATAGCAAAACATTTTATTTATTGGGGGGATGGACCCCATCAGCCACCACCCACCGGCCCACGTCATAAGTCGCAAGTCGCGCATTTTTCGCGGAAAAATCGCGCGCTACGCGGTCGGCGGGATTCGAACCCGCGACCTCACGTTCGTGCATAGCCTCCTCTACCACTGCATATTAATGTTTTCTGAGTGTAAATTGCTTATTTGAGGCTCTAAATGTCTTCAAATAAAAAAGTGGTGAACTACAATGTTTCATAACTTTTCAAGATCTACAACTTTCGTTTTGGTCAAAAGTTCATCCGAGGTCGTTTACAAAATTTGAATTTTCAAATTTGAAAAATTCAAACTTAGATTCGGTTGACAAGATGACTTCAAATAAAAAAATGGTGAACTACAATGTTTCATAACTTTTCAAGATCTACAACTTTCGTTTTGGTCAAAAGTTTATCCGAGGTCGTTTACAAAATTTAAATTTTCAAATTTGAAAAATTCAAACTTAGATTCGGTTGACAAGATGACTTCAAATAAAAAAATGGTGAACTACAATGTTTCATAACTTTTCAAGATCTACAACTTTCGTTTTGGTCAAAAGTTCATCCGAGGTCGTTTACAAAATTTAAATTTTCAAATTTGCGCTCCAAAATGTGTTAGTAAAGAAACCGGTTGTGATGCTCACCATCACAACCGGTTTTCAAAAACCGGTTGTGATAGTGAGCATCACAACCGGTTTGTAAGAAAAACCGGTTGTGATATGCCGGCCGACTATCACAACCGGTTTTTGAGAAAAACCGGCTGTGATAGGCGACATCACAACCGGTTTTTAAAAAACCGGTTGTGATAGCTCTATCACAACCGGTTTTCTCAAAACCGGTTGTGATAGCCCGTTTGTGAAAGTGGTTTGTGTAGTAGTGGAGGGCCGTATGCAAATGAATGTTGTTGCAAAAATTATTTTTTGGTGACGCGCCAATACATCTACTAGAGGGGAATGAAGCTAGCTACATAAAACTGAAATCTTTTGAGAACGGGCTAAGAGATGGGGTCAAGCTTGCAGGTCACTGAAGCAGCAAATGGAAATAAAGTTACAAAAGTCAGGAATGAGGGAATGATCTTTGAATCGGAGTAGGTGAGGAACTTGTATATAGAAGTCATTTGAGGGAGAGCAAAATCTGCTTGCAACAGATGAGCTTTTTCATGGTTATTGTAGAAATTCGTTCTGTTTACTCCGATGTCATGCTTTTGCAACAGATGAGCTTTTTCATGGTTATTTGAGGGAGAGCAAAATCTGCTTGCAGAGCGCAGTACACCACCGGACATGCTACCACTGGCATGCGTGGTCAGCGGACACGCCATACAGCCAGCAGGTGGCCAGGTGCCAAGAAGGAGGTAGAGAACGTACCAAAAGGATCCTCTTGGAAACCTCACACTCATGTCCGACCGTGGCAGCATAATCCACATCTGCAGCATCCACTATGTAACAGCTTGAGAACTGAACCAAGGAAGATTCCTCATTTACGTTCATCGATGGTACGTACAATGAGAATCCTAGGAGACATCACCTACCCGTGATTGCACTCTTACTGATACCTCTCATTCCTAGCTACTCCTTTTGTCCCAAATTACAATTCGTTGACTTTTTAAATACATAGAAATTGGTACTCTCTTCGTTCAAAATTATAGGTCGTTTTGGCATTTCTAGGTTCATAGTCTTTGCTATGCACCTAGACATAGTGTATATCTAGATGCATAATAAAAGCTATGAACCTAAAAAAGCCAAAACGAACTATAATTTGGAACGGATGGAGTATGTATTTATACATAGTCTATGTATCAAGAGAAGCCAAAACTATATATTGAAGCAATAGACTACACAGTCCCTTTCGATTTCAACTTGAGCATTGCAGCCCACAAGACTAGAATGGGATGGCTGTTGGTTGAGGCTATATAATACTACCTCTGTTCCAAATTATAGGTCGTTTTGGCTTTTTTAGGTTCATCATCTTTGTTATGCACCTAGATAAACACTATGTTTAGATTCATAGCAAAATCTATGAATCTAGAAAAGCCAAAACGACCTATAATTTGAAACGGAGGAAGTACATGAATCATTATTGCACCGCACAGGTTAAATAAAGAGGAAACAATTTGTGCACAGTTGTCATTGCCTTAGGAATAAATGATCCACCGCACGATGCCTATGAAAAGGGATTGTCCCTGGATCGGATATGCTAGGAAACCTCTGCTGTATTTAATTTCACTGCCGCACAGGAACTATTGGGCTCTTGCTCGTGGCCATCGAGGTGGCATCACTAGAAGAGAATGAGGCATCCGCACCGGTTGGAAAACCCCCTTCAGCAGCGGTTTCCCAACCGGTGCTAAACTTTCGGTGCTAAAGGGGTACACCTTTAGCACCGGGTCATTTACCCAGTGCTGAAGGGGACCTTTAGCACCGGGTCTCGAAACCAACCGGTGCTAAATGGGGCCGCGCACATGGCCCCTGCGCGAGCCCCTTTAGCACCGGTTTGTGGATAGAACCGATGCTAAAGGGAGACCATATAATTTTCCCTTTTCGAGCCTTCATATTTATTTGTTTGTATACGTATTTTGCCAACGTTTTTCGCCTACGTATTTGTTCTAATACGGATGTCGTACTACACTGCACTAGTATTTGTATAAAACTCGTATAAACATAAAAAAGACATATATTACATATCTTAGTGCCAAAAGAGTTACATCATCTCATAGTGCTAAAAGAGTTAAGTTTTCTAACTTAGTATCCATAAATTACAATCCTGCACTTGGACGAGCTGATGATGAACTAGGACGAGCAGAGGATCTAGGACCAGCGATGGAGGAACGAAGACTTGAGGTGTCCGTATTGTCCCATGCATCATCATAATGAAATTCTCCATTCACATTGATGATCTCGTCCCAAATAAATCCACCGAGTTGTTCTGCAACTGCGTCGATCTTATGCTGCTCTAGGCTTTTACTAGAGATGGACATCATCTACGAATTGCAAACAATTAAAATTAAAGTATAATAATGGTGAAGTTGAATTAGAAACTTGTAAATAGATATTGCGTACCAGCGACGGCGCGGGGCGGAGTGGCCAGCGACGGCGGGGCGGCGGGAGGCCGCGGGACGGCAGCGGCCGCTGCAGATGGAGGGCGGCGGCGCGTCCGGGGCGGTCGAACGGCGCGCGGGTGGCGGCCGGGCACGTCGGGGGCGGCGACGCGTCCGGCGGCGGCGGCGAGCGGGGGCGTCGTCGGGGTCGAGGCCGGGCGTCGGTGGAGGGGCGGTGCCGGGGGTGGCGACGGTGCCGGCAACGGTGGAGGGGTGGCGCCGGGGGTGGAGACGGCGGTGGCGCTTGGGGAGATGCGGCGTCGATGGGGGCGACGACGGCGGCGCTTGGGGAGACGCGGCGACGATGGGGGACGACGGCGGCGTGGTGGCGCTTGGGGACGACGGCGGCGCTTAGGGACGACGGCGGCGCTTGGAGACGACGACGGCGGCGCAGTGGCGCTTGGGGACAACGGCGGCGGGGAGACGAAGTGGGGAGTGGAGAAGATGAAGACGGCGAGATGCGAAAATTTTCTAAGTGTTGACTATATATAGGGCGGACCTTTAGCACCGTTCCCAGCCAAGGCCCGGTGCTAAAGGTCCTTTAGCACCGGGCGCAGCCAAGACCCGGTGCTAAAGGTTTAGGATTAGCAGCGGGCACAGCCAAGACCCGGTGCTAAAGGTCAGCCGCCGGGGCGCCAAACGAAATTGGGGACCTTTAGCACCGGGTCTTAGATCCGCCCGGTGCTAAAGGTGCCCCAGTTCCGTTTGGCGCCACTTTTTTGGCGCAATTTTATATTTAGCACCGGGTTTTGTAAATACCCGGTGCTAAATAATATTACATCTAAATGTTTAGTCTTATTTATTTAATTTATACTTTGTCTTATTTATTTAGGTTATAGTTAGTCTTATTTATTTAGATTATAACTAAAACATTATTAGCCACGTCATAGTGCAATTAATATATAAAAAATTAATATATTTGTTATATATGAAATGAAAGAGAAAAAAATAGTTAAAATAATATTACATCTAAATGTTTAATCTTATTTATTTAATTTATACTTAGTCTTATATATTTAGGTTATACTTGGTCTTATTTATTTAGGTTATAGTTAGTCTTATTTATTTAGATTATAACTAAAACATTATTAGCCACGTCATAGTGCAATTTATATATAAAAAATTAATATATTTGTTATATATGAAATGAAAGAGAAAAAATAGTTAAAATATTACAGTTTTCATCATAGTGCAATTAACTTATACAGCATCATTGTTTACTTGAACACTAACAAACTTTCTCCTCACAAATGTCCCTTGATTGTGATCGCGACGTAGATAGGGTGTCTCCTCTGCTGCTAACAGGACGGTTGGGTCAGCAGCTACCGAGAATGGAGGTCGACCGTCGAGCATATCATAATCTTCATCTGTCTTATCCTCAACTCCTACCATTTTTCTTTTTCCAGGAAGAACTATATGACGCTTTGGCTCGTCTTTTGATGGTCTGATTGTTTGCTCGTCACTTTTTTTGGCTTGCTAGCCATGTCTTTTATATAAAAACTTGTGTCACATCTTTGACTAGGACGAACGGTTCGTCTAGAAACCCAATCTTGTTTAGGTCCACTATAATCATCCCATACTCATCAGTTGTAACTCCTCCTGCAGTCAGTTTCACCCATTGAAACAGTGGGATCTTTAAAGGTCCATATTCCAGTTCCCATATCTCCTCTATGACACCATAGTATGAGTTCTTATTGCCATTGCTGTCGGTCGCATCGATCTGGACACCACTATTTTGGTTGGTGCTCTTCTTGTCTTGGGCTCTTGTATAAAATGTATACCCATTCATGTCGTAGCCTTGAAATTTTAAGATCACGGTCGATGGACCCCTATGTAGAAAGGCTAGTTGCGCATCAATACCCACAACAGCCATCAGATGTTCTCGCAACCAATCTTCGAAACTACTATTGTGTTGACGTTGAATAAATGTCGCAGTCTTTCCTGGATTTTCTTCATACAGAATCTTCATGTGCTTCTCGACGTATGGAGCAACTAAGGCTGACTGCTGTAGAATTGTGAGATGTGCTTTATGAAATGTCAGCATGTCTCTGATTACCATCGTCTTTCTTCCTAGTGTGCCCTTTCCACCAAGTCTCCCCTCATGATGTGATTCAGGCAACCCAATTGGCTTGAGGTCTTCGATAAAGTCAACACAGAATTCAATCACCTCCTCTGTTTCATATCCCTTAGCAATGCATCCTTCTGGACGAGCATGACTACGTACATACTTCTTCATAATAGCAAAGTATCTCTCAAAAGGGAACATGTTATGAAGAAATACCAGGCCCAGTATACGAATCTCTTTGACGACGTGAACCAATAGATGTGTCATAATATTGAAGAATGATGGTGAAAATATCATCTCAAAGCTGACAAGACATTGGACCACGTCGTTCTGTAGCCTATCCAAATCTTCAGGATTGATCACCTTCTGAGAAATTGCATTAAGGAATGCACATAGCTTCACAATCGCTTTCCGCACATTAACTGGTAGCACACCCCTCAGTATGACGGGAAGCAGTTGGGTCATCAACACATGACAGTCGTAAGACTTGAGGTTTAAGAACTTTTTATCTTTCATGTTAATTATTCCTTTAATATTGGAGGAATAGCCTGACGGGACCTTGATACTGTTCAAGCATTCAAACATACTTGCCTTCTCCTCTTTGCTGAGAGTGAAGCTAGCGGGACGCAGGTACTTGCGTCCTTTGTCTCTGTTTTCTGGATGTAGATCATTCCGTAGATTCAAACGTTTAAGTTCCTGCCGTGCTTTCAGTGTATCTCTTGGCTTCCCATAAGTACCAAGGAAGCTGATCAAGTTCACACAAAGATTCTTCGTCAGATGCATCACATCAATTGCGTTGCGGACCTCTAACAATTTCCAATAAGGAAGCTCCCAAAAGAGAGACTTTTTCTTCCACATCGCGGCACGCCCATCCTCACCTGCCTTGACAGGTTGGCTTCCATCTCCCTTTTCAAATATTACTTCTACATTTTTCACCATATCAAATACATCTTGTCCATTGCGGTGTATCGGCTTTGTACGGTGCTCCGCATCCCCGCCAAAGTGTGGACATTTCTTTCGTAGTTCGTGCTTCGAAGGAAGAAATCGACGATGACCCATGTAAACAACCTTTCTACAATGCTTCAAATAGATGCTTTCAGTATCATCTAAGCAATGGGTGCATGCTTTATATCCTTTGTTTGTTTGTCCGGACAGGTTACTTAGTGTAGGCCAATCATTGATGTTGATGAAAAGTAGTGCCCTAAGGTTAAAACTTTCCTGTTTGTACTCATCCCACATAGTAACACCTTCTTCCTTTCACAGTTGTTTAAGTTCGTCAAGCAATGGTCTTAGATAAACATCGATGTCGTTGCCAGGTTGCTTTGGACCTTGGATAAGCACCGGCATCATAATGAACTTCCGCTTCATGCATAGCCAAGGCGGTAAGTTATAGATACATACAGTCACAGGCCAAGTGCTATGACTACTGCTCATTTCACCAAATGGATTCATGCCATTAGTAATTAAACCAAGCCTTAAATTTCTTGCATCAGCATCGAACGTTGGGCATGCTCGGTCAATGTTTCTCCACTGGGATCCATCGGCGGGGTGCCTCAACATACCATCGTTCTTACGTTCTTCCTTGTGCCATCGCATCAACTTGGCATGCTCTTTGTTTCTGAACAAACGCTTCAGACGTGGTATTAAAGGAAAATATCACACCAGCTTCGTAGGAATCTTGTTCTTAATAGTCTCCCCATCAACCTCACCAGGGTCATCCCGCCTGATCTTGTAGCGTGTGCATTTGCAAACCGGACAACAATCCAAATTTTCGTATTCAGCACCACGATATAGGATACAGTCATTAGGACACGCATGTATCTTCTGCACCTCTAAACCAAGAGGGCAAACAACACGTTTTGCTTCCCACGTTGTTGATGGCAATTCGTCACCCTCGGGAAGAATCTTCTTCACGAGTTTCAATAATTCCTCAAAACCCTTGTCAGTAACACCATTACATGTCTTCCACTGCAAAAAATCAAGCGTGATATCCAACCTTTTCAGCCCCTCTTTGCAATTTGGGTACAAATCAGTTCTGTGGTCCTGTAACATACGATCTATCTTTTTCCTTTCCTTGTCATTGTCGCAGCCTTGCTCGGCATCACATAACATTTGACCAAGTGCATCATTAGGGTCATTTTGTGGAGCAACATCTTACTGGTCAGCACCATCCTGATCTGCATAATCCATTGCAACATCCGCAAAGGCACCATATTGAATGTCGTTATGATCCTCCTCTTCTTCATTGTCATCCATTATGACTCCTCTTTCACCGTGTTTCGACCAAACCACATAGTTTTGCATGAAACCATGGGTCATCAGATGGAAGTGAAAAACCCCTCTTGATTTGTACGACTTCTGATTTTTACATTGCCCACACGGACAAAACATGTCACCTGACGGCGACTTGTTGTCCTCTGCCACATCGAGAAAAGCATGCATGCCATCAACTCACTCCTGACTGCGTCGGTCCGCCAAGTGCATCCATTGCCTATTCATCTACATTTAGCATAGTGATCTAATTAATTCATACACATTTCAAAATTATCGAAATATCCAACACGACCAAGGTTCATAATTTATTCATACATTACAAAGTGATCTAATTGAAAATAAAATTGTATTTCTCAAAGTCATAATGAAACACGATCGATGTTCATAATTTATTCAAGATGTCGTACATAAATTTCTCCACATTCAACATGCAACATGACCTATATCTTTAACCATCCTTCGGTGGGAAAGTAGGATGCTCTGATATATTTTTTCCTGGTGCAGAAGATGGTGGAGCTGGACCGTAGCGCCGCAACAGATCTTAAAGATCAAAACCAGGTTCCTCACCCCTTGCAACACATTCTTCATGTGTTTTAATCAAAAAATTAAGTTGTGCTTTCACCCAAGGTCCTGGTTTTTTCGACTTATCATGAGGTGGTACTGTAGTTTTGCCGTTCCCGTGAGATGAACCACGATCACTGTCACCGCTCCCACTACCTCCAGCAGTAGCCATATCGATATATCCACAAGGCTTTTCTTTCTCAAAAAACAATAAATGTTATTGAAAAAATACTCATTACAACATACGAACTTCTGTCAAAATAAACTAACCAATTTCACATATCTCCAATTAATATAAAAATTACATAACACATTTTTAAAATCATTATATTCCATTTATAAATAAAATACTAAAAAGCATACTCAAAAAACATTTCTAACAAAATTTCTCCAATACATACCTAACATTAAATTTAAAACACTATGAACACACATATATAACCCTTTCTCTCTCTTCTCTTTTTTCTTCACAAATTTCATATTTATAAAGTATAATAACAATAGAAACTAAACAAGAACATGAGAGGATGAAATTGTGTACCTCGTAGAATGCTTCAAAAGACGGAAAGCTTCACAATTTTTGAAAAAAAAAATGGCAAAATCTCCCCTCAACCCGAGCACACCATGAACACAGCTCGGAGTGTTCATGCTGGCTCGGGCGTGGGGAGGAAGGGGGAATATATAGGTAGACAATCAGCACCGGTTACTGGCTGCAACCGGTGCTAACATCGAGGATTTAGCACCGGTCCCTAGCTAGAACCAGTGCTAAATGTTGCTCTGAAATTAGCACCGGTTGCAGGCAGCAACTGGTGCTAAAGGTGTGGATTTAGCACCGGTTACTGGATGCAACCGGTGCTAAAGGTCCTCCACCCACCGACGCGCGCCGCGCGCGCCTGCGCGCGACTGCTAGCCGTTGGACCCGGTGCTAATACTCCATTAGCACCGGGGCCAAAAATGGCCGTTGTTTATGTTGTCCGCGGATGCCTCATTCTCTTCTAGTGCGTTGAGTTCACAATGCAATGTCCTGCCTGCCAACACTGCGCTCCATGATGCACCGCACGGACTCAGAGCTAGAAAAACGCTAGAAATGGTGGAGGAACCGTCATGGACGTCCGGTGGGCACTGAGCAGGGTTACTGTTTTCCCTTGCTAGCCACCTCCCTGAGGCGGTCAAAGTCACGGAAGTCGTACATGAATATATATATCGTCATGAAAGACAAGGGCGAGAGGGTCATGTCATCAAACAATTATTACATTGTGCTGATTGTTCATCTGAGCGAAGAAACGAAAGCTATACTGCAATTATTGTGCAATAAAACGCTATGGGAAACCGCCCCTTTCCGTGTGCCCAAGCCTTTACCGTGTGCAGGATGCCCTTTTTCGTGTGCTAGGCTGTCTTTGCCGTGTGCCTGAAGCTTGGCACACGGCAAAGAAGTGTACAGGTGACGGCCGTCACCCTTTGCCGTGTTCCCGTGGTACCAGCACATGGCAAAGGCCCATCATAGAATTTATAAATTTTGACTTAGCATTTAGAATGACTTGAAAGTGTTGACTTAGATAAAAAATGACTTCGACTGACTTATAAGTATTGACTTAGAACTTAGAAGATTTGACTTAGAACTTAGCACTTAGAAGTTCTGACTTAGAACTATTGACTTACAACTTATATTGATTTAGACTTAGAAAAATTGACTTAGATGTTTGTGCAGAATCAGTCGGCGGCGTCGAATGATGGGCCCCTCATATCAGACATGTCGCCGCCTCAGCCAGCTCACTGGCATCCGTACCCACAATGGTCGCAGCTGTCTCCTTGCGCGACGCAGCTGCCACACGGCACGCCGTACCAATAGTGGCCGCAAAACCCTCACAGTGCGCCCTACCCCGTACTCGCCCTACCCGCCACCGCCGCGCCCACCGCCGGATTCTCACTTTGTGTACAGTATTGTATGAACTTGTATGGACTTGTCTGAACTTGTATGGACTTGTAATGCATATTAGTGGTTGTGAATGAATGATACTAGACTTTATTTGCATATGTGGATTATTTGACTGTATAAACTTCCTAAGATGGTTATTTTGATATATGAACTGCCTATGATGGATATGTGATATGTATTTGGGGTTTTATTTGCCAAATAAATAAAAATATTAGGGGCCGGCTTCTTTGTCGTGTGCATTTACCAAAGCACATGGCAAAGGTCCAGTCGTTGCCGTTTGCATTTACCATGGCACACGGCAAAGGTTGAGCCTTTGCCGTGTGCTTTGGCCCAAGCACACGACAAAGAGGCCCACGTGAGCCATCTGTGCCTGGCCTTTGCCGTGTGCCACATGGACCAGGCATATGACAAAGGCCAGGGCTTTGCCGTGTGCCAACTGGACCAGGCACACGGCAATGGTTAGGGCTTTGCCGTGTGCCCCAGGCCCTAGCACACGACAAACACATTGGACATGACAAAGGGCTGTATTTGTCGCGTGCCTAACGCCTGGCACACGGCAAAGAAGTGTACAGGTGACGGCCGTCACCCTTTGCCGTGTGCCCATGGTACCAGCACACGACAAAGGTGATGCACACGACAAAGGTCCATCTTAGAATTTATAAATTTTGACTTAGCACTTAAAATGACTTGGAAGTGTTGACTTAGATCAAAAATGACTTAGAAGTATTGACTTAGCACTTAAAACTTAGAAGATTTGACTTAGAACCTAGCACTTAGAAGTTTTGACTTAGAACTTAGCACTTACAACTTAGATTGATTTAGACTTAGAAAAATTGACTTAGATGTTTGTACAGAATCAGTTGGCGGCGTCGAATGATGGGCCCCTCATACCAGACATGTCGTCGCCTCAGCCAGCTCATTAGCATCCGTACCCACAATGGTCGCATCTGCCTCCCGGTGCGACGCAGCTGCCACACGGTACGCCTTACCAGCAGTGGCCGCAGCACCCTCACAGCGCGCCCTACCCGCAGCGCGTACTAGACGGAGGGAGAGGAACGGAGGGAGAGGAAGCGAAGGGACAGACTCAACATGGCACGGGGAGAGCAAGCGGCATAGTGCTGCAGTAGGGAGGGCGAGCGGCACGACCAGCGCTCGGGTGGCGTGGTGACGCCATGGCTGGTAGGAGCAGGAGGCCATCGAGAGGTGGAAGAAGCACCGACGCGCGGGACCCACACGGAAGTGAGTAGGAGAGGAAGGTGGGCTGGGCTACGCTGGGTTGTGGCGCTGGGCTGGATGAGCGGATCGGAGCGGGTTAGACTCATGGGCTCAGCCCAGATGGATAGGATTAATTTTTTTATTTCCTGGAATTACTTTTCAATGCTAAAACAAATCTAGAAAATTCTAGAAAATGTTTGGAAATCATGAAATATATCCAGAAAATCCCAACAATTCTAGAAAAAATCCTAGAGATAGATTGGGACATGAGGACTCCAAATAAAACACTTGGAACTCATGAAAAAGAATTTATAGCCTTCTAGTAATTAGATTTAGCTCTTGAAAAGTGAGAAGAAATTCTAAAAAGCTAGAAAATTCTCAGAAGAACTTGGTTGTCGTCTAAATGTATTTTTAAAACCTTTGCAATCAAGAAACACTAGGATGCATCGGCATGAGTGAAACACTCGCAGATCCATTTTATTTAATTCTTAAAAACAACAATTGATTTTCCTATACTACATTTCATGTCAAGGAAATAAATCTTGGGAAAATTTTAGAATTATTAGAAAATCATTGTTTAATTATTCTTCCTAATCACTCCTGAAATCAGGGTGTGACACTGTTGTACACTGTTGTCTCTGAAACAGTTCTCCATTTTTCATATATCTTGTTAGCTCTACTTTTTATGTGATGCTAAGTATCCTTTGTTATAGTTAAACTGTACATGACTCCACAACACACACAAAAGAAAAATGACCCGAATGGGACAGATCAACTCCATACACATCTTCATCTTTTTTTTTTCGACCGTGCCTTAGCACATTTTTCATTAAGAGAGGAAGAAAAAGTTACACACCCAGCATTATATGAGAAGATGAACTCAATCATTCATGGTTTGTATAGATGAATTCCTCATGAAGCAATTGAAAGGAGTTTTGTTTAAATTCATGATCCCCTCCTAGTCTCATCTCTTTTTGAATTTCCTTTTTCATGGCTATTTTAAGTGATTTTCGTTATTCACATCTAGCTGCGTTTTATGCGATTTCTTGCATGAGATGATGTGCTAGGATCTTGTGAGTTTGTCTAAGATGATCTCCTAGTGATTGAACCACTTGAGCACGAGTAATTTCGGATCTTTGCTCGAGTTCTTGGTGTTCTTCCTCTTCGTGCTAGATCTAAGATTACAAGATGATTACTTGATCTTTTCAAGTCTACAAGTTGGATCTAGTGAGTATTGAGGCGAGAATCATCTGGTCAAAATTTGGTTCCATTTGGACTTCGTTTGATAGGGTTTTGATTTGAGTTTTGCTCGATCCAGAGGCTGCGCAGATTTCCGCGGAGCACTGACCCATCCAGTGCTACCCTTGGTTTAGCACCAGATCAGTCGGTGCTACCTTCTGCCGCGCAGGCTCTTTGTTACCATCGATCTGTCCGGTGATAGCTGGCGTCTAGCACCGTACCAGTCGGTGGTATTTGTCCGGTGGTGTTCTCGATTGTGTCGGTGCTCTTTGTGTTCTCTGATTCGAAATCATCACCGCTTCATACGGTGGTAAATCATGTTGACCACCGTATAAGTCGGTGCTATCCAAAACTAGTGTTTTACTTTCATCACCACCGATTCATATGGTGCTTACACTATTACACCAGTGGATAGGTCGGTGCTCCTCTGGATTTTGTGTTTTTGATTCATTTGCTTCCACTTTAAATGTTTGGGACATAGGTCAAGTTTCTGTTAAGAAAATTTTATTGGCTCCCATTCACCCCCCTCTAATCGCACGTTTCGGTCCTACAGTCCTCCGCTGGAAAAAATTGAAACCAGATCTCCTACTGTACGAGCAGCCCACCAAAAGGTGCCTATGGTTTCAGCTTGTTGTCCACAGAGAACACAATCATCGTCATCTTGTAATCCATGCCTCTTCCGCCTTGCTGCTGTCCAACAGTGTCCATGCAATGCTAACCAGGTGAAAAATTTACATTTTCCTCAGACAGCATGCTACCCAGGGTGCTAAAGTTCTCCCATACACATCTTCATCAGGTTGTCTAATCAATTGGCAGCATTTTCTGGCCATTGCACAGATTTATCGTATGATAGAACCAAATGCTCGCATTCTTTATTGATCATAAAATAAGGCCGTTGCTAATGCTCAGATTCCTTTGCCCTGCCAGTAGCCATTGCACCCGGTGCTAATGCTCACATTAGCACCGAACTGTGTTTTGGCCGGTGCAGATGTCAAAAATCAAAAGTGGTCTCTCTAGTAGTGGCAGATACCATAAATGATAGCAACCTTTCCTCGTCTACGTTCATCCCAGAATGCATCCAAATACTCCAATGATAAACCACTGCAGTGATCAAGAACTTGCTGATACCTTCCATTCCAAGCTAGTTGATTCCTATGAGTGTAGGAGGCAGGACTGTGGGCCTGCAGTGCAGTGCCAACTGACTATGAAAACTAACCTAGCGCCCTAGAGGATGGGGTGGTACGGAGCGACACAAGGTATTGAAGGCACAAATTACACCAGTGGCGAAGCTAGAGTAAATTAAAGGGCGGTGCACTTGCCTTGTGGGTGCCTAGAGTTGAATCATAGGGGGTGTAAATATGGTAAAAATTTGAGCACCATCATTGTTTTTATATTTTTAGGGTTGCTAATGCACCCCCAATCACTACACAGCTTTGTCCCTACTACACGATCCCTTTTTATTTGTATTCATGGGAACTGTAGTCTGCATGACTCTCGAATAGGATGGTGGATGGTTGATCGAGATCACATGAATACTAAATCCTTATTGCATTGCAGAATGCTGCATTGCACATGCTATGTAAAGAAAATTTAAAAATTTGTTTCATCATAAATAGCTAGTATCCATTGCCTTAGGGACAATGATTGATGATGCCTATTAAAATGATAGGCCCGAGATGCAACAAAATACATAATAGACAATGTTCTACAATGAAGTAATACTTATGAGAAGTTAGATGCAATATGTTCTTTGCATACATTGTTCTTGGTGTTGTAAAAGAAGTGGGATCTGTGCAACACACTGCAAAATTGAATCAGAGCTGGATCCAATCACAATGTCAACATGATATGTAGTCCAGGTTTGAGCAACTCAATTTGTACCAGTCACTG
The DNA here is from genome assembly GCA_015476505.1 of Urochloa ruziziensis. Classification (NCBI taxonomy): domain Eukaryota; kingdom Viridiplantae; phylum Streptophyta; class Magnoliopsida; order Poales; family Poaceae; genus Urochloa; species Urochloa ruziziensis. The sequence goes on along the minus strand of CM027121.1, from coordinate 56,050,546 downwards.
CAATTCTCGCTATTTCACATGACACAGTCTGTTCTTTTGAGTAGCCCAAGTATGTACCACACAAAGAACAGGCGGAACATGTCAGTGATGAGACGAGTGTGGGATCAAACACATTTATGGTGTGGTTGCATGGCTCAAGAAATGGGAGCTGTTACTATCTGTGCAACTTAATAGTAACAGCGCTAGCTCCCATTTCTTGCCGATGCCTTCCATTCCTAATAACGAGTAGTGCCCAATTACAATACAAGCTAGCCTAGCCGCAATATATCAACTACTATATATGGTCACGAGCAACCCACAAGGTTAGAATGGGATGGTTGGTTCTTGGTTGATATATACCACGTGAAACCTTGTTGCATTGCATATGCTATAAATAAAAAGGAAACAATTTATTTCGCCATAATAATGAAATGACTAGAATTATTGCCTTAGGAGCAATGAATCCACAAAGCCTATAAGGATAGGTTAATTAACGTTCAGGATACAAGGAAATATAGAACAGAGATTATTTCTCTTGACAACACAAGCTATGCTAATGAATCCACGATGCCTATAAAAAGGATAGGTTCAGGGTACAAGGAAACATATAACCGAGATTATTTCTCTTGACAACACAAGCTATGCTTAGTAGTTGGATTGGATCCACCTGTCCTTTTTTCTTCACATACATTGTAGTCAATGGGGTAAAGGAAGTACAATCTGTGCAATACATAGCAAAATCATCGAATGAGCAGAGCTCGATCTAATCAGCATGCCAATGTGTTTGCACATAGCAAAAGCGAATGAGCAGAGCTCGACCTAATCAGTATGCCAATGTGACAGTCTATGTTTGAGTAACACGATATATTTTGTTTCGGAAACATATCACTGCAATTCTTGCCATTTCCCGTGCAGAACATTCTAGGGAACCCCTGCTTGACTTTATTAACTATTCCCAAGCCGCGCATGAACTCTTGGGCTCTTCCTCACGAGTCCGTGTCGGGCTCGCAATGTCCGGCCGACCGGCACTGCGCTCTATGCCGGTAAGGAATCATGTGCCACAGGGCCCTGGCCCTCACCACAGGGCGAACGCCACTGATGCCAGTGGCACGCACAAACAAGTGCAGCCGCGCCAGTGGCAGCGCAGCTCGGTGCCGTAGTTTCCACACCCAAGGAGCGAACATCTCGATCCAATCGGGCATCTGAGTTCATCCCGTCGGTTCGCTACAAGAGACCTCACTTGGACATGGGCTGTGCAGTGGTAGACAGGATTGGGCAGGACCCAAGATTAAATAAAGTAATAAGTATTAGGCTTTAATTATCATGTTTTCTCCGAGATTAGTGCTATTATTATTTTTAAATAAAAGGGTCCATTCGGGCATAACTCAATTTTCTTTTTGTAAACGTTCTCCAAAGGTACATTTGCATAATTTAATTATGTATCAAGTATGTGACTATGGATACATAGGACATGTGGCATCTCCATCTTCCTTTGCTATAAGCGAAAACGGCAATGGATGCAATACCTTTGTCTTTGGACGCCAAGCAGCATGTGAAGAGCTTGAAGATGGGAGGTAGCGTAGATGATAGCGAGGCTTCTTCCATCTGAGACTGAGAGTGTAACCAGAACCTAGCTAGCTTGCTAGACAAGTCCAGCCATTGCCGGTGATCATAATTAAACTTGCTGATACCTTTGATTCCTAGCTAGTTGATTCTTTGTACATGTACGTCACATTGGCAGGGCTGCGGACCTGGGTGCGGTGCCTGAGGACAGTGCACGCTCCCTTCGTTTAAATCATTGGAAGCGGCTGGAACGGTGCCGGCTCAAATAATGGCCTCAAATGCGCCGGTGCTACTACTGGGCCGGCCTGTTTAATTAAATGAGCCGGCTCAAACAAAAGCCGGTTAGAATGAGAACACATTCTAACTGGTGTAGAATATGCCACGTAGAATATTCGTTTTGTAAGCAGTGCGAAATTTGACCGATTAATTTGTTTTATTGGGAATTTGAACCGCTCATCTAGGAAGTTTAAGCGCACGCAGTTTGAGAGAGCGTGGGAGTAAAGTGTGCATTGAAACCACGACGGCTGGCCCCTTCAGATTGCCTGTGTTTCCCACTCTCGATTGTGTATATAGTCCTGGCCTCCTCGATCGATCTGGCCTGCATTCCTTCGATCCCTCCCCTTTCTGTGTCCAACATCACAGTCTAAATTGTTTAAATTGAAGTGGTGCGCGAAGATCGTCTAAATTGTTTCCACTTAGGCGAGTGGCAGCGGGCGGCGATGATCTCCGAGTAGGTGCCCACTTATTGTACTCTAAATTGTTTCCGTCCTGCGCATCATCTGAATCAAATTAACTACTATGTTAGTCTTTCCTTTTTGTTTTGTTGGCTCCATATGTGTTTTATAGAAAGATTGCTCAGTTTGCTCAAAATTGACGAAATTGATGCAATTTTTCTAGTATCTTTGATATCTGTTCGGTACGGAGGGAGTATATATGGAGCCAACAGAACATATAAGGAAACCCTGACATAATAGTTTTTTATTCAGATGATGATGAGGATGGAAACAATTCATAATACATAAAGTTTGGCACCTAATTAAAGAAATGGTTCATTCTAAGCGGCTCATAACCAGCCGCTTAGAATAAGCGCACCAGACACGTGTCCTCTATCCGATTTATCTTGCTGAAGAAGTTGGTAGTGTGCGTAGCCATGTCCTATTTATTTATTGGTACTCTGCTTCCTTCGTTCCATCAGTTCTCCTTTGTTTCGTCCATTTTTTTGCAAGCAGAAAACCCAGAGGTTGGCCATGGAGGCGCCGGCAGGCATGGAGGGGCGGAGCCGCTGCTGCGAGCTTGTCACCCAAAGGGTGCTTCGACAGCTTCAGGTGATCCTCGGAGATCAGGATCGCCTCGTCATTGGCTTCGTTGGGCCTCGAATGGGACCACGTCGTCGCCAACGACACCCCCAGCGGAACCCATTCATCACCATCAGCTTCGTCGTTAAGCACGTACTCGGGCATTACCGCTCTAGTATAACAATGGAGGACGACCGCTTCGACCACACCTTCTTCGTGCGGCTTCCTAAAGCAAGAGACGTGGAGATGTTCCATGCCCGTAGCTGGAAATGGAGGGGGCAGACGGTGAGCTTCTACCGCGTCCCCAAGATCCAAATGAAGACTGATTGCCTTGGGGCCATACATGACTCACCTGTACTGCTGCCGCGTCGCTCTAATTTCCCCAGGATATATATCTCTAGCGTTCTGTACTGCTGCCTCGCTCGCATGTTTATCTGAACTTATAATTCGTGTTTTATTTTTTTTTAATTGTTTGTGGGCTCATACTAAGCGGTCATACACATGCAGCTTGAAAATGAATACTATTCTAAGCGGTCAACACCAGACCGCTTAGAATGATTCTGAGTCTATATATATGAGGCGGCCATTCACTAACCCTAACCCTATCCTCACTCCCCCCAGCCGCCGCCGCGCGTCCACCACCACGCACATCTAGATCTAGATCTTCTCCCATCTCCTCCACCCCTTCCTCCGCCCTCGACACCTCCACCATGGCAACACCCCAGTCCACATGACAAAGAAGCCCTCCTCGCATACTATGCTTATCAGATGGCAAAGATGTCCTTTTGCCGCGCCTTGCTCCACGCCTTGGCCGTGGCCAAGGCGAGGAATGCCGCCGTGTGCACGGAGGCTAGGGCTGCGTACAGGGCAGTCTTGGCCATGATTGATTCTGTGCCGTCCGACCGTCGGAAGGAGCTGCTGGTAAGATCCATTGCCTGGGCAATCAACACCGGGTGGGAAGAGGTGAGAGTAGAGTCCCTCCAGATGTTTTTCAGATTCTTCGCCATGGCGGCTGCCTACCATCGACATGCTGAAACGCTTGCGCTGTGGCAGAACGGCTCAAATTAATCCAGCTTAGTGTGCTAAACATCGCATTAGATGCGATTAGACACTTCAACCGAACTAAAGTGACAGCCTGTCGGGTCGAGCCCGATGCAACCACTCACAGTTACCGAGATCGAAACGAGTCATGCATTTACTCACATGAAGGAGAGTACCAGAGATTACAACAATCCACAATAATTAAAGGTCCCACTTAGAATACTTTATTACAACTCAGTTCATGCATAAAGTAGAGATAGTTCAGAGTTTAAAATGCAGCGGAATAAACTATTTATTCGGAAAGGTAGTGACGTCACGTGAAGCCGTTGTGACATCACTCGGAAGCGTCCTCGTCCCAGGCAACGGTCCAACCCGGAGGAAGGGTGGTCGGCCAGGTAAGACCTGCAACCATCTCCTCGAGAGTACTACCTGAAAACAGTCAACAAAGCAAGGCTGAGTATACTAATACTCAGGAAGACTTACCCGTCGGGTAAAAACTACATCACCGACTCCTAGACATGCAAGGCTTTTGGCTGGTGGGTTTGTTTTGCCAAAGAGCGACTAAGAGTGAGTCCTTACTTTCAACATTTTAGCACCAAGTTTTAGTACTTTAACCATTCTAGGTAAGCAGCCTATACTAGTCAAGCAAGTTGAGCAAGCAATTAAGCAAGCATCAAGTTTATCATCATCGTCATGTTCCACTTTCTTACTCAATGTGGCAGTTGGGTTAAGTAGTCTCATTAGCTGCGAGAAACAGACAGTTCGAACCGATTTTATAACCTTGCAAGGTGGAAACTAAACACACGAAAAAGCACTGACCACCAAGGTCGACGCTAACCAGGTTGTTCCCATGTCATCCCGATTCGTTAATACGAGCCTACTCCCCTTGGACACAAGCCTATCCGGTTGATACTTCGCGGCCACGCCGGCCGGATTCGGTCTTGAGCCACATGTGTACCGCATGGGGAGGTGAATCCCAGGGAAAGCAGGGCGAGGCCACTCCCCGTTCCGAACAGGTACTAAACTTACCGGTCCCATGCCCAAACAAGTGCTTAGTGCTTTCAAACACTTAACCATCGGTACCATACCATTTGGTCTTAACTAAATTTTAGCTTACACGGACGGGGCATCTACATGAAAAAAGTTCCCGCCCATCATCCTTATGATTCCAACATAAGTAAAGCAGGTGATTCCTATATTCTCGCGAGTGACAGGAAATCACTCGACGTTTACCGGATCCTTATAGCATAGCGACTATCGACCTATCATACTAGTATTGCATAGCATAGGTACCTAGGATTATGCAACTAGGGTTTCAATTCAATTCCTAAACGTAAATGGACAAGTAAATCTTAACAAACATAGTTGCATAGTTTGAAACATAGGACATGCTTCGGGGCTTGCCTTAATTTCGAGCTAAGTTAGTATTGGTTCTTCCAAACTTGGTTCGGGTCTTGACTTGCTTGCGACGACGGCGTTCAACTTCTTCTCGGGTTGTCCTTCTTCTTGCGTCGGGATCGGCTTGTAGCTTCCCATCGGCGAGAGTCGTTCCTATTCGAGATGCAATGCATAAGAGAATGATGTTATATCGAGCACTGTGTTTCACACGATAATCCCGCGGTGTATTGAATGGCACATTCAACTGGACAATATTTGTCTGACCTTTCCTTTCTTTAATTAAGTTTGTATTTACTCATAAAAGACATGGGTTTGTGATGGTGATTGTGTACACATCATGTTCTCAAGTTTGTTGTTAGCACTAAACAGCAAGGTGTGTGGTCGTGACATATGATTAAATTATTTCATTAATTTGAACATGTGATTCCTTCTTTTATTTAGTCGTTTACACATCAAATTTTAACAATTTATTCTGGTAGTTTGACGTATGATTTTCATGTGAGAAAATTACAGTGTGATGTCTATATCAATATGGATTTACTGACGAAAAACCAACTCAAAATCATTTACACATCTACCAAGAAAAATCAAACAAGATTGGCACACTAATGTCAAAATTAATCCTTACAAAATCACGCTAACAGAAATAAATCCTAACAAAATTACCAGATCTATAACATACTGAGATAAGATACCATGTCAAACATTAGCTTAAAAAGGTCAAGGGATCTTCCTAGAAAAATTTGTTTTGTTACTAGCTGTTAGAACTAGCTGAGCATGATGTTAATTAGATAACAGCTGTTCAGCAACGGCAAACTAAGCTCTGTTATTTAACACAAGCACATCATAAGGGTTTTAATCTACTGCAAAAATATTAGCCTCATTTGCGTAGCAGATTAATCTAAACAAAACATAGACCATGTGCTGCACCGAGATACAACATACCAAAAGATCAGCTCAAACAAAGCTGTAGATTTCAAACTGTGCATAAACTAGTGTTTGAACAGATTTGAACATAGTTCAAAAACTAAGCACAAAACACCTATATATGCTTTCTGGAAAAGGTAGAACTCATCACCAAGAGTTCAACAAAATTGGATTTGCATTTTTAGGATTTTTCTGCGATTTGTTACGGATTTTAGAAGTTCACTGACTTGATCTAAAACATTAAGTTTCGGTTTCACAGAACACCCCCTGAACTTTTCTAAATCCTTACGCACAGGTCCCTGCAACTAGCACTACGCACCCTGGCATTCTTCTAATTCTAAACGTGAGGTCCTTGGGTGGGCCAAGATCTGAAGAGGCGGATTCCGGCGAGGGGAGAGCTCGGCTCGGCTAGGGAAGGGCATGGGGACGACGAGGGCCTCACCACGAGTCGATTTGATGTAGAAGTTGTGGGCGGAGGAGGCCAGAAGCGAGCGTGCCGTGGATGGGGGCGGATCGGGCCGCCTCTGCTTCTACTCCGGCGACGGGAACGGCGGTGGCGCTCGGCTGGGTGCTTGGGGAGGCAGAGGAGCGCGAGGGGAAGGCAATGGTGCTCCCGGATTGCGACGGGGGAGGCCGGAAGGGGAGGTTCGCGTGTGGCTCGATGGTGAACTCGGGAGCTTGGATGGGCGGCAGCCATGGACGGGCCGCAGGGCTGGTCTTTATAGGGCGGGGAGGCCGAGCCTTCCAGGCGAAGGGTTTGACGCCCATTGGCTAGGCCGCGCGGTGGCTTGCCGCGAGCGCCAGCACGGCGTGCCGGGTGGACGGCGAGCACGTGGCGCGAGCGGGCGGGATGAGCGGCGCGGCGCTTGTGGCGTGCTGTCAGCTCTGTTGTCGGGTGCAGGGAGTGGCAGGCGCGGTGGAGTGGAGGGGCAGCGCCGCGGTTGGTTGGCGCGGCCTGGACGCGCGGGAGAGGACCGAGGAGGACGGCCGCGGCGATTGGGCGACGAGGACGGCCGCGTGGACGTCAAGGAACGCGTGGCCGTCGAGTCCTGGGCGGCCTGGTGGCGCTCAGGCGCGGGGCGCCGCGTGGCATGCGCGGTCGGGGTGGAACGCGCGGGCGCTCTCGAGTGCCGGCCTGGTTCGACATTTCGTCGAGCAGTTGTCGGGCGCGTGTTTAAACGTGTGGTTCTCCAAAAATTTGAACTAAAGTTCAAATTCTCCAAAAACCAAAAGTGTGTCCCAAGCTACCAGCTACAACTTTCGCAAAGGGTGACCATAGAAAAAGTCTATAGATCAACGGGAAAAGCGAGAAGAAAACAAGGTGAGCTTCGGCGCTCTTCGAGTTCAAGTTGAGTTGACATGTTCAAGCTCAATTTTATCCAATTTTTGTACAGCAACCTGACAATCTCCCAATACAAAAGTTGTAGGGTATTGCTCGAGGATAAACTTTTCTAATTGCGGCCTGGAGAGATTCGAAACGGTTTGAGCGATATGGAGCTCGAAAAACCGTTACTTGTTTCACATTCCGGACTTGGCTCCTGCGCTGATTTGAGAGGCTGAAAGTTTATCCAACTTAGCCGTGTTCTCAAGCAAAGTTAAAATGCTTAGGTTGTGAATTATTGATAGAGAACATGACCAAGGGCAAGTCCAAACATCAATTATCCAACTTAGGGTAAAGTTCATGAAATGTTATTCATGAAACACCAAATGGCAAGCTTCAACTTTTGAGAAGAACCTCAGCTTTCTAGACTTGGAAAAGTTTCCTAAGTCTTTGGCTGAAAACAGGTTTGACTACTGTTTGGCCAAGATTTAGAGCATCTTTCACTCCAAATTTTGAAAACCACCAATTGACAAAGTTGTTCCTTATATAATTTTGGAGAACTTTCATATTGACAGATTTTCAAATTGTTAAGTGAAATTTTGAATTCAAATCAATTCAAGCTCCAAACGTTCAGTGCATGGAATTTAAAACCACTATTTCATGCGTTGACTTTGGTCATAACCACAAGTTTAATTGTCCATCAAGCCTTAATGAGGTGATTAGACATCAGAGATGTCACATGCGCTCTCCGAGATGTGGCAGGATATGACGCGCCTTCGTCGTTGTGTCCTCTTCGACCATGACCTCCGTCCCCATGGTGGGCACGACGGAGGTTCTGCAGGTGCGATGGCGGCGATGTAAGCGCCGTCACCCATCAGATCCGGTGAAGTAAGCGCCGGCGTTATGAATGACTTGCCATTTTGTCCAATAGGCTTCATCGTTCTACCATTGCAATGTATATAGCTATTTTATTGAGTAGTTGCGGTGTTTAACCTTGTTATGTGATGAACTTGTACCTACTATATTGCCATGTTATTATTACTTGTGATGTTTAAGGTATTCAGACAATCCTTGTATGATGAACTTGTAGCTACTATTGCTATGTTATAGCTAAGTTCATGTTGAGTTCAGCTCTTACCAAATGACGATTTGAGTATGATGTTATTGTTATGAACGTCTAGCATGTACACGTGCACATACCATAGTATGTGCAGATGATGTTCGTGCAATTCGTTCATAACAATGCTGCACTAGATCCGATTGCGAATTATGCTTTTTTTAGCTGCCCTGGCAGCATTCTAACCAGCGCTAATGAAACCGGTGAATTTAGGGAAACTAAACTCAACGGGTGCATATTGAACCGATTCATATACCGGAACCAAACGAGCCGGCGAAGGAATAGCCGCTTCGAGTATCATACTATTCTAAGCGGTGCAAACAACGCCGGCACGTTTAAGAAGTCATTAGAAGTGGTTAAATAACCGCTTAGGATGACCCCCTTATTGGCATCGGTAAAGGGGAAGCGGCGCCGGCGCCGGCGCGGATGAGGTTTTCGCGCCGCTTTGCTTAATGGTTTCTGCAGTAGTGCAAGATCCATCCAACATGGTCTGTTTCACCACTAATAGCAAGCTCTGTCTATAAACCAGTGTCAGTCCCATGAACATAAATTTCCATTTTATCTTTTGCCAGAACAATTTCATAAACATTTTACTAATTTTCTATGTCACGATAAAATTCCACGTGAACTTGGCGTGCAAAGGTGCACACAATTTTCCTTACAATAGATTATTTTCCATCACCGATTAATAAAGACATCATGTTCCTTAAATAGTGCAGAACTGCGAGAAGTAATAAAGGAGTGGCGATGAAAACTATATGGTGATGAGAGAAGTCACTACGAGAATCAGTAGCTTTGCCGACTGCGGGGGGCACTCGGCAAAGCCCAAAAACACCGGGCAAATTCTTTGTCGATGGTAACACTCGACAAATATCACACGACAATAATTTACTCGGCAAAGAGTTCTTTGTCGAGTGCCTTTTGTCGCGTACTTGGCAAAGAGTTTGCCATGTGTTAAGTTGACACTCGACAAATAATTTTTAGAAAAAAACAAAAAAATTCATCGGCCCCACTAGTCGGCCGCGGCTGCCGCCACTAGCCCACCACTGGAGCTCCCTACCGCTGCAGCCCCGCCGGCCGCCGGCAGCCACAGCCCTACCTGATGAGAGAGAGAGAGAACCGGGGAGGAGAGGGCCCCGACCGTCAAGGAGAGAGAGGAGAGGGCGTCGGTCGGGTGTGAGGAGGAGCGATGGGCGGGGGCACGGAGGACAAACGGGCATGGTCGCTTGAGGAGGCCGCGCTGCTGCTGCTGCGGCCGGCCGTCCGCAATCCGTCGCCGCTATTGGCCCCTGCCGGCCGGCGCTCGAGGCCGTATCGCCGTCGGGACTGGTCGTCCGTGCCTCGCCGCCCAAGCCATCCTGCCCACCGCCGCCTAGCCCACGGAAGGGAGAGAGAGAGGGGAGGGTGGGAGGGAGGGAGAGAGGGGGAGGGAGGGAGATAGATTGCCTTATCTAATGGAGCAGGGAGAGTGGGGATCCGAGTGACAACAATTGGACCAATAGGAGAGCACCATTTGAGGGGTTTGAATCGATAATGTGTCAATTATTTCTTAGCCGAATGTCGTAAAAAACACTTGGCAGACCCACATCTTTGCCAACTGCTAGATCGAGGGCACTCGACAAAAACTTTTTTTCATTTTTCTTCTTCTTCTTTTCCATACCGTGTTCTTCTAAATTTATTCCATTTCACTATGAAAATACCTTGACAAATTCACTCAACAATATATATTTGATTTTCTAATAATATTATTACATTATTTTATGCAGTTATCAAATTCAATTTATATCAATTACAATTTTATAATTGCACTTAAAAATTAAAATTATCAAACAGTTCCAAAAATTATCAAAATTTCACATTAAACAATCTATGCTCTGTAGTGCCTATACAACAAGTTTTGAAGTCAACCCATAATTCTACCATCACTTTGACTCCAAATCTTATGGTACTCTTCTCAACGCTACGATTATTATTGTGAGATGCTTCGGTTTTGTAAACATCGTACGTGAAAAAATATGCGAAATCTTCTCAATTTTTTAATAACAGCCTCCACATGAGATACCATCACATCATGACAAATCTCATGATTTGTAGACATCATTTGCTTTTTTTAGAATTTAAAACTCATTCGGACACATGTTCGTGGCCGTGTTTCCTGATCAAAATGTTCGAAAATTCTTTTCATTTTATGGATAAGGCTTCAGACTGGGTTCTTCTCAACACATGAATATCATTTTTTCTACTTATTTTATTCCATTATTTGAATCACTTGCAGTTCAAATTTGATTTAATTCAAAAATTGCTTGAAATGTAATTAATTAATTAAATATAGCAAACAAATACAAAAATGTATCAAATTTTAACATGGAGTACCACATGTTGTATGTGGAGAGTAGAAAAAGTTTTGAGTTTAGAAGAGAAAAAAAATATTTCTTTGCCGGGTGGAAAAAAACACTCGGCAAACCCACATCTTTGCTGAATGACCAAGGTAATGCACTCGGCAAACTAATAAAACACTCGGCAAACATCCGATTTCTGGTAGTGAGTGAAGAATGAGAAATGATTATATTTTTTTGCGAAACACGGTAAGGGAAATGATTATATGGCTATGGATATTTTACATCGACTATTTCTCGAGACCCTTGGATGTTGCAAGAATCTTATTCCGAAGCAATTGCTGATACCTCTCATTCCTACATTTGTGTACATCTATATATGTGTACATTTGTTAATAATGTGGGGTGCCACAATGTATCTATACATTCCTAGATTAGAAGCTAGCTAAATCAAATAATCGAAAATCTTGCGAGAATAGGTTAAGAGGATGCGGTCAACAGGTCATCGAATTGAGTAGCAAATGGAAATAAAGTAACAAAGTCAGGGATGAGGGAATGTTCCATTAGTTTCTCGGAGAGTTAAGTCTGCTTGCAACAGATGAGCAATTAATGGTTGTTGTATCCATTGCTCTACTAGGTGATTCCCCGCGCGTTGCTGCGGGATATTTTGCATAATTATATATGATTATTTGATGCATTGTGCAAAGAGTTTTAATGTAATAGATAATAGTGAAAGATACGTATGCATTTTATCCATAAAATGACAACACTTGCAATAATAAATTACTTTTTCATTGGCCTTCGATTCGTTCCCTCCCGACATGAAAGAAAAGAAACCTCACAAATCTACCTAGATTCCCCAAATACGAACATAACTTAATGAAATTGGATATAAAAGAAAAAGGAAGCAGGGAGTAAACATACACGTAGCGTTGGAGATCAAAACCGAAGTGCTTCGCCTCCTCCTTCTCTATCACTGCATGAGCAACATGTGTTGCCGACACGGCTAAGGCCGCCTGCTTCGACGCCTCACCGGCAGTAAAGTAATACCCCGAGAGACCAACATCGCTAACGCTCTGCAGCGATGCAAAGAGGCTTGATGCTGCGAGTGCCTTGCTCAGTAAATAAGAGGAGGGAGGTGAGGAGGCGTGCATGACTCTTGATCTATCTGCCATGACTTTTGATATGCTGAGATATTTTGAATGCATCTTAGTGGGTTGATGACATGGACTCTAATGCATCTTAGTGGGATGATGACATGGCCTCTTGAGGATTGAGAGAAGTCCTTTAGTGGGGACCGTCTATATAGTTATACTAGGTGATTCCCCGCGCGTTGCTGCGGGATATTTTGCAGAACTTTTTTTTGATAATCTGATGCATTTTGCAAAGTGCTTTTATTTAATAGATTACTTAGGAGATACATATGTTGTTTATTGATAAAATAACATGTAACTACAATATATGAACTAATTTTGTTTTGTCCTCTTTGAGTTGTCTTCATTGAAAATAGCTTGCATGTGTGTGGTTGTCCATTTCGTATGTATTGAACAATGATAGCGTGATTTTGAAATTGTAGTTGCTTGGTTATGTCCTCAGTTTGCAAATTGCCTTTGAGATTGACACAAATTTTTGGCTTTTTATCATCGTTGAGCTTATTCATTGCTTGGACATATCTATCTTGCATCTTCTTGGAAAAGAGTGAATAAGAGATGTATATAAGGGTTTATGTGCCATTGTAATAAAAAAATAATATTTTGGTTGTTAGTAGAGGAGATATGATGTAACATAAATGAAACAAAGACGTAGATGCATCGTTAATAGAAAATAGGAAGCAATGCACAGAGATGATTAAAAAAAGACAGAAACTTGATTAATGCTGCCGTAAGAGAACCTTTTCAATTGTTCTTGGTGCGCCATTCCTTTTTGTGTAGAAGGAGATGAACACTACACAAACACAGGTGAGATGCAAATAACATGATGATAAAAAGATTTAGGAAGTTCTAGGACAGTTTGCATAGAAGCTGTTAACTGCACATCATCAAAAACTTTACAGAATCCTAAAGGTAAGATTATGCTACTTGTGCAATTTCCAATGGGATCGTAAACTTCAAGCTACATGAAACAAAAGTATTATGTGGCCACACTTCTTTTCCAAATAGTAAACAATAAATTCCAACATTTTATAAGGTAATATATAACTTGAAAGCAAACCTTAAAATCTACAACAATGCTTGCATCTAAGCCCCTCTCTAGGAATTCCCAACAAAGAGAGAGAAGATCTTCCAACTGCCCACAAAATTAGACCATGTGAACCACAATTATTTATAGATGAAAAGTCTATATAAACGGCAGAGAAATTTTTGACCTTATGTAGAGGGTGAACACCCAGCTCATCAAATGAAACAATGACATCTCCATGCCTAATGCCAACCTTCTCAGCAGTAGAGTCAAATCGTACCTGGAAAGATCACAACCATAAGAATACTATTGAAAACTGACAACATATAAAGTGATGGGTTTACATACAGGATGAATTAAATTGTACCATATCAACGATGTAGCCCCTGTTAATGTTATAGCTATAAGATATCTCCTCTCGGCTTGAAATAAGTTGAAATCAGCCGATCTAGAAAATCGACCTGGTGCCCATGAGAAAATTGATGGATTGCCCGAATTAAGGATGTCCACACAACAATCAATCGTCAAAACTAACAGAAATAGAAATGGTAATAAAGTTGGACTACAGTTTGTTACATGAACGACAGAAGGAGGCAAACGTTGTTGCTATTTCCCAAGGCGAAATCAATTTAAGTGAACCTGCAAAATTCAGAATGGTTTCTGCAACAGTTTCTTCAAGGCAATGCATCGAACATACTGAGTGCATGAAACTTAATCGAAACACAGAAATCAGAGGCACGTTTTGCACTGAAGATCGAAACACACAAATCAAAAGCACGTTTTGCACTGAACAACAACAGTCTTGAACCCATAAGCACTTCAGCAGCACGTGGAAGAGAGAGGCAACGCACCTGTATGTTGGACCGGACGGAGGAGACGGTCTCCTCGTGTGGACTGGATGTCTGGATGGCAAGGCGCAGGACTGGACAGCGAAGGAGACGATCTCCTCGTCTGGGCTGTCTCTTGGTCTGGACGGCGTGGGAGGCGAGTGCCTGAATGGTGGAATGGCCCAGGGCACGATCCAGCCCGTCTCTTGATGTGCCATTGCTGATTAAAGAACAGGAGAAGGTGGAAGGTTGTCATCAGTGTCCGTCTGTTGATATTCGGTACTGAGTAAAGAAGAAAAGCTTGTAGTGCAGTGACGTGGCTCCATGAGATGGGAGAGAAATCCTATAATGATTTGTAGTGGGGTGCTTCTATATAGTTATAGAAGATTTGCTCCAATGTTGTGCTTTTGCAAATTAAATTTTTGATGAGTTTCACGTGATCCAAATGAACCCTTCTTCTGTAGCTTGTGTTTGCATGTACGATCAATTATTGCCTTCCAATTGTCCTTGACAAGGATCGCTAATGAGATCTTGCCTTCCACATGTAGAGTCAGGATTGCGAACCTGCCAAATGACAATGCAACACTTGAAGAAAAACGACCTTTGGTCCCTGGTCATTTAGTCCCGGTTATGTTTCAACCGGTACTAAATACGACTTACTACACTTTATTACCAGTTTGTAAAAATAGTGTCTCCAGGCGCACTTTAGTACCGACTAAGGAGACCAGCCAGTACTAAAATGCGTCTTTTAGTACCGGCTGGTGTCTCTAGCCGGTACTAAATTGCCTCCGACACAATTTTGTACCGGCTTGACCCTCCGACCGATACTAATCTGGTGAGAAAAAAATATCTGACCCAAAGCACTGCATGCCCAGTGCGGCACGACCCCTTCTCTTTCTTTGGCCGTGTTTAGTTGATGAAATCTTTTCGTGAAAAGATTTTGGGTTTTGATTTTACCGATTTAGAAGTAGTAAATGTAAAAAAAAATATGAAAAGTTATAGGATAGAGTGGAAATCTCGAGACGAATCTAACGATGGTAATTAGAGGGTAATTAATCCATAATTAGCGGATAGTTACTGTAGCGTTACTGTTGCAAATCATGGATTAAGTAGGCTCATTAGATTTTTCTTGCGATTTACAGCCTATCCATATAGCTTTTCACTTTTTTTATCTACATTTAATACTTCATACATCTAAGATTCTCCTTTGATACGATGGGTGAAAAAATTTTGGGTGGAAACTAGACACGGCTTTATCTCCTCCCGTCCCTTCTCTAACCTTCCTCTCTTCACTTCTCTCTGATTTCTTCTTCCTCGTCTCTATTCTCAAACCTTATCTGCTTCTCTTTCCGTGCAGACTGTGCTAGCGGCGCACAGGCGGGCGCGCCCCCAGCGAGGGAGCTCGCGGCGGCGCACAGGCGGGCGGCCCCCCCGGCGGGGGAGCTCGCGGCGGCGGACAAGCGGGCGGCCCCCCGGCGGGGGAGCTCGCCGCGGCGCACAGGCGGGCGCACCCCCGGCGGCGCTCCGACACGCGGTCGGCCCCGGCTCGGGCGGCGGCGCGACCGCCTCGGCCCCGGCGTGGGCGTGGCGCTGCACGCGGGCCTCGGCAGCAGCGCTGCGCGGGCATGTGGGCCTCCGGCGGCGGCGCGCGGCCGGCCCCGGTGCAGGCTTGGTCTGGCGAGGCGCGCGTGGCCGCAGCGGCTGCAAGTGTTGATTTTTCCTTATTTCAAGATAGATGCCATTCTTAACTTTGTTTCTCTTGTATAAGCGAATGTGTGATGTTGAATCTATGATAGTTACTTTGTAATCTTTGACTTGATGTTGTATAAGTGAAGCTTTTTGGGCTTTTTATCCCTTTCTTTCTCAGTTTTTCTTCTCACCTTTACATGCTTTGTCTCTCTTATTTGTTCTTGAAGAACTGAGGATACAAGGTTCTTGAAGAACTGAGAAGACAAGATGGAGCACACGGTGGTGGGAAGAAGAACGAGAGGAGAGAGAAAGATGAGAAGGAAGAGAAATCTAATTTTTTTGGGTGAAAAAATAGTTTAGTATCGGCTGAGGGTTTGGTCTGGTACTAAATTGCTCTCATAAATTGCTCTGTTTAATACCGGTTGTGAAACCGGTACTTAAATATTCGAATATTTAATTACCGGTTTCACAACCGGTACTAAACCTACACTCCCAGCTTACACTCCCAGCTTGTACCGGAGCCATTTCTCTACTAGTGCAAGCTACTCTAACCACGGCCTATCAATTGTCAAACTATGGGAACCGGAATGTGAATTTTGTATTCGCATTAGAGGACACCCGAATTTGTATTTGCATTCAAGTTAAAATATGAAAAATAGTGCTATCCGTACGTGACTATATTCAGTCCACTTCCAAGCCACAAAGAAGCCAGCGATGAATTACTACATTACCAATCGCAATTGTTTTATGCCAAGCTAACTAGAGGAGCAAAACAAATCAGATTCTTTTTTTATCATTTTGTGATATTTTCTAGAGTGTGTTATTGATTTTGTTTGGATGCATATATATATACGTAGATGTGAAGGTAGATATTTATTCTGCCTAAGGCCGTGTTTAGTTCCGCGGTGAAAAGATTTTGGAAAGAAATCTTTTCACATTTGAATTATTAAACATAGACTAATTAAAAAACTAATTGCAGATTACGTTTGGAATTCGCGAGACGAACCTAATGAACCTAATTAATATGTCATTAGCACATGTTACTGTAGCATTACTGTAGCAATTTAGTGTCTAATCACGTCCTAATTAGACTCATTGGATTCGTCTCGCAAATTCCAGTCCATCTATATAATGCGATTTGTTTTTTACCTACATTTAGTACGCCATACATGTGTCTAAACATTCATTTTGGATTTTAGATTTTGGAACTAAACAAGGCCTAAGCGAAGTTAAGCTTGCGCGCCGCACTAGAGTTGGATGCTATGCTTGGGGTATTTATTACGCCAGCGCCATCTCCCAAATCAAAGGGCAAATACAGTCAACAGAAATAATCATGGAAGACTCACTATCACCATGTCTGGGATTGCGAAATTCATACCCGTGCATCCACGGCCTAAGGACTTGATAATAGCAGGTAGTGTAGAAACTTGATGGAGAATATGATACTGTGATTAGAAACTTGCTGATACCTCGTATTCCTAACTAGTTGATTCTAACATATATTTATGTCGCATATATATGAATGTTGCTGACCTCCGGTGTAGATCGTACTATGCAAGGTTGTCTAGGTGCAGTATATCAAGTACTCATACCAACAGGCTACATTATCGCTTCTTATTTGTATTATGTTATATACTATACTGTCCCTTTTTATCTGTATCTATGGGCAGTGTAACCTTTTTTTTTTGGAACAAACCGCACAAGATAGTGCAAGTTTGTTCTGATATATCCCTGGGAGGCTGTACGTAGAAAATAAAAATAAAAAAACAACAAGGCATGCCAGGTTGGATTGTGTCGTCAACACGGCTATCACACAACTCAGAATCTGCTGATTGGACGAGTGGATGGCGATTGGGCTGAAGACCTTGACATTTCAATCCCTACAGGTGAGGGTGGAAAGGAACTACCACATGGCCTGCACACTTGGATATGTTGGCCCAAGGGAGACATAGATTGAAGCAAACAACAACAGATTATGCGGCAGCATTGGCTACAAGGGAACCCAGCATGGATCCACCCTCTCCACATGGCCCCAACATTGAACCGCTATCACCACCTGCTACAAGGGACCCCACCATGAGTCCACCTCAGCCTCCGCCTCAGCCATCAGCAGAAGAGGTACACCAAGGCTCCAACCCCGCCGGCTCCTAAGCAACAGAGGAAGCAGAAAGAGAAGCCTCCACTTTCGAAGCTCCCGTACGAGAAAACAAATGAGGAAACCGATAGGGACGTGGACCAATATGTTAAGCCAAAGGAACCGGTGGACCCGACAGCTCAAAAATTCTGTATTAAACAGGCCAGACCAGTTGTGAAAGAAAAGCTATTGGACTACGACCGCACAATCACTAACGCGCATGTGAAAGTCCAGAATAGAAAATGTGCGTCGTCGTCAAAAAGCAATCAGTAGAAAACCAGTGCGTCGAAAGGCATTCCAAAGCTGGGACAACAACCCCAAGAATCGGTTCCTCCGCTTGTTGTGCTTTAAGAGGAAGATGCTATTTTAGCTGAGCGTGTAAAGGAAACCAACCACAAAAGCTCAACTGTGAGGGGATGATGCTATCCCAATTCACGAGGGTTGCGCTCGAAAAGAGTTCATATTGGGGAATCACTTGTATGGCATGAGTTGTTGCCATACCTAGGGACAAGAATGTATGAGTTTCATGAATGGTGCATGATTGAATCTATGAAGGGCATGCAGATGTTCGCAGCTCGGATTACAAATGAACTCTATCGATCGCTAGCTGATGTGTGGATTGAATTGTGGCAGAACCACCCCAATTATGTCAGCTCAAGTGCATTGTCCCTTAGCTAATGCAAGCAGTACAGCACACTCGCACTTCAACTGACATAACCGTGTAGTTGCTGTCGGGTAACTCCCGATTACACCACTGATCACATCATCGAAACCAATACGAGGCATGTCTCACTTCACAATGAGCACAGATGAATAACGAGTCACAAATTTTACAACACAGTACACGTGGATTTAATTTACAAAACAAGTCATAATAAAAGTTGTTACAACACAGAGTTTTAAAAGCACAGCGGAAGTTTAAAACAATACGAGTCTACGTCGATAAAAACATGATAATGCACAAGTAGCCCAGCTGGCATTATCAATCCCTCGGCTCCACACCCGCAGGAGCCGGAACAAACTCCAGGTGATAACCATCAGGAATACCAAAAGGAAAAGTCTCTGCCACCTGCTCGGCTATTCTAGCATCCTCCTCATCTGTAAAAAAAATTAATCCACAAGCAAGGTTGAGTTCTAAAACTCAGCAAGTCTTACCCGACTCTAGGATATCCTTAGAAAAAGACTCCTAGTATGCAAAGCTTTTGGCTGGGTTGTTGTTTTGCCAAAAATAAGCAACTAAAAGTAGATCCTTACTTTCAAGTTTTAGCATTCAAATTTTATTTGAGCTATTTGATCTAGATAAGCATTTATAAAAACTTTTACAAATGAGAGCAAGAACTTGATTAATTAACTCATACAACATATGGTCATCAACAATATTCAAGTTCTTAACTAGCGATGCTGCCCAGTGATCAAGAGCTCAATACCGTGAGTACGGCGAATCGATTCGGTTTTATCCCTTGCAAGGTTAACCTACCCACACGGCACAAACGAGCCCCGTCGAGCTGCTCATGCCAGCCGTTCCTTCAGCCAACACTAAATACTTGACCTACCCTGCTACCCTCAAGTACCAGTCCCCACCGATACCAACGACGGGTCAGCCATGAGTTACTCTAACCGGTACATGAATAAGCAGTCAGGCGTAGTTCAACATACCAGTGCGAGCTAAAGTACATAAGTTACCAGTTTCAACTACCTCTTACTCCCAGCATGTGAGGTAGTACAATTCAATCTTGATCCCAGAGCTAACAACGAACGGGCCTTAACTGGCACAGGCGGAGCTACAACATTCCATTCTTTTCTCTACCAACATTCTCCGCCCGGCCTAACTTTCTTTTCCAGTCTAGATGACAGGTTAACATAACTCTGAAAGAAACCTCTTATCATCTCGCGAGTAACAGGCAATTACTCGACTTCTACCGTTTAACCAGCCTAGCAATTCTAGCGACCTACACATACTAGAAAACTCTGGGTTTTCCTATGGATCATGCAACTAGGTTTTCAGTCAACTCCTATGAAAACTTAAATGCATAAGGTAAATACTTTGTAAAGTAAATAAATTAAATTGTGGCTGCGTTAAAAAGGTTATGCACTCCGGTGCTTGCCTTCGCTGGCCTTGGGTCCTTCCGAGTCTTGGCTCGGGTCTTGATCTGCCTCAACTGCAAGGACCTCGGGCTCTGGCTGTTCAGCCTCTGACTCAGGCACCAAGTTATATACCCCGTCAGCTAGCACGTTCTCTACATGAAAATGCATATGTGTGAGTTTGGAATAACAGTGAGAAAAGATACAAAATCTCACATGCAGCAATTCAATTATACAGCTTAAGTACAAAACAAGATATGCACATGAAATCACATGAAATGTTGCAAAAACCATTTTTAACATTTTATAGAGTAAGTGCATATCTCTTTAAGCAAGATTAACTTATCACTAATAAAGAATTATATCAACAGATCCAAACTTTACTGAGTTCATCAAAACAGTTTGGAAAACATTTTATTAACAAAACTATATATATAAAACCATTTAAACACACATATAAAGGGTTATTTAACAACTAAATAAACAAATAAATCTACACAGATTGTCTAGCAGCACAAAAACTTCTCTGAGCAGCTTTTAACTCAAGATTATCACTGAAAATTTTTCAACACTTAAATCTAACAGAAACTATTTATTTTGAAAAAGACAAAAAGGCTATAAATCTATTAAAACAACAAACAGCAACACAACTAAGCACAAAATTGCAAAACTTCACAGAAACACTTTCTACACACTAACACAGATTTACCATGATTTATTGAGCTCAAAAACTTATTCACAACTATTTTTAACAGCACAAACAAGCTAATCATGGAGAAAAAGCTTAACTTAAACTACACAGATATCCTGTAACCCAAAATATTACTGTGCTCACAAAAACACATTTTTGAGCTACTGTGATTTTCTCAAAATTTTTGGACATGTAGAACTATTTATTTTGACAGAAAGCTAATAAACTAATAAAAACTTCTACACAGAAAACTGCACATAAACAACATGATTTTATATTTTTCTGCTGTAGCCAAAGATGCAACAAGTACAACAAAATTGGTTTCACATTTTTCTCACATTCCTATGATTTACTATGCATTAAACAAGAAATGCATGCATGCTGAAAAGGAAAACAAAAGAAAATCCGAAAACACTTTTACACATAGGCCCCTGGATCTACAAGATCTATTACCAACCAGTCCTTTCTTCACAGATAAGCCCTTATATTTTCTAGAAAACCCCCCAGAACTTTTCCACCTCAACACTTAAACCCTGCAATCTTTCACATAACCCCCTGGAAAGAAGTCTTCTTTTAAACGAACACCCCTCGCCGGTCTCCGCCGCGCACCGCGCGCCGCCGCGCGTTTGACCGGCCGGGCTCGCCGGAGAAGAAGGCCAGAGACCCGCCGGAGTTGCTCCCTCCCCTCAGGATCCCATGCCGCACCTCCTGGTCAAGAAAAAGCTCAGGATTAGAGTGCGCGCATGCATTTTCCACGAGCGAGGCGGCTGGCCAAGCTAAAGCTCGCCGGAGAGAGCTCACCGCTGCTCGAGGAGTGGGGAAAAGGATGCGGGCAGTATCAGGGGTCCAAGAGAATGCCAATTGAGCGGCTTGGAGAGGCAGAGGAGGATGGAAAGGTGAAGTTCCACGGCGAGGTGGGGTTGCGGCGATGGCGGCCGGAAAACGGAAGATTGCCGGCGATGGAGAGGGTGACAAGGCTGGCGGATTGGATGAGGATGACGAGGGCGATGTGAGAGAGTTACTGACGCGGTGAATTGGCTAAACGTGGCTTAACCGCGGTGAATTCACCGGTGACAGCGCACGACCGCTCTGGCAGTCGCGGCAGAGAAGTCGACGGGTGGCCGGCGATGGTGGCGTTCCCGTGGCTCGACAGCGGAGCAAATCGCATGCCTGGGCGTAAGCTGGCGAGGCGGAGCGACGGCACG
Organism: Urochloa ruziziensis; assembly: GCA_015476505.1. Lineage (NCBI taxonomy): Eukaryota > Viridiplantae > Streptophyta > Magnoliopsida > Poales > Poaceae > Urochloa > Urochloa ruziziensis. Next base: position 56,028,763 of record CM027121.1, on the reverse strand, counting down.
CGTCCAAGGGCCGTGAGGCGCGGCGCGTGGCACGAGCGGCCACTGACGGCCAGCTCGCCCCTGCCCTTTTACTGAATCGACGAAGTCGATTCAGTATCTACAGTAACCGCGAAACCATCTCCAAACTTTGATTCAAAACTCGAGATTTCATGTATAAACTTTCCAAAACTCCAATACAAAAGTTGTAGATGATACCAAGGGGAACAACTTTTGTTAAAGTCACCAGATTCAAAAAGATTTGGTTTGAGAGATAAACTTGATCAAACATCGGCCAAAACTCGAACTCAGAAATTTTTCTAAGTCCCAGAATAGAATTGAGTTTAGCTAACTTTGAGCATGAAAAAGAAATAGCTAGAGTTTGATATCCTGGAGTTGTTCATGATTTTTGAAGAGTCCAAACTACCAGCTTTCAAACCATGAACTTGATTTGGTTTGGCTAGATTGAAAAATAAAAGATATGGAGCTCTAAAGTTGGCTACAACTGCTGTCAGAACTCAGACTTAGCCAAATTTCAGCAGTGCTGAAATCAGTGGTTTGACTCAACTTTGACCATCAATTTGAGCAAGTAAAAGATGTTTTTGATCAAATTCAACATGCCTATATGAAAATACATACTTCAAAGTGTTATTTTCATGTTAGCCAAAAGTAACATGTTTAAGTAATTTTAATTTTAATTTGGCTTCTAAAAGGGTTAAAATGAAAAGGCTATAACTTAACCAAATTTGAACCAAATGAACTCAAATTCGAAATTTGACTTTTGAATATTCAAACTAACATGCCACTGAGTTCAAAAACATGTTAGGCACCAAAGTAAAAACTCTCACTTGTCAATTTAATTTTCATATTAAATATGTAATTAAAGCATGACATTCACATAAAATGAAAATCATTACATTACAATAAATGCACAAACAAATGTCATGAGTGATGAGATGAATGATTTATTTGTCTTAATCATTGTACTAAGCCTATAAGTGACACGGGTGTCACATGAATTCTCAGATGTTCATTTTGTATACCATCGAGATGCCCTTTCCAAGTCTATCTTGAGTGCATGGGTTTTGTAAGTATTTCTTGACATTTCTATATTGTACCTCTAGTTCTCGTGCCTAGTCTAATCCATTCTTATATGTTATTTTGGATCATGTAGGATGGAGACTCAACATTGCAGGAAAAAGAGATACTATAACATTTACTTCTTGGATCCGGATATCATAAATGTGGATATGGTTACGTCAAGGCCCAATCGGACGGCGACAATATCTTCAAAGCCTTGATGAACCAACATGCATGTCAATTCATACTCTTGCCGTACAAATTTACGTGAGTCCTGAACACATTCGACTATTTTTACATTCCTTTATGTTACGGTTCAAAATTTGACACATTAATTACCTCGTTATATGTATAGGTTCCCCACTGGATACTAATTGCAATCGTGGTTAATCGAGGCAGGGTTACAGTGTTCAACTCTTTGAGAAAGGACAAAAACATTACCAAAGTCTCATAAAAGTTATTAACAAAGCAAGGACTCGCTTTGTTAAAGAACAAGTTGGAGTATCACTGACGGGCGAGCTTATATGGAGGACTGACTTTCTGGTATGTTTACAATTCGATAGTCTTATTTCAATTCTTCAAACATCGAGAATATTACATAACCGATTGTTCATATATGTATATATAGTGTTTGAGACAGGAACAGGGAAACAACTTGTGTGGATACTACGTATACGAGTGCACCCACTCTTTTGTCGGTCCAAACCAAATGACGGAAAGAGAATTCAAAGTACGTAAACAAAGCTAATAGCTACCATTTCATTAATTTTCATTATGCAAATTTCTTTACTTAGACTAACGGTGATTTTCTGTGATAGATTTGGCAAATGGCAGAAGACCTCATTGAACCAGAACGAATCAAGGCAATTCAAGAACAACTCATTGGATTCCTGCTCGATGAGGTCATAAATCCAAACGGCGAATTTTATGCAGATCATAGAATAAGCATGGGTGCACTTGACCCAGATGTGAACAAATCCAATAAGGAGGAGGACATCACGAAGAAGTAGCTTTATTAGCTTTGCTTTGATCGAAAGACTTGAAATATTGTGTGTGTGTATATATAGCATATATGTAATACTTTTTATTGGGCTAACTAAGTATACATTTGATAGTAACGTAATATTACTTTATATGCACAAGAATACAGATACGACTATGAATACGCATTAGAAATAAAATAAATAACAAAAGGAACTAATGAAACAGAAAAGATAAAAAATATTAGTACCGGCTGGTAACACCAGTGGGTACAAAACTGTGTGCCCAGGCGCACGCCATGGGCATGCAATTAAGGTACTAAAAGTGCACATTTAGTACCGGTTTCACAACTGATACTAAAGTGCATGCCCATTTAGTCTTGAAACTTTAGTACCCACTGCGGAACCGGTACTATACATGGCTTCCCAGCCTGCACTTATGATCATTTTTTCCACTAGTGAAAGGGGGAGTCTCAAACTCAGATACGTCTATAGGTTCAGTAGAATCTTCCTCGTCATCAGAAAGAAACTCCTAAGCGTCTTTCTCAAGGAGAGATTCTTTTTTTTTTTGAAGCCTCTCATCTGGGTACAGCTGTAGCATCTGTTCTAGTACAACACACACCCACACACGCACGCACACCACACTCACACCTATATACTAGACCAGACCTACAACTACACTCAGACTAAATCACCGCGTCCTTGTGGAGATCACCAGAGTCCTTCGGAGCTCTGTAGGCGACGGGCGCGTCGCAGTCCCTTTGTGGCACCACGCGAGAGAGACTGTACTGTCCTGAAATTATTTTGGGGGAAAACCCCGGTGAGACACCCGGTTGCGATCACTGAGGATCGAACCCGGGCGGGCTGCCTGCACACCTGCAGCGCTAGCCACCCGAGCTACGCTCGGTTCTCAAGGAGAGATTCTGGTGAGTCATAAAGGAGAGTTCCCTTCACTTCTTCAATCGTTTCGGCATCATGGGGAGGATCTGTCACGGAGTTTTTCACGATACAAATCTTGACAGAAAACTTATCCTTCCCATATCGGACCTTCAGCTCTCCATGAGTTGGAGCATCAACAAGTAATTTCTCGATAGGATGTCCAATCATGAGATTGAAGTCCTTGACTTCGATCACTTGAAAATTAATGACGGCCTCAACATCTTCATGCCTAACAAGGACGTGTTGTAGCATCCCTTCCAAGAGCTCACCTCTGGGAGTCTTGAAAATGGTGTTGGTACCAATGGTTCATCCCCCAAAAGATGCAGGGCATAATCATCAGAAATGATATTGGCTCCAATAGTGTGACTGTAGAGAATATTCACCACGATTCCCTATATGGTGCACGAAATGGTCGACGGAGGGAAGCTGATCTGTAGAACTTCTTATGATAGCTCCAGCTTGCTAGACCATTCATGAGTCATAATGGTAGTCAGCTCTCGAATAGAATCCCTAAGGAAGGTAGCTTCCTTGGGAGTGTCAAGTGGGACAAGAACCGATGATTTTCCTCTACGCTGACTCGAGGTGTTTGGATGGGTTTCAAAAAGATCATCCTCAAATCGAGAAGGGAGCATAAAATGTGAGGACCCATCCAGAGGTTCCCTGATTACCTGTATCAGGTCCTGGATCGGCCACTGATACAGATCCTATCACAGATTAGTATCAGAAGAGGTAAATACCGTATATTTTAAATAGATTTAACACCGTTTTTAGCTAGCGGGGAGCGGGCAGGCACTTCATTCCTCCACCGGAATGGGTGGCAGCACCTTCTCGCCCTGAAGGCGTAAACCTGTAAGGCAATGAAAGTAAGGGTGAGTATTCTGAAAAGAATACCCAACAAATCCCACAAATTTAATAATATAATATATTAAATTAAATTAATGTAAATGGTCGGTCCTGGAGGGGCACTTCCTCCCTGCCAGTCCCGATATGTTGTCCCGAACCTGATCAACGGTATCTTCGCCGTTTCAGGTTCCCCGTACAGAAACAATAAAAACTAATCATCGGGGGCTTTGACTAAGTGGACTCTTGCCGGAGTCGTGGCTATCCAGATAGATTCTACACTCTGCAGAGGTCGTACTTATCTACCCCGCATTCGGTCGGCCCGTACCGTGTACCTCGACGGTACCGACCTACGAGACTCGTACCCACCGGTGACCATTGCTGGTCAGCATTCCCTAGGTCCAGCCACGTGCATACTGGGGGCTAAGCAGGGGCTACTAATCATCCGCCTCGCGGATATCAACCCGGGTTTTTGATGAGCTTATCGGGCCTTTGGCCCTCAGGGTCTCTGACCCTGTATCCTAGTCAACCCGTGCCGCCCAGTCCCAGCCCTCTGTCTGGGGCTGTCTCCAGTATACCCGTTTCCCGACTTGGCGCGTGCTCGACCCGGCACCAAGCGCTCCCCAGTTCGTCGGTCAGCACTCTGCGCCAATCATACGGCTCCTTGGGATGGATTACTAGGTTCAGCTGGTGGGGTGTAAATCAAGGCCTCACATAAATAGGCATTCCCGAAGGCTATGCCTTTTTGGCATGCGAGGTTGTACTGGGCACTATAAAGACTCTCCCGTGAACCGGTCCTTAGCTGGGATCAGAGTGACTCTTAGGACAGAATCCCCTTCCTTGGGATCTTCCTTCCACTCCCAATCAGCATCCTATAACTACAGCGGGGCTAGGCATTCACCCACGTGATGCCTCCACATAGCTTACGCTGCAAGAACGGTAAACTTTAGTGATTAAAGTGATATTATTGGTGAGACTTGCCTTCATTGTCGGTCCTTAGACGTCCTTACGCGGGCGTATACCATATGTTGACCGGGCTGGGCTTCGGGTCTTCTGGAGCTTCGGCGTCTCGTCGGCCCCGGTCATGCTATCGATAAAACACATAAAATAACAATCAGCATAACAGTACATCAATCAATTCATAAAAGGAAAAGAAGAAAGGAAAGGGAGGCAGAGATTCAAAGGATTTGCCTAAAGGCTGATGACTAGAGATTGGATTAATAACCCATTAATTATATGAAATAATTAATAGATTAAAGGATAGGGATTTTGAAGAGAATTATTAAATAATTCCCTAGAAGATGGCGGGAACGGTGATTATCGGTATTTCGGGAATTATAAGGATTTCTATGAATAAATCCCGAATAACCGATATGGATTTCTAGAGAATCCTTATATGTTCTTTGGGCAGCATGACGGCTAGGGTTTTATAGATAACTCGGGGTTTATGGACGGTTGGTACGGCGACGGGGGTTTAGACGGGGTTTAGGGTTTATACGGGCGGTGTACCGACGGGGTTTCGGATAGTTTAATGGCTAGGCTAGGCTTAGGATATAAATATTAGGGAAGTAAGCATATGGAAATGCTTAGAATAATCCCTAATATTTATAGGACTTTTCTAGGGATTTATCGGCTTAAGATATGGAAAGGGAAATTTCCTGGGTACACTAAGGGGGGCTTTCTATTGGCTTAGAACTTAGCCTAATTGGATTTAGGCTCTAATGGTGTGCTAAAAAGGATTGGGTGGCACTAATAGGCTTAGAAATATTCCTAGTATTTTTGGGGGATTTTTGGAAGTGAAAAAGGGCTCTAAATACACTTGTGGGGGCTGCCATGCGCACTGTTCGCACATCGGGGGCGTGGACGCGATGGACCGTGCGCGTCCGGTCGATGGTCCACTGGACCACGTCCACCCGGCACACGGGCGGCCTGCACCATGGACCATTTGTGGACCGGGGTAGCCGCAAGGTGTGTGGTCTACGTGAGCCGGGTGCACGGGCTGGCGGGGGAGGGCGCGACGGGGAGGGGTGATGGCGTTAGCGCCCGGGCCCGCTCGTGGGGTTACACCAAGACAGAGAGGCGAGACGGCGCAGCGACGGCGGCCGACGGGGTCGTACCGCTTCGCCGAAGCCGGGCGGCGCCACCGTGCGCCGTCGCAGAGGTTGCCGGAGCAACGCCGGAACGGCGCTACGGCTCGCCACCGGCCGTGCGGTTTGGCCTGGGCGGACGAGGGAAGCATGGCGAGCATGTTGGCGGCGTGTGGGCGGGCGGAGGAGGAGCGGAGCGGCGTAGTTATGATAGGGGGCGGAAGGGAGCTTGGTTTGAGCTCGGTGATCCCAGAGGAGAGGCCTGGGGGTGCCTTTTATAGGCGGAGTGGGTGCGCGGGGTGCGGCCATGTAGCTCGGAGGGGATGTGAGCGGCCGGCAAGGCGGGACGCGCGGCGGCAGCGGAGGGGTTGAGCGCCGACGGCGGGGGATCTTGGCCAGTGAGGTTTGGGGTGGTCGGCGCCGTCATTCGGGCGCGGTGGGAGCCGGGGGTGGCGACACGTGGCGCACACGCCCCCCCCCTCCCACCCCTCCCCCCTCCCCCCGGAGCTCATCCTGGCCGGCGGTCGAAGATCGGGCGGCGGCGGTGCATCCCGGCGGCGCTCGGAGGGGGAAGAGAAGGATGACGTAGGAGGAGCAGGTGACGTCATTCGTGACGTCGCCCCGACGGGCGTGGGCCACGCGCGTACGGGCCGTGCGAGCGGAGGGACGAGGCGAGGCGGACTGGGCCGCGTGGTGCTGGCAGGCCGAGCTGGGAAGCAGGCCGGAAGAAGTGGATCGGGCCGGCGCGGAGGGAGGGGGAAAGGCGGGTGGAAAGGGGAGTTCAGGGGGCAGGGACAGACTTTGTAGTTGGGCTGCGGAGGTTGGTTGGGCCACGGCTAGGGTTTTGGCCCAATAACGTTTAAAAGGGTTTTTCCATTTATTTGATGGATTTTTGGAGGGGAGTTTGAATTCAAATTTCAGCCAAATCTTTTCTAGTTTTAATCTAGGGTTTATGGACTTAGTTTAGCACTCAAATTGTGGAGCATCCCTCGGATTTCCCCTAGTTATTTTCCATATTTATTCCTTTTAATACTATAATTATTCTAATGAGTTGAGTGTTTATTTAAATAATCCTAAATTAATTCTATTTAAATTTGAGGGTGTCACAGATCTACCCCACTTAAAGAAATCTCGTCCCGAGATTTAAGGCTAGAAGGAAGGTCTGGAGTTTCTTCTAGTATTTCTCTAATTTGCAGTCTGATAAGGACTTTCGATATTTATTAAAAGTAATTTCTTCTCCCTTTTAATTTTTTTGGAGTTCTTCCCTTTGTAACGTACCTGTCCATATGGGGGAGT